>JBBGZY010000637.1:10080000-11280000 GCA_037952925.1 Lithobates clamitans
TGAACCGTAAGAAGAAATTCGGTCCCAGCCATCCACCTGCTCAGCATCTAAATGCTAGCTCGGCCAAATTGCTAGCACTGCAACTGCTGCCTTTTCAGCTGGTAGACTCTGCCCCCTTTCCTGAATTTGTGGAATGTGCTGTACCTCAGTGGCAGGTTCCAAAATGCCTTTCTTTTAATGGAATGCCATTCCGGCTCTCTACTGACATGTGAAAGGCAATTTTTTGGCCTCTTTGGACATGGCGGTCAGCAGTAAGGTTCATACTACCGCAGACTCATGGTCCAGCAGGCATGGGCAAGGACATTGTCTTTCCTTCACAGCGCTGGGTAACTCTGCTGGCAGCTGGAAAGGATGCAGGACAGGGTTCGGTGTTGTTGAAGCTTGTTCCGCCACCACACCTCCAAAATGCTAGTGGTGATTCTGCCACAGCTGTCTCCTCCACCCCTTCCTTTTCTTCTTCCTCTATGGCCTCTTCTGCAGAGTTGTCCTCTGAGCCAGCAGTGCTCCGTAAGCGTTCAAGGGGCTACGCAAACAGTCAGGCTAAAAGATGGCATGCAGTGCTTGAGTTGGTCTGTCTAGGGGACAGGAGCCACACTGGGGCAGAGATTCTGTCAGCTCTGTAGGGGCAGGCTTAGAGGTGGTTGACGCCACACCAGCTTCAGCCAGGAATGGTTGTATGCGACAATGGCACCAACCTTCTCTCCGCCCTCCGACAGGGACACTTGACCCATGTTCCATGTTTGGCACACGTCCTGAGTTTGGTGGTGCAGCGGTCCTTGACCAGGTACCCAGGCTTACAAGATCTCCTGAAGCAGGCCAGAAAAGTTTGTGGTCATTTCTGCAATGCCAGTGCTCGGCTGGCTGACATTCAAAGGGAATGCAATCTGCCCACCAACCGCCTTATTTGTGACATGCCCACCAGGTGGAACTCAACGTTGGCAATGCTGCAGCGGCTGCACACACAGCAGAGTGCCATCAATGAGTACCTGTGCGAGTGTGGCACCAGGACAGGGTCAGGAGAGCTTGGCTTCTTTACGCCATGCCAGTGGCTACTAATCAAGGATGCATGCACTGTCCTGTCACCATTTGAGGAGGCCACAAGGATGATGAGCAGCGACAATGCATGCATCAGTGACACTGTCCCGCTAGTCTTTCTGCTGGAGCACGCACTTCGTGGAATCATATAGAGGGCACTTGAGATAGAACAGCGGGAGGAAGAGAAGGAGGAGGCCCCCTTTATCCAGATAGCATTCCAAACACACAGAAAGAAGAGGGGGGAGGAGGATTGTGTCAGCATGGATATAGAGGATAACACTCAGCAGCAGTCTTTAAGGGATGGTTATTAGTCCCCAAAAACCCAAGGAGTTGTACGTGGCTGGGAGGAGGTAGTTACGGATAATGTGATCCTTCGTTACACAGAGGACTCCGAGTCTAATGCCTCTGCAAACTTACGCTACATGGCCTCCCTGATTCTACAAAGCCTGCGATAGAACCCTAGGATTCGTGGTATCAAGGCGAGGGATCATTACTGGCTGGCAACCCTTCTTGATTAAACGTTACAAGGGTAAAGTTGCAGAACTCATCCTGCCTTTGCAGAGGGAGCAGAGGATGAAACATCTTCTGGAGGCCTTAAAGTGGAGTTTTTTTATGTCATAATGTAGAGTATAAGATTTCCTATCATTTGAACCCAGTCTTGCCACAAAGAGCTAATCCAGCTCTGAGCAATCCTTTTTTATTGTTCAGTGAGATAAAACTTGACAAACAGAGAAAAACTTTGTCAAATCCTCCCCCTTGCTGTGAGTGACAGGGGATTTACATATCTCGTGCACTAGCCTAAGACATGCATTATTTTTTAATTCCCACCCCCACTCCTTTCTTCAGCAGCTCTGCAAGGATTGGCTGTTCCACACCTCAGCATGATTTGGCATGCTGAAGTCATGTGGTTACTTTCCTGTCTTTTCACTGGATGTTACAGATCATAGCAGAAGTTCAGTGTAAGAAATACACAGGAGAAAATGCATATTGACAAGGGAAGTGTAGAGGTGGGCGGGGAGTCTACTGACATCACGACTCCACCCACCGAGCTCCAGACAACAGACCCACCTACAGAAACTGCAGTTTTTCGGGTCTCATAACAGACAGAGGGGAGACATTTGACAGGTAAAGATACATGCAGGAGGCATGTATATCCTTATAGATAACCCCTATGGCAGTAGTTTAGAAAGGATGACATTGGGTTTACATCCACTTTAAAGAAAGGTTTGTGTAACGCATTTCCAGATCCTGAGAGGCTACCATTTCCTGGTGCTGGACAACGTGTTGCTGAGACTTTGTACAGTCAGAGGAAGAGCAGCAAGGAAGGTGGCCAGCTGACTGATGCCTTTAAACAACTTTTCAGTCCTCAGCGCCAAGGTCTGATTGGTTGAAGCAACCATCGCCAACGTCTGCATTGTGTGGAGCAGGAATATCTATGGGCAAGAGCATACTTGGAGGCTTTTCCAACAGAGTATCCACTGGGTTACTGGGTGTTGAGGATAGACCACTGCCCAACTTGCTCAATATGCAATCAAGCTACTGGCCTGTCCTGCATCCAGCATGCTTTCTGAGCGCGCATTCAGTGCGGGTTTGTAATGGATTAAAGAGTACACCTGTCCACAGACTCAGTTGATAGGCTCACATTCAACAAAATGAATCAGTCTTGGATCAGCAGCTATCAAGCACCTGATGCTGATGTAACTGGTTGAATTTGCTATGGATCTGGAATCCCTTGAAGACTGCATATGCTGACTATCCTTTTCCTCCTCAATCTTGATGATACTAGCTTCACACAAAATTTTTGGTTTAGGGCACCACCACCACCACCCAAGGCCCAATGTTTAACAGGGGCATGTAATTACAAATGTTGATACAATATTTCACAGCTGGGCCAGTTCCTGCACCCACAAGAGTATCTGTGAGGGGTTACAGAGTTGTGGTACCACCACCACCACCCAAGGCCCAATTTTTCTGCCCCTGTTTAACAGGGGCATGTAATTACAATTTTTGATATAATATTTCACAGCAGGGGCCATTTCTGCGCCCAACAAGAGAAACTGTGAGGGCTTACAGTGTTCTGGGGCCACCAGAACCAAAGGCCCAATTTTTCACCCCTTTTTAACAGGGGCACGTAATTACAATTTTTGATATAATATTTCATAGCAAGGCCCGTTCCTGCGCCCAACAAGAGTAACTGTGAGGGCTTAAAGTGTTCTGGCACCACCAAAACCAAAGGCCCAATTTTTCTGCCCCTGTTTAACAGGGCCATGTAATTGCAATCTTTGATGTCATTTTTCACAGCAGCTGTTCCTGCGCCCAACAAGAGTAGCTGTGAGGGGTTACAGTGTTCTGGCACCACCAACACCTAAGGCCCTATTCTTTTGCAGAGTATATAGGGCAGGTCGTATAGTATATATACTGCTGTTCAGAGTATATAGTGCCTGGGGGACCCCCACGCCATTTTTTTTTTTTTTTTGGCACGGGGTTCCCCTTAATACTTATACCAGACCCGAAGGGCCTGGTAATGGACTGGGGGTACACACACACATTGTTTTTTTTAATGATTTTTATTGGGATCCGACAATACATTACAGCCGCAAGCTGTTTTAAATTACATTTTTTCCTTTAGAAATGTCATTTTGCTGTGGTACTGTTATAAACATGGGAAAGATGCGCTACTTTATAGGCAGACTAAGGAGACCCCCCATGCACAATATTTAGAAATATTTCATTTTTATTGTTTCACTTTAAGCATTATTAAAATCACTGCTCCCAAAAAAAACTGCCATTTTTAAAACATTTTTTTGCATTGATATATGTCCCCTGGGGCAGGACCCGGGTCCCCAAACACTTTTTATGGCAATAACTTGCATATAAGCTTTTAAAATGAGCCCTTTTGATTTTTCACGTTCGCGTCCCATGGACTTTAATGGTGTTTGTGTCCGCACAAATTTTTTGCCTGTTCGCATGTTCTGCTGCAAACCGAATCGATGCAACACTGCAAAGTCAGCGTCGCACAGATTTGAACAGTGCAATTGCCGACAATAGGGTGCAATTTGTCATGCAATTTGACTTGTCAAATTGAATGACAAGTTGTTCCAATGTGTACGAGGGCTTACACACACACTACCTAAAAAAAAAATTTAAGTATTACATATTTACTATTTATTGAGCTACATGTCAAATATTATACATGTCATTTTACATAATATGATTAAAAAATATTTTCTATTTATTCTATATCTAAATAATAGGAGCTATACTATTGAGATGTACTATAAGAATGATTCTTCGGCTGAGCCGTACCCAATTGCTTTACCAGAATGTTCCCAGTCTTGTAGTCTGAAGCGTTTTACTGACCTGACATCCTCAATCATTGTGGAAGACTGGAGAAAAGAATGTGGATTTAAAGATGAGAATAATAGCTCAGGTATGGTTACAATTATATCTTTATATAACCAAGGTGTCAAATGTTATACTGAAAGGATTGAACCCTTTACTATACAATTAGACAATATGTTTTATTTCACATTGTTCACATTTTAATGAAACAAACGTTTGTTGCCAAACATATACAGTACATACTATGACCAACCTAAAGTAGAATTCCAGCCTAACACCAACTAGTCAATGTCCCCGTCCCCCTCCTGCTACCTATACCTATATTATCGCATGTAAAAAAAAAAAGTGTGTATACCTACCTATTTTTAGTCGGTTCACGCGATCCCTGTGTCAGTGAGCGCCGGCTGCAGGGGAGACAAGGGAACGTTCAACAATGGCTGGGAATTCCAGGAGCCGTGACGTTGTTCGTAGGTATGTCCCAGCCGTTGCCAGTACGCCATCCTCTCCCCTGCAGCCGCTGCTGACTGACAAAAGGAAGCCAAAGTTGTGGATCATGTGGGGCCCGGAGCGGACTAAAAATAGGTATGTGTACAAATCTTTTTTTGCAGAGGATATTATTCAGCATAGGTAGCAGGAGGTGGGAGGGAACATATTTAAGACTAGTTGTGTTAAGCTTGAATTCTACTTTAATGTGGAACACTGGGAAAACAATTAAATACACATTTTAAAGCTGAAAACTAGGTATCCGTAAGACGCAAATTAATTATTAATATATACATTATTTTGTAAATGCTTGCAGTTTATGTACACAAATTTTCAGTTTATGCACACAAATTTATGTACACAAATTTGTCCCTGTACAGCATTGCTGGAGTGTGAATAGAAGAAGCAGCACATGGAGCCAATCAGTTTATGTGCTGACAAAAAGCATGCTGATAGGAAGAGAAAGCAGAGTGACAGAGAGATAAGCTCGTCACTGTACTGCCTCTCTTTCCTCTGCCCAGTCACAGAGGAGGGTCCAGGACAACATGGGCTAAGAGGAAGTGAGTTGAATAATACTGGCCATCAGACTGAGGACATTATTTTTGTCTGGAAGTCTGCTTAAAATACATTTCTGTTTAACCTACTAAATAAATAATAATTTTAGCCAGCAGTTCTTGTGATATACACATACAATTCCTTGTCAGCTACATTCTGGATTAGCATTACTCTTTCTTAGGTCAGGTTGGTCATCGGATAGAAGTGGTGATACTGATTTATTGTACAGTGATCAGATGAGGTAACATAGGAATCTGCATTGCTGACACTGGAAATAAGTGTTTCATTAAATAGGCAACGCAGTGTGGCAATCACACTACTGGCTGTGCAGAATTACAAACCTTTTGGCAAGTAGAACAATAAACATACAGCATGTGCATTGTTTCTTCAGCTATATGCCTGTTGTTCCTCTTTATTCAAAATAAATGATAACTTATGCTTGTTTTTTGACAAAGCCCAGGTTCACACTGCTGCGGGCATAAAATTGTGTGAGTTCAGCTGAACTCGCATGATTTCATTGCCTCATGTCAGTCTGATGATTTCAGAGACATCTGTGCCATTTCCTGCACAGATGCCTATTAAAATCGCACCTGAAATCACCAAAAGTAATACCAAAAGTAATACAGAAACTACTTTTGGGAATTGGTGTGGCGCAGGCAATAGCCGCCAATTTGCCAATGCGAACTGACATGTCAAATTGCATGCAAAATTGCATAAATGTGAACCAGGGCTTAGGCCCCTTTCACACTACCGCGACTTCAAAGTCACGCGATTTTGCCTCGACTTTGTGGCCACGATTTTTCCGTGATTTTTGCAGCGATTTCAGGGAATGCCTGTGTAACGCTCATCAAAGTTGGACCAAAGTAGTGCAGGGACTACTTTGAAGTCAGCACGACTTGAAGTTGTACTAATAATGGTTGTCTTTGGAAATCATGGGGAACGACTTGTCATGCGACTTTGCAGCCCCAAATAGTAGGACAAGTCGTACAAGTGTGAAAGGGGCCTTAAGGAGATTTTAGTGGTAGCGCTGAATTTGAAATGGTGGGAAGGAAGCTAATAGCTGGGCCCTTCGGTCTGGTATGGATTTTGGGGGGACCCCCACGCCGTTTTTTCAGCGTGGGGGTTCCCCTTAAAATCCATACCAGACCAAAGGGCCTGGTATGCTCTTGGAGGGGAAACCCATGCCATATTTTTTTTCTAAATTTGGCGAGGTGTTCCCCCTAAAGATTCATACCAGACAGACAGTGCCTGGTATTGTCGGGGATCAAAGTCGGATCCCTGTTCATTGAAGTCGGACTTCAAGTAGCAGGGCAAAGTCGGATCCACAGTCGTATGACTGTTTTGTCAAAATCGCGGATGTGAAATCACGGCAAAATCGCGTGACTTTAAAGTGGCACAAGTGTGAAAGGGGCTTAAGGCCCTTTCCACACTACCGCGACTGCAAAGTCGCGCGATTTTGCAGCGATTTCGCGGCCGCGATTTTTGCCTCGATTTGAGGGAATGCCTGTGTTTAAAAAAAGAGAGATTCTCTTCCTTCTCTCACTTCCTCCCTTTCTTCTTGCATGTCTACTTAGTTATCTACCCAAATCTAAGGCTGCATTCTCAGCCTGGGTTCACATTGATGCAAATTTACAGCGGGTTTGATGCGTTTAGGAACACACAGATTCGCAGGTCACGTAAAAAGCATAGTATTCCATGGCTTTGATTCACATCTATGCATTGCGAATTTGGTGCGAGGAAGAAAAAGGGTCCTGTGCATGTTGACTGTGAATTCCTATGGTGCAGTGTGAATTTTATCTTCATAGGCTTCAATTGAACTTGCAGTAAACTCGCAGCACACAGTTCACATTTCTGCGAATTGTTCACTGTCTGCCTCCTGCAAATCATGGTAAATTTGCAGTAAATCTGCACATGTCCACCTCAAACCGCAAGGCAAATTTGCACCTCACACAGGACAAAAAAACGGATCAAATTCGCAGTACATCGCATCGCAGTAGTGTGAACCTCACTCACACCTGAGCATTTTCAGCTCATAAAATGCCTGAACAAATGCCTGAAAAACGCCCAAGAAGCAAAATCGCATTCATTTCAGTGGCACCTGTTCACATCTGAGCGTTTTGCCACCTGAAGCAAAATGCACAAAAAACGCCCTAAGCTCAAAAAAGAACAAGAGCTTCATTGGGGCAGATTAGAGGCATTTTTCTGCCTTTAACATTGGTGACCTGAACAAAATCGTGGCAAAATCACAGTAAAACACAGCAAAATTACTGTAAAATTGCAGAAAAAAGGCGGTAAAAATGCATGACTTTGAAACAGTCAGGTGTGAATGACTTGTCCTACGACTTGGGACTGCAAAGTCGTACGACAAGTTGTTCCCCATGATTTCTAATGACTACCATTCATATTAGTACGACTTCAAGTTGTGCCGACTTCAAAGTAGTTACTGCACGGGTTCCGACGTTGATGTGAGTTACACATTAACAGTACTCAGCACTAAAATTGTCTAAAAACAAATCAGAATTTGACTTTGACATCATTTATTAAGGCAAAAAAAGGGTCCAAACGAAATGCCTTCCACACTCAATCGTCTCACATTTTTTAACAAAAGAAAAAAAAACATAAAACTGCAGTACATTATAAACCAAAAATAAAAAGGCAAACTCATTGAGGCCTGGTTCACACCTATGCATTTTTTAGTGCATTTTCAGTTTTGCAAAACACACACCAGTACATTTAATATGGTTTCCTATGGGTCATGTTCACATCTGTGCATTTTATGGAAAGGGCAAGGGACATTTTTCTGGTTTTTGGTTCCACAGACTTCAATGGATCAAAAATGTGTATTGAAAAACACAAAATGCACCTGGAATATGCAAACTGCAACGTGCATAGGTGTGAACCAGGCCTAAGGCTCGATTCACATCTATGCATGTTGCTTTTGAGCGTTTCTGAAGTGTTTTTTGTGGTGCTTGCCGCATTTTTGAGCAGAGTTTTTGCAGCGTTTTTACAGCATTTTTGCTGTGTTTTTGCCGCGTTTTGTGTTTTTTTTTTTTTTTTACAGTTTGTTTTTAGACTGTATACAGTCTAAAAAAAACTCGCCAAAAATGCCGCAAAAACGCTGTAAAAACGCTGTACTACTGCGTTTTTGATGCTGGTCCATTGAATTCTATTACATGCAAAACGCTGCATTTTGCATGAAAAAAAGTCCCTGACCCTTTCCAAAAATGCAGAGGTACAAAAATGCATTGATGTGAACATGTTCCATAGGAACCCATGTTAAAAAATTCCCATGCATTTCTGAAAAATGCATCAAAAAACGCGTTAGTGTGAATGGAGCCTAAAGCCCAACTCTGGGCACAACAAAAAACACTGGCTGTATTTACAACTACTGTACATAGGGTATATATAGTTAAAATGTGATTTTTTTTTGGGGGGGTATTTTTGTTGAATCCAACTAAAAGCAAAACTTTTTTTTTTCATTTTGGATAGGGAGGATTATTACCCCTGTCAGGTATTTTTTGCCTTCTATGTCCCATTGGGGAGATTCCCTTTCATTTCCTGTCCCATATTAAAAACAGGAAGTGAGGGAAACTACTGGTAGTCACTAGGGGTGCGCATCTTCACTGGTCTCACAATTGGATTACGATTATTCTGTCCACAATTCAATTTGATTCAGTGATGCATCACGATTACTGCGCAAGTGCACATAGTTAAAAACTTCTTATCCAAACATTCAAGCAGTCAGAAAAACTAAATTTTTCTCCAGTGGCAGAGGGATGGTGGAATCAATGACAGAGGGATGGTGGGATCAGTGGCAGAGGGATGGTGAGATCAGAGGCAGTGGGATGGTGGGATCAGAGGCAGAGGGATGGTGGGATCAGAGGCAGAGGGATGGTGGGATCAGAGGCAGAGGTATGGTGGGATCAGAGGCAGAGGGTAGGTTGACCAAAGCACATAAACCCAAGGTAAGTATAGTAGCAAGTCCTAGTTGCAACCTCCGAACACCCAATAAGAGGATAATATGCGACCGGTCTAAACTACGTGGCATGTTCACCAATGCCAGGAGCCTGGCGGACAAGATGGGTGAACTAGAGATACTGTTCTACGAGGAGGATTTGGATTTTGTGGGAATTTCAGAGACATGGTTCAACAGCTCTCAGCAGCTCTCATGATTGGCTGGCAAACATTCAAGGGTATACCCTTTATCGCATGGATAGAGGGTAAAAAAGGGGGAGGGGTATGCCTATATATCAAGAATAATGTACAAGTGAAGTGATATCATTAAGGGAGCTAGGGGGGAGGTGGAATCCTTATGGGTTTAGCTCCAAAGGGATGAAGCTAAGGGGAAAATAATACTGGGAGTATGTAATAGGCCCCCTAACCTGAGGGTGGAAGGGGAGACAGATCTCCTATCACAATTTGGATTAGCAGCAAGGATGGGAAGTGTTCTCATAATGGGGGATTTTAACTATCCAGACATAGACTGGGAGGAGGGAACCGCGCATTCATCTAAGGCTAGCCAGTTCCTAAATGTCTTGCAGGACAATTTTATGGGTCAGATGGTAGACGCACCAACTAGAAATAAAGCTATACTGGATCTACTGATTACCAACAATACAGACCTGATCACGGATGTGGAAATACAGGGCAATTTAGGTAACAGCAATCACAGGTCAATTGGCTTCAGTATAAATCACGCAAATAGGAAACATAAAGGGAATACAAAGACACTGAATTTCAAAAGAGCCAACTTCCCTAAACTACGAGCCTTGCTAGAAGGCATAAATTGGGATAAAATCTTAGGAACAAAGAACACGGAGGAGAGATGGGTTTGCTTTAAGAGCATATTAAATAAGGGCATTAGCCAATGCATCCCATTGGGTAATAAACGTAAAAGAGCAAACAAAGGTCCTAGATGGCTTAACTCCAATGTAAAAATGCATATAAAAGCAAAAGAGAAGGCCTTCAAAAAATACTAGGTTGAGGGATCATCATCAACATTCAGACTTTATAAAGAATGCAACAAGAAATGTAAGGGTGCAATAAGGACGGCTAAGATAGAACATGAAAGACACATAGCGGAGGAGAGCAAAAAAGAAATTCTTTAAGTATGTAAACAGTAAAAAAGAGAGGACAGACCATATTGGCCCCATAAAGAATGAGGAAGGACATCTGGTTACAAAGTATGGGGAGATGGGTATTGAATTTATTCTTCTCCTCGGTGATCACAAGGGAATCTGGGGGCTTCAGTAACCAAAATTGCAGTATTTATCCTCATGACACATCACAGGAAGCACCTCCATGGTTAACAGAGGACAGAATTACAATTATACTTGGGAAACTTAAGTTAATAAATCACTGGGACCAGATGGCTTGCACCTGAGGGTACTTAGGGAACTCAGTCAAGTAATTGCCAGACCATTGTTCCTAATTTTTACTGACATTCTACTGACTGGAATGGTACCAGCTGATTGGAGAAAAGCCCATGTAGCACTAATATTTAAAAAGGGCCCAAAATACATCCCTGGTAATTACAGACCAGTTAGCCTAACATCAATAGTAAGTAAACTCTTGGAGGGGATGATAAGGGACTATATACAACATTTTAGTAATGAGAACGGTATCATTAGCGGTAATCAGCATGGATTCATGACGAATTGTTCTTGCCAAACCAATCCATTAACCTTCTATGAGAAGGTGAGTTGCCATCTAGATAAAGGAAGGCCCATAGATGTGGTGTATCTGGACTTTGCAAAAGCATTTGACACAGTTCCCCATAAATGTTTACTGTACAAAATAAGGTCTGTTGGCATGGACCAAGGGTGGAGTACATGCATTGAAAACTGGCTACAAGGGCGAGTTCAGAGGGTGGTGATAAATGGGGAGTACTCGGAATGGTCAGGGGTGGGTAGTGGGGTCCCCCAGGGTTCTGTGCTGGGACCAATCCTAATTAATTTGTTCATAAACGACCTGGAGGATGGGGTAAACAGTTCAATCTCTGTATTTGTGGAGGATACTAAGCTAACCAGGGCAATAACTTCTCCGCAGGATGTGGAAACCTTGCAACAAGATCTGAACAAATTAATGGGGTGGGCAACTACATGGCAAATCAGGTTCAATGTAGAAAAATGTAAAATAATGCATTTGGGTGACAAAAATATGAATGCAATCTATACACTGGGGGAGAACCTCTGGGGGAATCTAAGACGGAAAAGGACCTGGGGGTCCAAGGAGATGATAGGCTCAGCAATGGCATGCAATGCCAAGCTGCTGCTAACAAAGCAAACAGAATATTGGCATGCATTAAAAAGGGGATCAACTCCAGAGATAAAACGATAATTCTCCCGCTCTACAATCTTCTGGTCTGGCCGCACCAAGAGTATGCTGTCCAGTTCTGAGCACCAGTCCTCAGGAAGGATGTACTTGAAAAGGAGTGAGTACAAAGAAGGGCAACAAAGCTAATAAAGGGTCTGGAGGATATTAGTTATGAGGAAAGGTTGCGAGCACTGAACTTATTCTCTCTGGAGAAGAGACGCTTGAGAGTAGATATGATTTCATTATACAAATACCATACTGGTGACCCCACAATAGGGATAAAAAATTTTTGCAGAAGGGAGTTTAACAAGACTCATGGCCACTTATTAAAATTAGAAGAAAAGAGATTTAACCTTAAACTACGTAGAGGGTTCTTTACTGTAAGAGCGGCAAGGATGTGAAATTCCCTTCCACAGGCGGTGGTCTCAGCGGAGGGCATTGATAGTTTCAAGAAACTATTAGATAAGCACCTGAACGACTGCAACATACAGGGATATACAATGTAATACTGGACTTGATGGACCTGTGTCTTTTTTCAGCCTCACCTACTATGTAACTATGTAAGAGGGATGGTGGGATCAGGGGCAGAGGGATGGTGGGATCAGGGCCAGAGTGATGGTGGGATCAGAGCTAGAGGGATGGTGGGATCAGAGCTAGAGGGATGGTGGGATCAGAGCTAGAGGGATGGTGGGATCAGAGGCAGAGGGATGGTGGGATCAGAGGCAGAGGGATGAAGGGATCAGATGGATGGTGGGATCAGAGGCAGAGGGATGGTGAGATCAGGGGCAGAGGGATGGTGGCGATCAGGGGCAAAGGGATGGTGTGATCAGAGCTAGAGGGATGGTGGAATCAGAGGCAGAGGGATGATGGGATCAGAGGCAGAGGGATGGTGGGATTAGAGGCAGAGGGATGGTGGGATTAGAAGCAGAGGGATGGTGGGATTAGAAGCAGAGGGATGGTGGGATCAGGGGCAAAAGGATGGTGGGATCAGGGGCAAAAGGATGGTGGGATCAAGGGCAGATGGATAGTGGGATCAAGGGCAGGGGGATGGTGGGATCTGTGGCAGAGGGATGGTGGCATCAGTGGCAGGGGGATGGTGGGATCAGTGGTAGAGGGATGGTGGGATCAGTGCTAGATGGATAGTGGGATCAGAGGCAGAGGGATGGTGGGATCAGAGGCAGAGGGATGGTGGGATCAGAGGGATGGTGGGATCAGGGGCAGAGGGATGGTGGGATCAGAGGCATGGTGGGATCAGGGGCTGAGGGATGGTGGGAGCAGAGGCAGAGGGATAGATGGGATCAGGCAGAGGGGTGATGGTAGTGGAGGGATGTGATCAGTGACACTGGCACTCACCTGCTGTGTGTCAGTTGATTCCCCCTCCTCCATGCTGCTCAGTGTGTTTTCTCCTTCCGGTGCCTCCAGTGAAGCCTCTCCTGATGTCGGGTCTCCTCGAGCTCCTCCCATCTGCACTGTACTGGCTGTCAGCTCATCAGCTGACTTTCTGCTTCAGTGAAGGGGAGGGGGCTTTATCCACCATGCAGGCTCTGTCTCTGTGTTTCTCCCAGGGAGGCAGAACACCGTACGGAGTGACAGATGATGTCATCAGAGATCGATTCGACCGAATCGCAGCATCGGTGCAGCATTGTGAACATCTGAATCGCGATGTATCTATGCTGCGATTATATTCAACACCCCTAGTAGTCAACAGGGTTACCAGAACTAGTGTCCCCATTGAAAAATTTTCCCTCTGTTCCTTTTCTGGTAACCACTTAAAATTTGTGATTTTCTTTCACTTTACCTGTCGGTGATATCAGTCACTGTGACAAATAGAGAGGGTGAAGGTCCCTAAAGGGGGTACAGACAGGAATAAAAACTGACAGGTGGCAAAATATTCACCTAATACCTCAGCTCTTTGTTTTCGAGGATGCCCAGAAATAGACACATATTTACACATATGGTGGACGTGCCCAGTAATCCAAACCTTCTGGAAGGAAGTTTTCGTGATTGCATCTAAAATATTTTAAAAAATAATACAACCAGATCCATATTTAACTGTATTTAATCTAAAACCAGAATGGTTAACACTCTCTCAATTCAAACTCATGATCCAACTAATAACGGCTGCAAAACAAACAGTGGCCAAGGCATGGAAATCTCCTACATTGGTACTAGCAGAAACAATTCACAGAATGAATATTACAATGTCCCATGCTAAGATGGTAGCCATCGATCAAAATCAAATTCCAAAGTTTGAAAAACTTTGGCACCCTTGGATAAAACAACAGTTCCTGTCAAATTTCAATGACTCTGTCCTGTTGCCATGGTAATAGATTAAATTACTTACAGAGACACCCATTTTAAGGCTTCAAAGAGAACTAAAAAGAATAATAAACTGACGAGCGGGACAAACTTGTGGACCATACCTCTACCTTTCAACCCTTTTTCTTCTTTCTCTTTCCTTTTCCCCACCTTACGATTAAAGCTCATTATCAGAATTTATTTGACCTATATACACTCTACTTGTAAACAATATGTATAGTAGGTATAAATCATTTAAATACCTACAAAAGTAACTAAGGAAATGATATATATCTTTAATTTAGGTTTACGTGAACCCAATGTTTAATATTTGAAATTTCATGATATTTACCTATATAAACCCTACTGTAAAACAATGAGCTTACTTTATAGATCCTTGTAAACTTACTTTATGTATCTTTATAACATTGTATACTCAATAAACTTCTTTTGACAAGGAAAAACTGACAGGTGTTCTAATCCCTCCCAAGTCTATCCAAAGCTAAAAAAAATAGTTTTGCCTTCAGTTATACTTTAAACCAAACCTGTTTCTAAGAACTTATACGGATTGTTCTATTTTACCTTGAACATACCGCTACTCATATACGTAGGCCTTTGATTCAAACTCAGCATATGCATTTCTGAAGCCTTTAGTCTGCTAACTCAAGATGCAAGAGCAGGGGCTATGTTTTATCTGTCTTTGGTTGAGTAACTTTTGAAGCAGAATGAATACATATAAATAGTTGTGACCAAAGAAACACTTGAAGAAATGCAGCCACAGGCAGGACATTCACACTACACAATTATAATAAATTTAAATCTGCAACTTGGGTTTAAGGCACGCTACGAATGAAAGTCAAATGCAGAAAAGCCATGCCCTTTTACGCAAAAGCCAAACTGAGCATATGGTGAAAAAAATATTTAAGCAGAGGTTACCCTGAAAAATATGTAAGCGGAGGTCACCTTGAGAAAACCACATGTCAAAATAATTCTTAGATCCAGAGATGTGGATAGCTAATGACAAGCAACTCCTTGCCTGGAAGAAGCAATGCCTAGGCACGGAAGGTAGAAAGTAGGCTAAAACCAACTTTTAAGGTCAAGGTTTCCACTTCAGCTGCTTGGATGAGTGGGTCTGGTGATCATTTCAAAATGTGATTTACAGTATGTGAAGGTAACCTTTTTTTCATCACATGCTTAGAATTTCCTAGGATTGTGCCAGTTCAGGTCATGATCAGGGATTAAACTTTGCTGCTAGATTGCAATTGACCTTTGACAAATAAAGATAGGTAAATCTTCTCACTGCTGGTATAATTTACCTAACCTAAAGGATATGTCTTTCGCTCCATTAAAGCGGAACATGTGAGCACCACAAACCAAAAAAATAACTGAATTAATTTTTAGTATTCAAAACAAATTCACCCACCCATCCACGTCTCCATGCTTTATTTTTTTGAGAAATCCATTTGAAAAACAACCCCCTAGCACAGTGGTCATCAACCCTGTCCTCAGGGTCCACTAACAGGCTAGGTTTTATGTATTACCTTGGGGAGATGCAGACTAGAATTCTGCAATCACTGTTCTGACTCAACTACAAGGCTATAAATGTTATGCTCAGCTTCACATAGAGCTTACATGACCTGGTGATCTATTTATCCCTTGCATCAATTCAGGCAGCTTAACTCAATGAATAACTCACTGTATGGAAAGACAGACGATGAATCCTCTCGAATGTTCCGTTTAATGATGGATATTCATAGGTAGAAAAATGTTGCAGTTGTAAGCCACATGTAAGATGTTACAGCAATGAGGTATACTGTGCACAATGAATCAGAGAGAGGAAGGGGAGGAGAATATACAGAACTACGGTGAGAGAAAGAGTTCAGATAGACAGAGGGAACAAATCTTAAAGACACAGAGCATAATAAATCACATAGTGTAACACAACACTCCCCGTCTGAAATCTTTAGATTTCATAACCATAAACAATTATATATATATTCAATAAGTCCAATACTGTTAAATGTCCTGTAATGAAAAACATGCAACAAGCAAGTATAAACATAAGTCCAACAGGATTGAAGAACATGTAGTCCGAAGTATGACGTCTTCAAAGAATTCCAAAGTTCAAGGTAGAACCTGTAAATAGCAGCAATGTACTCCCCGCCATGCCAACAGCATGGCTAGTCCTTGCATAAGTCACTCACCTGGCAAAAGGAGTACTAACTCAGTAATTGGTCGAGTGAAGGTTCGTGTGGATCCTCCCTTGGTTATCTTGACTTCTACCTTCCGGACCTTGTTATCGTCACTGGGCATAACCTTGGTAATAAGACCCATAGGCCACTCATTCCGACAAACTTCCTTGTCTTTTAGAAGGATGAGATCTCCAACCTTAAGATTAGGCTTAGATGTTTGCCATTTGTTACGACCTTGAAGGTGATGAAGATACTCCTTCCTCCAGCGATGCCAAAACACATTGGCGAGATGATGCACCTGCTTCCATTGACGCCTGTAGATATCCTTGGGTTCAATCTCACTTGAAGATATTACAGCAGTCCCAATTTTTTGAGTAAGGAGTGAAGCTGGAGTAAGGATCACTGGAGCATCAGGATCTGAAGATACCGGCACTAAAGGTCTTGCGTTCACTATAGCACACACTTCAGCGAGAAAGGTAGACAAAGTATCATGGGTGAGTGGTAAAGACTTGTGAGTCTGCAACATGGAGTCAACAGGGGGTGAGTATGACTCCTCACACAAAAAGCTTGGAGGTGACAGCCATAAGCTGTCCTGAAGAACATCAGATGACACGGCTCTGGTCCCACAGTCAGCTGGATTGAGTTCAGTGGGAACGTAATGCCATTGACTTGGTAGGGAGAATCTTTTAATACGTTCAACCCTGTTGCTGACATACACATGAAACTGTTTTGTTTGGTTGTATATGTAACCAAGTACTACCTTACTGTCTGTATAGAAGGTGAAAGAATCAATTCTAGTGTCCATTTCACTTCGTATGACTTCGGCAATTTCTACTGCTAACACGGCTGCACAAAGTTCAAGTCTTGGTATGGTATGTGCAGGTTTGGGAGTGAGTTTTGCCTTGCCTAGGACAAAACTACAGTGTGATTCCCCATTCATTTCAAAGATCTTCAAATAGGCTACAGTAGCAATAGCTTCAACTGATGCATCAGAGAAAATATGAATTTCCCTCCGGTAAACAGTTGAAATAGAACCTGGAACATAGCAACAGGAAATCTGAAGTTTTCCTAGTGACTTCAAAGAATGTCTCCACCTTTCCCACTTGTGTTGATTCTCACTAGGTAAGGGAGTATCCCAGTCTATGTTCTCAGTAGATAACTGTCTTAGCAGAATTTTTCCTTGAATGGTAACTGGAGCAAGGAAACCGAGTGGGTCATAGATGCTATTCACCACCGACAGGACTCCTCTCTTAGTGAAGGGTTTGTCACAAGTTGACACTTGGAAGGTGAATGTGTCTTGTTCGATGTTCCACAACAAACCCAGACTTCGCTGTACAGGAGGCACATCTGTACCCATATCAAGGTTTTTTAGACTGGTGGCATAGTCCTCAGAGTGAAAGGCATTCATAAGTTCCTGGCTGTTGGATATAATCTTGTGCAGTCTAAGGTTTGCTGTAGCCAGCATCTCCTTTGTTCTGGTGAGGAGATCAATCGCTTCTTTAGCGGTTGGAAAAGACTTGAGTGCGTCATCAACGTAGAAGTTTCTTTCAACAAATTGACGAGCATCAGATCCATATTCTTCTTCTCCAGTCCGAGCTGTTCTCCTTAGCCCATAAGTTGCCACTGCAGGAGAAGGACTGTTACCAAAGACATGTACCTTCATTCGAAAGTCTATAACTTCCTTGTGGATGTCATTGTCTTTGTGCCATAGAAACCTGAGGTAGTTTCTGTTGTCTTCTCTGACAATGAAGCAGTGAAACATCTGTTGAATGTCTGCCATAACTGCTACAGGTTCTTGTCTGAAGCGAATCAAGACTCCTATTAGACTGTTGTTCAAGTTAGGCCCTGTAAGGAGCATGTTGTTAAGAGAAACACCTTCATGCTGAGCACTGGAATCAAAGACAACTCTGATTTGGTCTGGTTTACGTGGGTGATACACGCCAAAGGATGGAAGGTACCAGCATTCTTCTCCCTCCTTTAGTGGGGGTGCAGGCTCTGCATGATCTCTGTCAAATATATTTTGCATAAAGTCCACAAAGTGTCTTTGCATCTCTGGTTTCCTGCTTAAGTTGCGTTTTAAGGAGGAGAATCTACTGATGGCCTGTTGCAAGTTGTTGGGCAGTCTCTCTCTTGGGAGACGAAAACGTAGGGGTGCTACCCAGTTATTGGAGTCATCTTGAAAGAACTCATTGTCCATTACCTTGATGAATTCTTTGTCTTCCATTGAAGGAGCCAGTATGTCATCTTCACTGGTTGTATTAAACACTGCAGAGCCGAAGTCGTCATCGTGGCAGGAGAAAGGGCTTGTGTTACCTGAGATACCATGTTGCCATCCATGGCTGGCTATCTTCTCTTTCACCCAGTAGTGATGTGGGCATGGCTCAAAGTAAGTGTTTCGGCCATTTGGCAGAACATTTGTCTTGAATGACGAAATGTTGGTAGGTCTCTTCATTTTGCCTATACAGACGTTGCCTATGATGACCCACCCTAGATCCATGCGCTGAGCAAATGGGGCATCTGGGGGTCCACTGACTTGTCTGTGTACCTTGTGAATTCTTAGAATGTCTCTTCCTAATAGAAGAAGGATCTGAGCATCTTTGTCAAGCGGCGGTATCTCATTTGCTATTACCTTCAGGTGAGGGTGATGGAAAGCAACAGCTGGAGTAGGGATTTCTTCCCTGTTAGCAGGTATCTGATTGCACTCTACAAGTGTAGGTAGAGGTAATTGCAAGTTACCTTTGAGAGAAGATACCATGAGTCCATGAGCCCTTCTTCCAGAAGCCTCTGGAGTTCCACTACAGGTACCCAAGGTGTAAGGATGAGATTCGCCTTTTATTTCAAATAGATTAAACAGTTCTGATTTTGCAAGCGATCTATTGCTCTGATCGTCTAAGATAGCATAGGCTTTTAGAGTCTTTTCTGGTTGGTCCTTGTGGTATATGTTCACCAAGCATATTTTAGCACAGGACTTATCACAGCGGTCTTCTCCACAAACTTCAGTGCAGGATGAAGAAATGATGGTAGAATTAGGCACTTGGTCTGTATTCTCCCCGCCATGCGTTAACCTGGGAGGAGAGTTAGCAGGTTGTGCAGAGCTGGGCTCAAGCGGATGTAGGGCTTGCACGTGCTCTTCGGAGCCACACTCTATGCACTTGATGGATACATTACAGTCCCTTGCAAAATGTTCGGTAGAAGCACAGCACCTGAAACATACCCTAAATGTCTTTAAAAGCTCCTTACGCTCTTCAAGAGGCTTTTTCCTAAAGCCCATTTTTTGAGGGGGTGTGGCTTCTTGTGAATGGGACACTCTCTGTTAGGGTTTTCAATCTTCCTACTCTGTCTGTCCGTGGCAACAACTGTGGTAGGAGTGGGAAGGATGTCAGTCTTTTTCACGGATACTGGGCCTCTGCGGCTTCTATAGTTGCCCTGAAGACTGGTACTCTTAGGAAATGGTGAGAAGAGACTGTACTCACCGTAGGAAAAACTTGGATCATTCTTGGTCTCTGCGATTCTCCCGATGAAGTTGCAGAAGAAAGAGAATGGTGGGAAGGAAACCTTGTTCTCTTTTTTGTATGATGATCCTAGTGCAGACCATTTCTCTTGTACACCATACGGGAGCTTGGAGACAATTGAGTTTACCCCTCTTGCAGTGTCAAGGTAACTGAGTCCGGGTAGTTTTGGGTCTGCCTTGGCTAGCTGAAGCTCAAGGAGAAGGTCACTCAGTCTCTGGAACTCCTTGTTGTCCTTACCAGATATCTTTGGGAAAGTTTCCAGGCGCATGAACAAGGCATTTTCTATAGCTTCTGGACTGCCATAACTTTGCTCTAGTCGCTCCCATGCAGCTGTGAGGCCTGCTGTAGGATTGTCCATGAAAACTGATCTTAATGGCTGAAACCTCTTTAACTTGGAGCTGTGAAGGAGTTTCTAAGTTGCCAGGAGCATTGGAGACAATGGAGTGTATACTGCAGTGGCTTAGGACATAGTCTTTAGTGCGTTTGAGGGGATCTTCCATATCTGCTATGTTTAGGTTGATGCTGTCTTTCTCACTTGCACCTTCGTCTGCACTGATAGCTTGCTCTAAAACTCTTAGCCTTGCCATAGCTGCGTCATGTTTACACTGTTCATTTAGGATTTCTATAGTTGCTCTTTGACGTGCGGTCTGAAGCACTGACTCCGTTTCCAACTCTGCTCTTTTTTCTGCATATGCGACCTGCACCTTGCTGGCTTCCGCTTCAGCGCGGGCACTAATAAGTCGCTCACTGAGTGTTGAGTATCTTGAACTATGACTTCTAGAAGACCTTTTAGAATGTCTGGTGGAAACAGATCTGTGAGATGCAGTGTCCTGTATCAGCTTTAACTTTGCTTCTGCCTTTAATTTGGTTTGCTGGATAAAACTGTCTCTTTCCAGATTAAGAGCCTTGAAATTCTTTAATTCCTCGAGTGAAAGTTCTGTGTTCATATTTTGTAAGACATTAATGAACTTGTCACTGGTAAGCTGATAGAGCTCATAAGAGATAGAGAGTTGTTTAATGGCGCCCTGTAGTGTCAGTAATTCACGTTCAACAGACACTGTATTTGATTCAGAAGTAATCTTTTCCCAAAATAGCTTCAAGCTATTAAACAATTCAGTTCTTAAGGCTTCATAATTCTCCATCACTTTCCAGGTGGGTTTGACTGAGCGTTTGGGTAAGTCAGTTGGCTCAGTGTCTTGTGTTGGAGTGGCTGTATATTCACATTGAGAGCTGTGGTGACTCATGGCTGACACAGGCAGACAATGTCTCAGTGATAAGCAGGCAGGATCTGTGTGCTGTAATATGACACCCTGCAGCCTGGTCTCAGGTTATGAAGATTCCATGTGCTGCTGTCTCATTCTTTCTTGCAATGAGGGCAGTAAATCTTGTCTGTAACAGTACTATATGCAGAAATCTTGTAATTAGTCTGTGGAACTCCGTTTTTCTACTGTTCTGACTCAACTACAAGGCTATAAATGTTATCCTCAGCTTCACATAGAGCTTACATGACCTGGTGATCTATTTATCCCTTGCATCAATTCAGGCAGCTTAACTCAATGAAAAACGTTGCAGTTGTAAGCCACATGTAAGATGTTACAGCAATGAGGTATACTGTGCACAATGAATCAGAGAGAGGAAGGGGAGGAGAATATACAGAACTTTGGTGAGAGAAAGAGTTCAGATAGACAGAGGGAACAAATCTTAAAGACACAGAGCATAATAAATCACATAGTGTAACACAACAATCACTAAGCAGCAAATGATATCACCTGCGATGTATTTCACTTATCTTGCAAACCTGGCCTGTTAGTGGGCCCTGAGGACAGGGTTGATGACCACTGCCCTAGCATTTCTGGCTGTGGCCATCTTGAGTAAGGGCAGATGATTCATTTAACATTTACTTTGTGGAATCCATCTGCTGCTAGCTCAGGCATGAGAAAAGCCCCCCTGCCAGATAGCAAGGATAACTTGACACACATTTGTGACAGTGTTGAATTGTAAGTCTTGCTGCACATTTTCACTGGCAAGATGTACACTTGCAGAGTACCTGAAACACAAGTTCTAGTTGACACTTTTCAAACTTGTAGCAAATTTGCTTGTCAAGTCTCTAGCACAGGGGTAGGCAACCTTTTGAGCACAGTGTGACGAAAAATGTTTTCAAAGAAATTGAGCGTGCTGCTTTTATAACAAAAAAATATCAACTTCACACTCTCAATCACGAAAAGGATTTTTTATAAAGTAAATTCTGTAAACTATTTTTGTAGTAAGAAATTAACATCCTGCACTCTCACACCTCAGATCAGCCCCAATTCATGCAATTCCACACCTCAGATGAGCCCCAATTCCTGCACCTTCACACCTCAGATCACTGTCCCCCCTGCAAATCTGTTTTACCACTGTACTACCCTGCACATCTGCCCCACCACTGTACTACCCTGCACATCTGCCCCACCACTGTACCCCCCTGCTTATCTGCTCCACCACTGTAACCCCCCTGCTCATCTGCTCCACCACTGTAATCCCCCTGCACATCTGCCCCACCACTGTACCCCCTTTCTCATCTGCCCCACCAATGTACCCCCTTTCTCATCTGCCCCACCAATCTAGCCCCTTTCTCATCTGCCCCACCACTGTAACCCTCTGCACATCTTCCACACCACTGTACTACCCTGCACATCTGCCCCACCTCTGTACCCCCCTGCTCATCTGTTTCACCACTGTAATCGCCTGTACATCTGCCCCACCAATGTTCCCCCTTTCTCATCTGCCCCACCACTGTACCTCCATGCACATCTGCTCCACCACTTAACCATCTTGCCATCTGTCCTAACACTGAACTTATCTGCTCATCTGCCCCATGACTGTACCTCCTGCACATCTGTCCCACTTCTGTTCCCTCTGCTCTTCTGCCCCACCACTGTAACCCCCTAATCATCTGTTCCACCGATGTACCTCCTTTATCCTCTGCACATCTGCACCACCTCTGTACCCCCTGCTCCTCTGCCCCACTGCTGTAAACCCCCTGCTCATCTGTCCCACCAATGTACCACCTTTCTCCTGTGCCCCAACACTGAACCCCCCCTGCTCATCTTTCCCACCACTGTAACCCCCTGCTCATCTGTCCTACCACTGAACCCCCTTCTCATCCCTCCCACCACTGTAGCTCCTGCGCATCTGCCCCACTACTGTACCCCCTTGCTCTTCTGTCCCACCACTGTAACCCCCCTGCTCATCTGCCCCATCAATGAACCCCTTTTCTCATCTGCCCCACCACTGTACCTCCCTGCACATTTCCTCCACCGCTGTATCCCCATGCTCTTCTGTCTCACTACTGAATCACCTTCTCATCTGGCCTAACACTGGACCCATCCATCTGCTGCACCACTGTAATTCACTTTCTCATCTGCCCCACCAATGTACCTCCTGCACATCTGCCTCACCTCTGTACCCCCCTGCTCTTCTGTCCCACCTCTGTTCCCCCTGCTCTCCTGCCCCACCACTGTTCCCCCTGCTCTCCTGCCTCACCACTATTCCGCCTGCGCTCCTGCCCCACCACTGTAACCCCCTGCTCATCTGCCCCACCAATACACCTCCTTTCACATCTGCCCCACTGCTCTACCCCCCTGCTCATCTGGCCCATCACTGTACCCCCCTGCTTTTCTGTCCCACTGCTGAACCCCCTTCTCATCTCTTCCACCACTGTACTGCCCAGCACATCTGCTCCACCACTGTACCCTCTTCTCATCTATGATATGCAGACTGGTGAAAGGAAGCAGAGATAAGACACATCTACCTGTCTTGGTGCACTCATCCTGCTGATCCACCTCTCAAATCCAGCCCACGTGCTTGTATGTGATGTATGTGATGTCACATAGAAGCATATTGAATGGATGTGCAATGATGAGCTCAGGTCAGGGGCATTTTCTGAAAGCAGTGAGCCTATGTGCAGGATCATAAGTTGGGCCCCCGCAGCTGAGAAAAAAGTGGTTGGGTGTGAAGTCCTATGCGCTGAATACTGGCTGTGACTTAAAGGGACACAGAGTGCCGGGGTTTAGTAGTAAGTTACGCAAAGGTTCAGGAATAATTCCAACAAAGTTCCTATAAGCTCAACAGTAATTCCACAAACTGTCACCTAATTGGGGTTTTCTCAATCACAGTGAAGTCCTTCTTTCTGAGATTGGTAGTGGCAACCAAGCGAGTCATCTTCCTCAAGATGGTGGACGGGGCTAGCAGGATTGGGAATGGCAGTGGCCAATGACAGTCCCCCCCCACCTGGAAACAGGGACAACGCGACCCCCCCCAGCAGAACTGCACCCGATCTCTTCCCCATCACAAAAGCTGACGATCGCAGCTACAGCAAAGTTAGAGAACCAAACAATGTTTCCCATCTTTTACAATGTGTGGGGGCACAGTGCCTCCCCCTCAGTGAAGGTAAGGCATGGGGAAATCTGAAATTGGAATTCCTTAGTGTCTCACTGACACCTCCCTGCGCTGCTCTGCTGATGGGGAGGGAGTCGAGTGCGGCAAAAGAGGCTTTGCGTGCCGCTTGCGGCACCAGTGGGGTTGCCTACCCCTGCTCTAGCATGAGCAAGGGTGCAATGGTAAATCTACAACAAGAGCTCTGCAAGTCTACAGCATGAAAATTCAGCAACAGTGACCCCTGTGGTGGGATGACTATCGCACAACATAACTGAACCAGAACTTGCAGCAGACTTGCATAATGTTTGCAAAGAAAGTTGATCTGGACTTGCTGCAATTGCATAGCTCCCAACTGTCCCTGATTTCGAGGAACTGTCCCTGATTTGGAACAAAGTCCCTCTGCCCCTCTTTGCTCCTAATTTGTCCCTCATTTTGGTCTGATCTATATAGTTGTATATAAAATGCACTATTTATCTATCAAAAAGTGTATTACAGTGCTAAACCTTTCACTCAATTTCTAAATTGCTGCAACTGTAAATTCAAAAAGCCAGTATAAAGAAACAGTAGTCCTTTAAAAAAATTTGTGGCTTTAACCAATCATTTTTGTTGTACAATTCTCCTTTAAGGGGGCGTGGAAGAGGGTGTGTTCTATACCTACATACTTTTGCTAATAGGTGTCTCAGAAAATTGGGAGGTATGCATTTGTGCAACAAACTTGTGAAGCCTGACAAGTCTAGCAATAGCTTAGCAAGTCATTTTTAGCAGCACAACTGCTTGCTATCTGGGCTCCTGAAGACTCCTGATATGTATGACATAATTTGCCTAGGCCTGGAAACCAGAAAGCAACTGAAGAAATGTAAAAAAAAAAAAAAAAAAGGAAAACAAGTAAATATATGATATTCTTTCCTATCTATTTACTAATGCAAGCAAGGATTAAAAATACTCAATGTTGATTGAGAGAGTGAAGTTCTGCGTTAAAAGGTACAGAGGAAAATAAAAATTATTTCCACGGCAGGTTAAAGCACTTATAGCCATTCTATAATAACTGCCTATATATTCTACTCTGACATTGATCATGACCACAAGCATGTTTATATATTTTACTGGAGTCAAGCCATCAGACAGTTCCAAATCAGTGGTCATGCTATCAGACACGTTTTTTTGGTTGGATATTTAACAGAGAAAAATGTGTTTTTAGTATATTGATTGCAATTGGTTGACCTGACAGCAGAGATGAACAGCAGTATTTTTTTTTAAATAATCACAGCTAATAATTGCACCGATTAAGAATGACTAGTGTGTACTCAGCATCAGTCTGCCATTTCAAATATTTTAACCATTGATGGATGTACAGTTGGCCAAAAGCAATCTATAAAATTAAACTTCTCCCATGATTACATGGATTCTTCTTCCTGCTTTTTACTTAAAGTGTTTGTTAAGTCACTAACTGAGCATTATACCATCCCCCCTGTCACATAAAAGGCTGTATCCTCGTGCCTTTGCTTTATAAAAAAAAAAAAGCAGATTTCTACCTGTTTTAACAGTGTCTTCCAGCGATCACATCCAGGCTCTCTGCTCTCCCCATGTGATATCTCCAGTAGGCAGGGCCAAGATTCCCCTGCTGGGGAGGTGGGGAGGAGAGGAGCAGAGAGCCTGGAGTCATGTGATCGCTGAAGACACTGTTAAAACAGGTAGAAATCAGCTTCTTTTTTTTATAAAGCACAGGCACTAGGACTGAGCTTTTTATGTGACAGAGGGGATGATATAAAGATGAGATTGTTTTGAAGCAGCAGGGAGAGGAGCTGAGCAGCGCTAGTGAGAGCTGACAGGCAGGTAGGGGAGGGGGGAGGAGGACAGAGGGAGACACAGGGAGAGCTGCAGATAGCAGCGTATGACAGAGGCACGTACACGGACCATGGTGTCAGGGCTCAGCAGCCCTGATATATCATGGTCAGTGTACAGAGGGGAGGGTAGAAACTGGCAGGATCAGCCAGGTATTTCAGGTGATAGAGGGGGCCAAATTACACAGCACAAGCACTGTGCTGTATAACATGTTTTAAGGGAACAGAATCCTTTTTTTTTTTTTTTGGGTTAACAAATGCTTTAAACTGCTTTTTAGAGTCAATCTAAACAATGAGAAATGAATACATGATCTCAAAATTCACCAACAGGTGGTGCTGTGCTGTGAGCAAAATATCTGGAATGAAAGCTAATAGCCGGCTCAAAGTAGAGGAAATTTTAGAGTGCAGGGATCTGAACTAGCTGCAAAATTTTTCTGCAATAAATATATTCTATGTTAATGGTAATTTTTGTATGGTGTTTAATTTAAAAATTTGTTTGTTTTTTTTCCAGGCAAGGTTACTGGATTGACCATTGCTGTGGTTATCCTGGCCATAGCATTACTTGGTCTTGTGGTCTTGTTTCTTATCTGTAGGAAACGGTTGATGGAATATGAGTCAGTATGAGAAAATCATTGGAGAAACGCTCAGTTGTATGCCATTAAAAATTATGTTATATTAAAATGACCGTGTGTAAAAACAAGAGGACTGGCTACTAAACATCTGGCACAAAGACAGATGAAAAAGAAATATCACTGCTTTTATCTCATCAAGAGGTCACACAAATCTGCAACAAAACAGTATGAAGTGGAATCAGAGGATGCGCTTGTATCTGAGTTTTTGGATGATGCTTTAGAGAGCAAAAGTGAACGCTATGCTAAGTGTTCAGATTACAAAAAACACTTCAGTTCTGGAATATAAAGTAGGAAATACACAAGGTGAATGAAACAGATTTGCTCTGATGAGATTTCTTGGTAAGAAAGTGTTCAATACATATATATATTACATAGCAATAATAAAACTTTTATATATTTTATCAATTGTTACATTCTTTGTTGATGGAATGGCCCTCCTCATCACAGCTAGAAATAGATGTGATACCTTTGATGCAGACAAACTTCACTTGATTATGGCCCTAGCTTTAGTGTTCTCTGTAGTGTGTGCAAGCGTTGGGTGCTGCCATAAGGAAATGGCCATGCTCAGCACAGGAGTAGAACAGCTGACACCTACATGAGGTTAAGTGCATAGAGTATGCACAGCAGATTACGCCTCATCCAGGTCTTGTATACAAAGTTCACCACTGGGCTGTCTGGGCAGTGTGCCCTATTGAAGGTATGTGTTTTAAAGCTCAGGGCCGGTTCAAGGATTTTTTTCTACTTAGGCGAAGGTGCATTTTGCCCCAACCATCCTCCCCCACCATCCTTCTGCCTGCCCACCGTCCTCCCACCATCCCCTCCACAACACCAGTCTTGGAGCCATTTTCTAAATTTTTTACTTTTTTGGTTTACATGTTTTAAAAATCAATTATTTTAGGCCTGAAGATTACTTAAAACCCCCAAAATATTATTTTTATTAATTTGAAAGCAGATTCCCCTAGAGAATAAAATGTTGGTAGTTCTAATTTTTTTATGTTACATGACATTAGGGCAACTGTTTATGAAAGGCAACATTTCAGTAAAAAATACATTAAGACCCCTTTCACACTGGCAGCGCCGGCTGTTAGCGCTAAAGCTTTCCAAATTTAAAGGCTCCCAATGGTGACCCTTGGATTTTAATACTTTCTGAGTCACTGACCCCAAACAAGTGCACATAACAGGAAGTCAGAGCTAAGTCAGAAGTCCATATCTGATTACTTGCTCTAGGCTAGTGACTCAAAGCATTGAAGCAAAACTGGAACTGCGGTGTTATTTACCAGCACCATGGCTTTCCCGCTAAATTTGAGAGGGTTTGGGGAGGTTGGCTTGATGCCCCAGTAGACCTGATTATAGAAAGGATATTTGGGTAGAATGCTGTTGGCTACTTATTGCTAGTTATTACCGTATATACTCGAGTATAAGTCGTTCCGTGTATAAGTCGAGGCCCTAATTTACCACAAAAAAATGGGAAAAACTTATTGACCCGAGTATAAGACGAGGGTGAGAAATGCACAGCTACTGTAAGTGGAAAAGAGGGTCAACTATGCCCATTTTCATGCCTCACTGTGCCCATTTGCAGCCATAGGTCCCCCGAACTTCAAACTCGGTAGTTAAGGGTTCCTAGATGCCCCCTAGGTGCAGCCGAAATTTGGGGTCTCTGAACCCAAAGGGTCCCAAAATGACATTGCTGCAGATGGACACAGTTGACCGAATTTGGGGCCCTGTATCTTGGGGCCACTTAGTGCTAAGAACCCCAAATTTGGTGTGCAAACCCAGTGGAACTAGAGCCATAAAATATCCAAAGCTGGGGTTTCTAGCACCAAGTGGCCCCGAGATACAGGGCCTCAAAAATCGGTTCAGAAAATGTCAAGCACTTTTCTGCTGCAGAGAATGACATTTTCCGAACCGATTTTGGGGCCCCATATCTCGGGGCCATTTAGTGCTAGGAACTCCATCTTTGGATATGTTGTGGTACCAGTTCCACTGGGTTTGCATACCAAATTTGGTGTTCCTAGCCCCAAGTGGCTCTGAGATACGGGGCCCCAAAATCGGTTCGGAAAATGAAATTTTTTGCTGCAGAAAAGTGCTTTACTCAAGTATAAGTCGAGGGGGGCACTTTCAGCACAAAAAAATGTGCTGAAAAACTCGACTTATACCCGAGTATATACGGTACTATCTGACTTTGAAGAGTGTACAATAATAATGCTTTATTGGCACTGTCATTTCTGTTTTCAGCCACTAGGTGGGGCTGTATATTCTCTTTAGTAAGCTCAATGCAGTTTGAAGATGTAATTGCCTTTTTTTGTAATTTCGTTTTTTTTGTACATTACAACTTTGCATTCTTTTGTAAGTGTTTATGGAACATGTATGCTTGAATGTGCTCAAATAAAACTTTCTTCTGATTTAGGAAAAAAATAAAGTGTAGCATAGGATTTATGTGATAAACAGGAAGATTGTACACATAATAAATATCCAGCCAAAGGAAGAACAAAGGGGATAGCAAACAAACAGCACTTGACAGCTGGTCAGGAGCATGCAAATCAGAGAGCAGGACTGGATGCTGCTCCAAGGCAAAAGACCCAAATAATTGTGAAAGGGAATCATACAAGAAAAAGCTCTGGACAAACAGTAGCGGAGTTCCACCCATTTAAAAGTCAGCAGCTACAAAAAGTGTAGCTGCTGACTTTTAATAATCGGACACTCACCTGTCCCACGGTCCAGCGATGCTGGTGCAGATAGCTGGTGCAGATAGCCTCGCTCCTCCCCCCTCCTCTCTGTGGCAGTAGCATCACAGCCAGGCACGCACTGCGCATGCGCGAGCCGCGCTGCTGACTTTTAATAATCGGACACTCACCTGTCCCACGGTCCAGCGATGCTGGTGCAGATAGCCTCGCTCCTCTCCCCCTCCTCTCTGTGGGAGTAGCATCACAGCCAGGCACGCACTGCGCATGCGCGAGCCGCGCTGCACGCTGTGAATGGCCGGGCAATCTTCTGAGACCTGCGACGTGTCCCAGAAGATTGCAGGGAGGGAGGGGGAGAGGTGATCTTCCTTCCGGCTCTGCGGAACCCCGGGAGGAAGTGGGAGCTGGATTCCTCTAAAAAGAGGGTATCCGCTCCCCCCTCAAAAAATATTTTGTTTGCCCTCAAAAAAAATGACATGCCAAATGTGGCATGTCAGGGAGTCACCATCACTTAAAGCGGAAGTTCCATTTTTGGGTGGAATTCCCTTTTTTTAATACTTTTTTAAACTGTGTTCAGATATTCAATTGTGTTAAACTATAAAACCCCAAAAATTTTAAAAGCTAAAGCAAATGTATAATTGTATTATATATTATGTATAGTATATTTTAAAATTACATGGGGCTTATGTGCAAGCAAGCTATTACTTATGTCAAAATCAGTACTCAGTCAAAAACTGTATATTTTTTGGTGCTTTTCTTTTGGTAAAATGTGATAATAAAAATATTATTGTGAATTGGTTCCGTCTATAAATTCATTGAGGCATCATATTCACAAGCCAATACAGCTACCTATACCTTTGTTTTATTTGTAATACTTTTTGATATATAAACTTAAAGTGTTTGTAAAGGTTCGTGTTTCTTTTTGTAAATAACAAATGTTATACTTACCTGATCTGTGCAAGGGTTTTGCACAGGGCGGTCCCGATCCTCCTCTTCTGGGATCCCCTGATGGCGCTCCTGGCTCCTCCTATTTATCGAGTGCCCCCACGAAGAGCTGCTTTCCATGCGTGCACGCTCCCGAGTCCGTCAATTGACACAGACAGCAGGACTCGCCCCCCCCCCCGACTCCCTTGTCATTGGATTTGATTGACAGCAGTGGGAGCCAACGGCTGCTGCTATCAATCTATCCAATGCGAACCTGAGACAGCAGCTGGAGCGGCTGTGCTTGTCCCCATTGCTGGAACAATCGTGTTCAGGCAAGAAAAAGGGGGGCTCTGGGGGACAGCTGCAGCACAGAAGGATTTTTACCTTAATGCATAGAATGCATTAAGGTGAACAACAATGAGGGTTTACAACTCCTTTAATGATTGGACCTTTTAGTAACTTTGCAAGTCTGCATCAATAAATTCCTGACATTTCAAAAAAAACTTAGAGCCCTTCATTGCAATGCATAGCAGTAACACACCCCATGGCATCCCTACACACCTGCTTTGCAGCAAAATGCAACAAATGTCAATGCACTAACATGGTGCAGGAATCATATGTGTTTACAAATGAACAGTCTGCCTTAACGTAGCGTGGGACACAAAGCGTGTTAATCCACCAAAACATGAAGGTGTAAATGGGCCCCACTTGGGGGGGAGGGAGGGGATGTTTGGAGGCTGGGGTCCCCCTCATTGGGTAGCTGACTGATTCGGTCAAAGGATTTGTATTGTTTTTGTAATTTTGATGTCCAATAAATATTTATACTACTATAGTAGCCTTCTGAGGTGCTCTATCCTGGTGGGGTTCTTTTATATATGCATGGGTTTTTGGATGCACTTCCCCTAATGAGTGGTGTGGCACTAAGCAGGTATTTCCACTCCCAGGACTCTGCTTTGGTTGGGTTTTTTAAAACAAATTCAAGCTGACCTTCAGGCAGCTCGCACTATACGTTGCCATCTGAATGAAAGAGGACGCTATGGGGGGAGACCCAGGAGGACCCTACTCTGACACAGAAACATAAAAAAGCCAGATTTGAGTTTGCCAAAACTTACCTGAGGAGCATGAGCGTCCGCAAAGGGAATCGGCAAGGTGTCTGCACACGGACACTGGTGTCCATGAGTGATCGTTGCAGGCAGGGGCTGGGAGGAGGGGTGGGCGGAAGGGGCTACTGCCCTGGGGTGTTATCTTGAGAAGAGGGAAGGGGACGCCAGATTGCGAGCTGCACTATGCTCATTACACACAGGAGAAGCTCTTCAGCATCCTGCCCAGCTGTCACACTATCCATTGCCCTGAACTCTGATACAGCCTGCACACTGAACTGAGGCTGTGCTTGCCACCTTCTCTGTAGCTGCAGCCATACCAGTGTCCAGACAGGAGATGGACGATCCTCTCAGGTTTGGCTGCTGTCAAAGTCATCCTGGATGGATCAGAGTGATCACAGTCAGAGCAGCAGTGAGGGTGAGCGGAGCAGGCAGATTGTCAGGAACCATGAATCAGATGGAGACAGAAAATTCAGTAAAAATCCCAATTTAATATAATGATACAAATCGTAAATGTAGTCAAAACATAGCCAGGTGAGCAGTGCAAATCAGGAGCGGCTGAGCCCATCCCTGACAGTACCCCCTCCTCAACGACCCCTCCCTGTCAGAGGGCCACCAGGTTTGAGGAGAAATCATCTATGGAAAGCACGGAGGAGGACAGGAGCATGTACGTCCGACTGTACCCTCCGGACCGTACCCTTTGCAATGAACCAGGTACTGTATGCACCCACGAAACCTATGGTAGTCAATGATTGATTGTATCTCATACTCCTCATGGTTCTCAACCTGCACCGGGTGAGGATGTGATGAAGCGGTTTCACACCAAAGATTTTAATAAGGACACATGAAAAACATTCAAAATACGCATGTTAGAAGGCAGGTCTAATGCGTAAGCCACTGGGTTCAACCTACGGAGAATACAGAAAGGCCCAATTATCAGGGACCATGAATCAGACCGAGACAGAAGTATAGTTAAATCACACTTGTTTATTAATAATAATAATAATAATAAGGTAAACAGAGAAAGCGTAGTCAAAACAAGTCAGAGTTCAGTAGCCGGATCGGGTAGTCAGCCAAGCTAATGTCAGAGAGCCATAGATAAACGTAGTACTACAGCAAGCAGGATCAGGAGCCAGATGGAATGTCAGCTGAGCAAGTCTTCAACAGGAACGCAGGAGAAAGTCTCTCTGATGTTGACAAAGGTGAAGGCAGAGATCAAGTGAGCTGGACGACTTTAAGTAGGCAGGACTGACGAGCAGAATCAATAACAGCTGGGTAACTGTGGTGAGAGATTGGAGCTGGCAGCTGAGCGGCCAGCTCAGAGAAGGAAGGGCTGAGACCAGCCTTGACAGTACCTCCTCCTCAATGACCCCTCCCCCTCAGAGGACCACCGGGCTAGAGGGGAAAACGTCTATGGAAATCACTAGGGAGGACAGGGGCATGTACGTCCGAGGATGAGACCCAAAAGCGTTCCTCCGGACCGTACCCCTTCCAATGCACCAGGTACTGTATGCGCCCACGGAACCTACGGAAGTCAACAATGGATTGTACTTCATACTCCTCATGGTTCTCAACCTGCATAGGGTGAGGACGTGGCACCGAGGTGGTAAAACGATTGTAGACCGAAGGTTTCAATAAGGAGACATCAAACACATTTAAGATGCGCATACTAGGAGGAAGGTCCAAGGCTTAAGCCACTGGGTTAATCCTGCGAAGGATACGGAAAGGCCCAATAAACCGAGGTGCGAACTTCAAAGAAGGAACTCGAAGTCGGAGGTTGTGAGATGACAGCCAGACTCTGTCCCCAATCTGGTAGGAAGGTGCAGGCAGGCGTCTGGGGTCAGCATGGAGTCTGTACCTATCGTTAGCATGTTGCAAAGCCTCCTGAACTTGTGCCCAAGTGGAACAAAGACCACAGAGATGCTCCTCTAACATAGGAATACTCTGAGAACAAACGAGTCAGGCAACATGGAGGGTTGGAAACCATAATTCGCCATAAACAGGGACAATCGGGAAGCAGAATTTAAGGCACTGTTGTGAGCAAACTCTGCCCACAGTAATAGGTCTGACCAGTTGTTATGATGGTCAGAAATATAGCAACGTAGGAATTGCTCCAAGGACTGATTGGCTCATTCTTCTGCCCCATTAGACTGCGGGTAATACGCAGAGGAGAAAGCAAGCTGAATTCCCAACTGTGCACAAAAGGCTTGCCAGAACCAGGAGACAAACTGACTACCCCTGTCCAAGACAATCACCTTGGGTAGCCCATGTAAGCGAAAGATTTCCCGAGCAAAAATAGAAGCCAGTTCCTTAGAAGTGGGCAACTTCATAAGTGGAATACAAGGACACATCTTTGAGAACCACTCAACCACCATAAGGATAACAGTGTTGCCTTGGGAGTTGGGTAACTCCACACTGAAATCCATAGACAGGCGGGTGCAGGGCCTATCTCCACTGGGTATGGGTTGTAGGAGGCCCACTGGAAGGTGTTGTGGAGTCTTACTCTGAGCACACATGGAACAGGCAGCTACGAAGGCAGTTACATCACCCCCTAGACTAGGCCACCAGAATTGTTGAGAAATGGCCCAAATTAGTTGATTTTTACCAGGGTGGCCAGCTGCCTTGGGAGAATGGTAAGTCTGGAGCATGGCAGTACGGAGACTTTCTGGGACAAAACAGCGGTCACAAGGTTTTTCAGGAGGAGCATGGACCTGAGCAGCAAGAATTTTGTCATCCAAAGGAGAAGTAAGACTGGTGCGAACCGTAGCCAGAATACGATCAAGAGGAATCACAGGACCCGGAACCGACTCCAACTTGTAAGTGGAGGAAAATTGTCATGACCAGGTGTCAGCCCTTACATTCTTAATACCGGGTAAGAATGGGACAATGTAATTAAAACTCGACTAGAAAAAAGCCCATCGCGCCCTTCTGAAAGAAAGGTGCTTAGCCTCAGACAAGAATGTGAGATTCTTATGGTCAGTAAGAATGAGAACCGGCACAGTGGTACCTTCAAGGAGATAATAATAAGTGTAAAATTGATGAGCTTTAAATTGTGATGATAGTGCAAAAAATGCCTCTGCTAGGAAATAGCTTAAATAAATGAATAGATAATGCATATATACTAAGAATTAAATAAATAAATAAATAATTATGGTGCTAATACATGTATTATTAATCCCCAGAATTAATCCGCAAACTAGTGATGTGACGGTGAATAAAAGTTATAATAACACTCTGAGTATAAAAATATCCAAGCGGAGATAAATATGTAGGAGAAATAAAAGTAATTATACAATTCCTTCCCTTAATCCAATTGATTGATTCACTGGGTTAAACCGTTTGTTTCAGGATATTTAGTTTTTCTTGCATCCCACTTCAGCCTTAATACTGCTGGTGATTCGGTTCTCAGGGTAAAGATTTATGCAAGACAAGCAAAAAGATAGATCATTGTGCAGTAAACTTCTGAGATAGTACACAAGCAAACAGGGACAAGAGATACACTCACATACTCCCGGTATATTAAAGGCATTCAGATATGCAGATTGCAGTCAGCCGCTGTGGACGAGGCTTCCCATAGAGAAACTGCTGCTGTTAAACTCAAGATGTATTGCAGCACTGAACGTCCTAAGCTCCTCCCACGAGTTGCATCACTGGCACGTGACTTTCTCAAGGATAAAAGTTTTATCCTTGAGTTTACAATGTAAACACCTCTTGTAATAGAAAAAAAAGCATCTCATATTTACACTACAATGCTATAAAAAAATAAATAAATGTCATTTGAAAAAAACAAATAAATAAGAATGTTTCTTTAAGAGCATTGGGCGGAAGTGACGTTTTGACATCGCTTCTGCCCTGCAATGATATGGAGACGGGTGGGGGCCATCTTCCCCTCACTCATCTCCATACCTAACAGGGAGAAGGACCCGATCGCCTCCGCCACTGCCAGCGGCTCTGGTAAGCGGCGGAGGGCACCGGAGAGCAGTGGGAGGTGGGGGGCCCTCTCCGGCCGCCGATAAAAGTGGTCACGTGGAGAATCCCCCGCAGAGACCACTTTTATCTGAAAGCGGACTGCCCGCTGAAGAAAAGGATACCGAGGTTATGTTAGCTAGCTGCTGCTTTAACAATATCCCTCTTCAAACAGCCGCCATATAATGACGGCGGGCGGTCCGTAAGTGGTGAAACTGCGTAGAGGGTTCTTTACTGTAAGAGCGGCAAGGATGTGGATTTCCCTTCCACAGGTGGTGGTTTCAGCGGGGGCATCGATAGTTTCAAAAAACTATTAGATAAGCACCTGAACGACCGCAACATACAGGGATATACAATGTAATACTGACATATAATCACACATAGGTTGTACTTGATGGACTTGTGTCTTTTTTCAACCTCACCTATTATGTAACTATTAAACTATATTAGGTATGGAGTGGATGTTCGAGTCGAATGTAAGTTTGAGTCGAACATCTGCTGTTCATTTGTTCATAGAACAAACAAACATATGGGACGCTCGCGGCAAGTTCGCCCGCTGTGGAGCGCCCCATAATTCACTGCGAGATTGCAGTGCATTGACGGCTGATGATTGGCCAAAGCATGCACCTGACCTGCATGCTTTGGCCAATCACAGCGCGATGTGCTGTGAGAGCTATGATTGGTCAAAGGCAGGGTGCCTTTGGCCAATCATGGCTCAGGGGCTACAGTGCAGTCAGTGTAGAATATATACTACAGTGCAGTCAGTGTAGAATATATATTACAGTGGGTCAGTGCATTTGTCAGGTAGGTGGGTCAGTGTATGTGTCAGGTAGGTGGGTCAGTGTATGTGTCAGTTTGGTGGGTCAGTGTGTATGTTAAGTAAGTCAGTGTAGGTGTCAGGTAGGTCAGTGTAATGGTAAGGTGGGTCAGGTAGGTCAGTGTAATGATCAGGTAGGTCAGTTTAAGGGTCAGTGTAATGGTCAGGTAGGTCAGTGTAGGGGTCAGGTAGGTCAGTGTAATGGTAAAGTGGGTCAGGTAAGTCAGTGTAATGGTCAGGTAGGTCAGTATAGGGGTTAGTTAGGTCAGTGTAATGGTCAGGTAGGTCATTGTAATGGTCATGTAGGTCAGTGTAGGGGTCAGGTAGGTCAGTGTAGGGGTCAGGTGATCAGCATATCCTCTGAGTTACCATAAACTGGGCGTTTGTCCTCCGCAGTAATTTCTCTAACCATAAAGGTGCCAAAGAATGGCCAAGAAAAGGCAACTCGAAACAAGAGAGCCCTAAATGCGAAAACAGACAGAGGGCAAAATGGAGAGGATGTCGGTTAAGTTGTGCACAGAAAACAGGTGCAGAGAATAAGGGAAGCAAGTCAGATGTTTCCAGCCATTTTCCTTCAAAATCCTCTAAATAAGAAAACTTTGGAGATGTCCTCCTAGCTGAATAGTCTGAACCAAACAATACAGCAGAGGGAGAGGTACCCACTGTCGAACCAGCCACAACTATATCCTGCGGGTAGAGGAGGTAGGAGAAAATATCTAGGTTCCTGACCCCCAGGTGGAAAGGGGAGATTTTGACGACAGGTGGAGGCACCCATTCGTCTGAAAGTTGTTGACAGGTTACCTGGGAGTTCTGGGAGAGGAGGCACAGAAGGGGAGGGGGTGAGTCAGAAACGAGACAGCATGTCATATGTACCCATATGTCCCTTGGTGAATCTTGATCTTCTTACACCTGGAAATGAGTCTGTCTTTATGGTCCAAATGAGTTCACAACACGGTTTGACTTGTCTTCAGGAGGGATGACGTAAAGGGAGGACATGACGTGGTGAGCTGTAGTAATCGCCGGTCGGTCTGGGATCCTCTGTGTCTGTTATGTGGGCTGGGCTTTGGGGCGTCTCATCTCAGCGAGGAAGATGTGGTCATCTGCTTGGGCTCTGTTCACTCGTCCAATCAGGCAACAGGAGCACCTCATCACGGCATATAGAAGGAATAGAAACAAAAACAACATGAGTATATATACCCCTACTTCCTTCAACCATCCGATGGAAATTAAAAAATCCCCAAAGTTTCCCAGACCCTTAAACGGATTCAAACCTTCACTAGCTATAGCTCTGGCTTTGCCTTGCAGGGATCTAACCTTATCCATGTGGGCCTGAACTTTGTCACTAGTATCCTCAATCCAGGTACAACAATCTTTTCCTATGAATTCACAGGAAACCGCCCTTGGATGCCAACAGATAATCAAGGGCCATCTTTTCCTGTAATAGAAGAATCTTCATCTGTCATTGTTCCTGTGAGATCTCCCTTAAAGCTTCATCGGTTTCATTGAACATCCCATTCACAATGGATGAGAAATTGTTCAATCGTTTCATAAGTTCAATCCCCCACCCTGTCCAAGCAGGAAACCATGCCCAGACCTGGTCTGAGTTGGTGAACAATTCCCTTATAGCTCTCCCTGCCAATCTTACCTTCTCTCACGCCATCAGATCCTCACGATCATCCGCAATGTAAGATGCTGGGACAAGTTTCACCAGGAAGCATGAACCTCTTGCATTAGGAGGAATTAACTTAAAAGCTGAAGTACCCTATAAGACGTAGTAGGGGCCAGTCAGAGTTGCACAGGGGGAATAACTCTGATGGTCACGTGCATTGAGTAGTAACAGGATAGACTGGGAGATGGCTCCCTCTATCTGAATGTCACACCCTTCCTTCCAACAGATGTAATCTGGTCTATTGGTGTTATTAAAAAGTCCAGGGGTTTCATTGGGTAGATTAACTGTTAAACCTTCCTTACAGGTGGTGGAACCTACGAAGTTATCCCCTTTACCGAAACCAAAGTTGAAGCACACTTGTGGACTACCTAGTTGTCCTGATACCCATACTGGTTTTGTGAGGGAGGGGCAAAAGCCAGGGCTAATGTTAAAAATATAACACATTTTACCCTCTAGAAATGTATTGTTAAGTTCTATTGACAAGAGTCTGTTTGGAGTTTTTACTAGTTTTTCAAAATTCCTCATACCAATATGAACATCATATATAGTATATACCACCGTCATCACTAGGGGTACTAAAGCTCATTGGAGATTTAGAGCAGACCCAGCAATTGGCCCTGTTCGCTTTCTTAGCTAGTTGGAGGTGCACTTTAAACAATAAGTTGGGATGCTTTTCATTGTCACCCTTGCTAAAATATACTAAGCTAAAAACATAAATAAACAAAGATGCTCCTCATTATTTGGTGTAGTTGAGCAGCTTCTGGCAGTGGCTGGCAAGGAACTAGTTGTCCCATTCCTCAAGTTTCTCTACAACGACTCAGTCACCTGGTTAGATAGAATGTAAACCGGTTATCGCGTCAGGGTCTGGGAGGAACCCATGAACCCTGTGGTGGACTTTTTGAAGTTCACGTTGCAGTGACTGCATCTATTCCATCAGCTGAGACAGCTGCTGAGGAAAGTACTACCCTGTTTTTGGTTGACCTCCGAGATAACCCAGACATGTGGGAACTCAATGAACCCTTTTGCCCTTTTCACCGACTGTGGTCACTGCATAACCTGTGTGTGGCTTACCATCTGGGGTGTAATACCTGGAACCATTGACAAAAGGTTCTTAGCATCTGGGATGGGAGCCTCCTTCACCAGACTGATGGTTGCTGATTCAAGTTCCATCAAAGAAAAATAGTTGTGGAACATGTCGTCCTACTAGATTACAAACTTGGTTAGAATTAGAGAATTAGAGAGGTTAGTATTGCTAGTTTGAAAATTGTCATTCTTACTACTATCAAAATTGTCATTCTTACCATTATCTCCCCCCCTTTTCTTCCTCATTACAATAGGAAGAAGAGACGCAGGGTTTAGAATGGTGCAGAAAACCCCCCCAAAAAAAAACAATGAAACAGGAGCCTATTATACATTTACCTTCTCTTAGGCATGTGTATTAATGCATGTGTACAGCTATCTACATACACCTGCTTTATATGTACATACACTTTCAGGATCTAACTGGACCTGAAAAAGATTCTTATAAACAAGAGTTATTACTCTATCCTTTATCTTTAACCTACAAAGAAAGGCAAACCATACAACATTTGTGTACATTAGTAAATGGTCACTGACATTACTTAACTGACAACAACAAAACAATCTGTAACTCTTATGCCCTGTACACACGGTCAGATTTTTTGACGGAGAAAGTGCGATCGGATTGTGTTGTCAAAAAATTCCGATCGTGTGTGGGCTCCATCGGACTTTTTCCATCGGAATTTCCGACACACAGTTTGAGAGCAGGCTATAAAATTTTCCCACAACAAAATCCAATCCTTTAAATTCCGATCGTGTGTAGACAAATCTGATGCACAAAGTGCCACTCATCCTCAGAATAAATTAAGAGACTAAAGCTATTGGCTATTGCCCCATTTATAGACCCGACATACGTGTTTTACATCACTGCGTTCAGTGTATGCAAGACAAGTTTGAGCCAACACCTGTCGGAAAAAATCCGATACATTTTGTTGTCGGAATGTCCATTCAATGTCTGATCGTGTGTACAGGGCATAAGTTTCAAGTTCCTACAAAAATACAATGGCCGCGACGCGTAGGAAGGCCGCCGCGGTGGGGTCTAACATATTAATACATACAAACAATGAGAAGACTAAAACATGAGACAAACATTTAGATACAAATGTGAGGGAGATATTTCAAAGTTTCCATGCTACTTAACAAAACCAAAAAAACAAAAATAAAAACCAGACGGAATGCTGCCTTCACTCTTCTAAACAATAGAAAAAATACAATAAGAAAAACACAAGAGCAGCTCCAATCCTTGCATGGGCCAGCCACACAAAGTTGATAAACAGACGGGAGAATGTTTCTGAACCAGACAGGCCTGTACTACACATCCAACCCACTCATCATTACAGATTTCTGAAGCCACAGCTGAGCTACTTCTAAAGTATTTTTATTCTGGAGTCTTGTACCTCCAGACATCAAAAGTACCTTCCAAAGGAATACACCTTGCTGTACCCTCTGACCATATATGCCAATTTTTAAGGGGGCTCATGTCCAGAGCCCCAAACTCAAACCTCATGTACTATGCAGCTGTCTGACTGGTGGGGAGCCTAATTTTTTTTCCTCCCAAGCATGGACGGTAAATATTACCCATGAGGCCTCGAATTGCTTATGATGTGTCCCTGCATCCAGGGCACTCTTGCACTAACTTTCAGAGCAGTACTGCCTAGTTCCCATTTTTACAGTACTGGCACCCGGCTGTCCAATTATTTTACACGGCCTCCCGGTATGCTAGAATCTACTCCTTACATTTATATGCTATACAACTGTGTATCAGCAGCCCTATAAATGTGTTTGCCAGACAACTACAAAGCACAATGAAATCCTCCGCTATTCAAAATTAAAACGTGGCTTCTTTCTATCTGTATCTAGATGTTACAGCAACAATGGGTATGCCTCCTTCTGTCTACTCACAGAATGTTGACTGTCTCTACACATATAATAACTCAAAATAACACGGCTTAAACATACACTCCTGTCGCCAAATACAAACAATACTTAGCTCTGAAAGTTGGAAGGTCAACAGATACACAGGGCCATCAGCAATGCTGGTTGCACTCCCCCCCCCCCCCCCCCAGCCACATGGACAATTGCATATGAGGCAGCCATTTTAAAACACGGTGTCAGCCTGCAAACTCATGCACACAACATACAGTTACTTATCAGCCTGCAAACTCATACACACAGCATCATACACTTCAGGTTTGTATTAAATGGGACCTATAGAGGATTTAAATATTAAATATTCCCTCCCAGTTAATAGACCTATCTACAAAAATATAACCTACAATTAAAGTCCCGCCATTATACAGAAAGAGACAAAAAACCAAATTGTTCTTTTGCCTAGCAACATTTACCTTATACAGTGGACAGAGAATCAAGATCCCAAACACAGAACAGCAAAAATGTTAAAAAATCTTGAAATATGTTTGTCTTAGCATAGGCCAGCTTTTTGCTGGTCTGGTTATAGATCATTTTTCCCCCTTGAGGTCATCTGTAGTGGATTTCAGTGAGCTATAATTTTGTACAGTTATGCTATTGTTCCCATGTACGCAGATCTGTTTGCTATGAGCGTAGATGCTAGGGTTGCCACCTCATCCCTTTAAAACCGAACACATATTAAATTACCCAGTTTCTGTGGCTGATTAAGGTGGTAATTAAACTCACTTGGTGCCTTGTCCGCATTAAATTAGCCTCAGAACCTGTGTAATTCATATGTGTTCAGGTTTAAAGGGATGAGGTGGCAACCCTAGTAGATGCAGTCGTCATGTGGTGGCCAGTCTCTTGGTGAGGCATAAGCGGACTTCCCTTAATGGGCAAACAGATCTGCCGTGTCTACGGGAAGGTTTCCGCAACCAACTGTCCTCCACCGACGTCTGTATGTGCGAATACGCTCGCATGAGCATATTGCAGCAAAACTGACACTGGGGGACATCTGACAACATACACTAATAAATGTACATTAATACATTAATAAAAATTTCCACAACAACAGCATGTTCAGGAGAGGAGTTTTTGGGCAGAAAAAAACGCTACACGCGTTTAGCACTTGAGTATTCATTAATTCGAGTGGCCAGAATAAATAAATATTCTGGCCAATTGAATTCATTAACGCTTAAACGCACTTCAGGTGTGTTTTTTAAGCAGCTTTTCTACAGCCAGGAGAAAAGGAGTTCATGGAAACTGTGCATGCTCAGTGTGCATGAAGCTTTACTCCTCCCTTACTCTATCCAAATAAAATTAAAAAAAATTTGCATTCAGTTCTACTTTAGGTTTCTATTATAAAGTAGTTTTTTGCATCTACTGCACTGTATTATTGTTTATTTCTCCACAAAGTGGAAATTAAAATGTTTTAATAAAGTTACACATTATCAACCATCCTCAAAAACAATATATTTCTTTGTCCTTTCAGCCGAGCATTCTACATGAGGTGACATGTCTAAACATTATAGTGTTAACTTTTATTCTCATTTGGTAATAGAATGCTTTGCTCCACCCTACCACTTATACATATGCAGTGCATGTCTAAAGGTTCCCAGGTGAACTTGTTCTACAAGACCGATAACAATGCCTTCCACTCTCCTAGCTGCAAGACGCTCATTGTATTTTTTATTAAGTTGTTTTATTTTCCTGAATGTATGCTTTCCTATTCTGGGGCAGTCTGATGCGGAGAAGAAACTTAAACTTGTGATTGTGGTGAGTGATCTGCATTACAGATGTTTGTAGAGGAACAGATGTTACTTGTGCTATTCTACATTTACTACTTTTAGGTAACTTTCAGTACATAGCATAATGAATTTCTTAGGCCTCATGCACACGTACGTTTTTACAGCCGCTTTTTTGAGCGTTTTTTTGCAGCTTAAAACCGCTTGTCTATGTTAGTCTATGGCTTCATGCCCACCTAGGCGTTTTTGAGCTGCAAATGGCATAGGCGTTTAAGCTGTAAAAAAAAAACAGGACCAGTGGGTTCTGAGAGACATTTTTCAGCCGTAAAAACGGTCTAACGCTGATAAACGCTCAAAAACGCTCAAAAACGTCGTTCACCAGCGTTTTTTAACGTTTTTGATCCATTGGAAAAAAAAAAAGAAATTTTGAAAAAAAAAAGTGCTAAAAAACGCTAACGCGGAAAAACGCTAATAAACGCTATTGCAAAAACATTGAAAAAAGCTGAAAAAACTCACTGCAAAGCTACTGGCGTTTTCATAACATTATTTTAACGTCCCGTGTGCATGAGGCCTTATTGTTCAAGTTTCCACAAAGTATGTTCATAGACGCTTTACTTACGCTTGTGAATGTTGTAGGACTTTCGGTTTCATGTACTGTAAGATGTGTTGATGTTTTTCGATATGCGTACACTAGCGGTTTCCTGTTATGGTCATTTCGGGTGCCTGAGACACATGTTTGATGGTCTGCGCTATGACTGCTGTTTATAACATTGCTCTGTTTCCTGCCTTCCTGGCTGCTTTGTTTTCCTGTGATCTAGGGACTCATTTACACTGGAACGTGGTGCAGAAAACCCGTGTTCTGTGTGCTCAAAACACACTGGGTGTGTGATCTGCTGCGGATGTCAATATACTCCTAACATAATGTCAATATTTCCATCGCACACGTTCTTGGATCAGACTCAAAGGTAGCAGGGTTGCAGCAATATCCAGCTGGAAACTGGAACAATCATAGATCAACGTTCATATTTGGCAGTGTTCTGCCAGAATCGGCGATCCGTCCGAATAGGTTTCATCAGCTGAATACTCACTGCGCGTGCGCAGCAGGTTTGCTAATCTGCCAGAACACCTGCAGTCAGAAGGCGGCAGCGGACATCTTACTACATTCAGCTACGTCTTGAATTTCACAGTCATTTTAACCACGTCAGCCCCAGAAGATTTGCCTACTTAACGACATGGCCATTTTTTGCAATGTACTGTGTCGCTTTAACTGACAATTACACAGTCGTGTGACGCTGTACCCAAACAAAATTGACGTCCTTTTTTTCCCACAAATAAAGCTTTATTTTGGTGGTATTTGATCACCTCTGCGGTGTTTATTTTTTGCGCTATAAACAAAAAAAGAGCGACAATTTTGATAAAAACACAATATTTTGTACTTTTGCTATAATAAATATCCCCAATTTTTTTTAAAAAAAGCTATTCTTTTCCTCAGTTTAGGCTGATATGTATTCTTCTACATATTTTTGGTAATAAAAATCACAATAAGCGTATATTTGCTTTGCGCAAAAGTTATAGCGTCTACAAACTATGGGAAAGATTTATTTCATTTTTATGGCATTATTATTATACAATTATTTATATATATATATAGCCATAAAAATGAAATAAATCTTTCCGTAGTTTGTAGACGCTCGTGTCCACATGCATCAGTTCCCCCGCAGTGCAGCAGGCACACGCCTGCTATCCCCGCTTAAAGGGCCGATGTACAGCTATGACGGCTCGCGGGAAAGTGCTGACCTGCCGGCTGGTCAGCAAGCGGTTAACAATAAACTGATATAAATAAATATAGTATTTTGAAGTCTGTGATGCTGTTTTAATGTTACATTTTGAAAGAAGCCGTACTAGGAAGGTGGCGCGGAGGTCATCTTGGTACACCCCGCACTGCTCAGCGCTAAACCTTTTTATGTTTTGAAAATGTAATATAAAAACAGCATGACAGATCTAAATATACTATGTTTATTTATATACGCTCCCTTCATTGGTAAAATAACTGTGAAATTCAAGACGTAGCTGGGTTTAGTAAGATGTCCGCTGGTGTTTGTTGACTGCAGGTATTCTGTCAGATTAGCAAACCTGCGCATGTGCAGTAAGTATTCAGCTAACAGAATGTCACTTCCGTTACCTAATCTGAGGGGTCGGCTATTCTGATGGAACACCAGCACACCACAGATCACAAATGTCGTCCGAAAAGGCTATTTTTATTGAAGAATGATCACATCACAAAAAGAATGGTGCAACATTTCGGAGCCACGCAGGACCCCTTCGTCAGGCATGTGACACCCCTAAACGCTGTGTTTTTGCCTGCACAGGGATCGCATTGTATCGCAGTACCATGCGATTCTGTGCACTGCATTATTAAAAAGTAGTGCATGCACTAATTTTCATGTGATCCAGTACGATTTCAGCCCATTAAACGAATGGGCAGAAAATCACACTGTACTGAATCACACAGGAATCGCAAGGAACGTAGATTACTTTCCTGTGCAATTTAGGTGTGAATCAGCTCTAATAAATGCCATAGATGTCAGATAAAGGTCACCTGGCTATGGCTGGATCAAACTAAAGCTGGCCTTACACTGATCCAAATTTTGCCAGGTCAGCAGGGACAAATTTCAATCAGTGTGTGTCCGTCTCTGCTCGATAGAAGTCAATCGTTTGATAGACTTCTGTGCAAGGGACATGCTGGAAAACTTTTATCAATCAGTGACTGCAGCCATTGATCAATGTATACTGACAGATGAGGGTCCTGCAGTCAGAATACAATCCCCCAATGGGGTGGAGGGATTCCTCCATTCACCTTGTTTGTGTAGATGGAGGAATCTGTTCGTTTTTTCTGTTCAGCTCACTGGCAAAACAAATGACCGGCTTTAGATGCTTGTACAAATGGCTATTGATTTTCCTATGATCATGCTGCAGCCAGGCAGTTACCAGTCCCCCCTCCCTGCTACCTCCTCCATAAGCATTAACATGCCTATAGACTGGTTAGACAACTCCTGTTTTCATGCAACGTGTACTGTACTTGTTTAATTATCATTAGAATAAATTATTTTTGAGAAATCCAGCATTTTGTTTACTCCATTTAAAACATAATTTTCAGACTTTAAATCCTGGAGCATAAAAGCTGAATCTCAAAGTGTAGTCAAAAACTGAAGGCAAAACTTGTTTTGGTTGTGGATAGAGCGGAGAGGAATAAGAACAGCTGTCAGGTTTTTATTGCTGTCTGTGCCCCCATTAACCGGTTCCCGACTGGCGCACGACGATGTACGCCGGCAGAATGGCACGGCTGGGCAAATGGACGTACCTGTACGTCCATTTGAATTCCCTGCCGTGTCATTGCGTGTGCGCCGGCCGGGAGCTCCGTGAGTCGGGTGGCGGGTCCCGCGGACTTGATCGCCGCAGGGATACCCACGATCGCCTCACAGAGAGGACGAACGGGGGGGATTCTGATGTAAACAGCATCTCCCCGTTCTGCCTAGTGACAAGTGTCACTGATCACTGCTCCCTGTCATCGGGAGCGGTGATCAGAGTAATGACACACACAGCCCATCCCCCCTACAGTTAGAAAACACTGCCCTAGTACTGATTAACCCCTCCCCGCCCCCTAGTGGTTAACCCCTTCACTGCCAGTGTCATTTACACAGTAATCAGTGCATTTTTAATCGCACTGATCGCTGTATAAATGACAATGGTCCCAAAAATGTCCGACATGTCCGCCATAACGTCGCAGTCACAATAAAAATCGCTGATTGCTGCCATTACTAGTAAAAAAAAAATGATTAATAAAAATGCCATAAAACTATCCCCCATTTAGTAACTTTTGCGCAAACCAATCAATATACGCTCATTGCAATTTTTTTTTTTTTACCAAAATTATGTAGAAGAATACGTATCGGCCTAAACTGAGGAAAAAAAATGTTTTTTTTATATATTTTTGGGGGATATTTATTATAGCAAAATGTAAAAAATAATGCGTTATTTTCAAAATTGTCGCTCTTATTTTGTTTATAGCACAAAAAATAAAAATCGCAGAGGTGATTAAATACCACCAAAAGAAGGCTCTATTTGTAGGGAAAAAAGGACGTCAATTTTGTTTGGGAGCTACATCACACGACCGCACAATTGTCAGTTAAAGCGACGCAGTGCCGAATCGCAAAAAGTGCTCTGGTCAGGAAGGGGGTAAATTCTTCCGGGGCTGAAGCGGTTAAGGAGATTCTCCCTCTCTATTTGTTCTGTTTACCATTGTCATCAAAAGTGAAAGTAAAAGAAAATCCCAAATTGTGTTGTCCCCAAAACAGGAATAGAGGGGAAATCTTCCAATGTGGACACTAGTTTTGGTGACAATCAGGGATTTTCTCACCTCTTGTTGTGGCTATGGGACAAGAAGTAACCGAAAATCTCCCTCTCCTTTTCCCCCTCACATCCATTTGTTTGAAGTTAGTAGTGTACGTTACTTGTGCCCTGCTCTATACACACTACTAATCCCTATAGTCCCTAGTCTATTTTGGGAGCAAGCAACAGAAAATGCCCATGTTCCTACATACTGTGGGGCCATGGAGAACAAATGCCACCACCTTCTAGGGAAGTGAGATCACACAGCAAATGAAAAAGAGGAATTTGGAGATATGAGAACAATAGAAGGTACTTTTTGAGTTAAGAATATACTTCTATAATTTTATTTTTTTTAAACCAGAATTTAGTATCACTTTAACTTCCTCAGCTCTAACATTGCAGTATATTGAAGTCCTGATGGCCTTTATGTCCTCCCCTCCATTCAGAAAAGTCCTTATATTGTTTTCACAGAACGCAACATGTTCTATGAATGGGGGAGAGTATAGATTCAGTAACATTTTTTTTTTGTTTCATAAAGATTTTATCAAAGGTTTTCACGCACAATACAGTAAATTATTCCATTGACATCACTGCAGTAAATCAATACATACAAATACAGAACAAAACATGGTATACTGGACTAACTCCACCCATAGCCTGTCTGATATTTAAGAACAAGGTATATAGGAGCACCATTGGTTTGGTCGCTTGAGGTATGCAAAAGGGGTGTGGGAGCAAATATCAGTCAACACTTTTTGTTACTAGTCCCACTGTGCCCTTTCACATCTATTATGCTATCAGGGGTAGGAGGAAAAGGGAGAGGGGAGAGAAAAAAAAGGGCGGGGGGGAGAATATAGAGGATAAAGGGAGGAGAGGGGGTGGAGCCACCACCAACTACCCTCTCCGTCTCTATCATGTAGAGTTGTACCTTATGGCACGTGAAAAGCAGTAAGGAGGATAATTTGCTGCCAAGTCCCCTTCTCACTTCTCACTTGCTATGTCGTATCAGCTCTTGGTAGGTCTGAGATTCTCGGCACATATACCAAGCTGCCCATGTGGCTGGATATTCAGATATTTTGTTGAGAGTGGTATAGATCAGATCCTCGCTCACTGTAATGTGTTGGATACGAGAGGTACACTCCTGCATAGAGGGAGGAGACGCAGACACCAGGGAACCGGTACAAGAATCCAAGCAGCGTTGAACATGTGCATAGCTACCGACTAGAAATAGCATTTTCTGGGGATTTGTGAATGATGGAGTAAATATTGTGCCAGTGTGAACTGTAGCGGGAGCGAAGTGATCAGGGTTGTCGTGTAATGGACCTTGTGCCAATACGGCTGAATCAGGGGGCACATCCACCAGATACAAAGAAGCGTGTCCTTCTCCACTCCACACCTCCAATAGCAGTCCGATACCGACGGTACAAATTTATGTAGAATATCTGGCGTTTTGTACCACCTAGTTTTGCTTTTGTAGACATTTTCCTGCTTTGCCACATTAAGGGAGTCCTTATGAATATAAAGGTGTATTCGATCCCAGGAAGCCTCGTCTAATTCTGTTTCCAGTGTAGATTCCCAAAAAGGGTGGCCGGTGCGTAAAGTGGTGTTAAGCTCCCCAAACATCGAGGCGTATAGCACCGATATCACATGGCTTTGGGGGGAGGTTCTAGTGCAGAGAGACTCAAAAACTGTAGGATCCCTAGTAAACCTCCCTCTACGGGGTGGATCATCTAGATAATGTTTCAGTTGCAGGTATGACCAGAAAGGGAACTTTGCGGTATTTGATAGTTCAGCCACTTCCTTGTGCTTTTTGAAGCACCCTCTGCAGAAAAAGTGTCTTGCCTGCATTTCCCTGTGTGGCCATTCTGCTGCCAGGAAATTCCTGGCTAGGCCTGAAACAAAAGTAGGGTTGCCCCTAAGCGGGGTGAGCGAGCATTCCTTGGAGGAAAACGCATACGTAGTACATGCCCTGTCAAAAGCGTGATATGTGTTCTTTTTGAAACCATGGTACAACACGCAGCTCAGCACCAGAGGCTAGATGTTCGAGACCCACCCAACCTTTACACCTTTCATGGATCTTCCAGTAGACCGCCCTAGTCAGGTGAACTGCCCAGTAGTAGGTTTGTGGATCTGGGATTCCAATCCCCCCACTAGGCTTTGACAACACTAACTTAGCCTATTTGATTCCTGCGGGTTTGTTTCCCCATAGAAAGGACCTACACATAGTCCTATATGCCGCAAAATATGAGGATGGCAGCCGGATTGGAATCATTTGCATTTTGCAAAGCATGCGTGGAAGGATCGTCATTTTTAAAATGGAAGCACACACGAACCAAGAGATGGAGGGCACGTCCCATTTTTGGAGACCCGACGCATGTTCTCCATTTCCGCCCAAAAACTTCTAGTATAGAGCTCCGATAAATTGACAGGGAGTTGTATGCCTAGGTATGTGACAAATTTCCCATTCCGATGGAAAGTTACGCTAACTGGTATTGTCGCATTAGGTCTGGAGATAGAGAAACATTCAGTGCGAATGACTTTGAATAATTGATTTTCAAGTTTGAGATGTGTTTGAACTGTTCAAGAACTGACAAGAGATTTGGCAAGGACGTTAGTGGGGAAGAGAGAAATAGCAACACGTCTTCTGCAAAGGCTGCGATTTTAAATTCTCGGCCATGTACCTGTATCCCCTTAATATCCGAGTGTTCCCTAATACAACGAAGGAGGGGTTCCAGGGTGAGGATGTAAAGTAAAGGCGATAGGGGACAGTACTGTCTCGTTCCATCATGGATCATGGATAGAGAAGGCCCTCGACAAGTGCCCATTGACTCTGACTCTAGCTCTCGGGTTGACATATAAGGATAAGATAAGCGCACGCATTCTGGCACCAATACCCAGAGCTCTCAAGACTTCACCCATATAGTCCCAGGCCACTCGATCGAATGCTTTCTCCGCATCCATCGCTAGGAAAAAGCCTTCACCTTGGTTAGAAGTTAGCCAGTGGTAGAGGTTCAGGGCTTTGATAGTGTTTTTCCTAGCCTCTCTGCCTGGAACAAAGCCTACTTGGTCTAGTCCCACCCAGTTTGGCACATGTTGGGATAGTCGGGTTGCTAGGATTTTCGAAAACAGCTTAATGTCCATGTTGTGTAAAGAAATTGGACGGTAGTTGGCAACATTGGCTGGGTCCTTATTATCTTTCGGGATCACAGTGATATACGCTTCCAATAAGCTGTTTGGGGAAAGGAGAGCTGCGGACAATGAGTTGAAAGCTTTAAGAAAGCCTGGGGCAAGAAGGTCAGAAGAGCACTTATAATACTGGGCAGAGAATCTATCGGGCCCTGGGCTTTTACTCGGTTTTGTAGCCTACAATGCCACCCCCCATTCTTCTAGAGACAGAGGAGCTTCCAGTTCCTGTACATCATCACAGGTTAAAGGAGAGGGACTGTATCGACTTAAGAATTCTCTGATCAGTTTTACCCTATTGTCCCCTCCCACAGGATCTGGTTGGCCGGAGCTAAGATTGTACAGTTCACTGTAAAATCTTTGAAATTGAGAGGCTATTTCGTCATTTTTGGACTGGGTGTTCCCAGAAGTGTCAGTCACATGTGAACTGTAGAAGCTAGCGTCCAGTTCTGCGTGGCCCTAGCCAAGAGTCTACCCGGTTTGTTGCTTTGTTCATAAAACAACTGTTGCATCAGTACATACCTTTTGCGTGCTCTTTATAAAGAGTTCTTCCAGTAAGAGAGCATGAGTCTCCACCAGTTTCTGTGCTATTTGGATTGCCAGCAAGCATTTATGTTGGGCTTCTAAGTTGTGTATCTTGACAGTTCCTTTGTCAAAGTTTGACGTTCCCTTTTCTTCCGTGCTGCGATGGAAAGCATGTGTCCCCGTATGACACACTTGTGCGCCTCCCACTGAGCCAAAGGAGAGACGTCAGGTGTGTCGTTATGGCGAAGGAATTCCTTAATATGTTGTCTGATATTGGCCAGATCCCCAGGGTCTGCAAGAAGTGATGCTTCCATTCTCCAGATCTTGGAGGAGACCTCCCTGTCAGGGAAGACCAAGGTCACTGTGACCGGGTGGTGGTCCGAAAGCACCATCTGCTCTATGGTAGCGTTGTGTAGATAAGAAAGGTCAAATTGGTGTACGAAGAGATAATCCAATCTTAAATAGCGATTGTATGGTAAGGAGAAGAAAGTGTAGTCCCGATCACTAGGGTTTAAGGTTCGCCATGTGTCATGAGGCGTAAGAGAGGCCAGTTGGTGCTTTACTTGGCGTAGCGCCGAGAAAGGGAGAGAGGAAGTAAGGATCAAGAGACCTGATTGAAAAGTTTCTAGTTTAAGCAGAGTCTCCCAAAGGAAGGGTACTTGCTTAGAATTGGGGCAATAAATATTCGCCAGTGTCACCGACCTATCCTTCCATGTCCCTTTCAAGAACATAAATCTGCCCTCTGGATCCAGCAACTGGTCAGTAAGGATAAATGACAACGACCTAGAGAGCAAAATCGAGACTCCCTTAGATTTGGATTTGGCACAGGCTGCATGAAAGACCGTGGAAAAGCAACGGTTAAATAGTCGCGGGATGGCACCTAATTTAAAATGCATCTCTTGCAAAAAAACAATTTGTGCTTTCTGTCGGTATGCCTCTGCTAGAACGCTGCTATGTTTTTCAGGCATGTTGAGGCCTTTAATGTTTAAAGAGTACACTTTGAGTGAGAGAGGAGCTGAGCAATTTTTAGTAACAGCATATTGAAATATTTCTGTTGAGGATTGACAGAGAGAATCTGTGGTGGTGTCTGAAAGGAAAGATGAGGAGAAAAGAAAGGGAAAAAAACAGGTTCGTATGTTAACCTAATCTATGTGCTCTGTCAACAGGAGGAATGAAAACACAGCCTCCTAAAAACCAGGTGTGGAGAACGTGTCTAAATGTCACCAGAGGTGGTGTCAGGCCTGATAACCCACCTAAGAGGGAGGTTGGGGTACAATATGGGGGCGGGGATCCGGCTGGATTCAATAGGGGGACTTGCCTCTCTCAGGTGGGGAAGGGGTCAAACACAGAAGGGCGAGTCTGGACACGTGCATTCAGAGCCTCCACAGTATAATCAGTGTAAAGAAGGGAGAATGTAATCACAACTATGAGGACCAGAGGGCCCCAGAGTAGTCCCATCTACTGCTAGATGAGCCCTACTTCCAGAATTCCCCCGGCCTCAACTTGTAGAGTCAAATAGGAGATCAAATGCAGCTTCTACCTCAGCAACTCGGGGGGGGGGGTACATAAGGTGTCCATTCTCCTGTGAGAAGCAGCACGCACCTCAGGGCCCACCATATCCACACGTGGGTCTCCAAGTCAGGTGTCCCTCCCCACAACCAGGTTCCACTTCCCATGCCCTCCCCGAGCGCTGAAGAAATAATGCAGTTTTTAGATGAACCTGATCATCAATCAGAATTATCAAACTATAAGGGGATGGATTAAACAGATAACAAGCAGTACCCCACCATGTATCAGTGAGTAACATATTGGCCTTTGCCCATCCGGAGGACTCTAGATGAAGAGTACCTCTGGAGTGGCAAGGTAGGAGAGTCCAACAGCCTCCATGACAAAGCCAAGATTACTGGGGGCCCTTAAATTTACACTGAGGACAGCATGTCTAGCGGTAATCTCAACATCTCAGTAGTTAAAGTCTCTCTGCCCTTGCTGCATGCTAGTTTCCTATGCATTGGAAGAGCATCCGAGTACAGCACCCATTTACTCCAATGTCCGCTAACCCTCAGTGCACCCAATACACCCTTATCCTCTGTAGTACACACTGTTGAGCTCAGATGTAACATTTACCGCTGTTCAGGAAAAAATGAGGCACCTTGTTGGTTGTTGCACCATTTGGAGGCCAGTATATAGTCCCAGACCTGAACTGTAGGGGGAAACCCCTACAAATTCCCCTGCAGCTCAAGGTAAGGGGATTGCCCACATATGGATAAGAAGTAAAGCCACAAACTCTACAGAGTCAGGCATATCTGGAGCTTGTATTAAGGTCTCAGTCCCCATCTGCAAAGGGAGCATTGTGAGTACGGGAGACCATGCAGTCAGTTCCCTGGTATGTCAGAGATTCCATGAGGGTAGGGCTGTCCCCAGAAGAAAAAAAAGAAAAAAAAGGGGGGGCATCTGAGTATACCTGGTGCTATGAATTACGAGCCCAAAAACAAAGAGAAAAAAATATGAGGGCTCAACTAATGTGTCCCATTTGTCGTAGGGCAATGAAGCACTGAAGGGAATATGCGCTGATCTTTTCAGTAAGGGCCTGTTAAATGCATAAAAGCAAAAGAATTAAAAAAGAAAAAATGATAAAAGCAAAGATGGGGTTCCAGGGGGAGAGTTCTAACCCTATAGAACTCCAGGAACAGCTCACCCGGCCAAGGGGCCTTTGTTCAGCAGTCCGTCTTGTGTCTAGCTGAGGAAGGTGAAGCTCGTGGGCTTGCATCTGTCTCCATATCTCCTCAAGCTCTCAGGGAAGAGTTGGGCATAGACCGCCGCCTCTGTCTGTGTCTCTGTGACCAGGGAGTGTCCTCTGGTTGGGTTGGTATCCAGGGTTCAGGTTGCAAGAAGGAGCCATACTGTCAGAGAACTCACAGTGCTCATGCCCGTCTCCGTGCAGCAGTGGCTAATTCCCATTCCGCTAATACCAATGGACATTGTCAGAGAACTCACCGTGCTAATGCCCGTCTCTGTGCAGCAGTGGCTAATTCCCATTCCGCTAATACCAATGGACATGTGCAGTGTCCCCGACAGGGGCGAATGAGTTCCGGAACAAACGTACGCACCCATACGACCGTGTGCGCACACTCACACACCCATGCAAACATGTGTGTGCACTCGCACACGCACATCACGTCCACCAATCCTGGGGCATGGCGCCCTATATAAACATAGTCTCTGCCTGATACCAGTGCTGGATCATCTTCAGCTTGTTCCTGATTGCTGTTTGACCTGTTACCTTGCTCCTGACAAACCCGGATTTCTTGACCATTCTCCTGGATCACCCCTGCCTGTTATCTACCTTTACTTATACAGACCTTGGCTTGGATTCTCTACTACGGCATTGCTTCCTGATTCTGTACCTTGCTGCCAGCCCGTTGCCAACCTCTGCCTGTCCTTGACTACGAACTTGCCTTCCGTTTATGTACCTTGTTGCCAGCCAGTTGCCAACCTTTGCCTGTTTCTGACATTGCAGTTGTTCCTAAATCCATACTTACCTGCCTGGCTTCTGCTGAACAGTTCTGGTGATCAGTCTTCACGCCTTCCTCCAAGAGGATCCTGTATCTCCAAGCTCCAGCCTTCAGCCTGCAGGCACCTGCACCCTTTCGTTGCCCCAGCACTCCCTGTCCTCACTACTAGGGTTGTTGGGACTGGAACCATGCAAGAGGCCACCCTCAGCATTTCGGACTCCGCTGTAAGGTACGTGACACATACCAGTCAGGCACTTGTATTACTGGGATGCTCAGGGTATTGCAAAAGGTGTTCAGCTCTGCAGGAACTCTAAGGGATGCAGTACGAGTCCCCGAAGTTGCTTGCAAGCAGAAAGGGAACATCCATCTGTATGCAATACGCCTGTCCCTTAGAACAGTTAGAAGAGGGTACAAGTCTCTTCTATGTTGAAGAGTGATGGTGGCCAGATCCTGAAAAATCTGGATGGGAGCCCCTTGGTGTTCCAGATGATTATGATTCCGTGCTAATCATAGTATGTCCTTTTTTTGAATTAAACTGACCAGTCAACAGACTGTGTCCCTAGGTGGGTCAGTGTCCCGGTCCCGAGGCCTAAGAGCTCTGTGGCACCCCTTTATTTCCACTGGCGCGCCTGGTGGCCTGCCTAATAGAGTATTGAAAATGGCCCAGACTACCGCCTGCAACTGAGGACCGTCCACTGCTTCTGGTATCCCCCTTACCCGCAGGTCCACGGCCTCTGTTGTCCAAGTCCTCCATATGCCGATGCATATCAATCAGATGCTGGGTATGTATGCTCCGATCGGACCCCCCCCCCCGGTGCCAGCTGCGGTCGGCATTTGGCTGGGAGAGTTGAGAGACGAGGGGGAGGCCATCCGATCGTGGCCCCCCCCCTCGCAATCGCTCCCAGCCAATGAGAAACATCCCCTGCCTCTGTATAGTACACAGAGGCAGAGGATGTGATGTCATCTCTCCTCGGCTCGGGAGTTTCCGTTCCAGCGCCGAGGGGAGATGACATGTAAGTAAGTGCACAACACTACACAACACAGTAGAACATGCCAGGCACACTAAACACCCCCGATTCCCCCCCCCCCCCGATCGCCCCCCGATCCCCCCCCTGTCACAAACTGACACCAAGCAGGTTTTTTTTTTTTTTTTTTTTTTGATAACTGCATAGTGTCAGTTTGTGACAGTTACAGTGTTAGGGCAGTGAGTGTTAGGCCCCCTGTAGGTCTAGGGTACCCCCCTAACCCCCCCTAATAAAGTTTTTTAACCCCTTGATCACCCCCCGTCACCAGTGTCGCTAAGCGATCATTTTTCTGATCGCTGTATTAGTGTCGCTGGTGACGCTAGTTAGTGAGGTAAATATTTAGGTTCGCCGTCAGCGTTTTATAGCGACAGGGACCCCCATATACTACCTAATAAATGTTTTAACCCCTTGATTGCCCCCTAGTTAACACTTTCACCACTGATCACCGTATAACTGTTACGGGTGACGCTGGTTATTTCGTTTATTTTTTATAGTGTCAGGGCACCCGCCGTTTATTACCGAATAAAGGTTTAGCCCCCCGATCGCCCGGCGGTGATATGCGTCGCCCCAGGCAGCGTCAGATTAGCGCCAGTACCGCTAACACCCACGCACGCAGCATACGCCTCCCTTAGTGGTATAGTATCTGTATGGATCAATATCTGATCCGATCAGATCTATACTAGCGTCCCCAACAGTTTAGGGTTCCCAAAAACGCAGTGTTAGCGGGATCAGCCCAGATACCTGCTAGCACCTGCGTTTTGCCCCTCCGCCCAGCCCACCCAAGTGCAGTATCGATCGATCACTGACACTTACAAAACACTAAACGCATAACTGCAGCGTTCGCAGAGTCAGGCCTGATCCCTGCGATCGCTAACAGTTTTTTTGGTAGCATTTTGGTGAACTGGCAAGCACCAGCCCCAGGCAGCGTCAGGTTAGCGCCAGTACCGCTAACACCCACGCACGCAGCGTACACCTCCCTTAGTGGTATAGTATCTGAACGGATCAATATCTGATCCGATCAGATCTATACTAGTGTCCCCAGCAGTTTAGGGTTCCCAAAAACGCAGTGTTAGCGGGATCAGCCCAGATACCTGCTAGCACCTGCGTTTTGCCCCTCCGCCCGGCCCAGCCCAGCCCACCCAAGTGCAGTATCGATCGATCACTGTCACTTACAAAACACTAAACGCATAACTGCAGCGTTCGCAGAGTCAGGCCTGATCCCTGCGATCGCTAACAGTTTTTTTTGGTAGCGTTTTGGTGAACTGGCAAGCGCCAGCGGCCTAGTACACCCCGGTCGTAGTCAAACCAGCACTGCAGTAACACTTGGTGACGTGGCGAGTCCCATAAGTGCAGTTCAAGCTGGTGAGGTGGCAAGCACAAGTAGTGTCCCGCTGCCACCAAAAAGACAAACACAGGCCCGTCGTACCCATAATGCCCTTCCTGCTGCATTCGCCAATCCTAATTGGGAACCCACCACTTCTGCAGCGCCCGTACTTCCCCCATTCACATCCCCAACCAAATGCAGTCGGCTGCATGAGAGGCATTTTTATGTCCTCCCGAGTACCCCTACCCAGCGAACCCCCCCCAAAATAGATGTTGTGTCTGCAGCAAGCGCGGATATAGGCGTGACACCTGCTATTATTGTCCCTCCTGTCCTGACAATCCTGGTCTTTGCATTGGTGAATGTTTTGAACGCTACCATGCACTAGTTGAGTATTAGCGTAGGGTACAGCATTGCACAGACTAGGACACACTTTCACAGGGTCTCCCAAGATGCCATCGCATTTTGAGAGACCCGAACCTGGAACCGGTTACAGTTATAAAAGTTATAAGTTTGCAAAAAAAACACAAACAAAAATAAAAAAAAATAGTTGTCGTTTTATTGTTCTCTCTCTCTCTATTCTCTCTCTGGTGTTCTGCTCTTTTTTACTGTATTCTATTCTGCAATGTTTTATTGTTGTTATGTTTTATCATGTTTGCTTTTCAGGTATGCAATTTTTTATACTTTACCGTTTACTGTGCTTTATTGTTAACCATTTTTTTGTCTTCAGGTACGCCATTCACGACTTTGAGTGGTTATACCAGAATGATGCCTGCAGGTTTAGGTATCATCTTGGTATCATTCTTTTCAGCCAGCGGTCGGCTTTCATGTAAAAGCAATCCTAGCGGCTAATTAGCCTCTAGACTGCTTTTACAAGCAGTGGGAGGGAATGCCCCCCCCCACCGTCTTCCGTGTTTTTCTCTGGCTCTCCTGTCTCAACAGGGAACCTGAGAAAGCAGCCTGTGATTCAGCCAGCTGACCATAGAGCTGATCAGAGACCAGAGTGGCTCCAAACATCTCTATGGCCTAAGAAACCCGAAGCTACGAGCATTTTATGACTTAGATTTCGCCGGATGTAAACAGCGCCATTGGGAAATTGGGGAAGCATTTTATCACACCGATCTTGGTGTGGTCAGATGCTTTGAGGGCAGAGGAGAGATCTAGAGTCTAATAGACCCCAATTTTTTCAAAAAAGAGTACCTGTCACTACCTATTGCTATCATAGGGGATATTTACATTCCCTGAGATAGCAATAAAAATGATTTAAAAAAAAATGAAATGAACAGTTTAAAAATAAGATAAAAAAGCAAAAAAATAATAAAGAAAAAAAAAAAAAAAAAAAAAAGCACCCCTGTCCCCCCTGCTCTCGCGCTAAGGCGAACGCAAGCGTCGGTCTGGCGTCAAATGTAAACAGCAATTGCACCATGCATGTGAGGTATCACCGCGAAGGTCAGATCGAGGGCAGTATACCTCCTCTGTAAATCTAAAGTGGTAACCTGTAAAGGCTTTTAAAGGCTTTTAAAAATGTATTAATTTTGTTGCCACTGCACGTTTGTGCGCAATTTTAAAGCATGTCATGTTTGGTATCCATGTACTCGGCTTAAGATCATCTTTTTTATTCCATCAAACATTTGGGCAATATAGTGTGTTTTAGTGCATTAAAATTTAAAAAAGTGTGTTTTTTCCACAAAAAATGCGTTTGAAAAATCGCTGCGCAAATACCGTGTGAAAAAAAAAATGAAACACTCACCATTTTAATCTGTAGGGCATTTGCTTTAAAATAATATATAATGTTTGGGGGTTCAAAGTAATTTTCTTGCAAAAAAAATGAATTTTTCCTGTAATCAAAAAGTGTCAGAAAGGGTTTTGTCTTCAAGTGGTTAGAAGAGTGGGTGATGTGTGACATAAGCTTCTAAATGTTGTGCATAAAATGCCAGGACAGTTCAACCCCCCCCAAATGACCCCATTTTGGAAAGTAGACACCCCAAGCTATTTGCTGAGAGTCATGTCGAGTCCATGGAATATTTTATATTGTGACACAAGTTGCGGGAAAGAGACAAATTTTTTTTTTTTTTTTTTGCACAAAGTTGTCACTAAATGATATATTGCTCAAACATGCCATGGGGATATGTGAAATTACACCCCAAAATACATTCTGCTGCTTCTCCTGAGTACGAGGATACCACATGTGTGGGACTTTTTGGGAGCCTAGCCGCGCACGGGACCCCGAAAACCAAGCACCGCCTTCAGGCTTTCTAAGGGCGTAAATTTTTGATTTCACTCTTCACTGCCTATCACAGTTTCGGAGGCCATGGAATGCCCAGGTGGCACAAAACCCCCCCCAAATGACCCCATTTTGGAAAGTAGACACCCCAAGCTATTTGCTGAGAGGTATAGTGAGTATTTTGCAGACCTCACTTTTTGTCACAAAGTTTTGAAAATTGAAAAAAGAAAAAAAAATTTTTTTTTTCTGGTCTTTCTTCATTTTCAAAAACAAATGAGAGCTGCAAAATACTCACCATGCCTCTCAGCAAATAGCTTGGGTTGTCTACTTTCCAAAATGGGGTCATTTGGGGGGGTTTTGTGCCATCTTGGCATTTTATGGCCTTCAAAACTGTGATAGGTAGTGAGGCGTGAAATCAAAAATTTATGCCCTTAGAAATCCTGGTGCTTGGTTTTCGGGGCCCCGTACGCGGCTAGGCTCCCAAAAAGTCCCACACATGTGGTATCTCCATACTCAGGAGAAGCAGCTGAATGTATTTTGGGGTGCAATTCCACATATGCCCATGGCTTGTGTGAGCAATATATCATTTAGTGACAACTTTTTGTAAATTTTTTTTTTTTTTTGTCATTATTCAATCACTTGGGACAAAAAAAATAAATATTCAATGGGTTCAACATGCCTCTCAGCAATTTCCTTGGGGTGTCTACTTTCCAAAATGGGTTCATTTGTGGGGGTTTTGTACTGCCCTGCCATTTTAGCACCTCAAGAAATGACATAGGCAGTCATAAACTAAAAGCTGTGTAAATTACAGAAAATGTACCCTAGTTTGTAGACGCTATAACTTTTGCGCAAACCAATAAATATACGCTTATTGACATTTTTTTTACCAAAGACATGTGGCCGAATACATTTTGGCCTAAATGTATGACTAAAATTTAGTTTATTGGATTTTTTTTATAACAAAATGTAGAAAATATCATTTTTTTTCAAAATTTTCGGTCTTTTTCCGTTTATAGCGCAAAAAATAAAAACGGCAGAGGTGATCAAATACCATCAAAAGAAAGCTCTATTTGTGGGAAGAAAAGGATGCAAATTTCGTTTGGGTACAGCATTGCATGACCGCGCAATTAGCAGTTAAAGCGACGCAGTGCCGAATTGTAAAAAGTGCTCTGGTCAGGAAGGGGGTAAATCCTTCCGGGGCTGAAGTGGTTAACTACAATCAGCAATATTAGGATTCAGTACGATTACCATATGATTTTATTTGGATAGCGCAGCATTATATTGGTATAAAATTTTAAAATGCTAAGCAGATGCGGACTTCCATGGATAGGGATATCCAAAGTGGAACCTCAAAAACAAGAAGACAGGAAGAGGCATGCATCTATTGCATTACAGCAAAAAAACAATTATTTGAGCAAATAAAATGCATAAAAATTGGATACTCACAAAAGGACTACTGGTAAAAACACAGACCACAAGATGCCATATAGTGAAAGGTATGTGTGCTCCAATTGTATCCCACTGTAAAGCCAATCTGACACATTTCTGGGCACACCCCCTTCAGTCTTGTTTTTGTAGTTCCATTTTAAAAGTTTTAACCCTTTTAATGCAAACATTTTAAAGATGTTTGCGCCTAGGGGAGGAACTTTGGCCTGGGAAGAATAATACAAACAATTGGCCCTTTCATGATAGGAACAGATATCTTTGGGGGTTAAAAAAAAGTATGTTGCACAGTGTGCCTTGGTGCCACAGCAATTGGGCACTGAAATCTTCCAGCAAGACTCCTAGTGGCTTCCAGCATTAGGTTACATGCCGTCTATATAATACCCATCAGGTGTCACTGACTGGGGGTCCTGCTCTAATTAAAGCAGAGTTCCACCCAAAAGTGGAACTTCCGCTTATTTGCTTCCCCCTTCCCTCCAGTGCCACATTTGGCACCTTTCAGGGGGGAGGGGGAGGGAGGAATGGGGACCTGTTTTTAACAGGTCCCCCTTCCCCACTTTCAGAGACGGCGCCGCAGCATCGTCCCTCAGAAGTTCCGCTCCCCTCCTTTCTGCGTCACCGGGCCAATTAGAAAGCGCAGAGTGCTTCGTGCATGGTTTCCCTTGGAGAGGCTTCACTGTCGGTTTCCCTTAGTGGAGATAGTGGTGGCAGCACCCAGCAGCCAATCTGAAGATTGGCTGGGGTGCCGACATCGTGGGCTCCCTGGACAGGTAAGTGTTCATATATTAAAAGTCAGCAGCTACAGTACTTGTAGCTGCTGAATTTAAATTATTTTCCCCCAGGCTGGAACACCTCTTTAATGTCTGCATGGTGACTCGAGGCCACCACCTAGAGGTCATCTGCCCTTCTTCCCCCAGCCAAGTCTACCCCAGTTTGTGCTCTCATTATAGTAGACTCATCCAGAGACTTCTGTACCTAATACTCCCGTATAACAAATGTAAAATTAAAAACTAGCTATCAGCGCAATCACACTTGTGACCAGAAAAAATAGTAAAAAAATAATGGATATGCAACCTAAAAATTGATGCAAGCTTGAACACCTCACTGTGATTTCACTTCACATACATAAACCAAAATAAAAAAAATAATATTGGTGCAGCGCAACAAACAAAAATCAATACATTTCCATAAATAGTCCTTTTTGTCTAGAATCCTATGTGTAATGATGGTGGGATCCTAATCCTAAAAATCACCCAGATGTGTTCATATCACATGTAAAATTGTCCGCTCGCCTCCTTATGTGATCTCACTGTTAGATTAAGGTACAAACAGGGGTGTATCTACTGTGAGGCAAACAAGGCGTTTGCCTTGGACGGCATTTTTCAGGGGGGGGGGTGGCACCTGTCTAATGATTATGTCTGCAGCTGCAGGCATCACCCCGATATAGTTTTTTTTAGAGCCAGTGGTCAGCTCTTTTGTGATAGCAATTGGAGCGCTTACTAGGCGTTGGATTGCTATTACAAGCAGCAATCTCCCGACGATTTCCACGGCTCTCTTGGGCTCTACCATCCCACAGGGAGACCCGAGCGACCAGCCGGTGCATCCGCTGGCTGGCTGGACTGCCAGGCAAAGCCGGGACCGGCTTTAAACAGCTGTTCGTAACAGTACACCAGAAGCGATGAGATGACATTACTTCCGGTTTACTCGGAAATCATCAGCGCCAGTTTTTAAAAATCGAAAGCATTCAAAAACACAGATCTTGGTGTTTTGAATGCTTTTAAGAGCAGATGAGGGATTTAGGGGTCTGTTAGACCCCAGATCTCTCCAAAAAGACTAAAATAAATTAATACATTTTAAAAAATTAAATAAAGTGCCCCCGTCCTCCCGTGCTTGCACACAAAGGCGAAAGTGCACATTGGTCACACAAGCACGCAAACAGTGATCGCCCCCCACATGTGAGGCATCACCGCTAACGTCAGATCATGGGCAGTAATTCTAGCACCAGACCTCTGTAAATCTAAAGTGGTAACCTGTAAAGGCTTTTAAAGCGTCGCCTATGGATAGTGAAATTCACGTCGTTTTTCACTATTGCACGGGCGTGCGCAATTTTAAAGCGTCTGGGATGGGAGAAATTTAGAGGGGGGGGGGCACCTGATTTTAGTCTTGTCTAGAGCAGCACAAAACCAAAATACACCACTGGGTACAAAAGCAATTTGTGGTGACTTGTTCTGGTATAAACGACTCCCAATGGTTCACATAGCACCAACAATAAACATTGAATATCCCTTGGTACTCTCCCTGCACACGATGATGGTATATAAAAAAAGAAAGGAAGACAAATAGTGGTCTCTGTATACTCCAAAAACAAAGGTGGGGAAAGATATCAAACCACTTACATAGAGGCATATAGATACCACATAAGAGCCACAAGCCTGGATACCCCTTTCAGCCGTCCAACATGTGAAGATGGCAAGCTCTTGTGCCCACTCCCAACCACGTGCTCAAAAGTGGCTACACACCTTCTCTTATGACCTCACTGAGGTAAAGCATACATTTACCACATTCTCAAGAGTGGCCGTTCACCTTAGCCACCTGGACACTCAGAGGTCACATTCCAGGTAAGACTTGCCGGCATCGAGCTCACAAAGTACAATGCACATTATTACATTATTACATTATTATTATTAAGTATAAACACATCCCCACAGTAGTTTGCTAGCAGACAATAGGTGAGTTAATTAGCACAATTAACATAACAAACAGTGACCTCACCCCACCTCACACTAGTAGACAACAGGAGACCCAGGGCTTTCCAGATCTCCTTAACCAGCTTTCTTTTCACATACATCTGTTTAGTGAGTCCCAAGCTGGCAGAGACCATCATGGCCTCTTTAATATTGCCCTTTTGCATTACATAACAGGAAATCTTCCTAAATGCTTGTAGCTCCCTCAAATGCCAGGGCCCATAGTCAGTAGGCAAGAGTCTAGCATGCAGTCCCCTCTAAAAGTCTCTGTCCCGGATGAGTTTGTCGCAATTCTCCCCTTTTCACCAGGAGACTAACACAGGAGGAAACCCCAGACTGGTTGACTTTAAAGTTAGTCAGTATTTGCAGTCCCCCGATGCCCATACCCACACAGTACCCCCAAACAAATTGTCCTGAACAGAGCATTACTCACCCAGCCCACCTCTGCCTTTATTGTAGAATATAACCACCACTGGGGAGAAGTGTGGACTGGCCCTTCTACCTGGAGTCCTTTAAGCCGCTGAAGAGAAGACCAGGTGGCTGGGCTCACTCAGTCATGCTGTTGGGGATCTGGGCCGACTGCCCAGCATCCCTGGGGTATACAGGTGGAGACTGTAGTCCCATCTACTTTTGCTAGATGAAAATCCCTCAATGCTTGCAGAGCACGGCCGATATCCTCCTGTCTCAATACCAGACATTTTTCTGGAGTTGTGTCAGTGGAGACCATAGTCCCATCCACTTTCACAGGTGATCCATAATTAGTTGGTTGAGGGCAGAGGCCAGTAGCACTCTGCTCTGTTGCCACCTTTTCTGCTGGGTTGCTGTCAGTGGAGGCCGCCGGCCCATCCATGACACCCACTCAAGCTGCATTTGTGAGGTGCTGATTGCATTCTCCCCCAGGAACACCTGCAGAGTTGATTATTGTGTGCAGAGGCCAATAGTGTTCTACCCTGTTAGCACTCGAGCTGGGGACCTCATCTGCTCCGGCTAACTGTTGGGGAGGGAAGACAGTTTCCTCCACTCTGACTGACTGTTGGGGAAGGAGTATGACAACCTCTCCCTTCTCCCCCAGGATCCTGATCTGCTGCTGGGGATTGACCCTTTTCACCCTGGGCAGAGGTTCTAGAGGTGCTACTGCTGCCTCCTGACTCCAATTTGTTTTTCTTTGTTTGCCAAATAGCAATTTCACATTGCAAGACCACAAGCTCGCAGTTGTGGTGCGACTCCATTGATCTCTGCAGCCTGAGTTAAAATTGCTGCGGCATGTGTATAGCCATGTCAGTGTCAGGCTGGGGGGTGTAAGACCACATCTCAGCCAACTATTTTTTACCACTATTTGTCTGCCAGTGTAAAAAAAGGCATGATTTGGCCTGAAAATATACTCTTTTCAAGCAGCTGATTCAGGGGAAATTTCTGTCAACTTTCCTTTTTTTTTTTTTCTCCGAATTTGATTATATTTTTAGAACTTATAGGTTTATTTTTGGTCGGATACATATAAGTAGTAAAAGTGTATAATTCAAGTCTACACTCACAACTCACCTGTCTTAAGCCTCGTACACACGGTACGATTGTTGGCCAACTGAGCGTCTGCTTTTTGTCAAAAGGGCGTGTGCCAGGATCTTGTCTTGCATACTAACGGTACACAATTGTCGTGACACAAACTTAGTGACGTACTACGAGGAATTTCAGCTCTTGAGCGCCACCCTTTGGGCCCCTTCTGCTAATTTCATGTTTGGTGAGCATTGATTCTGAGCATGCGTGTTTGTACTTTTGACTTTTGTGTGACGGATTTGTGTACTGACCATACGAAAATCTGACGTCAAACCGTTGTCTGACGAAAATTTACTAGCCTGTCATCCAACATTTGTTGGCCGAAAGTTTGACAACAATTGTCAAAGTTAGAAGCTCCTGCTCCTTTTTTGGGCCACAAGCTTTACATGATGCAATTTGCCACATGATAAATCTGGGTAAAACTGCACTGCGTTTTAGGTGCTATTGAAAATAATGGCACCTGAACCTGCGTTTTGCATTTGTAGTGCGTTTTGAAATCGATTTTGAGATCAACCCCAGATGCGTGCCAAGTGTGAAAAAAGCCTTATGCCGCGTACACACGAGCGGACTTTACGGCAGACTTTGCCCGGCGGACGGAATTTCGTCAGACAATTCGATCGTGTGTGGGCTCCAGCGGACTTTGTTTTCTCAAAAGTTGGACGGACTTAGATTTGAAACATGTTTTAAATCAATCCGTCGAAATCGAGTCCGGTCGAAAAGTCCGCTCGTCTGTATGCTAGTTCGACGGACAAAAAGCCACGCTAGGGCAGCTATTGGCTACTGGCTATGAACTTCCTTGTTTTAGTCCAGTCGTACGTCATCACATACGAATTCGACGGACTTTGGTGGATAGTGTGTAGGCAAGTCCGTTCATTCAGAAAGTCCGTCGTAAAGTTCGTTGAAAAGTTCGCCGGGCAAAGTCTGCCATAAAGTCCGACCGTGTGTACGTGGCATTAGAGAAACCTATTAAATTTATACCAGGTTTACCCAGAAAAGTATTTATTTATTCATTTAAGTAAAGCTAACAAAACTGGCAGCAGGAAACAACTAGTTGCATTAAAGCGGAGGTCCGCCTTTTTGTTTTTTGTTTTTTTGGTAAAAGTAAGCAGCTACAAAAACTGCAGCTGCTGACCTTTAAAATGAGGACACTTACCTGTCCAGGGCACCCGTGATGTCGGCACCTGAAGCCAACCTATCCCTCAGCTGTCGGGTGCAGCTGCTGCCATCTTCGGTAAGGGAATCAGGAAGTGAAGCCTTGCGGCTTCACTTCCTGGTTCCCTACTGTGCATGCGCGACTATCCCACTGGTCCCTGCTGTCTTCTGGGACCTGTGTGTCTCCCAGAAGACAGCGGGGGGGATGGAGAAGGCGCCGGAAGTGGCGTAGATCCCAGAAGTGGGAGCAAAATACCTGTATTAGACAGGTATCTGCCCCCCCCCCCCCCCCCCAAAAGGTGCCAAATGTGACACCGGAGGGGGGGGTAACCTGAGAAGCAGAAGTTCTATTTTTGGGTGGAACTCCGCTTTAAAGAACATTGCTCGATTACAGTCAGTGTTTATGGGGGAATCCCTCCCGCAGAGCTACTGTGTTCTCCTGACGGGAGCTATCTCGGCTCGGAGAACATGAAGTGATTATTGCTAGCTGCTGGCATTAATCGCAAGGAAAATTCGACAGGCTGGTTGTACCCAAGTTCATCGATCAACTTGGGTGCAAGCAGCCTGCCCATACATGGTTCAAATTTTGGCCAGTACCTGCTGAACCAGCCGAGATTTTAACAGTTTATGGCCGTCTTAAGTGCTTTATTGAATTCCCCTGACATTTATTTACCAACCCTTAAATGAAGTAAGTCTGTGGACCTTAGTGCTGAATTTTTGTTTTTGTTTTTTTTTTTTTTTTTTTTTTTTTTTTTTTTTTTTACATTTTCTCTTGGTTAGGTGTTCCGACATGGTGATAGAAGTTCAGGTGAAACTTATCCTAATGACAAGTATAAGGAAGATTCTTGGCCTGATGGGTACCTACAACTTACACAGGTATGACCCAAACACGTTATTTTGTCATTTGTTTTATATCAAATACTTCACCTACACTATATATATTGGAATAATGTACTAAAAACTGTAAAGTAGTCCAAACAATTGCCTATTGTCTAGAAGGTTTACCAATTTGAAACAATAAAAGCAACCAAATGAATCATGAACACCTATCATCATACCTAAAATGTAAATAAACATGTAACTATATAATATACTGCATATTGCCTTGTTCTGTTCCATAATTTTTGCAAAAAGCTGGTTAAAACTGCTTGCAAAATTATGAGTATGGCTAGCATAACTGCAGTTCTTTTAGGAATTATATCCTATGTACAGTACCTAATGGAAACGACTTTTCTGGGAACTCCATGTGGGTACTAGTTCTAGGAAGGTAAAGTATCTGTTCCCAGGTGTCTGCCCACAATTAACATGTAATCTAGTGGTTGTAGTAGATGGTTTCTGCAGTCAGCATGTTCCCAGCTGCATGCTTCTCAGCTTTTATGCCCCTTTCACACTGGAGTTGAGCATGTCTGTTTTTTCATCCATCCGTTGACTGATGAAAAACGGACATACATGTATCACTATGGGATAGCGGACGTTAGCGGATGACATCCGTCTCCATTAAGCTAAGCTAAGCTCCGTTTTTTAAGAAAACCCTATTTTTCTTCCGTTTAAAAAAAAAAAAAAAACAGAACGGACGAAAAACGGATGTTAGTGAACGATCCGCTTACATCTGATCTGCTGACATGCGTTTTTCAACCCTTTTTTCCCCCTCATTAAAAACACTGTATATAGCTAGTTGCTAAGGAGGGGGCCGGGAAGCCGGCTGCCATGTCCTTAACAACCGATGACTCATTAGCTGTTAGCGGGGTTCCCCCCGCAAAAAAGGCATAATGCAAAAAATAATCATAACAAAAACTGCGTGGAGTCCCCCCCAGGTCCATACCAGGCCCTTCGGGTCTAGTGTGGATTCAGGGAGAACCCCCCCCCCCCCATACCAAAAAAATGTTTTAAAAGTGGCGTGGGGTCCCCCCCAAAACCCATACCAGACACTTTTCCAATCAGATCCGCCCCCCCTCCCCTATGTGAATGGGTATCGGGTACATCGTACCCCTACTTACCTCCTAAAAAACGGATGTCAGCAGACATGAAAACGGATGTAAAAATTGATATCCGTATCTGTTTTTGATCCGTTTTTTTACAAAAAAAACGTGACTGAACTGAACTGAAAAACCGCCCCTGTGAAACCAGCCTAAAACGTAGAGAAATCTTTTAGTACAATGTATACAAGCAATGACTTATACCATACCCTTGGCAATACATATTGTGAAAAGAAATGATCTAAATAAGGGACAGTTGGGAGCAATTGGCTATGTATTCTGATTTCCTTTAACGTATATATGCTGACCATTATAAAACTGAGATTAAAATTTACCTTTAGGCCCCTTTCACACAGGCTTTCCAATCAGGTCCGCCTGTCAGTTTTTCAGGCGGACCTGATCGGAGCCTCCATTCACTCCTATGGAGCGGCGGATGTCAGTGGTGACATGTCTGCTGACACACACTTCTATCCGATCCTGTCCGTGAAATCCAGACGGATGGTGACCCTATTTTATATTACAATTTGTATACTGCATTTTTTCAGTCATGCTTGGGTAAAAACAATTGGTAAAAGCCATAACACCTGATTTTATGTGGAAAAATAAATGCTGGAAATTTTTTATGTATGTGTTGGTTTTCGCATGCCACAAATGTTTCCCTCTTTTTGTGAAATGTTGGTGTTTACACAGTAAGTTCCCATACCTAGAATACACATAGAAAGTGCGGATCAAGGAATGCGTGGCCAAGGGATGGCAAAAAAAGACTGCAAGGGCAAAAAATTGCCTTGAATGGTACTTGAGGCAAGCTATATTCTCCATACTGACTGTCAGCGCAAAGGAGCAGGTTGTCCAAGTAATCAGTCACAGCAATCTCTAGTTGTCTCAGTAATGCCAAGACTGGGGCTAACACCTTGGAGAATGCCTGGAGAGCAGAAGCCAGACTTAAAAGGAATGCCACAAATTGTTAATATGCATCCCTGACCGTAAACCGTAAATCGTTGTCTCTCACAGATAGGAATGTGCAGGTATGCATCCTTGATGTCTATGGATGCCAAAAAAAATCCTTGATGAAGGGAGGCCACCACCAAATGGATGGATACCATCTTGAACATTTGTACCAACACCAAGCGATTCAGGGCCTTGAGGGTCAGGAGCGGGCGAACCCCATCGATCTTCAGGAACCAAAACAGACTGGTGTAGAACCCCCAAAAATGCCCTGATTCCATAACCGGGGCAATCACTACCTGGAGAAATAAAACCTGCACAGCCCCGTACAGGGCCCTTAGGTAGGACGGGGGGAGACGAAGGTTGGACAGAAAGAATCTCTCTGGGGGACAAGAAATAACTAGAGAAATTATATCAATAAGTTCATGGACCCACTTGTCAGGAACAAGGGAGGTCCACAGGCCTACGAACTACGAAGTCGACCCCCCCACCCCCAGTATGGATAGGGGCAAACCTTTATGCTGAGGAGGACTTGTCCACAGGTTTGTGGGGCCAGGAACACTTGGTACCATCTGCAGGGGCCTTGAAGGACTTGGAGCCCTTATCCAAGGAGCAAGGGGAACTAAAAAGCTTCTTGCGAAGGAAGTACCAGGCCTACGATGCAGTTCCTTGCCCTTCTTGGCCTGTGGGAGAAAAGTAGGTAATTGATGATCTCATCCAAGGTACCATTGAATCGACGATCCCCCTGGAAGGGTAAATCCTCCATAGCCTTTTTAGATGTCAAGTCAGCAGCCCAAAATTTAAGCGAAAGTACCTGCTTAAGCACCACCGCCAAAGGCAAAGATGTCACAAAAGTGACATCCATGCTGTTCTAACACTGATTCAGTAGGGGATCTGCTCACAGATCTCCTAATGAAGGGAACAGAGCACCTGCATGTAAAAGAAATCGAAGTCATATGGTCGCAATCTTTACTCAGCCTGGACTGGCTCTGTGACATCAGCCGACAGCCGGCTTCATCCTGCTGTCAGCTGAAAACGGGTCACAGAAGTGGCTGCACTTCTCCTTTTAATAGTTTTCTCTCCTTTTTTTTTTTTTAATTTAAACACTACAATCTGGCATTATGGATAGTATTAAATGTCAAAGTGTGACCTTTACCAAGTGATAGCAATAAGTCAACAGATTCAAACAGCCTGATGTGAAAATAATAAAATAGCACTCACACAGATTTTTTTTTTCATGAAAACTTCTTGTGTATCTCAACAGCTAGGAATGGAGCAACATTTTGAACTGGGACAATACCTGAGAAAGCGATATGCTGGGTTTCTGAATGAAACCTACAACAGACATGAGGTAAACACGTGGTAGCTTACTTATCTCTTTACACTAACTAGAGTTGAAGCCGAATGGAAAAAACATAGATGTATTGTCAGATAGACGTAAAAACATCTCCATTTTCTTGTAACATCAGTGTCTAACAAGTATCTAAAGGTGAATACAGTACAACAGGTCCTAGAAAAGACCAATTTCTCTCAGTAATGCAATACACTGTTATTTATAAGGACACTAGTGCTGAGGGGTGTGGCTGTTATTCAGCTCTGCAAGCACAGGGCACTGCAGTGTGAGGGCAGGAAGCAGCATTTTTACTGAGCGTAAAAGGTATTTTAATGCCAATTTCAAAGCAAAACAACAAATTTATTGTTTTTCACACAAAAAAAAGATAATAGCACAATTGTAATTTGGCAAAATGTTGGGTGTAACAAGGTTATTGAATGGTTGTCATGTGCAGGCTATAGCATGCTGAGTACAATGAGGCATGGGGTGCTGAATGTAATCGGGTGTAAATTGCAGTGTTCAGTGCATAATGCAGTGTATGATGCAGATTGCTTGCTGTAACTGCATGATATAGAATGCTAAGGGTATTTGGGGTGCATGTTGCAGTGTGCTGTCTAAGTGGGTACATTGTATGAAATGTTGAGTTTATTGTAGTGACGGATGTGGTATGCTGAGTCTAATGAGTTGTATGGTGGGGCATTCTAACATTATTTGTACATATTGTTGAGGGTAGAGTGTGCTATCTGGTTCTCGCCCCGCCTTATCAAACTAAATTCACAACTGGCCTGAAAGACACACTCTCTATTATAGACCTAAAGGATAAAAACCTACCACATGTTATTGTACACTAAGAGGCTGTTATGCTTTCTAATGGGGGGCACATATTCTGCTGATACTAGCTAATGGTATATAGCTGACTGAGTGTTATACTGTTGTTTTAGGAGTGTTTGTGTGCAGGCATGTAGCGGCTGAAAGGTTTATTACTATTTAACAGCACCTTTTAAAAACACACCCATGTTTTTTCTCTCTCATAGTTAATTGGTAACTCCACTTTCTTGGGCAAAAACAGTAGCAAATAAAGAAAAAATAATATAATGTATACAATTGCGACACAAGTCAATATTGTAATTAAATGTTATTAAAAAATTACCTTTCCTTTTTTCATCAGCAGCTCTGTAATTTTCTGAAAATGCAATGCAATATGGCTACCTGGATGTGTTATGTACTCAGATTGTGTACAGAATGCCCCTTACTTGCTTACTGATTGAAGTCAGATTTCAGGTATCCCCTGCAACAAAAATGTCATTTTTGGTAAGATACGCTCATTAGGAAATCACATCTAAAGGGATGCAGGCCCAGCATCTTTCCTCATTAAAGCCCTGCAGGTGCACAGCTGATTGATAATTATAAAGCCACTCCCATTAGACTCACTTTCCCACATGGATACAGACAAATACACAGGGATTTCTTCAGAATAACAAAAGGTAGGAATCTGCAACAAAGTTTGTTACAATCCTTGCAATGTACATAGATCACCCAGAGAGGAATGGATTTTTTCTCAACAAAAGTGGAGTTACGCTTTAACTGTAGGAACATTAGACATCACTTTGTATACATTTAGACCCAGGGTTCTATTTTGACACCCCTCTACCCAATAAAATATGTATTTTATGAAGCCCTGGCTTGGACGTACATGTGAGCAAACGTGCCTCACATCGGCTCCGGTATCCTAATACAATTCATCCTGTTGTGAGTGTATATCTCTGCAGAAATTGACTGGACACTCCGCTACCGGCGTGGAGCTACCCCTACTGCGACTCCCGGTCAAAATCTCCCTAAGGCAGGGATGACTAGAAGGCAGGAGGAAAACCTGCATGCCAAGCGGCAGATCCAATATGGTGGATCCCCACTCCAGCAGCGCTCAGTGAAGGACCGCTGCAACTGGGCGGTGTCCATGCTGGAAAAGTATGCCCACAATCCGGGTGGCCAGAAATCTGTGCAGCAGCCACATATATCATATGCAACAAAAGCGGCAAAAAACAGCCCCTGTGAAACAGTAGCACATGGAACAACATGCAGCAGAGAAAATGGCGTGGGCAGCACATGGAATCACAGTAAGTACCCTCTTGTCTCCCCTCCCTCCTCCTGGAATAGCAGACCCCTCTGACCCTGAGCATAGAAAACCCTTTCTGCAAGACATCCTTGCTGCAGTCCATTCCTATGGCTCCCCACTCACTGAATTGTCAAAAGAAGTTAGAAGTATGAAAGAAGGTATACTGCAAATTAGACATGACATGCAAAAGATAAGAGAAAGGGCCACTGCTTTGGAGGGTAGGGTGCATTCCATAGAGGATGAGCTGCCTCCACTTTTGCAAGATGTTCAAATGACTGCTGCTAAAACGACATGTACAGTGGCCAGAGTGAAAGACATGGAAAACAGGCTGAGACGGAGTACTATCCGTATAGTTGGCATGCCTGAAAAAGCCCAATGGAAGAACCCTGTTGAAACTTGGTTAGCTGACATGTTTGCTAAAAATAACCTTACTCCATTTTTCTCTGTAGAAAGAGCTCACTGGGTGCCATCTCGCCCACCGCCACCAGGGGGCAATGATAGACCTTTCCCGCTGAAACTCTTACACTATAAAGATAGAGATATTATCCTTCGCATTGCTAGACAAAAAGCTAATCTGGAAATACAGGGCACCAAAGTATCCATATATCCGGACTTCTCAGCAGCAGTCCAAAAGCAGAAGGCTAGATTTACTGAAGTGAAGAAACACCTGCGAGCAACATCAGTGATGTATTTCATGCTTTACCTGGCCAAACTACGAGTAGTAGCAGATGGTACAGTACACTTTTTTGAAAACCCGGCTATGGCTGCCAACTGGCTTAATCGTCATGAGCGACACCTGCGAGCGGCTGTTTAAGATGATGGTCCAAGCTAGAATCATGCCTTAACCTGCCTACATATATTCTATTTGCTCACCTTGATAACGATGGAGCCCAAAGAGGAACAATTTGGATTTACTGGTTTATTGCATTTCTTACCAGCAACTTGTGTACTTGGCTTCACAGCACAAGGTCCTAGCCCTCTCTTGTCCCCCCTCACATAGCCCTCCATGGTACAATTGGAAGGCTTTCCAATGGGAACTTACGTTTTCTTGGTTGGAAGACTGTTTATTTTGTTGTTTTTAAGCCCTGGTTGGGTGCAGGGCTATCTTTAAGGCAGGACAAAAGGGGCAGCTGCCCTGGGCCCCTTCATTGTTGTGGGGCCCAAAGCAGCTGTCTTATACTTGCCATTTGCCAACTATCCCAGTTTAAATTTCCTTGAAGTTTTAGTCACTCTGTGCACACCAGATACTCTAGGGGGGGTTAGTATAATATTTTCCAGGACTGCCTCAGTCACTAAACTTGATTCCCAAATAGACTGAGGACAGATTTATTTTTCTGATGGCAATGTGGGAATCTCATGCTTGTGTAATTGCTAGTGTTTATGTGCCCCCACCTGTTACGTTGGTAGTGCTACAATGTTTGTCTAGGTTTTTGGCAAGGCATCCCCAGCTCCTAGTGTATGTCTTAGGCGACTTTAACAGTGAACTGGATACCTCACTTGATGTACACAAGAAATACACAAATACTGCCTGCAGGGCCACAGAACAATTACAGCTAAATTTATAGCCGAACTTGGGTTTATGGATGTATGGAGATGTAAGTTTCCTCTCAAGGCCCAATTCTCCTGCTATTCATTGATCCACTCTATGCTATCAGGTATAGATTTTGCGCTGGGGAATGTCATGACTCGCTGTTATGACCCTGTGATGACATATCTGGCCAGGGGCCTATCTGACCATTCCGCAGTGCAGCTTATGCCCTGTACACCTGGGCGGACTTTTCTGCAACAAAGGTCCGACAGTCTTTCCGACGGACTTTCAACGGACTTTTGACGGACTTCCGATGGACGTTTGAACAAACGGACTTGCCTACACACGATTACACCAAAGTCCGACGGATTCGTACGTGATGACGTACGCCCGGACTAAAATAAGGAAGTTCATAGCCAGTAGCCAATAGCTGCCCTAGCGTCGGTTTTAGTCCGTCGGACTAGCATACAGACGAGCGGATTTTTCGACCGGACTCGAGTCCGTCGGACAAATTTGAAACATGTTCCAAATCTAAAGTCCGTCAGATTTTCACACGAAAAAGTCCGCTGCAGGTTCGATGGTCGAAAAGTCCGCTCATGTGTACGCGGCATAAGTTTAAATTTCCATAAGGTTAGACTACCTATCCATTGGAAGTACAAAATACAATAAAATACAAAAAATTTAGAGGAATACTGCTACTGGAGTTACTCAATATAATTACATATCAACTGCTCATTCACTAGATTCTTTGCCGAGTTCTATGTATGAATCGGTGGTGGTGGTCCTTTTGAAACCAGGGAAAGATCCTGATAAACCTGAATCCTATACACCCATCTCCCTGCTGAATACGGATTTAAAATTACTGACAAGTCATTGCCATGAGACTCTCAAAGGTGGTGACTAAACTTCACCCAGATCAATCCAGATTCATACCTAATCGATCTACGGCAAACAATCTTTGTCGCCTTTATCTGAATATGCAACTACCTACTGACAACCAGGGTCAGAGAGCTATTCTCTCACTCAATGCTGCTAAGGCATTCAATAGTGTTGAGTGGAATTACTTATGGCGGGTGTTGGAAAAATTCAACCTGGGGGGGATAATCATTTCATGGATCAAACTATTATATAAAGCACCAAAAGCATGTATCAGAATTAATAACACCTTATCGCCACCCTTTGATCTGTACAGGGTGTGGGGTGATTAGCTTGTGGGGATCATCTTTTCTTGAAATGAAGGTCAGCATTAGGGATGAGCCGAACACCCCCCGCTTCGGTTCGCACCAGAACCTGCGAACGGACCGAAAATTCGCACGAATGTTAGAACCCCATTGACGTCTATGGGACTCGAACGGTCGAAATCAAAAGTGCTCATTTTAAAGGCTAATTTGCTTCCTTTTGTCCTAAAAAGGGTTTGGGGACCCGGGTTCCGCCCCAGGGGACATGTATTAATGCAAAAAAAACTTTTAAAAACGGCCGTTTTTTCGGGAGCAGTGATTTTAATGATGCTTAAAGTAAAAAAAAAAAAAAAAAGTGAAATATTCCTTTAAATATCGTACCTGGGGGGATGTCTATAGTATGCCTGTAAAGTGGCGCGTGTTTCCCATGCTTAGAACAGTCCCTGCACAAAATGTCATTTTTAAAGGAAAAACAGTCATTTAAAACTGCTTGCAGCTTTAATGTAATGTCGGGTCCTGGCAATATGGATGAAAATCTGTGAGACAAACGACAGGGGTACCCCCCAGTCCATTACCAGGCCCTTTGGGTCTTCTATGGATATTAAGGAGAACCCTGCACCCAAATTAAAAAAGGAAACAGCAGTATACAGGCTCTGTACTCTGAACAGCAGTATGCAGGCGGTGCAAACAAGACAGGGACTGTAGGTTTGTTGTTAAGTAGAATCTGTTTGTAATTTTGAACTGGTACATTTTTAACGTAAATTAAATAAATGTAGCGCTAAAAAACACATGTATGGGTGATCTCTGTGCACATAAACATAATGTCCCAATGGTGCCGTGTTGCTGAAACACAAAAGTCCACAATCAATGTAAGTGATCCATGTGGCAATACATTCAGCTTCTCAACGGTGTGCTCAGATATCTTCAAAGTAAGTGAAAAGATGGAATACGCTTACCGGATAGATTGGATTCTACTGCCGTAAGCATAGAATCGGTAAAGCTTTGTGCCACCAAGGGCAGAGATGTGGAGTGATGGAGGCAAGGGTAGAGCCTCTGTCGGGCATATGCCCCTGTTGAAGATCGTTTGGATCGAAACGCGTAGGGTGTTTTTACTTACCCCATACACTGCTTTTATTCGTGATCACGTTTTATGGTTTTTGTTACCTGTACTGCGATTTTTTTAGCAATAAAAATATACGGAGTCACACTATGTGGAAGCATCCCTCTTTTCTCCACATGTTCTGGTGCATCAAGGAACTACTTACCTGTGGACACCATCTTTGACCTAGTTTCAGTGGACCGTGAGGAACATCTATGCCCGACAGTGGCTCTACCCTTGCCTCCATCACTCCACATCTCTGCCCTTGTCACATGGTTTGTAGCAGCTTACCCATTATTACCTATCTTCATTCTTTAGGGTAGCGCATTAATCATCCCCTTTCCTGATTTTACATTTTTAACGTGTTTAGCTCCAGCCATAAAATCTATTTTAAGCTTTCTGGAAAACATAGAGAAGGGTTATCACTCCTGTGACATTTGTTTTGCTGTCTGTGCTCCTCTTCAGAAGATTTCACCTCACTTTTTGTCCCAATGACAATTGTTTTTTGAAAATTTGGGGTTTTTTGTGAAACAAGGATTGGTGATAAAGCATCAGTGGAAAGGAGAAATGTTTTTCCCATATTAACTCTTACAGGAGAGTATTTCATCTCACTTCCTGTTGTCTCCTTCCGTTTGCAAGTAGGAGTCGTTTGTTAGTTGGATGTTTGAAAGTAGGGGCCTGCCCTATATACTCAGCAGAAATTTGGGCCTTAGGTGTTGTGGCCACAACACTGTAAGCCCTCACAGGGCCCTGCTGTGAAATATTAGATCAAGAATTGTAATTACATGCCCCTGTTGAACAGGGGCAGAAAAATTGGGCCTTTGGTGGTGGTGGTGGTGCTGGTGCCACAACACTGTAAGTCCTCACTCGCTCTTGGTGGGCGCAGAAACAGGCCCTGCTGTGAAATATTAGATCAAGAATTGTAATTACATGCCCCTGTTAAACAGGGGCTGAAAAATTGGGCCTTAGGCACTGGTGCTGGTGCCACAACACTGCAACCCCTCACAGATACTCTAGTTGGAATGCAGGAACAAGCTCTGCTGCAAAGTATTGCATCAAAAATTGTAATCACGCCCCTGTTAAACAGGGGCTGAAAAATTGGGCCTTAGGCACTGGTGGCGGCGCCCAGAACCAAAAATTTTCTTACAAGCTATCAGCGTGATCATTGAGGAGGAAGAGGATAATTACTCAGCATAGTCACTCAGCATCAGCATAGGCAGTCTTTGAAGGGATCTGAGATTTCAAAAAAAATTATTCGGTTACATCAGCATCGGGTGCTTGGTAGCTGGTGGTGATCAAAGACTGATTCATTTTTATGAAGGTCAGTCGATCGACCGAGTCGGTGGACAGACGCACCCTGTGATCGGTTACAAAGCCTCCAGCAGCACTGAATGTGCGTTCCGAAAGAACGCTGGATGCAGGACAGGCCAGTAGCATACTGTGAAAGCTCTGGCCAGTGATCCATCCTCAAGACCCAGTAACCCAGAGGATTTTTGGTGGGAAAGGTGTCCAAGTCAGATCTTGCCCATGTAAAACAGATGCTGGCGATGGTTGCTGGAACCGATCATACCTTGGGGCTGCGGACTAAAAAATTGTCTGAACCATCAGTCAGATGGCCACCTTCTCCACCGCTCCTTCTTTGACTGACCGAAGCCTCAGCAACACGTTGTCCAGAAACAGGAGTTTGTAACCTCCCAGTCTCTGGAAACGCGTGGCACAGACCTTTCTGCAAGACCTCCGGAAGATGTTTCATCCTCTGCTTCCTCTGCGATGGCAAGATAAGGTCCGCAACCTTACCCTTGTAACGTGGATCAAGGAGGGTTGCCAGCCAGTATTGGTCCATCTCCTTGATACCACGAATACGAGGATCCTTCTGCAGGCTTTTCAGGATCAGGGAGGCCATGCAGCGTAGGTTTGCTGAGGCATTCGGTCCGGAGTCCTCTGGGTCACTAAGGACAACATGGTCCGCAGCCACCTCCTCCCAGCCACGTACAAGTCCATGTGTTTCTTGGGACTGATCCCTTAAAGACTGCTGCTAATGCTGAGTGCCAGGCTCCACCTCCATACTGACATAATCCTCCTCCTCTTCCTGTGTAATCTGCAGGCACGCAGGAACACTGTCTGGATAAAGGGGACCTTGAGAGCTAAGTAAGGCCTCCTCTTCCTGCCTCTGTTTAAGTGCCCTGTCCATTATTCCACGCAGCGTGTGCTCCAACAGGTGGACAAGGGGGACAGTGTCACTGATGCATGCACTGTCACTGCTTACCATCCTCGTGGCCTCCTCAAATGGTGACAGGACAGTGCATGCATCCCTGATCATGGCCCACTGGCGTAGGGGAAAAAAAAACAAGCTCCCCTGACCCTGTCCTGGTGCCATAGTCGCAAAGGTACTCATTGATGGCCCTCTGCTGTGTGTGCAGCCACTGCAGCATGGCCAACGTTGAGTTCCACCTGGTGGGCATGTCACAGATTAGGCGGTTCTTGGGCAGGTTAAACTCCTTTTTGGAGGTCTGCCAGCCGAGCACTGGCATTATATGACCGGCGGAAATGCACACAGACTTTCCTGGCCTGCCTCAGGACATCCTGTAAGCCCGGGTACCTGCCCAAGAACTGCACCACCAAGTTAAGGACGTGAGCCAAACAGGGCACATGGGCCATTTGTCCCTGTCGGAGGGCAGAGAGGAGGTTGGTGCCATTGTTGCAACCACCATTCCTGCCTTAAGTTGGCGTGGCGTCAACCACCTCTGAACCTGCCCCTGCAGAGCTGACAGAACCTCTGCCCCAGTGTGGCTCCTGTCCCCCAAGCACACCAGCTCAAGCACTGCATGGCATCTTTTGGCCTGCATACTTGCGTAGCCCCTTGAACGGCTATGGAGCACAGCTGGTTCCGAGGACAAAGCACAGGAAGAGGCCATGGAGGAAGAAGAAGAGGAGGGGGTGGAGGAGAGAGGTGTGTCACAATCATTAGTAGTGGCATTTTGGAGGCGTGGTGGCGGAACAACCTCCAACACTACTGCACCTTGTCCTGCATCCTTCCCAGCTGCCAGCAGAGTCGACCAATGCGCGGTGAAACTTAGGTAACATCCTTGTCCATGCCTGCTGGACCATGAGTCAGCGGTAATATGCACCTGACCGCCCTGTCCAGCGAGGCCAAGACATTGCCTTCCACATGCCGGTAGAGAGCCGGAATCGCCTTCCGTGAGAAAAAGTGGCGTTTGGGTACCTGCCTCTGAGGAACCGCACATTCCACAATCTCACGGAAGGGTGCAGAGTCTACCAACTGAAAAGGCAGCAGTTGAAGTGCTAGCAATTTTGCCAAGCTAGCATTCAACCGCTGGGCATGTGGATGGCTGGGAGCGAACTTCTTTCGGAGGTGCAGCAGCTGGGGCAGGGAAATTTGCCTGGTACAATCTGACATCGGTGTACTGAAAGCATATTGCCCACAAGTACTTGGCTGTGACACACCTAATTCTACACCTTCATTCCTCTCAGTGCAGGTCTCAGAGAGGACTGAAGGTATAGTGGGGTTGGAGATCTCAGCTGATGAGGAGCAAGGAGAGGTCCTCTTTGTTCTTTGGTGTGGGTCTTTTAGATACGCTTGCCAACGAACTGCATGGCAGGTCAACATATGTCTGGTCAAGCAGGAGATGTTTTGGCCACGCGAGATACGCTTGAGACATATGTTGCAAATAGCAGCGGTGCAATCTAAAGCACTCGTCTCAAAAAAGGCCCACACCAAAGAACTTTTGGAATAACGTGCAGAGACAGCAGCGCCCTGCACATGCGGAGCTTTCAGGGGTGATGCAGTCAGTGTGCTGCCCTTAGGCTGGCCCCTGGAGGGCATCTTGCCTCGTTGGTGATGTGCCTCCTCCTCCTCTCTCCTATCAGGCACCCACGTTGAGTCAGTGACCTCATCATCCCCTCCCTCCTCATCACTGGAGCAAACCTGGTAGTATGCTGCAGCAGGGGGAGCATGACTGCCAGATTGCTGTCCTTCTTGGGCACCCCCACTGTCCGTGCTCACATTACTGCCTTCATCTAGCTCAGTATCATCATCAGAGCCTTCTAAATATAATGTGTGTGTGTGTGTGTGTGTGTGTGTATATATATATATATATATATACTGATACTGCAGCTAGCAAAATCAACTGCCTGTCTGTAGTATGAGAACACCACCAACCTTCTACAGGTAGTTTTAGGTGAACACTATGCAGAGCTCTCAAAAAACTAACTTGTAGCTTATTTAGCTGCCTACGGTAGTGATAGGATCAGGAAAACACCACCAACCTTCTACAGGTAGCTTTAGGTGAACACTGTGCTGAGCTTGCAAAAAAATAACTTGTAGCTTGCCACAGAGGCTGGAAAAATCTGGGCCGGATTCCGGTTCATTCTCTGACGAAAGAACAAATGCGAGGTGAATTATATACCGATATTCGATGACCTCACCTCGCATACCGTCACAAGGGGTACAAGACAGGGTTGTCCCCTGTCCCCTCTGCTATTTGCGCTGGCCAAAGAGCCCCTGGCTGCAGCCATTAGAAGGAACTCTGACATATGTGGGTTTAAATGAGGTGAGCTAGAAGACAAATTGGCACTATATGCAGACGGTGCGCTCCTCCTTTTCTGGGCGACACATTTGCCTCACTGATAAACCTTATGGAATTAATTCATAGATTTGGGACCTTCTCTGGGTTCAAAATAAACTGGGACAAATCTACATTATTACCTTTAGATCCTCTTGTGGCACCCCTACCCCAGAGAAGGTGGCAGATAACTTTTGGTACCTGTGCATAGTTAAACACCCTAACTTAGATCTCTATATCAAACCCAATATAAACCCATTGATTCAAAAATTTCAAGAAAAAACAGCTAGCTGGATTAAATTACCCCTCTCAGTATTTAGCCTCTGTAACCTGATAAAAATGATTTGGAATCCACAACTCTTGTATGCGCTTCACAATACACCCATCTGGATCCCTAAACGTGTGTTTAAAAAATGCAATACCATTTTCCGCACATTGATATGGAGAAAACAGGTTCCACGTATTAAGTTGGAAACTCTGCAAGAAACAAAGGACTCAGGTGGCCTGGCAGTTCTCAAACCATTTTACTATTTCATAGCAGCTCAATTGCAGCATTTAACGGGCTGACTGTACCCCGAGTCCTCTGATCCTATTAGGAATATTATACAAACACAGCTGTCTGGTGATGGCCTTGTGGAATGCAGAGAAGTGGGAGAGCTAGGGGCGTTACCATCTTACCCCACCCTGATACATAGACAGAGTATGGAATAAAGCCAAACAATATTTCCAATATGCAGGCTGTGCTAAACTGGTCGCGTATCTGGAACAGTGGAAACTACCCAGAACTAGGTAAATTACAGGGTTTCTCAGCATGGTCTAGGAGTGGAGTTGTGTATATTCCACAGTTGTACTATGGAGGCCTCTTGCGAGACTTCCAATCACTGCGCGTGGAATTTAATTTGCCAAATACCATATTCTTACAATACTTGCAACTTAGGCACGCTATATCGGCACAAGCTACAATCTCTACTTGGGAACTAACTAGACCCACAAATCTCACACAACTAGTTACATCATCCCGAAAAGGACAATTATTCTTCTTATATGGTTCTCTCATATAAAACAACCAAAAATGTCCAGCGCTCTGGATTTCACAAAAATAAACTATAGCAGTCCAAAAATGAAAACTGAGCAGTTTATTAAATCCAATGGTAATATGTAAATAGTAAATTATGAATTGTAGATTGTAAAAACAAGTTGTAAAAAATTATTAAAATTGAACCCACAGTAACACAGTACTATATTGCACTACAATAAAGACATACTTGGAATAAAAACATATATGTAAGAAAGTTGAACAACAGAAAACCAACACGGGAGATCCATCCAAATGTGTATCCCAACCAAAGTCAGATGGAAAAAGTTAGTGGGAACAGAAAGGGGGCGCCCAGCCCAAAGAATCAAGGGGACTCACAGTAACCCCGCTGGCTGTGTGGTCTGATGTCGGGAAGGATGAGCGGACTGTGACAAAGTGCTCATGCGTGAAACGCGTCGTCAAGGCAACCCTATGACAGTGGTCCTATCCAGAACCATGTCACGGTGATTATCCATCCATTTATCCATCCATCTATCCATTCTATTCTGTGAGTTCCACATTGGCTAACAGCGGTATTTTCCCTCAGCATCGCCAGCTCCACCATTCCCCTTCTGGTTTGACATTCTTTCCACCGGACCCCCTGAGTGACACCATTCATTATTGAAGCACTTCCTTTTTGAAGGGTCACAGTCTGAGTAGGCATATGGGATTTCTACCAGCACTGCTTGTGCTACTATTCCCCCCCTGGTTGACCTCCCAGGTTCATCTCTGGATCCCCTCAAGTGACACCATCTACCATTGAGGTTTTTTCACCCCTGGGGAGACACAGCCTGGAGAGTCAGCAGCCTACGTTCACCAGCTGACACTCCGGCGGCTCTCCTGTGCTGACGTCATCATCCACCACCACGGAGCCTTGGCTAGGCTGCTCTCCTCTCGGCGGAGCATCGGCTCCCTCCTCTCGGCGGAGCATCGGCTCCCTCCACGCTACACCATCTGCCCACTGGAGCCGGTGAGTGGTCCTTCCCGACATCAGACCACACAGCCAGCGGGGTTACTGCGAGTCCCCTTGATTCTTTGGGCTGGGTGCCCCCTTTCCGTTCCCACTAACTTTTTCCATCTGACTTTGGTTGGGATACACATTTGGATGGATCTCCCATGTTGGTTTTCTGTTGTTCAAGGACCAACTTTCTTACATATATGTTTTTATTCCAAGTACACATTAACATGTCTTTATTTTAGTGCAATATAGTACTGTGTTACTGTGGGTTCAATTTCAATAATTGTATACAACTTGTTTTTACAATCTACAATTCATAATTTACTATTTACATTTTACCATTGGATTTAATAAACTGCTCAGTTTTCATTTTTGGACTGCTATAGTTTATTTTTGTGAAATCCAGAGCGCTGGACATTTTTTGTTGTTTTGTGTTGTGCTGTATCTATCAGCTACGGTTGGTCCAGCTGCACTGGTTTTCCTTCCATTCCCCACCCCCCTCGATTTCAAGTCATGCTAAATGCACATAAGACGTTACATTACATGGTATGGTAACAATACATGTTACACACCCCACGTCCTGATTGAGCTCTCCAGGTGGTTATTCACTGGCGCTGGGTCATTGTTGTTGATGGTTCTCTCATATGTCAAATATCTAAAGCTATGTCATTGAACTGCAGAGCCGGCTGGGGGAATAATATAGGACATCTTTTGGATGAGGAATGGGCCACTATACTTGATTATGTACTTAGAGTGTCACTCTCCTCATCTCAAAAACGTACCCAATTGTTATTATCCACCACACTTACCGTACACCCAAGAAATTACACAAATGGCATAGAACGGACGACCCATTTTGTCTTCGCTGTCTGGTGGACAATGGCACACTTGTGCACATGCTATGGAAATGCCCAAAATTGCAAAGATATTGGGCCACAGTGATAAGTACTATTAATAGAATATGGAACCTTAAGCTTGAAATTGACCCTAAACTCTGCCTACTTGGCTGGTTAGATGAGGAACAATATACACCCCACACCTATATAGCCATTCCCAGGGTGCTATTTGTAGCTAGAAAACTTATTGCCAGAAAATGGCTCTCGGTATCACCTCCTACACACACAGAATGGATTACTGCTGTAAATGACTCTTATAAGGGAGCAACTGACGTACAAACATTGAGGTAGCCCAAGGAAGTTTGAAAACATCTGGGATGCTTGGCTAGAAGTTCCTGGCTTGGCTCCCTTACACCTGGTTCAAAATAAAATTCTCGGTGGCAGGACAACAACATCGTCCACTTAACCATAGAAATTGTTATTCAATGGTTATTCAGATGGATGGTGTGTGTGACCGAGGGGAACGGTGCATGTGTAAGTTAAACTGAAGAGATATACTTAATATGGTGGTATCTGGATCTGCAGTGGTTGAATATATTGTTTTGTCTTACCCAACAGTTAATATATATATAAATACTGTGAACCACTCCCCCGCTGTTTAGGGGTAAGTGGCACTCTTGCCCCGCTCGTTGGCCCGGCTAAGGGTTGGGAGCAGAGCTGGGAGATAGAATACAATGAGGGGCACACACAATATAAAGTAACTTGAGAACTACAGACTCAGATATACTTTTTCTAGACAATGCTTCTTTTATTTACATGAACTGTTGCATTTTATACAGTGTAAACACATACATTATGTAGCCGGCTGGCCACTAGAATGGATAAATCTGTGTCCTCTCAGAGATGAGTTTGTTGTAAAATAAAAATGTTACTTTTGTTTTCAATAAATATGATCTGATTTAAAAAAAAAATGTATTGTATATGTCCCACTTCTGGCCAGAGCCCTATATATTGCAAAAATGCTATTTCATAAATAAATAGAAAAATGTTGTCCTGAACATGCTAAGACCATACAGGTCCTTAAGATATTTTTAAAATCTGATGTCGATCACAAGCTTTTCTGCCAATAAACACATCTTAAAAATGGGGGAAATCACCTTATTTATTAATATATCTTGCTTTTTTTTGCCTGAAGTTTCCCTTTTTAGTGGCTTCTTATAGCTGACTCTTGTGTAGGTAGGTCAGTATGACTGTGGTAGCTTCTTTAGGAACTGTATAGTCAACGCTGTATGCTGGCCTAGGCCAACAAGGCCCAGGCCTAGGGCAGCACTTTGCAGGGGGCAGCACGGAAAGAGTCCCCCGTCAGCTTGTGCTACACTGTTAGTGTAGCACCAGTCTTATGGGGAGGACTGGGCAGAGAGGCCAACTAGTCTAGCGCCCCCATAAAGCGGCCGCACTGCTTCCGGTATGCGAGCGGCTGGCATTCCGCAACTGGGGGGGGGGGGGGGCGCTTCTAATTTTGACTGTCCTCTCATCCTGGACCACAAACCTTCCTCAGTGTGCTATATGTTTTTTGCTGCACCATTGGCACGGTTATATATTCTTAGTCCTCTCCATAAAATTATTAGAAATTTGTGCCTAAAGTAGAACTATAGGCAACATTTTCCATTTTGGCTAGAGTAAGGGAAGGTTTATGTCAGTTTATTTTTTACCATCCCTGTCCCATTGCAGAGATTTCCCTTCACTTCCTGCGCCATAGCCAAACAGGAAGTGAGAGGAAATCTATGCTAATTAAGGAAATCCATTGCCCCCCCCCCCCCCCCAGGCCCTCAGAACTAGTGTCCCCGCTTGAAAATTTCAGGGCGGGTCTTAAACAGCAAGGAGTGTGGCCTTGACAGGAAAGGGTGGGTCATATTTAAATTAGGGGGTGCACGAGTTTAGTCTGGCCTAGGGCAGCACAAAACCTAAATACACTACTGTGTATAGTCTATAGATTCCTGTATAATATATTTGTGCTATTAAGACAGATGATGATAATAATAACAATACTATTATAAAATGTTTGTACCATAGGTTTTTGTGAGAAGCACAGATGTGGACCGTACATTAATGAGTGCCCAGGCTAATCTTGCTGGTTTGTTCCCACCCACTGGCAGGCAAGTCTGGAATGCTAGGATTTCCTGGCAACCAATACCTGTTCATACTATTCCACAGTCACAGGATAATGTGAGTAATGATTTACATACACTTTTAATACAATTTTTACTACATTTATTTTACTGCTTTTGTTAGTGAGCCATTTGCAGAGTATTACCTAGTGTAGAGGAGTTCCCATTTACTCACCATGCTCAGATGCAGGCATATGCCCCTCTAACTTCTTTTTCTACAACTCCTGGAGTTCCTCAACACACTCAGGGAAGATACATTTGTCCATTTCCCTTACTTAGTCAACAACTGATGAGGCAGAGGGAGCTGGGCAAGTAATCAGTCACTTGCAGTCAGGTGAGATGTCCTTCACTGTCAAAACAGTTGTGCAGGCAGCTAGGCCAGAGCCTAATAGCACACATCTTCTCCAGAAAACATCCAGCTATAGTGGGGAATACCTCCCTGATTGCTACCAGAGTACTTTAGTTCCAGTGGAAGGTGTTTCTTCCTCAGCCTTTAGATCCCTCCAGCTGTTTGCCTGTGTTACCACAGCTACCCTGGACTTTACTGTGATGGAGGCTGTCTATGAGCACAAATGCATGTAGCAGTGCTCTGTACTGTTTTACTGAAGTAGCGATTCTCAGCTTGACTCTGTTGTTATAGAGCTCCACTGAGTCAATTTTATCCATTAGGTCATCTCTGAATAAAAATGAAAAGTGAACATACTTACCGTACCTTTTACAGTGGTCTGTGTCTTGAAAAGTCACTGCTTCTCCAGTCCCCAGCTACTGCAAGTGTTCTGCACTTCCAGATGTGCCAAATATTTGCTCCCCTGTCAACAGCTGTGGTTCCTCCCATTGGCTTGTACATCATTACAGGACATATGTGTCCGTGTGAAGAACCACAGCAGCAGGAGAGCGAGTATTCAGCTGGGGAGTGAAGATGTGACAGCTTTTCAATACAAAGGCCCACTGGAAAGTTAACTACGTTTCTTTCATTGGTGTCTCATTGAGTAAAAGTGACCCTGTAGTGACAAGGCCACTTGAATATTGGGCATAAGCCAAGAATCTCATTTATATTGGATGACATTGACACCAGTGTCTGACAACTATGTTGGTGGAATATGAGGTCAGGTTTAATAAATATCCTTACTGCTTCAGTTCCTCATGATAATCCAGTGCTCACAGCATCCACTCCCCTCTGTTAGGAAAACCATGCATGATTGACAAATCTGAGCATTCAAGTTAATGGAGTAATAATCAACACAATGCAGCTCTTTGGTTGCCAATCTGACTACCAAATAAAGGGGTTTATTTACTAAAGGCAAATCCACTGTTCACTGCAAGTGCACTTAGAAGTGCATTTGGAAGTGCAGTCGCTGTAGATCTGAGGGAAAGTTCTGAAATGAGGGGAAGCTGATTTCTATCATCCAATCATATGCAAGAAAAAATGCTGATTTTTATTTTCCTTGCATGTCCCCCTGCAGATCTACAGAGACTGCACTTCCGTGTGTACTTGCAGTGCACTTGTAGTGTATAGTGGCTTTGCCAGGTGTAGAAAAGTGGAAGAGACTGCCTACTGTACTTACATATTTAGTCCTAACATGGGGCCTCATTCATACTAGGTGTTTAGCCTTAAGCTGCGGCTGGAGGGCACAGGTGCACCATCCAGCACTGATGACATCACCTTGTCAAACTCTAATAGAGTCCAACAGCTGCTGCAGCTGGATGGGGCTGGGATGTTCACTAAGCTGAATGCACATTTAGGATAGTATGCGCCCCGCGATGAATTCCTGGACCGCAAACTGCCTGTGTTCGGGGCATTTGTCCCAGGGAGGTGAATACTGCCCTAAATGGAAGTACTAATAAGTACAATGGAGCAGCTCTGCATAGTGACCAATCAGCTTCTAGTCTCAGCTTGATCAGTGAAGCTTGAAAAATGAAAGCTAAAAGCTGATTGGTTGCCATGCATAGCTGATCCAGTCCAGGTAAAATATAACTGTAGCACTAACTCACGGTGGAGCTGCTGGTTTAAGCGGGTCTGTTACCTTCACTCTGCTTCCCTCTGTTTCACCAGCACTGGGTCTAGGGTTCCATTGAGTTTACTTCTGGACGACACACGCACCAACACTGGAGTACGTTTTTTATGCTTTATTAAACAAACGACTTAGGAAGTAACAGGAAAGAGGTAGAAAGGAAACTCGCAGAAGAAACTCAAATATTCTCTGAAAGGGTTCTCTTGGCAAAAAGGTCTTGGTATAATTCAAATATTATTTGAAATGCGCTCCCCTCATGGGACACACTCCTTGCTCGTCTGGATAGGCCTCTCTCACCGGTCTAGCAGCCAGTACGCAGCACGAATCAAAGTCTCTGCCACAGACTTGTTTGGGAATAAAATCCATACGATCCTCTGCCACAGGTTGTATAGATTTGCTGTAGTGAAAGTCAGTCACAGCGCTTGAACCTTTAAGCCGAGCTGGCCACACTATGCTGTATAGTTACTTTTGGATACGTCCTCCAACCGAGTCACCAGGCCCCTCTATAGACCAGCATGCGGCGTGATCTCTCCAAGACGGGTCCTCCCCTGGGATCTCCTCGGTTGTCCAGCTTCGTCACACAGGACCGACAGCCGGGGACCATTCCTCGGCCGCGGTGGCAGGCTCCAGACAAGCCTCTGGACCCACCCCTGCGCCGCTGTAGAGTGGGCCTCCCGGACGGAGGACCACGAGGTAGCTCCTTAACACATACCTGTCAGCCAGGGGGGCCAGCAGGTGGCTGTAAAACGAACCCCAGAATATGGCGTCTGTCCCATAAACACCCTCGCCCAGAATGCAACTCAGAGGACTCCACCGAGCGTGCCTCCGGGACAGAGGAGCATCCATACACTTCAACACGTTGCCTTTCCAACCCTGTCCAGATTGCAAATCTACCAGCGCTACATAACATACCGGTTAGTCAGCTGCTAATCCCTTAGAACTAAGACTACTTTCACACTGGGGCGTTAGGGGCATTGGCTATAAAGCGCTGCTATTTTTAGCAGCGTTTTACTGTCTTTTTTGCGGCGCTTTTCAGCTGCTAGCGGCCAAAAAAGGGTTAAAATTGATTTCAATGAGCAGGGGCGCTTTAGGAGCGGTGTATACAGCACTCCTACAGTGCTGCAAAGATGCGGCTTGCAGGACTTTTTACCGTCCTGCCAGAGCACCGGTCCCTTCTCATGTCCTCTTTTGTCAACTGAGGCAATTCTTGGCTGCGCACTTGGGTCAAATCACAGTAATATCTGGGTACTCCCGCAGGTGTGACTCCCACAGCTTCGGCCCCTATGGCCCCTCAGTGTTTATGCTCTACCCCTTGACACACAGCCGTACTCCCTCCAGGAGTAGATGGACCCAGCTCTTCTGGCCAGCGTTAGTTATATGGGGCCTTCGGGAAAAAGCATCAGCGTCTCGATTTCCCATACTGGTCGATATTTCATACTGAACCGAAATTCAGACAGAACGGCCAACCACCGATGTCCAGTGGCATCCAGCTTGGCCGTGAACAGTAGGCAAGTCAAGAGGTTGTTATTCTTCACCAGACAGCCCCGTACAAACTTCACACAGCCCCGTACAGATAATCACGTACCTTATCTACCATGGCCCACCTGAGGGCCAAGAACTCCAATTTGTGTACAGGATAGTTCTTTTCAGGTGAGGTGAGACTGCGACTCACATAGGCCACCAGGCGGAGTCTCCCCTCCGACTTCTAGTACAACACTCCTCCAAGGCCATCTCTGCTGGCATCCATTTGCAATTCATAAGGTTTAGATGGGTCAGCATAGGCCAACATTAGTGCTTCAACAAGGCTCCCCTTCAGTTGTTCAAAAGCCCTTTCACACTTCGCTGTCCATTGCCCTTGAATGGATTCACAGTGCTTCCTAGGGCCTCCCTTCTGAGCTTTTTGCTGATCTCCCTATGCTTCTTTCTGTAAAAGCTCATTCAGCGGCCAGGTAATCTGTGAGAAGTTCTCAACAAATCTTCTATAGTAGGAGCAGAAGCTCAAACTACCTCAACTCAGTGACGGTGCTTGGGCGAATCCAGGAAGTAACAGCCTCCAACTTCTGAGGGTCCGTAGCTATTCCCTCGGCTAATACTACATGCCCCAGATATGTGACTGAAGTCTGGTAGAACTGACACTTCTCTAACGACAGCTTCAGCCCCTCTGTATGTAATCATTGGAAAACTTTCTCCAACCGAGCTTCATGCTTCTCCAAATTTCTGCCAAACACGAGGATATCATCAAGATACGCTAGCACTTCTACCAAGTTCATATCACCCACAGTGTTCTCCATCAGTCTCTGGAAAGTGGTGGGGCCCCTGTTAGTTTTTGTGGCATTCAGTCGAACTCGAAAAACCCTAAAGGACTGATGAAGGCCATCTTTTCTCGGTCATCCGGATGCATGGGTATTTGGTAGTATCCACTCTTTAGATCCAGCATACGGAACCATTTAGCCCCTGATAAGCATTGCAAGGACCCTTCTATGCAAGGGGTTGTGTACTGATCTGGGATAGTCCTTCGGTTCAAGGTTCGGTAGTCAATACACATCTGAGGGACCCATTCTTTTTTCTCACTACCACAATTGGGGAAGCATAAGGGCTCCTGGATTCCTTAATGACCCCGACTTCTCCAACTCAGCCAGCTGTTCTCGAAGATCCTCCAGATCACACAAAGGAATTCGCCTGGCTCTTTCACAGAAAGGCTTATCTTCAGTTAGCCGAATTCGGTGTTGAGCACTTTTGGCACAGCCCACATCAAAGTCATTCTTGGAGAACTTCCAAGAAATTTCCTCCCATCAGGCTATATGGGCCTTAAACCTCTCCTCCCAGTCAGAGGGCAGATTTGGGCAGTGGACGGTGGTCTCTCTTTCATCTCTCTGCTTGACTAGTTCGTCCCCCTTCACTGGGGGAGCAGTACTCACTTTCCCAATCACCATCCATAGCTTTAGGCTGATTGGGTGACTAGTGACGTTCCTTACACTGACAGGAATTCGCTCCCGCTTCTCAACAAGGCCTTAGCGGGTATGATCTCTGGGGCCAATTCGATTCCAACCTCCTCCTCTGTTGGATCAGCTTCCACCACCACATACGGACCTGGCTGGTCCAATTACAGTTTAACCATGGCCCTTAGACAGGCCCTCTCAGCAGGCTTCAACACCCTTTCATGGGTATCCAGCCACCACAATCTTCCTACCACTTCCGCGAGGGGGCCTTCTTCTCTTGCAGCACTCGCTGGAAAGCTTGTTGCAATTGAGGATGGATCTTCCCTACTGGAGCACCTTCCAGGGCCACTGGAGTGAGTAGTCTCCGCACCAAATTGGTGTTGGTGCCTATCAACAAGAAATTTCGGCCTGCCCCAGAGGGTCGGGGACAGACGACGGCCAATGCATCAAAGGTCTCTGGTTTTCCAGCCAGGGCAGTTTCAAAGGTTATCTTGATGAGTATGTATCCATCGTACAGGCACTTCTGGGTGCCTATGCCCCAAATCTCTAACTCCTCCAGTTTGCACAAAGGTATATGCTTCAGGTACTTGTGATAAAAGTCTCGGTACAGCAACGTCACCTGGGCTCTAGTATCTAGTAGGGCTTGAGTGTAGATGCCCTCTACTTGTATCAAGACTATAGGGGAGGACCCCACTAGGTTCTTTGGCAGGTTCCCAGCAGGTGACTCTACTCTAGCTTGGGCTCCAATCAACCTCTTTGAAGGCAGTGGAGTTGGTCTGACTACTCGCTTAGTAAGGTGTAGACATGTGCATTCGTTTTCGTCCGAATTTTAGGTATTTTCGTTATCGTTTTAACAAAAGATAACGAAAGTGCAGAGTCCGAAAAATGAAAGATCCGACATAAACAAATGCTTTATTTTCTTTTTCGTTGCTACAACAGTTCGATATAGATAGGAGATTCGACATGATGATGACAAAACACAATCTGTGTCCATCAAACCTGTGGTCGAATGTGCCTAACCTTAACTCTATTAGTCCAAGATTATTCTACATAGAGAGAAAAGATTCGGCATTGAGAGAAAAGATTCGACGTAGGGGAGAAAAGATTTGACGTAGGGGAGAAAAGATTCGACGTAGGGGAGATAAGATAGATAAAAATAATGATGATGACGAATGTTATTGGCTGATTGTAACCAAAGAGGAGGAGCAGTAAAATAGCTAGAACTAAGTACACACGTACTTTGGCTTATGGTGTCTGTTGAAAGTTCTAAGAAGATTCGACGGAGCAGGTAAACTATACGGCATCGTACAGTTTAGCTGCTCTGTCGAATCTTCTTTGAACATTCGACAGACACCATAAGTCTTCAATGACAGATTCGACCTTTAATTTGGATTTTCGGACGAATGCAATTTTTAACGAAAAACAAAATGAATAAAAAAGAATTTCGGAAGTAACTAAATTTATTTTTCGGACGAAATCAAATATTTCAGTGTGCATATGTCTAGTAAGGTGTGCATTGATTTCTTTCCCCTGTCTTTCCCTCCCTTGGATTTTGTTTTTTGTTTTCCTTGGAAAGGAAGCTAAAGGGGCAACAGGTGACTTGGGTCCCTTTTTTCTTCTTGGACCTTTTCTTGATCTTGGAGAGCAGTTTTCCTCCGGTATCAATTAGCTACTTTGAGGTCTCCTAAAGTTTCTTTGGGAAGAGTAACTTCTGTAAGGTTTTCAGAACTTCCGTGAGTAATTAAGGGCTGATGTTAGTATTGGGACACTCAGCTCGAAAAAGTGTCCACCTTCTCCACACCTGTAACATCTCTTTTCTTGCCCTTGTGAAAGTTTTGACTCCGCTTGACAAGCCCCTTGTTCTTGAACCTTCGATTGGGTCTCCATCACTCGCATTAAAGCATGATACATCCTGGGTTTGGGCCACTTATTGGCTTATTAGTGTCAGAAATGGCCAGTCCCACCGGTTCAGACTCAGTTCCACTATCAGAGAAACCCATTTCTGCATGAACAGCTTGAGCCACCACTTTCTCTCTATTTCCAGCAAGAGAGCTAGATTCTCTCGATCTTTGGCTTTTCTATTCTAATAGAGCCTCCTCTTCTCGTAATTCTCTTATCAAATCAGGGTTAGTAGACACCACCTTGGCTCTCTTCGGTAATGATTTCAATACAATAGAATGGTTTGGCTGAGCCCCTTGCAAAACCCAGTCTAGACGAGCTTGGTCAACATTCTTGGGATTGATACCTCTAGAGGATAATTTGATGCAGCATTCTGTTTACTCGAGATATGTATTCGGACAGACTCTCCTTTTTTTGTTGGTGTGTATGGTTGATTTGTACATCAAGTCTGCGGTAGTTTCAACCCTCCCAAATGCAGCATAGAGAGTGTCTATGTAGTCCATAGCAGCACAAGTTTTCATTCCCATCCTCAGATTATGGATCACATCAGCCGCCGGACCTCGAAGGCTCTCACTGAGCCATTGCCGTTTCACAACCTCTGAAATGCTCCACTCTTGTATGGCCTGAAGGACATGGCTCATCCAGGTTTCAAACTCATCTTCCCCCACAGGAGTTGGCAACTACCCTGAGAAAAACCTGAGTCTCTGATAGCTCTGGTTGGCATTTCCAGCCCCGTTCTTCACCAAGGTGTCAACTAGCCGACTCACATCCATGTAAAAAGAGAGGGGGGCATTGGGCTCTTTAGAGTCAGCGCACAGCGATACAGAGCCCTTCTCCTGAGCCCTGGGCGATGGCTGCCTCTTAGCATGCTCTCCCCCCACTTTGAGAGGGATCACTCTAGCAATCATCCCTTTGGCTAGATGTACCTCTTCCTCCAAGCATACAGGCATCTCTTCCTGCCACTCCAATATCACCCTGACTTGGTCCAGGTCGTACTCAGCTTCCGTTTCCACAATGTAGGCCCAGTGTCCTGGGGCCAGAGCTCTTTTCCACTTTCTAATCTCTTTCTGTGTGTTCACTTCCAGAGATCTCCAGAACAGTGCTCCTTTCCATTTGAGCTCCCTGACTTTGGCCCCAAACAACCACGGCCACCAAAGCAGATTGTAGCTCTTGTCTAGGTTGACTAGGGCCGGCTGCATATGGCATCCCAGATGAGCCCCCAAATGTAGCACGACTACATGCTCATCTGCACCACCATGACCCTGTGAATATTCCAACCCACCTGACACTCTGGGTTCAGACATCTTTGCACCACCCTAATGTAATAAGTCAAACAACTCAGGGAGTATATACTCTATTAACGTTTACTGAAATAACTCAAAGAAGATCTTGTTGTACAGAGGAGGCAAGAGATAAGCTGAGCTTTGGAAAACAATCCTAGCTCAGAGGAAGAATTTATCTATAACAATGCGTTTAAATAGACAATTTGGCAATACAGTATATTATATACACTTGTGTACAATGGATTACCACTTGAACATGACCTGAAAAGATAAGCAGGAGTTTAGCATTAATCCTGGCAAGACTTCTAAAGGGGAACCCGAGATCAAGCAAACAAGAATAGTATGAGGGCCCTTTAAGTAGTAATGACAGCAATGTCCCAGTTGCAGGCCTGATGGTCTTCACCGGCAGTCGGAGCTCATTAACTGTATCCAAAAAGGTGAAGTAACAATGTAATGGTATTCCTTGGAATGGTTGATGCTATAGGTGTATATGTACAGTGTTCAAATAGAAGTGCAATAAAGTGTTTCCCCAGGGTAAAGCTGTCTGTACACAATCTCCCAATAGAGCAACAAAGGAAGGTTTGCAAAGTTGGGCAATTGCCCTCTCAGCAATGACCAGGCCAATACAATGCCTTCTGGAAAGCGACTTCCAGAGAGGCGTCCTTGCAGAGGATCACTTGTGACAATTGTCTGATGCGAAGTAGGGATCGCGGTTGTCTGACTGCTGAGGTGGTGCTGGATAGATGATGGATGAACAGCAAGCAGTGCTAGGCCCTTCTCAGCCGGGTTGGGATGTTGTACACCACTCTCCTTGTACGGAGAGGTCCGTCACACACAAGGCCCTGGGAGGAAGAGAGCGTGGGTCTCTGGCCTCTTTTATAGCTCTTCCCAGCAATCTTGTGGATTGTAGCAAAGATCCCTGGGATATGTAGTCCAGCTGTATATGCATGCAAGGCGATTGCTATTCTGAGGAACTACCAATCCCACAATCCCTTTGATTTGGCACACAAATATGATGTCAGTTAGTGGTGCTGAGCACTAGAGGGACAATACGATACACGGAGATGATCAGGAATCACTGTATTGTGCAATTGTAGTCCACATTGCTACACAACATTTAGCAACATGCATATTGAGGGAGTACCTGCTTATCTATATCTGATTACACTGCTTGGCAGAAAATAGTATGCAACAGTTCCAAAGTATTCTCTTTGCCAACATCTTATCTGTGTAATGTGTTGGGCCTACCAGACATTGTTTTCAAATCTAAATAGCTGGTGGGAACAGATTTTCTTGAGATTTCCTGAACTCATACTTAAAAAAAATATTTTCCTTGAATGGTGCAGAGAATCTGAATATTATTTTATTATCTTGATTTCAGATGCTTTTCATTATTACAGAGGGCTGCCCACGATTTGCCCAACTTGTAAATGAAACAAATACATCGGAAATGTTTAATGAACTTAGAAAGCCCTATGTGGTAAGGTTATCTTTCATTAGTAAGAAATTAAACATTATGTGACTGTTTTACTAAACTAGTAGTAGTTTTCATCCAAGTTTGTGTTTCCTTCAAATAACCATGACAGTAGCCACTCCCGTGTCCTATTTTACATGGTTTTTAATTCCCATAAACCTGATGAACACAGGCAAGAATGAAAATTACCCCTTTGAAAAAAAATGTATGTCTAATGTATCCAACAATGTTATGTTTGCCTACAAGTTTAACCCCTTGGAGCCAGCACCTCCCGGCCCTTAAATGGGTTTAGGATGCTGGGAGGCAGGGTGGGGTTTATGATCATGTGACCGACGTGATTAGCTGTCACGGCGGTCACATGATCAGAAAGCTCCCAATCGCAAGCAGCCGTTAGCTGTTCTCTTGGCACTGCTGTATTCCACCAATTCACGCAAATATGTGGCCGCTCGGTGCCTAGGCCCACCTCTGAGAGGCTGCATGTTTGCGTGCTGATGGCGACAACAGGTTAGGAGAATTGTATAGTGGATTTGTACTTGCTTTTTTCTAGATTTTTTTTTTTTTTTCATTTTTTTTTTTCTCATTTGTTTAATAGTTCACTTTATGCTTTTGAGTCCACAAGTAAAGCTTTAGCTAATTTTTTACTTTTTTTTTTTTTTTTAGGCTCTGTTTCTTTGATGAAATCTCCTCCTGTTTTTTACCCAGTTCAAAGACTCATCAGCAGTCACTCATCCCAGTGACTCATGCCTTATTGAATTCTATATTAAGGTAGAATTACAGTCAAATACTAAATGTACTTAAACCTGCGCCCATCCCCATTCTAAGCCTATTCTACCTATCCTGTAAAAAGAAAAAGAAAAAATGTTTATACTTACCTATTATTAGAATAGGAAGTGGGGGCAAGTTTAGGTATATAATTTCCTTTTTATGTTTTTGAGCCAGCAGCTAGAGCTTCGGGTAATTTTTTTTACATTTTTTAGGCTCTCAGTTTGCTTCTTTGATGAAGGCTCCCTGTTTTTTTACCCAGTTCAAAGACTTAACAGCCACCTATCCCAGTGACCCACCCCCTATTGAACTTCATATTAACATTACTTAAAGGGGTTGTAAAGGTAATTTTTTTTTTTTTTTAAATAACAAACATGTTATACTTACCTTCACTGTGCAGCTCGTTCTGCACAGAGTGGCCCCGAACCTGGTCTTCTGGGGTCCCTCGGCGGCTGTTTCAGCTCCTCCCCGCATGCATTCACCACCTTAATGCGAGCTCCCTCGCATGGTGGTGAGTGCTTGCGGGCGCGCTCCCGTGATACAGCCGGCGGCTATAGCCGCTCGCTGTATCACTCGGCCCCACCCCCCGTCGCGCCGCGTCATCGGATGTGATTGACAGCAGCGCGAGCCAATGGCTGCGCTGCTTTCAATCCATCCACTGCAGCCAATCAGCGACCAGGCTGAGCTGCAATGAAGATGACGAGAACAAGCAGCGAAGATTCGAGGCGTCAGGTAAGTAAAACGGGGGGGCTGGGGGCGGCGGTATTGTCAAAAGTTTTTTCACCTTAATGCATAGAATGCATTAAGGTGAAAAAAATTTTACCTTTACAACCCCTTTAATAGTACTTAAACTTGCTCCCATCTCCATTCTAAGCCTATTCTAACTACCCTGTAAAGGAAAAATGTCTATACGTACCTATTCTAAACACGCTTAGGTTCGGTTACATGATCACCTCAGTGGCCGGCTTCAGTGAAGAGGAGAGATCGCCAACAACGACTGCAGAGCCTGGACGAGGACATCACCCATAGGCTTACAATGTTGTATCCATTGTTTGCTGTCTCACCTCACTGAAGACAACTGGGATCTAATCATGTGATTGGACCAGAGCGCCCTCAGAATAGGTAAGTATTGACATCTTTCATTAACAGGGTAGTTCGAATAGCTTTAGAACAGGGAGTGGGGGCAGGTTTAGGTAAAATTAGTATTTGACTGGAATTCTACTTTAACCACTTGCCGACCGCCACACACACACATACAGTCAGGTCCATAAATATTGGGACATTGACACAAGTCGATTCTTTTCAGCTCTATACACCACCACAATGGATTTGAAATTAAACGAACAAGACGTGCTTTAACTGCAGACTTTCAGCTTTAATTTGAGGGTATTTACATCAAAATCAGGTGAACGGTTTAGGAATTACAACAGTTTGTATATGTGCCTCCCACTTTTTAAGGGACCAAAAGTAATGGGACAGATTAACAATCATCCATCAAACTTTCACATTTTAATACTTGGTTGCAAATCCTTTGCAGTCAATTACAGCCTGAAGTCTCGAACGCATAGACATCACCAGACGCTGGGTTTCATCCCTGGTGATGCTCTGCTGGGCCTTTACTGCAACTGTCTTCAGTTCCTGCTTGTTCTTGGGGCATTTTCCCTTCAGTTTTGTCTTCAGCAAGTAAAATGCATGCTCAATCGGATTCAGGTCAGGTGATTGACTTGGCCATTGCATAACATTCCACGTCTTTCCCTTAAAAAACTCTTTGGTTGCTTTCACAGTATGCTTCGGGTCATTGTCCATCTGCACTGTGAAGCGCCGTCCAATGAGTTCTGAAGCATTTTGCTGAATATGAGCAGATAATATTGCCCGAAACACTTCAGAATTCCTCCTGCTGCTTTTCTCAGCACTCACATCATCAATAAATACAAGAGAACCAGTTCCATTGGCAGCCATACATGCCCACGCCATGACACTACCACCACCATGCTTCACTGATGAGATGGTATGCTTTGGATCATGAGCAGTTCCTTTCCTTCTCCATACTCTTCTCTTCCCATCACTCTGGTACAAGATGATCTCATCTGTCCATAGGATGTTGTTCCAGAACTGTGAAGGCTTTTTTAGATGTTGTTTGGCAAACTCTAATCTGGCCTTCCTGTTTTTGAGGCTCACCAATGGTTTACATCTTGTGGTGAACCCTCTGTATCCACTCTGGTGAAGTCTTCTCTTGATTGTTGACTTTGACACACATACACCTACCTCCTGGAGATTGTTCTTGATCTGGCCAACTGTTGTGAAGGGTGTTTTCTTCACCAGGGAAAGAATTCTTCGGTCATCCACCACAGTTGTTTTCCGTGGTCTTCAGGGTCTTTTGGTGTTGCTGAGCTCACCGGTGCGTTCTTTCTTTTTAAGGATGTTCCAAACAGTTGATTTGGCCACACCTAATGTTTTTTCTATCTCTCTCATGGGTTTGTTTTGTTTTTTCAGCCTAATGATGGCTTGCTTCACTGATAGTGACAGCTCTTTGGATCTCATATTGAGAGTTGACAGTAACACATTCCAAATGCAAATAGCACACTTGAAATTAACTCTGGATCTTTTATCTGCTCCTTGTAAATGTGATAATGAGGGAATAACATGCACCTGGCTATGGAACAGCTAAGCAGCCAATTGTCCCATTACTTTTGGTCCCTTAAAAAGTGGGAGGCACATATACAAACTATTGTAATTCCTACACCGTTCACCTGATTTGGATGTAAATACCCTCAAATTAAAGTTGAAAGTCTGTAATTAAAGCAGTATCTTGTTTGTTTCAGTTCAAATCCATTGTGGTGGTGTATAGAGCCAAAAAGATTAGAATTGTGTCAATGTCCCAATATTTATGGACCTGACTGTATACGTTGGCAGAATGGCTCATACAGGCAAATGGGTGTACCTATGCGTCCCTTTGAATTTGCCGCTTTGCGGGTGCCTGCGCACCCGCCACACCAGCATGCCCGCGGGTCCCGCAAACTCGTATCGGTACCGGTCGTGAGACGGAGAGGGAGAACGGGGAGATGCCTATGTAAACAAGGCATTTCCCTGTTCTGCCTAGTGACATGACAGTGATCTACTGCTCCCTGTCATCGGGAGCAGTGATTGCTGTCATGGTAGCCCATTCCCCCCACAGTTAGAATCACTCCCTAGTACACACCTAACCCCTTGATCGCCCCCTAGTGTTTAACCCCTTCCCTGCCAGTGTCATTTATACAGTAATTAGTGGCTATTTATAGCACTGATTGCTGTATAAATGACAATGGTCCCAAAATAGTGTCAAAAGTGTCGCATTGCTAGTAAAAAAAAAATAATAATAAAAATGGCATAAATCTATCCCCTATTTTGTAGACGCTATAACTTTTGCGCAAACCAATCAATATACACTTATTAAGATTTTTTTTTTTTTTTTACCAAAAATATGTAGAAGAATACATATCAGCCTAAACTGAAGGAAAAAATATTTTATAGCAAAAGGTAAAAAATATTGCTTTTTTTTCAAAATTGTCGCTCTTTTTTTTGTTTATAGCGCAAAAAAATAAAAAGAGGTGATCAAATACCACCAAAAGAAAGCTCTATTTGTGGGGAAAAAAAGGACGTCAATATTGTTTTGGTACAACGTCGCACAATCACGCAATTGTCAGCTAAAGCGAAGCAGTGCCGCATCTCAAAAAATGCTCTGGTCAGGAAGGGGGTAAATCCTTCCAGGGTTGAAGTGGTTAATATTTCATTTTATGTTTTTGAGCCAGCAGCTAGAGCTTGGGGTAATTTTTTGTAACATTTTTTAGGCTCTTAGTTTGCTTCTTTGATGAAGGCTCCCTGTTTTTTTACCCAGTTCAAAGACTTATCAACAGCCAACCATCCCAGTGACTCACCCCTTATTGTACTTCATACTTCATATTAATATTTCACTTGATGCATTTGAGCCAGCAGGTAGAGCTTCGGGTAGTTTTCTTACATCTTTTAAGCTCTGTTTGTTTTTTTTATGAAAGCCGCTGTTTGTCTACCCAATTCAATAACTCATCAACATTAATTTATCCCAGTGACTCACCTCTATGAAATTGTGCCTCAAAGCAAGCTGCTCTGCTGTGCTGTCTTTTTTTATTTAATCTGTAGCGCTGTGGGAACAATTAGTCATATAATAAATGTTTGATTGTAAAGCAATGATTGTATGTGTGTTGTATTTTAAAGTATGGGCTCTATTTACAGAACCAGATCACATGTGGTATTTACAGTATCTCACAAAAGTGAGTACACCCCTCACATTTTAGTAAATATTTTATATCTTTTCATGTGACAACACTGAAGAAATGACACTTTGCTACAATGTAAAGTAGTGAGTGTACAGCATGTATAACAGTCTAAATTTGCTGTCCCCTCAAAATAACACACAGCCAATGTCTAAACCGCTGGCAACAAAAGTGAGTACACCCCTAAGTGAAAATGTCTAAATTGGGCCCAATTGGGCCCAATTAGCCATTTTCCCTCCCTGGTGTCATGTGACTCGTTAGTGTTACAAGGTCTCAGGTGTGAATGGGGAGCAGGTGTGTTAAATTTCGTGTTATCGCTCTCACTCTCATACTGGTCACTGGATGTTCAACATGGCACCTCATGGCAAAGAACTCTCTGAGGATCTGAAAAAAACAATTATTGCTCTACATAAAGATGGCCTAGGCTATAAGAAGTTTGGCAAGACCCTGAAACTGCAACATGGTGGCCAAGACCATACAGCGGTTTAACAGGACAGGTTCCACTCAGAACAGGCCGCGCCATGGTCGACCAAAGAAGTTAGATGCACATGCTCAGCATCATATACAGAGGTTGTCTTTGGGAAATAGATGTATGAGTCCTGCGCCATAAGCCGTACACTGCATCAAATTGGTGTGCATGGATGTCGTCCCAGAAGGAAGCCTCTTCTAAAGATGATGCACGAGAAAGCCCGCAAAAGAGTTTGCTCAAGACAAGCAGAATAAGTAAATGGATTACTGGAACCATGTCCTGTGGTCTGCTGAGACCAAGATAAACTTATTTGGTTCAGATGGTGTCAAACGTGTGTGGCGATAATCAGGTCGGGAGTACAAAGACAAGTGTGTCTACAGTCAAGCATTGTGGTGGGAGTGTCATGGTCTGGGGTTGCACAAGTGCTGCCGGCACTGGGGAGCTACAGGTCATTGAAAGAACCATGAATGCCAACATGTACTGTGACATACTAAAGCCGAGCATGATCGCCTCCCTTCAGGGACTGGGCCACAGGGCAGTATTCCAACATAACGACCCCAAACACACCTCCACTGCCTTGCTAAAGAAGCTGAGGGTAAAGGTGATGGACTGGCCAAGCATGTCTCCAGACCTAAACCCTATTGAGCATAATCTGTAGGGCATCCTCAAATGGAAAGTGGAGGAGTGCAAGGTCTCTAACACCCACCAGCTCTGTGATATCGTCATGGAGGAGTGGAAGAGGACTCCAGTGGCAACCTGTGAAAAAGAAAGAGCAGCGCCACTCTAAGCGTAATAAATCATTAAAAGGCTTTAATTTACCTTAAAATTAAACTCACATTTGAGCAGCTCCGAGGCTGGAGGCACGTTAGCAGGGCACATCGGCAGGAATCGTCAGGTGCTTGAGAACAGGGGACATGATATGAGCGCTCGTGTTCGGAGCATGCGTACTCGTTTGTCAGGCGTGTGATTCGGCCACCATCGGCAAGGTTTATGTAGAGAAAGGGGAAGGGAAGGGAAGGGGCGGTGCCAGGAACTGCAAGATGCAGCAGACCAGCGCTAGATTCAAAGCACGAATCATACACAGATCATATTAGCCATCAAATAAAAAAGGTACTTGTGTTTGGTAAGGAATATAAAAAACATATCTATACACAACACAGAAATAAGGGTGGATAAATAAACTTAATTAAATGAAAATTTGATGGGAGTAGAATTCATTATAGAGAAAAGGCAACTATAAATGTAGAAAAAAAATAATCTTTTTATAAACATAAGGGTAATAATGATAAGTGATAAATAAGGGTAAAACTAGAATTCAAATTCGAATTATAAATGAAAATAAATATACATGAAAATAGAGGTAGAAATTAGAAATAAAAATAGAAATACAGAATATATATATATATATATATATATATATATATATATATAAAATATAATGTGAGAATAAAAATGGTAATATAAAAATAAAATAATGTAGAGTGAAGTAGTATAAATAGCATTCATATTGTATATCTATAGGTTTGGAGGGTAAGCATAAATGGGAGGTTCATTAGTTCCTCTGGTATACTTACAAATACAAACACAAGTACCTTTTTTATTTGATGGCTAAATTGATCTGTGCTTTGAATCTAGTGCTGGTCTGCTGCACCTTGCAGTTCCTGGCACTGCCCCTTACCCTTCTCTTCCCCTCCCCTTTCTCTACATAAACCTTGCTGATGATGGCCGAATCACACGGCTAACGAAGGAGTACGCATACTCCGAACGCGAGCACTCAAGCCACGCCCCCTGTTCTCAAACACCTGCCGATTCCTGCCGACGTGCCCTGCTCACTTGCCTGCTGTGAGAATCTCCAGCCTCGGAGCTATGGATGCCACCGAAGCAGTCAAGGACTGACCCTTTACTGGAACCAAGGGAATATCCAGGACCTCCAAAAGAACCACCAATGCCTGTATAACAGTGCTCAAATGTGAGTTTAATTTTAAAACAAATTAAAGCCTTTTAACTCATTTATTACGCTTAGAGCGGCGCTGCTCTCTTTTCCTTTTTTTCATGCCACAGAGTCTCTTCTGCTCTCCTGAGCTGGCTGCCGCTCTCAACATCCACCAGAACCTTCAACACATGTCTGGACCCAGAGGAAAATGGACTAAGTTTCCAAATAAAGACTGGATTTCACCATTTTTTGATATATCTCATTAGCAGCTCCTGCCAGCGCTCCATTTTCCCCCCTCCTCCAGTGGCAACCTGTGAAGCTCCGGTGAACTCCATGCCCAAGAGGGTTAGGGCAGTACTGGAAAATAATGCCACACAAAATATTGACACTTTGGGCCCATTTGGACATTTTCACTTAGGGGTGTACTCACTTTTGTGGCCAGCGGTTTAGACATTAATGGCTGTGTGTTGAGTTATTTTGAGGGGACAGCAAATTTACACTGTTATACAAGCTGTACACTCACTACTTTACATTGTAGCAATGTGTCATTTCTTCAGTGTTGTCACATGAAAAGATATAATATAATACAATACAAATCCTGAAATCCTGCGATCCTGAAAATGTAAATTTACTATTGCTTTATGCAGTATTTACTGCATGAAGCAAAAACGCTTGGTAAATGCGGCACAAAACAGGAGTGAAAGTCAATTCTTAAAAAAGGAAAAAAAAGTATGCGGTAAATAAGTAGTCCTAGCATGTAATATTTAAGTAACCGGCAGCATCCTTCACAACCAATAAACAACAGTAAACGGCCTTAACAACTGATGAGTCATCAACTCTCAGCAGGGTTCCCTGCTGACAGTTAAATGTAAAAAAAGAAAACGCAATGAAAAATTAAGAAAAAAAACAGTGTGGGGTCCCCCCCCCCTCAATCAATACCAGGCCCCTCGGTTCTGGTATGGCCTTTGAGGGAAACCCCCCAAATTTGTTTTATAAAATGGCGTGGGGTCCCCCACAAAATCCATACCAGACCCTTATCTGAGCAGGCAGACCAGCAGGTCGGGAAAGGGGGGAACAAGCATCGCAAACAATTTTTAAAAAATATTGAAGAAACATTTTTTAAATATACAGTAGGGACGGAAAGTATTCAGACCCCCTTAAATTTTTCACTCTTTGTTATATTGCAGCCATTTGCTAAAATCATTTAAGTTCATTTTTTTCCTCATTAATGTACACACTGCACCCCATATTGACAGAAAAACACAGAATTGTTGACATTTTTGCAGATTTATTAAATTAGAAAAACTGAAATATCACATGGTCCTAAGTATTCAGACTCTTTGCTGTGACACTCATATATTTAACTCAGGTGCTGTCCATTTCTTCTGATCATCCTTGCGATGGTTCTGCACCTTCATTTGAGTCCAGCTGTGTTTGATCACACTGATTGGACTTGATTAGGAAAGCCACACACCTGTCTATATAAGACCTTACAAGCTCACAGTGCATGTCAGAGCAAATGAGAATCATGAGGTCAAAGGAACTGCCTGAGGAGCTCAGAGACAGAATTGTGGCAAGGCATAGATCTGGCCAAGGTTACAAAAAAATTTCTGCTGCACTTAAGGTTCCTAAGAGCACAGTGGCCTCCATAATCCTTAAATGGAAGATGTTTGGGACGACCAGAACCCTTCCTAGAGCTGGCCGTCTGGCCAAACTGAGCTATCGGGGGAGAAGTGCCTTGGTGAGAGAGGTAAAGAAGAACCCAAAGATCACTGTGGCTGAGCTCCAGAGATGCAGTCGGGAGATAGGAGAAAGTTGTAGAAAGTCAACCATCACTGCAGCCCTCCACCAGTCGGGGCTTTATGGCAGAGTGGCCCGACGGAAGCCTCTTGTCAGGTCACCTTGATGCACACCATAGGGATCAGCAGCACGGATCCCCCGGGGTTAGAGAGTAAGATTCCCTGGGGCGCTGAGTCTAAGAGCCAGCAGGTGTTCACCAGAGCCTCTAGTGGTGAGGATGGACTGGGCTGCAACTGGCTCCAGGTCGCGACCCCCAGGGTCCCCAAGCTCACACCCACAGTAGGAAACAGGAGGCCACAAGCAGACAAGGACAACAGAGTTCACGCCAAGGTTCAGGGTCACAGGCAAACAGGGATAGTCGGGGACACGCCAAAGGTCAGGGTCACGAGCAGATAGGAATATTCGAGAACAGGCCAAAGTTGGTAACTGGACACAGGAAACACAGCAAGTTCACACGAAAGCTAACACACAATGGTTGATCAGCACTGCTGGCTTGCAGTGCACAGGTTAATATAGGGTTCCCGGATAGGGCCTGGGGTGGGGCCATGCTTAGAGGAGAGGTTATAAAACCAGTCAGGTTAGAGTCAGCTGGTCTTTAGAGATGAACAGATGGAGACAGGTAAGCTGACAGACAAAACTCTATTGCATAACCATGACACCTCTCCTCAGTGTAAGACACATGAAAGCCCGCATGGAGTTTGCTAAAAAAAACACCTGAAGGACTCCAAGATGGTGAGAAATAAGATTCTCTGGTCTGATGAGACCAAGATAGAACTTTTGGCCTTAATTCTAAGCGGTATGTGTGGAGAAAACCAGGCACTGCTCATCATCTGTCCAATACAGTCCCAACAGTGAAGCATGGTGGTGGCATCATCATGCTGTGGGGGTTTTTTTCAGCTGCAGGGACAGGACGACTGGTTGCAATCGAGGGAAAGATGAATGCGGCCAAGTACAGGGATATCCTGGAAGAAAACCTTCTCCAGAGTGCTCAGGACCTCAGACTGGGAGAAGGTTTACCTTCCAATAAGACAATGACCCTAAGCACACAGCTAAAATAACGAAGGAGTGGCTTCACAACAACTCTGTGACTGTTCTTGAATGGCCCAGCCAGAGCCCTGACTTAAACCCAATAGAGCATCTCTGGAGAGACCTAAAAATGGCTGTCCACCAACGTTTACCATCCAACCTGACAGAACTGGAGAGGATCTGCAAGGAGGAATGGCAGAGAATCCCCAAATCCAGATGTGAAAAACTTTTTGCATCTTTCCCAAAAAGACTCATGGCTGTATTAGATCAAAAGGGAGATTCTACTAAATACTGAGGAAAGGGTCTGAATACTTAGGACCATGTGATATGTCAGTTTTTCTTTTTTAATAAATCTGCAAAATGTCAACAATTCTGTGTTTTTCTGTCAATATGGGGTGCTGTGTGTACATTAATGAGGAAAAAAATGAACTTAAATGATTTTAGCAAATAGCTGCAATATAACAGAGTGAAAAATGTAAGGGGGTCTGAATACTTTCCGTCCCCACTGTATGTGCACAAAATTTAGTGTGTATGTAAAAAACAAATAAATAAGTTCAAAAGAAAATAAATCTGAGAAAAAGTGTAAAATCTTGTAAGCAACGTAACCAACAGGGTGTAGCTGCACAGCAATCGGGTGTGATGCTCTAACGTCGGGAAAAGAAGTGGTGAGGTTGGAACAGTGGTCACACCAGCGTGGAGGTGGTGAGATTACTATTGGGTTGCTACTGGACTGCCTTTATGCACAATGAGTTGCTATAACTGAATGAATAATCTGGTGTTTGAAGTAATACACTATTGGAGGCTTTCTACATATACTTGCTGAGATCTAAAGTTTTATAAGGAAGGTGGAGTAACGATTTGAAGTTTCTTTAAAGGAGATATGACATCTGTTTTAAGCGCTATTGCCTACTCATGAGAATGGGTGGTAAATTTGTCTGGTGAGTGTTATTCCTAGGCAGAGGGGCTCACAGTATCACTTTAGTGGTGGATTCAAGGTGTTACGTTGGTTACAAGATTTCACACTGGCGTGTCACACTCCTACAGACTTTTAATTTTTTTCTGGATTTATTTTCTTTTGGACTTATTCATTATGTGTTGTTTATATACAGATTTTTTGCTCCAACAACTCATTTTGTGCACATATATTTAAAAAATGTTTCTTCACTATTTTTGAAAATGACTGTTTCACTCTTATTGATATGGTTTATGTAGTAGGCAGCGGCACCAATATTATCACTATATTTTTAAATTAGGGCCTGTGCACAGTGGAACCCATTTTATATATTTTTTTAAATGTTGCTGCCACCACTGTCCCGCAAAAAAAAAAAAAAAAAAAAGCTCCTGAGGCTGGCTCTCGCCATCAACAAGTATCAATCACTTATTTTTATCATTTGGGAACTCTCAATAGCTGGCATAAGTGTATCTCTATACCTGTAATATCAGTATATTGTATAATAATTGGGTTTCCATGGGCATTTCAAGACAAATGTTTATGTATTGCTTTGAATCCAGTAGGGAAGGGTTAGACCCTTTGTCAGCTTAAATTGCTCTTTGCCCCATTGGGGAGATCTATCCTTATCTTTTGTTGTCACTTTAATAGGACACTCAGCAAGGACACAAGCAACAATAAAAAGGTCCTTTTTGGTAATGCTGGAAAGGCCAGAACCACTATTATCTTTTAAATCTTCCTAGCTTGGTCACTAAGTCATCAGAGACAGGAAGTGAGGTGAAATCCCCCCCAGTAAATCTCCTCACAGCAATAATAACCTGAGAGAGTTCAAAACTACAAAAACAAAAGTGGATTAGATGAGCAGCTGCATAACAGACATAATTCTCAAATGTATGTCTACTGCTATTATTTTTGATACAGGAGTTTCTGAACACTTTACAAAACGAAACTGGCTACACATATGAACAATTAAATGGACCGAAAGGACCCCGCTATTGGTGGACAATCCACGATGTACTATTTTGTCAGGTAAATAAAAGTACATTGTTTTGACAGCCAGGAGAAGAGAAGGGGAGAGCAGCGGGAGATCAGCTGAGCGGCGCTTCCATGACCCGCTCCAAGCACTGCAGAGGGAGGGGGGCCGAGTTCCCCGACTGACAGCCAGAAGAAGAGAAGGGGATCAGCTGAGCTCTGAGCAGCGCTATAAGAAGGCACCTGATTAAATCAGACGACAGAAACACACACCTTCCATACTATTCAACACCATAATAGTGAGGATTCTAGCAGTTTACAACCACTTTAAACTAGGGCTTATTTTCAGGGTAGGGTTTATATTGCAGCCCTCCCCAAATATTGCAGTAGGATATATTTTTATTTTTTTACATTGTTACATTTAATTCTATATGTTTTAGTTATTATTATAATGTGAATTTTTTCACTTGAAGTTCATTTTCCACCACCCTTGCTAAGTCCATATCTTTATGGACCTTGCTTTGTGCACTGATGCGCAGTCATGTTGGAACAGGAAGGGGGCATCCCCAAACTGTTTCCACAAACAGTTTGGAAATTGTCCAAAATGTCTTGGTATGCTGACACCTTAAGAGTTCCCTTTACTGGAACTAAGGGGCCCAGCCCAACCCCTAAAAAACAACCCCACACCATAATCTCTACCAAATGATTTGGACCAGTGCACAAAGCAAGGTCTGTAAAGACATGGATGAGCGAGTTTGAGATGGAGGAACTTGACTGGCCGTCACATTAGGGTGGAGACTGCGAGCCTGGCCTTCTCATCCAACATCAGTGTCTGATATCACAAATGCGCTTCTGGAAGAATGGTAAAACACTCCCATAGACACACTTCTAAACCTTGTGGACAGCCTTTCCAGAAGAGTCGAAGCTGTTATAGCTGCAAAGGGTGGCCCAACTCAATATTGAACCCTACGGACTAAGACTGGGATACTATTAAAGTTCATGTGCGTGTAAAGGCAGGCGACCCAATACTTTTAGTAATATAGTGTAAATAAATATATACATACACGCATGTGTGTTTGAGCTTTGGGGTGCACACCCTAATGCAAAAGGCTGTGCGTGCCTATGCTGGTGAAAGAAGAAGGTGGAGGAAGGTGGAGTTGGAGCAGTGGCTGCTATTGAAAGAATCTCTGTGTGATGATAAACGCTGTGTGCATCCAAGGAGCCCAAGGCTGTGTACGTTGAAGGGCCTGAAGCTATATATGTCCAGCCAGAAAAAAATGGAACTTCCGCTTTAAGGGAAGGTGACCCCCTGGCATGCCACATTTGGCATGTCATTTTTTTTGGGGGGGGGGGCGGAAACCCTCTTTTTAGAGGGTTCCAGCTCCCACTTCCTCCTGGGGCACTGTGGCACCTGAAGTAAGTTCACCTCTCCCCCCTCCCTCTCGGCAATCATCTGGGACACGTTTGCCCGGCCAGTCATGGACGAATTTGTAGCTGCTGTCTCTTAATTTTTTTTTTTTGCTTTAACTATAAACGCCTGTCTGATGTGGACTCGCTACACAAAAATGCATCTATCACTGAGCTGAACAATCCCCCATGTCACATTTGGTATATTTATATTAATTCTAAAACTAGACAAGTGGCTAAAACACAAATCCAGAAGTTGTTTGACCTGGTGTGGAATTTAATTTACCAAATGTATTTAATCAAGAACACATCCCAAGCTTGCTGAATGGACAGTGAAGGAGCAGCAGCACACTGATGAGGTCATCCTTCTGCTTCTTTTTCCTGTCAATATGTGCAGTGCAGGAGTGGTGGAGATGGTTGAACCTAACTCTAAAACTGGGTACAGGAGGCAATTTACAGCACACAGTAGTTTTGACAGCATAATTAATAATGTGGAATTTATGTTCTTTTGTTAAACAACATTAAGGCTACTTTCACTCTGGGGCTTTGGGGGCATCAGCTTTACCATAGTGTTTGCTGAGCTTTTCGGCCACTAGCGGAGCACTTTTAACCCCCGCTAGCGGCTGAAAAAGGGTTAAATGCCGCGTTTTGCTGGCTCTTTGGCAGCACTGCCGGGGGCGCTGTAGGAGCGGTGTATACACCGCTCCTACAGCGCCTCAAAGATGCTGCTTGCAGGACTTTTTTGGGCGTCCTGCCAGCGCACCGCTCCAGTGTGAAAGCACTCAGGCTTTCACACTGGTTTGAGAGGATAGGCTCTTTACAGGCCCTTTGCAGGCACTATTTTTGGTGCTATAGCGCCTGTAAACCCCCTTAGTGTGAAAGCAGCCTAATTGTTATCAAAGTGTTATGGGTAAAGTTCTGCTTTAAAACATCTTAAACATTTATTTCAGAAAGTTCACAATTTCACTTTGCCTAATTGGGCAACAGATACTGTACTGGAAAAACTTCTTCGCCTGTCAGAATTATCCATGGCTTCTTACTTTGGCATATACAAACAACATGAAAAGTCTAAACTGATGGGAGGTAAATGAACCTGCTAATTTCATAAATAGGTACTGAGTTAAGGAATAGGGTAACAGTGAAAGCTGGCATTTTTTTATTAATGGAAACATGTTTTAGGAAATATGGAGGTTGTCATTCTATCTTTCAGTTTCCTAGCTGTCTATGGCTTCAACAGGTTCTAAAAAATTGGCTATACACTAGTAGATTTTCAAACAAACATTTACAAATATTTGTATGAAAATTCCTTCAATTCCTTTGTATGACTAGATGAATGTCATTTGAAAGTACCTAAAAATTTTGTTTGTTTTTAACCCCTTCACGCCTAAGGGTAAAACAAATCTTAATTCCCAAGCACAATTTTGCAACTTTGACATGTTAGTAAACCTGAACATATCACCACAACTACTTTGTGCATCCAGGTGGATTATACCAGGACAAATTGGGCTTTCATTTGGTGGTAAATGGTTATGGATATCTCCCTTTTTTTTTTTTTTGTGTTTGTTTTTTTTTTTTGTTAAAAGAAAACTGGCCCAAAATAGTAAAAAAAATAAAAAATTAACTTGGCTGTATACTTCTTGCTACTTAACTTTCTCATAACTGACATGGCTACCTTTATACATACCTCACTTATATACTTAATGATACATAAGTGATTAAAACCTTTTATCTATATATGAATCAACCATGAAATTAAGGACGAATGATACCTGTTCGAAAAGGGTAAGAATCTAATTTATTTAAACTTACTATTGTACAGAAAATAAACTTGTGTTAATATGAGATTAGGAACTATAACATAAATGATACAACCTTAAAAACAACAATGTTACCAATGATAATAAATATTGCTATAATGGTCATACCCATGCTATCAAGAGATTAATAAGTTATTACGGCCAAATCCTACGATAGAAAAGGTTACAGGAAAGAAAAGAGACATAGAGATACATTGTATGGAGAAGTCTTACGTAACCATCCTTCATCTAGACCGTCAGCCGAAGAGACCTCGCCTCTCCAGGTTTTTGGTTGTATGTTGTTAGAACCCACTCCCACCAATCAGAACTCAGGGTCACCTCATTGGTTCAGAAGTGGCATTGAATCCTGATTGGCTACCCCTGAAGCCTAAAGTTCATTGGTTAAGTTGGCTTAACTTCTGATTGGTCGCATCTGAAGCTGTCCAGAAGTTTATGCTAAGATTTTAAGAACTCCGGTGCCATTCTGTCTGAGAACCTGAGTACCTGTTGATTTCCAACCGACAGCCCTCTGTGATATAACATAAATTAGCATTACAAGGACTCGAGAGACGCAATGTCTGCCCTGGCTCTCTCTACGAACAATAGGGTAACTTAGTTACTATGCGGATAGCAGGCCAACACAAAAGGTGTGTTTGAGATGCCAAAACAGTAAATAGGCCCACCCTCTAGTAAACATGTTCCTATAAAAAATACACCTATATACACCCATAAATATATATTGCATATATATATATATATATATATATATATATATATATATATATATATATATATATATACACACACACATATACACATACATATAGATAGATATATACATACATACACGTACACATCATACAAAATGGGACATGGCAATCTAATTAGAAAGTCCTCACGATGGTACGCTTGAATCTCATTGATATAAATATGGAATTCAATATCTCCATCACATTTCCCCCTGAAGTTTATTCTTGAACTTATGTCCTCCTTCAACGATCTTGCACCCACCCACAACAGCCCAGAAGCCCCGACCCTTCCCCACCACCACTGCGGCCTCCTCTTCCTTTCTTGAACACGCTGGAACTCCTCAAGGTAGGCTTAAGACAGCAAAGAAATCCTGGTGCCTTTGAGACTTCACATCCAAACCACGAGTGTCTGTACTGCAATGTTTCATCGCCCCTCTGCCTTGGAAGAGCGGAACTCCAACATTGATGGCGGGATCCTGGCATATCTAGTCCTGTATCTTTGTAAGATCATGTAATGGTTGCATCGATTGGATCGGACCGTGAGACAGCACTTTTCAGCATGGTGAAGGAAAGTCCAGGAAAGTCTTATTCGTGACACATTTATCTCAAGAAATAACTTGGTGGTCGCTGCTTCTTCAGGTGCGGTCGGGCGGGCCTCCAGACAGTCGTGCTTGAATACAAACAGAGAGAGGAGAACGTTACATAACGTTCCACCTAAGAACAACCCATAATAAATTTCCCTGAGCCTGATGATTGCAGTGATACCACATAGGTGTATGTTAGTTGTTGTTTGTACCCGTAGTACAGCCCAGAAACAATAATGAGCATTTTGCTTTTTTTATTCTACCTAAAACACACTGACACTGGTACTAATTAAAAAAAAAAATCCTGTCCAAAAAATATACTGACCTGACCTTGACCCAAACACTAAACTTTGATCTAGGTATTTTTTTATTTATTTTTATTTTTAGTATTATTTAATTTTTATTTATTTAAATTTTTTTTGCACTATTTTTTTTCTCTCTTCGCAAAGAAAAAGAAAAAACATGGGGGCGGGCTACACAGTGACCACTGTGATAGCCAATCAATGGCTATCACAGTGATCAGGTGACCCAGGGAGTTCCGTGTCCCGATCGCTGGTAATGGAGCTGGGGCTCTTGATGAGACCCTGGTCTCTGTGCTGGGAGCACACAGAGCAGCACACTCCGAGCACAAAGAGAGATACGCAAATTTGCGGCCCCACGGAAAAAAGCCCAGTGTTGTGGGACCACATACTTGTCTAAGGTTGGCATCGAGTAGTTAACATTTGATTTTGTAGTGAATGTAATTTCCTGAACAAAAACCACGTACTCGTAGAAATTTTCTTGTTGAAGAAAAGTTTTCTTTTCTGCTCTTTCAAATTTTCTCGTCACTGTGGTCAAAAATGAATTCTGATTTCAACTGATTAATGATTGTTCTTAAAACCAAAAATTGTGAACAAAATTCTATTAGTGTATGTATATTTTAATTATTCTGCGCTCACCAGACTAGTAATGTGATCAATATTATAAAAAATAAAAATTATTGTGAAAAAATACAATTCATATGTGAAAAAAATGTGAATAAAAATGTGTATATGTATGCTGTTATCTCAAAGAATTTAAATACTTAATTCACCAACATATATAGAAAAAAAGAGATAAATAATAAATAATCATGCAAAAAAACACATGTGAGTGAATAAATCACTATGGATCAATTATTCTCGTATAGAAAAAAGTCCCAACAAACAAAGGATTAATTTTAAAACAAAAAATCCATAAAGACGACACACTTACAACACACTTTTACCTACAGGTAAGCCTATATTAAGGCTTACCTGCAGGTGCTGTAAATATCTCCTAAACCTACACGTTTTAGGAGATATTTACAATTCCCCCATACAAGGATTTCTTCTGTGCATGCGCCGACCTATTCGGTGCATGCAACTATTTAGAAATCTCACGCTGTGCCGTTCCAATAGAAGGTCATGCCGTGACTGGCGGCTCCCGCGTGCACGCGCGGGAGTGACGTCACGCGACTCCGGCCAGTCACAGAGCCGGAGTCCGCGATCCCCGGAAGGAAGATGGACGCTTCCAGCCGGCGAGGAAATCGGGGACATTGCAGGCTTCTGTGTCAGGTGATGCATAGTAGCCCATTATGCTTTACCTTTGCAGTGAAACAAAGAGGAAGTAAACCCATCAGGGTTTACTTCCTCTTTACAAAGAACGGACACAATGAATTTGAAATAGAATGAAGGCCACTTGTGATGCAGCCCCTGGAAATCTTCAATGGTGACTGGTCAATGCTTAATATCCAAATGGCAAAGTAAGCTAAAAAAAGTCAGATGGCCTCTTACCGGACACGATGGACCCCAAATTATAGGGGTCAAACTCGCCCAATATCCACAGTATCAGCTGTGATGTTCCACCCGGTCTGCTCCAAAAATAAATAGCTGCTCTCTTTCGTCTGGGACAGCGAGATGGTTTAATACCTTTCCAGCCTTCCAGTCACTCTGCTCGATACTTCTCCAATAAGTTCAATGGGATTTAGAAGAAAAAGAGGAACTTTATGGTACAGTAAATAATGGTAGTTTATTCCAAAATTTTCCTTAAGCACAGCAAAGAAATACAATGCAACACACAGCTACAAGCTATCAGACTGCCAGCTGGTACATGGTGACGTCACAAGATTCTCTCCAACCGATGCGTTTCCCTGTAACAAGCATCAACTGCAAACAGAGATGTCTCTGGGACGTCAAACACCATGTAATTTATACTAGGCAGGGGAGACACCGGAGGTGCAGAATTCATCTGTTCCTACCAGGTGTCACACATTACATAGTTTCTTATGCAGCAAACTTGTTTCAAAATACATATTTAAAAAAGCAATGATATTCATAAAATTACTAAAAAAAAGGTTCCTTATGAGCCGCTACATTACACGTTACAATAAATTTAAAAAAAACTAAAAACTTAACAATTTGTAAAAAATGCAGTTCTTTTAATGCGTTTTCCTAAGTTTCTATGTACATATGGTTACCACAAAATAGAAACATCACCCTGGATCCTGCATTAGAAAGATATTAATAAGACACATCTTAAACCAGTCAGATTTGCAATTCACCAAAAATAGCAAAATTCATCTGGCAAGCAGTATTATCACAGGGTGATGTTAGTAATACACAGAGTAATCTAATCAGAACTATGATAACAAATTGATAATAATAAGAATAATTAATGAGAATAGGAAACTTCACAAACTAAAAAAAGGCTGAATTTCAAATACATCAGAACAATCTGTTCATTCTAAATCATCATTAATACCCATGTATAGAAAATGTATCAATACTACCAATCTAGCTATATACCTGTCCCATCCCACAGCCCCTAAAGACGGGATCAGCACCACCTATGCCATAAAAAATATATTTATGGAACAGATTATATATTCAACTGTTTTAATGTAAAAGTTGATATCCCATTCTATATTGAGCCCCATAGGATTGTAAGAGCAAAGGTCAGAAATCCATCAAGTTTCTCTTCTGGAAATCTGTCTTTTCAAATTACTACCTCTCCAGTGGGGAGAATATTTTTCTATATCTATGACTTTCAATTCAGAGGGGTCCCTCCTGTGACATTCGCAAAAATGTCTAGAAACATTATGGCCAATAAATCCTTTACGGATATTGGCCAAATGTTCACCGATTCTAACTTTTAAAGCTTGTGTCGTTCTCCCCACATATTGGAGCCCACATGGACAACTTAATAGGTAGATAACTGCTACTGTCCCACAGGTGATAAAATCGTCATTCTCATACACCTTAAACGTAACATTAGAAGAAAAAGAGGAAGTTCTCATGGTTCTAGATGTTCTACACATTTTGCACCTTTTACACAGATAGAAGCCTTTCAGGTTTCCAAACATTCCCATTTTGGGCTCAGGCAGATTTATACTGCTTGGTGCCAAAGTATCTTTAACCACTTGCCACCCGCTCACCATCAAATGACGGCTGGGCGGTGCGGCTCTCATTCTGGGTGGACGTAATATGATGTCTTCCCAGAACGACCGCTCTTGCGTGCCCCCAGGGGCGCACAGTTTTGCTAGGACACGTCGCAACCCCGATCTGTGTAAAGAGCCGCGGCCGCCTTTAACCAATCGTCTTTGCCCAATCACAGCCGGTCACATGTAAACACGGAGATGATGGTAATCGGCGCTCCTCTTCTCACACTGTTAGTGTGAGGAGAGGAGAGCCGATCGGCGGTATCTCCTCACAGGGGACAACTAGGTATGTAATCAGTGGCAGCAATCAGTCCCCACAAGTGCCAGCAATCAGTGGCCAATAGTGATGCCAGTCAGTGCTGGCTATCAGTGCTGCCCATGAATGCCCATCACTGCTGCCCATCAGTGCTTCGCTGACACCCATCAATGCCCATTTTTTTAAAGTTTTCTTTAGCTACACTTTGGATACATGTTCCACTGTTACATTAAAACGACATATCTAGTAGTAAAAGTACCCTTTAGACACCAGGTGCATATTTGTAAAGCAGTGAATGTGACTTTCACCAAGCATTCACTGAGGCTGGGTTCACAGTATTGTGAATTGGATGCAGGTTTCCCGCCATCCAATTCGCATGTCTCAATGAAGCCAGCTCACACTGCTCCTGGACATATGCGGAGCGAATTGCACAGGAGTCCTGTGCATCTTCTGGTTTGTTTCAGGTCCGAATTCAGCCACAAATTCAGACCGAAATCGAACCTGAAATGGTGAACAGGGACGCATCGGACCCCTGGTGTGAGCCACTCTGCAAGGCAGTGTGAACCTGGCCTTATGCCCCGTACACACGGTCGGATTTTCCGACGGAAAATGTGTGATAGGACCTTGTTTTCGGAAATTTCGACCGTGTGTAGGCTCCATCACACATTTTCCATTGGATTTTCCGACACACAAGGTTTGACAGCAGGCTATAAAATTTTCCGACAACAAAATCTGTTGTCGGAAATTCCGATCGTGTGTACACAAATCCGACGGACAAAGTGCCATGCATGCTCAGAATAAATAAAGAGATGAAAGCTATTGGCCACTGCCCCGTTTATAGTCCCGACGTACGTGTTTTACGTCACCGTATTTAGAACGATTGGATTTTCCGACAACTTTGTGTGACTGTGTGTATGCAAGACAAGTTTGAGCCAACATCCGTCGGAAAAAATCCTAGGATTTTGTTGTCGGAATGTCCGAACAAAGTCCGACCGTGTGTACGGGGCATTAGAGTGAATTAATCATGGTCATGTAAAACACATGCAACTGGAAGATTCACCTGCAGTGAATATTTGGAAAATATATTGTAGATTTTTAAAGACAGCTAGCTAAACAATTGTCAGCTAATGTGAGAACTCATGTAGCCATGAAGTAAACAACCAAAATGTATTTATATACTTATCAGTGAATAAGGTAAAGGTGTTAAAGCCAAAAATTGCACAGCTGGTGTTCTTTGACTTTTTGCAATTAATTGAAAGCATTTCATCTTGTTTTCAGGTGTTCTTGTGAAAGCCATTTTAGAAAATATCACACAAGCTCTCACGCCATCTAGCAAACAAAAGCTGATAATGTACTCTGCGGTATGTATTTGGCTTTCTTAGCAGTATTTCTTCATTATTTTTAAAAGGGTGTCTTATGTAAGAAAATATAGCAAACAGAAATAGACCTCTAACTTGGATTCGGACATTGGTTGTAGAGAATCTTAATGCACCCCATTACAACAAAAAAAAATATATAGAGGGTATAGAAAAGAATCACCCTCTTTAAAATAATCACATTTTGTTGCTTTGCAGCCTGAATGAAGACAGACACAGCTATTGTTTTATTCAGCTGTATTTACTAGTGCAACTAATAACATCCAAGTGAAAGACATATCACCAACATGTCAGAATAAAATTTTAAAAAATTCAAAAACAGAATCAAAGAGTTGGAAAAAGGACACCCTGATGTCAGTATTTTGTTGAATCACCTTTTGCTTAACCACTTCAATACAGGGCACTTCCCGCCCAGACCAATTTTCAGCTTTCAGCGCTGTCGCACTTTGAATGACAATTGCGCGGTCATGCTACACTGTACCCAAACAATTTTTTTTATCATTTTGTTCCCACAAATAGAGCTTTCTTTTGGTGGTATTTGATCACCTCTGGGGTTTTTATTTTCTGCTAAACAAATTTTTTAAAAAAGACCGAAAACTTTGAAAAGTTTTTTTTTGTTTCTGTTACAAAACTTTGTAAATAAGTAAGTTTTCTACTTCACTGATGGCACTGATGGGGCTGCACTGACAGGCACTGATAAGGCGGCACCGATGGGGTGGCACTGATGGGCACTAATATGCGGCACTGATGGGGCACCGACAGGTGGCACTGATATGCAGCACTGATGGGTACACATAGGTGGCACTGATGGGCACCAATGGGCACTGATAGGCGGCACAGATGAGCACTGATAGGTGGCACAGATGGGCACTGATAGGTGGCACAGTTGGGCATGTATGGGCACAGATAGATGGCACTGATGTAAACTAATAGATGATACTGATGGATGCCAATCAGTGCCAAACAATAATGCCTTCCAATCCATGATGCCCATTGTGGGCACTGATTGGCATTCATTGTGGGCACTGATTGGCAACCATTGTGGGCAGTGATTGGCATCCCTGGTGGTCTAGGGTGGCATACCTGGTGGTGACATCCCTGGTGGTCCTGGTGGCGTCCCTGGTGGTCCAGTGTGGGCATTCTCAGGGGGGCTGCACTGATAATCAGCACAGACCCCCCCATCAGAGGAGCAGCCGATCGGCTCTTCTCTACAGGCGTCTGACAGACGCGAGTGGGGAAAAGCCAGTCAATGGCTCTTCCTGTTTACATCGTGATCAGCTGTGATTGGACATGGCTGATCACGTGGTAAAGAGTCTCCGTCAGAGACTCTTTACCTAGATCGGTGTTGCGGTGTGTCAGACTGACACACTGCAACAACGATCGCCACAATGCGTGCCCCCGGAGGGCGATGTCATATGACGTCCGGTCAGGATATCAAAACCACTTTGCCACCATCATTTTGCTGTACGGCGGGTGGCAAGTGGTTGAATCACAGCCTTTTATTCTGTTAGGATATGTCTCTACTAAGTTTGCACATCTAGACTTTGCAATATTTGCCCACTCTTCTTTGCAGAGCTGCTCGTTCAGTTAAATTTGATGGTGACCGTTTGTGGATTGCAGTCTTAAAGTCATTCCACAGATTTTCAATGGGGTTTAAGTCTGGGCTTTGACTAAGCCATGCAAGGACATTCAGCTTTTTCTCCTTCAACCACTGTGTGGTCATTATTACTGTGTGCTTTGGGTCATTGTCATGTTGGAAGGTAAACCTTCTGCCCATTGACAACTTTCTAGCAGAGAGCAGCAGATTTTCCTCAAAAATTTGATGGTATTTTGCCCCATCTATTTTCCCTTCTATCATGACAAGTGCTCCAGTCCCTGCTGCAGAGAAACACCCCCATAACAGGATAATGCCACCTCCATGCTTTACTGTAGGAATGGTGTTATTTGGATGGTAAGCTGTATTGGACTTCCCCCAGACATATTGTTTGGCAATGAGGCCAAATAATTAAATTTTAGTCTCATCTGACCACCTTAAACGCACCTTGCAGATTCTGACGCCACATGGAAGAAGGTGTTATGGTCAGATGAGACTAAAATGGAATGATCAGGGTGGGGGAATGTCCTGATATCTTGGCCCAGGACAGTGACAGCTTTCTGGTACGCTTGCTCAGGTAAGTTCAGACTAGGATCCAAATATGCCTGAGCTTATCACTAGCCCCTACTAATCTCTCCACTTATTTTCTCTGGGGACAAAATTTTACTGATGTAGCTTGGCATAGTATTTTTTTATTCCAGTAAAAATTCCTGGAATGCCATGACCATATGCAGTTGCATTGACTAACATGGTTAACTACTAAATCTGGAGACATTGTAACTAGCGGGGGGAAGTTCCCTGAGTTCCCCTAAGTTCGGCCACCAGAACACAAAGACACAGCAGGGGAGATTGCCACACCTAGCATCTTTTTTTACATTCTGCCCACTGGGTTTAACAAAAAAACTTCTCAGTCGTACCTGTCATGAATGTCACGTCTACCCCAACGCAGGTGGTCAGATACTATAGCTGTCTACTGTGTGCTTCACCTATAGCAGCCCCCTTTCCCTTAAGACAAGCAGGCCTATCGATACTTGCCCCTAGGACTTATACACAATGCTATAGAGTCTGGCCACCACACCAGGGCAGATGCGAACTGAGCAAAGCGAACAGGTACTTGCAGTTTAGCAGACAGATAGCGTGGTTCAAAGGCAGTTCAAGTAATAAGGCTGAGTTCAGGGGATAATCCAGTATCCGTTCCAGGTAAAAGGCAGGCTGAGTTAAGGGGATGGTCCAGTATCCAATCCGGGTCATACACAGGAGATCCAACATTAAGCAAGGCAGACTAACAGGAGGCAAGATCTAGATCGATGCAGGTAAGTCTGTCTCTATTACAAGCGGGGGATAGAGTGTTCAGTTTGCTTATATCAGGTGATCAGATCAATCATCTTGCAGGTGAACACAGACAGGGGGAAAGTAACAGCCAACACCCGGGTTTTGGAATAAGGAACAGGGGCACTAAGTGATCATGACAGTACCCAGCTTAAGGAGTTAATTAGGGATGATTCGAGGTGATTAGTGATAAGGGATAATAAGGGGTTAAACAGAGGAACATTTTATTTAAAAAAAAAATTTTTTTTTTACTTTTCAGTTACCTTTAAAGTGTTACTAAACCCAGCAATATAAAATCATCCACCCCCCACAGTGTACACAGCTGTTACATCTTTTTTTTTATATCCAAATACTGTCGCTATATACCTTTTTTTTTCTTCTATATATATCACGGTCACGTGTTAATATACAGGGTCCCAGCGATTCCCCAGTGTTCATTAAGGAGGAGATTTCACTCTCCTCTGACAAAACTTCCTCTGTATCAGTGACCCCTCAACCGCGATCCGGCCAGCACTGATTGTTGCTGTGCCAATGACATGCTCAGTTCACAAAAAAAAACTCAACTGAAACAGGAAATGTTCTGTCCAGCATAAAAGACACAACTGAGCATGTGCAAGTTGAGGTTGGCTACCTTGCCTGTTCTTTCCAAGGTAGACATTACAGGAGGGGGAGGAACTATGCATACGATATAAAAACAGCCTTTTTACACAATGCAGAGGATTAACCCCTAAAGTTCCACAGTGAGTATAACAAGCATGCTATTCTGCAGATAAAGACAGATTTTACTGTTGTGGATTTAGTAACACTTTAACTGACATCATCTGCAAATCTAAATTCATCACTTTGATCCGCAGATGAATGAACAGAAAGATACAAATGTAACTATAAGTTTGTATCTTTGTATAAGCACAGTCTGGAGCAGTGTTATTTATAAACATTGATTAATGCCTCGTACACACATTCCGGATATCGTACGACCGATCGTACGACCGCTCTCGCTTAATAGTCGCAAGTAGAAATCGAATAGCTAAATAAAGTCACAAAAATTCTCGTACGACAGACAAAAAAATCGGAAGTGATGTCATGTCGGACGACAACTATACTGTCATGAAAAGGTACACCCGCTGGTGGACACTGGTACTGCGATCCAGGAGACCGATAGCGCCACCAACGGGTGAACCTTTTCATGACATATACTGACTAAACGAAAATAGTACGATCTGGAAGGGGTTTTGCACTGAGGGGGGTCTATACTGATACAGGGGGTCTACACTGGAGGGGGTCTACACTGAGGGGGTTCTATACTGATAGAGGGGGTCTACACTGATGGGGTCTATACTGATAGAGGGGGTCTGCACTGAGAGGGGTCTATACTTATAGAGGGGGTCTGCACTGAGGGGTGTCTATACTGATACAGGGGGTCTACACTGGGAGGGGTCTATACTGATAAAGGGGGTCTAAACTGAGGGGGTCTATACTGATAGAGGGAGTTTGCACTGAGGGGGTCTATACTGATAGACACCAACCCTAGTGACGCCACTGCCCCGTCACTCTCCTGTGTGTGCTCTGCGGGAAGTCAAGTGTGAAGCTAACAAGTTCACACTTCCCGAGGTACACATACAGGAGGAGAGAACCAGGGGGTGAATGAGCAGACCAGCTCTGTCTCATCCTGTGTGAGAGAGGAAAGAGGGGGGACTCAGTAGGGAGGATGGGAGGCAGTATTCGATAGAACACCAGCTCTGAGCTGTATGAGAGAGATGCTCTCAGCTCAGAGCCGTGCTGAGGAGACAGGCGGCATTCATGAGCACTGATAGGTGGGATTGATGAACACTGGTGGGCGCTGATAGGTGGGATTGATGAGAGCTGGTGGGCACTGATAGGCAGCACTGATAAGCTGCACTGGTAGGCGGCATTTATGAGCATTGATAGGTGGCATTCATGAGCACTAATAGGAAGTACTGATAGGCGGCACTGATGGGCATTGAGCACTGATAGGCAGCACTGATAGGTGGCACTGATAGATACCATTGAGGTGGCACTGATAGGCAGCACTGATGGGCATCATTGATGAGCGATGATAGGTGGCACCGATAGGTGGAATTGATGGGCGGCATTGATGAGCACTGATAGTTGGCACTGATAGACTGCACTGATGATCAGGGCACTAATTATCAGTGTAAACAATTTACTGACATTGTTACCTCTCCTTTCCTCACACAGATTCAGCGTGGGAAGAAAGGGCTGCAGATAACAAGCAAGTCTGTTTACATGTGATCAGTTGATCACATGTTAAAGAGCTGCTGTGATTGCTCTGGATGCACGTCCCAGGGGACATGTGGAAGGCAGGGTTCTGGGAGGATGACCAAAGCCCGGGGCTCAGATGGACTGGGGGTCAGGGGGGCCCTGAGGGTTCTAGTTACGCCTCTGCTGATTGTCCATACACATCCCCGTATCCTTGCTGCAATGCTGATGATTTCTGTTCACCCCTCCTCACTGCAGAATTTACACCACCCTGGGAGTAGTGTGTATTTTAGAACATTGGCACGAGTGCTTCATTAATTTGCTGCACAGCACTGGACATTTATAGAGACTGTCACTTTTACCATGGTTTGGCATGTGCAAAACCACATAAAATATGTCTGAAAACACTGTTAATTTGGTATACAAAAAAAATGCACCAATATTTACACCACAAAACTGATGTATGTGTGTTTGTGAATTCCCTCCAATGTTTTGGGAAATTAGCTAATAAACAGAAGATTCGTGTATAACAATTATGAGGAAAACTATTACTTTATCATACTACAGTTAGTCCCCTACATACGAACTTTCAAAGATACAAATGTGTTTGCATGTCCAATCATGTGAGTTATGCCGCGTACACACGAGCGGACTTTACGGCAGACTTTGCCCGGCGGACGTGATTTCGTCGCACAATTCAGTCGTGTGTGGGCTCCAGCGGACTTTGTTTTCTCAAAACTTGGACGGACTTAGATTTGAAACATGTTTTAAATCTATCCGTCGAACTCGAGTCCGGTCGAAAAGTCCGCTCGTCTGTATGCTAGTTCGACGGACAAAAAGCCACGCTGGGGCAGCTATTGGCTACTGGCTATGAACTTCCTTGTTTTAGTCTGGTCGTACGTCATCATGTACGAATTTGACAGACTTTGGTGGATTGTGTGTAGGCAAGTCCGTTCATTCGGAAAGTCCGTCATAAAGTCCGCCAAGCAAAGTCTGCCGTAAAGTCCGCTCGTGTGTACGCGGCATAAGTTTACATTTCTGGCATACATTCCTATGCGTGCATACTCTACAAGTGGTTGTGCTTCCTCTGTACTTTACTGTATACAGTACTGTATCTTTATTTCAACCTTTTTTCCGTGTATTATTTGTGTGAAATTTTTTATAAAACTATTACAGTAAATTATTGGGCCGATTGTGTTGGGTACTTTGTTGGACTTAGAAAAGTGAGTACTGTCCGTGATACTTTTTTTATTTGCACTAACATACAATTTTTCAGGACAAGCTTTCGGGGTATGTCCCCTTCTTCAAGGTCCAAGCAGTACTGATTCACAAATTTTTAAGCAGAATGTTAAAGAAAAAAAGGAAAAAAAAAAAAAAAGAGAAAACAAAACACATACAAATCAATGGTAATAAAGATAGCAGCAGAGTTAGTGAGATATGACAGAGGGAGAGCTAGGGGGGAATGCAAGGGGGGGGGGGGGGATAAATCAAGTTTGTTGGACTTACAAACAAACTGGACTTACAAACGTTACTCTTGGAACAAAACTCATTCGAATGTAGGGGACTTACTGTATATTTGGGCTAAACCTGATCTGTAACAGTTGCTATGATCTGTTTATCTCTTGCAGCACGATGCAACTATAGCTGCACTGCAAACAGCACTAAATGTGACCAATGGAAAGATCCCTCCTTATGCCTCTTGTCATTTTTTTGAGATTTACCAGGTTGGCATTGAGTAAGTATCTAAACAATAGATTACTGTTGGATTATAGTTTTATAGTTTTCTCTTTTGTGATCTCATTTAGTATATATATATATATATATATATATATATATATATATATATATGTAGCAATAACTCTCGGTGTAGCTGCTGGTTTATTATTGGGCCTGTCCTCTATTCTCTTCACCCCTCTTAAATTGTTCAATCCCCTTGACACAGCTGTAGTGCAGTGTTGTAATGATATCAATACCAACTTTAACCCACAATACACACTTATAGTTATATTTACCTCTACCTGGGTGCGTGTAGCTCCACCTGCAGGAGAAATAACAACACTGCACATATACTGCTGTAATAACCAAAATAACTTCTTTCTTTGGGTAAATGATATATTTTATATAGCAAGTTATTACAGTGACTACACTATCACACCAAGGTAGTGTAACAGTATAGTAGATAATTATGACAATATTGATAACATACACAGAATATAACTAAATCTATATTTATACCAGGGAGCTCCCCCTGCTCTAAACTAAAGTCACCACTCTTTGTAACTTGATGCAGGGCCCTGCGGTAAAAAAGAGATAGTCTTGACGTCTTCAGTCTTCGCTAGCTTATGAATTTGTAATTGTAATCCACAAAAGGGTTCCTCTTGGGGGTTGCGCAGTGTAAGGTAATAAACTAAAGCGGTTATAATCCAGCAGACTGATCAAGTATTCTTATACGAAGGAGACAAACATCTAGTATCAGTTCTTGAATACTGAAGTCTATGCAGATGTAATGTTCTCCAACTTAACTTGTTCCGTGGGACTATCAGTCCCAGCAACACTCTGTAACAGTTCTAAGTGTGTATAGTATTTAAACAAACTTCTGGGTGTTAACCCTCTCACCACACGGGATCCGGGCGGATGGATGCCTCTGTTTCAACAGTTCTCAGTCCGTACGGAACCACCGCCACGCCGTCACACTAGTCCGTTCAGTAACGACCAGGAGTCCTCGGTTACCTCCTCCACGGGTCTCCGGAACAATCACTTCTGCTGCTTCAGCACACTGTGATATGATGGCAGGATCCCTGCTGCCGCTCTGCTCCCTCACAAGGTAGGCCGCAACCCTGTGGGACACACACATCCACAGAGTCCTGCTGGCAGGCCACGCGTCCCAGGAACAAGAGACCTAAGATGGCCGCTCCCAGCCCTTTTATATCCTCCCACAAGGTTGTTCAGTTCTTCTCTTGTCCAGGAGCATTGTAGGTAGGTCACAGTTAAAGTTCAGAAGTAAACAATCAATCACTTCCATGTCACTTCTCTTAATCATGAAACATAAAAGTATTGTACCTTTTCAATTGTCCACAAGATGGCACTATAACAGCTTATGTCCTGTATAACATACATATGGCTAAAAACAAAAGTTGTCAGCGATATATATATATATATATATATATATATTTTTTTTTATTTATTTATTTTTTTTTTTTTTACATAAAAACATTCAATAATGAAGAGGTTTTCATATTACATGTATACTGTATAATAGTTCTTGCAGCACACAGATGGCCATGCCAGTGCACTTTAAAATCACTTAAGCTGTCCATACACCAGTAGGATTTTTTTTTTATTATTAAAATTTTCAGAATGTTTGTTGATTTTGTTATAATTTGTAATAATTGGGAAATTCCATTCATTCTAAAATGTTAAACGCTAATAACATTTTAAAAGTACTTTTAGAATATCATTCGCCAAGTTTCTGATGTCATTGTCAAATGTACTGAAAAGATCTTTCAAATTAACACTTTTTTGAAAATCTACCAGTGTATGGTCAGCTTTAGCTTTACTAACCATTCGTGATAGCCTGTAGGTCACCTTATTGGTATAAGAACTATTGATTAGCTATTGACAAAAGCCTTGCAGTCTATGTATCAAGTGCTTATACAAATTTTTTGGTTAATCCTGTTCAATGTAAAGTAGGCCAGGAGACAATATATTTCCTATCTACCGTGATTTTCACAAGCAATGGCAGACACTGAGATTGCTAAGAGTGCCTCCTTCAGTCCTGCATCTACACCACTGGCCACACATATTAGTGAATGGTCAGACCAGCAGGCATAATCCAGCTGTCTGGAAATGTCTTCTTGGCCATTTGCCCCCCTTAACAGTAATGTCCTAGCCTGAACAATTGTTTAGGGCAAAGGAGGAGGCAGGATGACCTGGGTGCAATTACAGCACCAAGGAAAACAATAATCTGGTCGGATTTTCTAACTTCCTGGATCACATTAATAATAAATGCTTATTTGGGCTGCTTTATGCTGCCTTGTAGATATTGGATCGTCTTCTGATCCAACTAAAAAAAGGCCAGATCAGAGAGTATATGGGCTGCAAAAATGGTATTTTGTAGCCCATATAATTTGTGCCAAGGCTATGGGCATTTAGTTATTCACACATTCTTAAGAAAAGAGTATATGAGTTTTAAAAGAAATCCCTCACTTACCTCTGTAGCTACAGGGACTTTGGAGTAATTCATCCTCTAAGGTGATAGCAAAAGCACTGAAGTTGTTAAGGTCATTGTCTAAGATGGCTCAACTTCCACTAAACTGTATTTCTAGTCAGAACCTTTATTTGTGGTTTTGGATCAAGCAATGAATGGTTAAAAGCCTTTTCTGCTGTCTGTTTCCTTTTTGTAATATTGCCCTTTACTTCCTGTTTTGGAGACACAGCAGTTAGGAGGCTGAGTCCACCTTTGAAAACAGACTGAAATATTATTTTGTAGGCTATGAGCAAAGCCCATAGATATTTGATTTTCTTTCCTTCCAAAATAGCTCAATTTCCCATCACCACAGTCAGGTAGATGGGGGAATGCATGCCTCAACACCATGGTGTTCTGCTGGTGGAGACGTAGGGAGCCTTACCGGCTGGCAGAACACAATGATTACTGCTAGCGGCTCTAGCCACCGGCAGTAATCACATGTAAAATATCCCACAGTCTGGTTGTACCCAAGTCCATTGATGGATCGATTGGGTGCAATCAGTCAGCCTATAGATGGATTGAATCTCAGCCAGTCCCTGCTGAACCAGCCAAATTTTGATCCATGTATGGCTGGCTTTAGAGGTGGTAAAATCTGGGGCAGGAAGTGGTAGCATTAGGGACTGTTTTGATGGCATGACAGATAGATGTCAAATTGATGCCATCGGCACAAGCCCATAGCCTATTGACACAGACATTAACTTTGCTTGGCGGCTATATGCAACAGTTCCTCATACCTTTGCTACAGCCCTAAAACTCAAAATATCCCAGCTGCTCACACCAACCATGCAAATCATTTCCATCTTTATATTTTACCTGCACTCTGTCAGCCAGAATATTATTGCTTTCCATATGAAACAGATGTTTCTAGCCATTGTGTACAATGTATATCTTCAACCATTTAAAGCATACCTATGGTCAGTATGTAAAATCATATATGCATTTCTACACTGATTTTCAATTATTTCTTGCCTACATCTATTAATCTGAACACTCTTTGTAAAACTTGGTGAAGATCCCCACACATTTATATTCTTGAATTTTTTGACACATATTTACTATGCCCTGTGAATAGGCACTGCTGTGTCACATATTCCACAGGGCCTGTCTTCTAAAGTACAGAGGTGTCAAAAGGAGGAGTCATTATAGGAATCACAGCTTGCAGGCAGCAAATTATCATGGGATATGTAGTCTTTACAAATTCAAAGTAAACAGCAGAGGGAATCCTCAGCATGCAGAGAATCCAGGAAGTTGTGGAAAGATATGGCCAGCAGAGACAGCACTCGGAACGTGAAAGGAAATTTTATAAGTAAGCTTGTCAATAGAAAGTATTATTTGTATTGCTATTACAATGCTGAAAAGTGTATGTTGTGACTCTTTTAACACTAAGCCCTCGTTCACATTGACTGCTGCTTGAAATTGCACGATTTCAATACTGCATGTCAGTGCCACTTCAGGTGCGACATGGAAGATATCTGTATGGCTTCATGCACAGATATCTATGCAAGTCGCATCCGAAATCGACAAAAGTAGTGCAGGAACTACTTTTTCAAATCGATGCGGCATCGTAAATTTGGCGTCGCAACGATTTAAACAGTGCGGTCGCCGAAAATAGGGTGTCATGCGAATGACAAGTTTCTCCAATGTGAACAAGGGCTTACACACACACTACCTAAAACATTTTTTAAATATCACATATTTACTATTTATAGAGATACATGTCAAAAATTATACATATCATTTTACATAATATGATTAAAAAAATATTTTAACTATTCTATCTTCAAATAATAGGAACTATACTATTGAGATGTACTATAAGAATGATTCTTCGGCTGAGCCGTACCCAATTGCTTTACCAGAATGTTCCCAGTCTTGTAGTCTGAAGCGTTTTACTGACCTGACATCCTCAATCATTCCGGGAGACTGGAGAAAAGAATGTGGATTTGAAGATGAGAATAATAGCTCAGGTATGGTTACAGTTATATTTTTATATAACCAAGGTGTCAAATGTTATACTGAAAGGATTGAACCTTTTACTATACAATTAGACAATATGTTTTATTTCACATTGTTCAAATTTTCATGAAACAAACTTTTGTTGCCAAACATATACATATATATATATTATGACCAACCTAAAGTAGAATTCCAGCTCAACATCAACTAGTCTTAAAAATGTCCCCTTCCCCCTCCTGCTACCTAACCTCTATTATCGCATGTAAAAAAAAAGGTATGTATACTTACCCATTTTAAAGGCCCGTACACACAATACGAAAATCAGATGGGAAAATTTGTAAGACGAGCTGTCTGCAGATTTTCGGATCGTTAGTACGGTGCTTTCAACAGCTGATTTCTCTTTTTAATCAGACAAAAGCTGGATGTGCATGGCTATAAAATTTTTGTCGGATGTGAACTCAACATCTGATTTTCGGATGGCCAGTACAGAAATCGCCACACAAAAGTCGAAAGTACAAACGCGCATGATCAGAATCAAGGAACGACCGGGAAGAGTTCGGTCTTGTAAACTACTGTTATAAACTACGTAATCTAGAATTTACATTAGTGACGCGGCAATTGATTAAATGTCAAAATGCAGCGCACATTCTCATCTTATTTAATGGGATAATAATGAAGGTGCTTTGCTGGTGATACTGATGTAGTTAGGCCAAACGTATTTTAAAAGGCATTTGTTTTGTAGTGATAGAAATAATATTAATATTATGGTTGTTGTTTGATTTTTTCGGGAAGTTACCACAACACCATTACCCTAAATTTTAAAGTGATTGTAAAGCTTCGAGTTTTTAAAAAAAATAAATAAACATGTCATAGTTACCTCCACTGTGCAGTTCGTTTTGCACAGAGTGGCCCCGGTCATCCTCTTCTGGGGTCCCCCGGCAGCGCTGGTAGTTTCTCCCTGCATGGTATAACCCCCTAGGAGAAGCGCTGTCCTGAAGGGGTTACCTTGGGGGCGCACTCCCGAGTCCAGCATTTGTGTCCATAGACACAGAATGCCGGACTCAACCCCGCCCCCCGGCACCGCATCATTGAATTTGATTGACAGCAGTGGGAGCCAATGACTGCGCTGCTATCAATCTATCCAATCAAGAGCCGAGAATCCCCGGCAGAGAAAGAGCGCATCTCCGCTGTGGGAAATTCCAGGGCTCAGGTAAGTAAAACGGGGGGGCTGGGGGGCCGGTCACTGCCAGGTGGTTTTTCACCTTAATGTATAGAATGCATTAAGGTGAAAAAACACAAGGGTTTACAACCCCTTTAAAATCAAAGATACAACTATGTTGGTGCCCATGTTAATTTTCCATTGTGTTGTTTTTAATGTAACTGCCTACTCCCAAACTGTCATTTGAAGAAAAACACATAGCCAAGTTTTATTCTACACAATTTTTTTATTGTGCAGAAAAAAAACAGAAATTAAATTAGAGATGCTCCCATCCAAACAAAAATAACAAAAAAGTGCGAATCAACGCTCACCAAACTTCTACTAACATGAAATTAGCAGAAGGGGCCCAAAGGGTGGCGCTTGAGATATTAACTTTCCCTTTATACTCTCATAGTACTTCACTGGGTTTGTGTTTTTCGAACGACAATTTGCGGATAGTTAGTATGCTAGACAAAATCCTGCACATGCGCTTTTGACAAAAATCAGATGCTCGGTTGCACAATCAACCGTGTGTACGAGGCTTTAGTCCTCTCCAGTCTGTTCACGTGATCCCTGTGTGACATTGCTCGTAGGTATGTCCCAGCCGTTGCCAGTACGCCATCCTCTCTCCTGCAGCCACTGCTGACTGACACAAGGAAGCCAAAGTTGAAGATTATGTGACCGGAGCGGACTAAAAATAGGTATGTGTACAAATCTTTTTTTACAGAGGTTAGGCAGCATAGGTAGCAGGAGGTGGAGGGAACATATTTAAGTTGTGTTAAGCTTAAATTCTACTTTAATGTGGAACACTGGTGTTGCACATAAGATGAATAAATAAATTCCAAAGTGCGATAGGGGTGGTGCAATTGGGGTGTTTAATAGATGGTAGCTGCAAGACACATGGGACATACATTACTCTGGGGAAACAGGGTGCAAATGAAGCAAGTTCCCACCAGAAACAAGTAAGTGTATTTTCCTTCCCATCTGCTGTACAGGCAGTGTTCTAGGAAATGTGTCCGTCCCCTTTTTAGAGCAGGATTTTGGTTCCAGGGTGCTGCAGCTGGACCTATCATATAAACTAAACTTTATTTTTGAGGGGTGTCTATTTTTATACATCCTTTACACTCTCCCCCACAAAATGTTATGTCGTCCTCGACATAAGCAGATGGCTATGATAAGGCATAGTTTTCTTGCAGTCTTACAGTATCTTTAGGGAGTCATGGGTAAATAGCAATCTGGGTTGCTTGAGGAAACATCCTCTCTGTGACAACTGCTCCCGGTGTTAAGTCACAGTTTCTCACTAGGCCCATTGCGCGCTCTAGTACCTGGTGATGTCTTTTTGCTAGTGCAGCAAACTGTTTAGTAAGCCCATTCCACACATATTTGTGTAAGTTACTGTAAGTGAATTAAAGATGATGGAGAACTAGCGGACACACTTTTACGTTTATCCCTTTCCTTATTTGAGCATGGCAGAAGACTAAATGTACATTGGCAATGTCAGCTGATAGTTTCCACCAATAACAGTATTTGTTTACTCTTTTTTTTTTTTTTCCTTGTCAAAAGATTTTATTGTACATACAATAAGGTATTTGACATTACAGTGAGTACATGTTATACAATAAAGGGAATGAAGCTCAGAAATACATATTCAAACAGTGTAAATTATATATTGAATTATAAGTTATTATGATATTAATAATACATACAAATGGTGTTGGTTATAAGAGGAGTTGTGTTCTATGATTAATATGAGCTTCCAAATCAAACAAAAAAAAGAGTAAGTAGAGAAGAAAGGAGAGATAGAAAGAGGAAGTACTAGAAAGAATTGAAAGAAGAGTCCGTAGGGTTGAGTCGAGGCGAGGTCTGTCACAGTCACTAAAGACTAAATAATTCATTGGTTCACTGAGTCAGCTACCATGGTAGTAAAACTTCTTTGTTAAAAGTTGAAGGCAAATAATTGCTAATCCATGGTTGCCATATTTTCCCAAATTTGACAAACGAGTCATTTTCAAGGGCTACCATTTTAGCTTGAGTCATGGTGACGTTCATTCGATTTACTACCTCTTCCACTATCAATGAAGGAGATCTCCAGGCTCTTGCCAGTGTTTGTTTCGCCGCTGTAAATAATTGGATAAGTAATTTAAATTGGGTGTGTGTTAAAAATTCTGGTTTTCGATTAATGAGAGCCATTGCAGGATCAGGGGTGATGGATATTCCTAACATTTTAGATGCAATAGTAAAAATAGCCTTCCAAAAAATTTGTGCTTTGGGGCATGACCACCAAATATGAAAGTGAGTACCTGGGTCAGAGCATCCACGATAACAATCTGTTATGAGTAATTTTACACATATTTTGCTATTCTAACCGGTACAAGGTACCATCGTATTAAAACTTTATAATTAGCCTCTATTGCTAGTATGTTTGGGGAGGCTGATTTGGTTGTTAACCAAATTTGATTCCATTCTGTTGTTTCCAGTGTTCGTTCTAAATCGACCTCCCATTTCTGTACATACGATGGTTTCTCCATTTCAGGTTGGTTTACCAATTGAGCATAAAGGACCGAAATCATACCTTTAGCATGAGGATCATTTTTACAAAATTTTTCAAATCCAGTAAATTGAGTCAGTGGAGAGTTTGTGGTTAAAAGAGGCATAAAGAAATTTTTAATCTGAAGATATCTAAATAATTCCGATTGAGGTAATCCATAGTTATCGCAGAGGGTTGGGAAGGGAATAAAGGATGAGGAGTTTACAAATTTGTGCATGTTTAGTACATCATGAGTAATCCACGCTTTAAAAGATCTAGGTGAGACCCATGCTGGGTAGAATGCAGGATTTTTATAGAAAGATAATAGAGGGTTATGCAAAGATTGTAATTGATTTCTGAGTTTGTATTTGTCCCACATGGAGACAAAATGTTTGGTAATTGGGTTACCTAACCCTCTACGGTCTCTTGGTGAAAGCCAGAGCAAATTTGCGATTGATAAGGGATCGCTGCTTCAATCGATACCCAAAGAGGGGATTTGTGTTGTGTATGGTATTTAGTTAATGTTGCTATATGAGCCGCTCTATAGTAAGAGGCAAAATTGGGACACCCTAGACCACCATTCAACTTAGGGAGGTATTATGTATGTTGTTTCGTACGAGGTCTAGAGGAGCCCCAAATAAATGAGTTTGCTTTCCGCTGTATAATTCTTAGGTAATAGGCAGGAATTGGGATAGGTAAAACTCTGAATAAATATAATAATTTGGGTAAGATTGTCATTTTTATTGTATTATTTTTTCCGAACCATGATAGAGGGAGGTGATTCCAAAATATCAGCAAATTTGTTATATTGTTTACCATTGGAGGGTAATTAGCTTAAAAAAGATCCAAATAAGATGCGGTGAGATGTATTCCTAGATATGGGATAGATTTATCTGCCCAAGTAAATGGGAGACCGTTTTTAGCTGAATTTAATTCCAAGGTTGAGAGGGATATGTTTAATGCTATACATTTTTTAGAATTAATGAAAAGACCCGAAAAGGCAGCAAAGTCATCAAGTATTGGCATCAAATTGGGGCCTGATATTTGTGGTGATGAAAGAAACAAGAGGATGTCATCCGCAAATAGACAGAGTTTGTGATGAAATCCCCCTATCTCAATTCCAGTTATGGTTGGTTCTGATCTAATCCATTGGGCAAGTGGTTCTATGAGCAGGGCAAACAACAGGGGTAAAAGCGGGCACCCTTGTCTAGTGCCCCTCTCAATGTTAAAGGCCTCAGATTTATACCCTGCATATTTAACGTATGCTTTAGATTTATTATATAAAGCCTTGATCCAGTTTATAAAATTTGGGCCAAAACCCCATTTTTGTAACATATAATACAAGTATGGCCAAGATATGGAGTCAAAGGCTTTCTGAATGTCAAGTGAAAGAAAGCAGGAGGGAATACGTCGAGTTTTGGCAATTTGTGCTAAAAGAACCGCTCGTCGTACATTATCGCCTGCTTGGCGAGTTGGCATAAAGCCAACTTGATCACGATTTATAAGAGTGCCAATGAACCCACCAAGACGGGATGCTAAAATTTTTGCAAGAATTTTGATGTCTATATTAAGCATCAAGATAGGTCAGTAGTTAGTACAGGATGTATCATCTGCATGGGGCTTAGGAATCATGCATATGATTGCCATTAGGGATTCCTGTCTAAATGAATTATTTTCAAGTAAAGCATTAAATGTCTCTGCTAATGTGGGGGAAATAGAGTCTGAAAAGGTACGGTAATATAATGCTGAATAACTATCAGGTCCTGGTCTTTTATTAATTTTTAATTCTTTGATGACTTTTGCTACATCTTCTGCCTTGATAGGTACCTCTAATTGCGCTTTTTGTGAATCAGATAATTCAGGTAAATTAATTTTTGAAAAAAAAGAATCTGCATTGTTTAAATTAAACTAATTTGATTCCGTGTATAGTGTTTTTAAGTGGGAACGGAATTTAAGGACAATGTTAAGGGGATTACTAGTATATATATTTTTAGATATCTTCAGCTTAATTGGTTTAAATGATTTATTTATTGTTTTGAGTGCACGTGCCAGGTATGTGCCTGGTTTATTAGATTTCATATAGAAGGCATGCCTGGAACGACGTAATATTTTATCAGTTGATTCTGTTAGAAAAAGATTATATTCCAGGCGTGCCTTCTCTAATTCACTTTTAGTAATTGGGTTAGGATTGTTTTAGAAGGCTAAGAAGTGGGAGTTAAATTGTGTTTCTAATTTTCGTGCAAAATTTCTACGTTCTCTTTTGAGTATACCAATCTGTTGCTGAAATATCCCTCTCAACACCGGTTTATGAGCTTCCCAAAGTGTTATTGGAGAAATTTCTGGGCTTTTGTTGAGTATGAAATACTCTTTCAATGCATGTTCAATTTTGTTTCTATATACAGTATAGGTTGTTTGAGTAATATTTCTGGTAGATACCATGTTTTATCTTAAGTTTTAGGTATAGTGGATGCAATGGTGGTTAGGACTGCGTTGTGGTCAGACCATAGGATGGGGATTATATTTGATGATAGAATTTCTGGTATCATCCCTGTGGTGAGAAAAATGTGATCTATACAACTGAATGTTTGGTGAGGGTGTGAAAAATATGTGTAGTTTCTTTTTGTTGGATTATTCTCCCTCCAGGAATCAACTAGATTGTGTTTCGAAAGAAGTTGAGAGAGGGATAATTTAGATTGGTTTCGAGGTGGAGTATATGGTGTTTTGTCCAGAAATGGGAGGAGAACCTGGTTGGAATCACCACATACTATAATTGTTCCCATTTTATGTGCATTAACTACTTGCAAGAGATGTGTTAAAATGGAATTGGCTGTTTGTTTGGAGCATAATAAGAGACCACAGTTACTTCTGTATCTAAAATGTGTCCCGTCAGGATTAAATAACGTACTTCCGGGTCATTAATTTCCGAGTGGACTGTGATTGGAGTGGAACAGTGGAATGCCACTAGAGTTCCGCGTTTTTTGGTATTGGCCGAGGCAGTAAATATTTGTGGATAGGATGAACTAAAAAATTTAGGTGTTGAGTTTGTTGTAAAATGAGTCTCCTGAATACACACAATGTGTGCATGTTTTGCTTGGAATGATCTAAATGCTTTAGTACGTTTCTGTGGTACATCGAGTCCCTGAGGGATAAACTGTTTAAAGGAGCCATGGTAATTGAGTCAGTAGGCAGCACTTACCAATTATTCTAGTTTGGAGATCGCTCGACTCAACCCATACGGACTTGAAAAGGGAAAAGAGAAAAAAGAATCCTGTGTGATCTAGTTTAGGAAAGAAGAAGAAGACAGGTAAGATTTCATTACATAAGCTTAAGAATAAAATACTAAGGTGTTCAGAATTTGCCCGTGGTGAGGGGTAAAACCTCTCAACAGGGGATCGAAGGCCTTCGTCAGGTCTCCCCATATTAAGTGGGGGGATCCGAGGAAGACTAGGTGAGGCGCACGGAACTTCCGTGAGCAGGAGAACCACTTTGTGAAGAAAAGAAAAAAAAATAACATCACTAGGATGTAAGCTTATAGCCCTTAAGGCTTGGTACGAAACATATCTATATTATCTAATATATTTTGAAGAAAGACTTAACACTTATGAAATAAAGGTTATTGAAATTCTCTGTTATTTAGGAAGAGTAAGCTTTCTAGTCTGGAGAAAAAAAAAAATAATATAAAAAAAAAGGAATATGTCTTGTAACTAGTGTTTAGACTTACTACTAAACTTTGTTTCAGTAATTTAAATAAATATATTAACTATAGAAGTAAATTTGTATCATTTCAGTCATGACTAGGTTTTCTTTTGATAATATTAGTGTATAACTCAAAGTTGCAACTAATAGATAAGAAAAGGTATGTTAACCAATCTGGTTAGAGGAAAAGAAAAAGCTACTTAGTTTCAAAATATGAAGTAAGTATAGAACTGATAGGAATGGTTGGTGTTTTCGTATGATTTTATTCAACATACTCAGATAACATCTGAGTAAAGAATTAATCTAACCCATCTTATATTTCATTTATTAGAATAATAGTATGGGACATAGATTCTGGACAAAAAAACATTTTAAAACTATGTTTCTATAATCTATATAACAGTACAGCTAAAGAAATAAAATTATATTTCTTCTGTCATGACTGAATTTCCTTGATTATAATAGTATGCAACTCAATGCTGCATATAATAAATAAGGAGAGATACTTTAAACCATTCCATTTAGGAAAAAAGAAGAGAGAGAACAAAAACCTGGTTTCATGTTTTGGGAATAAATATAGAACTGAGAAGATCGATGTTTTCAGATGATTATGTTAAGCATATATAATTGTTACTTGAATCTGGGATTTACCCTTATCCATATTGTATTCTATTTATTAGAATAGAAGTATGGGATATAAATTCATGTAAGAATTGCATAGTGAATGCGTCCCATATGCTGTGTGTTCATCGAGAACATATCTTCTTAGCTAATTTTATTTTTTATATTTAAATTCATGTTCCTGGAAAAACAGTCTTTCAGTCCATTGGATCTACTTCTTGGTCCTGTGGAGGGGATACATAGCGGCCTCTCTTGTGTACATGCTGGTTGCCGTTTTTCCCTACAGCAGGGGATGAATTTGGTAGGGAAGAAGCGGATGCTGTTCGTCTTCGTGAGGTATTGATTTCAGATGTTCCATCGATCAATTTAAGATCTTGTAGAGCTTGTTGTAGTTCGTTTGGAGATCTACAAATATGCCTGTTTCCTTGGTAGGTAAAATGTATGGAGAATGGAAAACCCCATTGGTATGTGATGTTGTTTCTTTGCAGTTCCAGCAGATGTATTTTCATAGCACGTCTTTTGGAGATGGTAACTTGAGAGAGATCTGCGAAAATCTGAAAATTGTGACCTTGGAAGGTTAAGTTTTTTTTTCTCTCTGGCCGCAAATAAAAGTTGTTCTTTCGTTCGATAAAAATGGAACTTTGCTATGATGTCGCAAGGGGGTCCATCTATTTTTTTAGGCATGAGGGCCCTGTGTACCCTATCCATTTCCAACCTTTCGATCGGTATTCCTGGTTGTAATTCTTGGCATAAAGCTGTTATTGTACAAGATAGGTCAACGATCGATTCAGGAATGCCTCTGAAATGCAAATTAGACCTTCTTGCGCGATTCTCATAATCTTCCAGTTTGTTTTGTAAGATTATATTACCTTCTTTAAGAAGATCTATTTCAGTCTTGAATTCCTGTGTTGTGTTTATTAATTCTTCAATTTTAATTTCCAGCGCTGCTGTACGGTTTCCCAATTCTCTGATTTCTTTAGTAAGGTTATTGGTTATTTGTTCTGAGGTATTCTTTAATGCTTTGTGTAGCATTTTCTCTAATTGTTTAATAAGGTTTGGAGTTGCTGTTGGTTCTTGTGAAGATTTCTGTGACAGAAATAATTCTGTGTCAGATTCATCTGAGGAGATTTGCTGTGACAGCTTTGTCTTTCTCCTGTGCTCTGAGGTGATTATGCCTGAGGCTGAGGAGACTGAGGGGACTGGCGCCATTTTCACTGCAGTCTTAGCCTGTGCGCCTCCGCTGGGGGCATTTTTATATTTATTCCGGGCTTCCCCTAGTATCATTTTGCTTTCAAAGTTTTCTCTCACCTCTCAGGAGTATAATGTCTCGTTTGTGAAACTAAAAACGTTGGCGGGCTGCCTTCATACAGCGGTTCTCCCTTTTCACGGAGCGGAGCTCTAGTAGGACATGTCCGCTGCGCTAGACTCCGCGCATGCGCCCCCGTATTTGTTTACTCTTTTTCCTTTTCCATTTCCATGTTTATTTCCATTTTCATTTCCATTTCCGGCCAACCTTTTATTTTCTGTAATCTAGTTCCATCAGCTAAACTGTTTTTGCTTTACCATCTGTAGTAAGAATGCATCTTTAACCAAACGAGAGTAACATATGACATGTTTGGTATAGCTAAAAAACCAAGGCACAATGTCACAGTGAATAAACATTGGAACAATACACAACAGATTTTACCAAATTTTAGATTCTTAAGCAAAACATTCTGGACCTAAATAACAGTTAGGGTAAACAGGTAATGCATGACTACAGTCTGTGGCCTGTACAGTTGGATTTCTGGTAACAGTACCTGGTTGACCCAAAGTGTCATAAGTCAAAATCTTTGGTTGTCCTTTGTCTCTGCATGGTTGTATTCTTCTTGGAGGCAGTAAATCTAAATCATCCTCTTGCTCAACATATATGGTATCTTCCCAATAGGATCTTAATTTTTCAGGACCTCCCCTTTTGATAAGGTTTCATACAAGAACTTTACTTCCAGGTATTAGTTCAGTACCATGAACCTTCTTGTCATAGTGTTCTTTTCCTCTTTGTGCAGCTTGAGTAGCTGTTTTTTAAGCAACTTCATACGCTTCAGTCATCCTCTTTTTCCATGTATTCACGTATTCAGAGTGTGTTTTATATTTTTCGTTGACTGGAGTGTCAAACATGCTGTCAATGGGTAGTCTTGGAAATCTTCCAAACAGTAAGAAAAAAGGAGAATATCCTGTAGCTTCACTCTAAAGTACAATTATAGGCGTTTACTACCTTTGCAAGTGAACTTTTCCAGTCCCTTTTTGATTCTGGTGACAAGGTACAAAGCATGGATAATAGGGTATGATTGAACCTTTCAACTTGTCCATTACCTTCTGGGTGGTATGGAGTTGTATGAGAGTTTTGGATGTGGCAGTGCTTCCCCAATGCCAAAAACAATTGATTTTAAAACTCTCTACCCATATCATGGTGAATTTTGGTAGGAAATCCAAATTTCAAGACAAAATCATTGAATAGACTATCTGCAACAGTTTTTGCTAACTTGTTGAACAAACCTTGTAAAATGGTCCATTATCACTAAGATATACTCATATCCACCTTTACATGCTTCAAGATGCAGAAAGGCAATGGAAACCATCTCAGAAGGATAAGGTGTTAAAATATTATTCAATGGAGCTTGAGTAGGCTTATTTGGATGTTTATCCTTCAAACAAGTACACTGTCAAGTGATGTAATGCTCAGTGTCGCTTTGCATATGTGGCCAAAAGAATCTCTGATTAGATTTACAGTCCTTTCAACTCCTAAATGTCCCATCTCTTCATGTAATTCTTTAAATGCTAAGTGAGGGTACATCTTGGGCAACACTAGCTGAGAGCTGGTTGATGTTTTTCGTCTCAACATTCCATCCTTGTCGAGGTAAAGTTTGGTCCACTGTCTCATGAATATGGAAAGATCAGAAGGTTCACCTTGACGTTCATGCTTTGATGGAAACTTATAGTGAAAACAAGTTGAAAAACGGCGCCAAATAGTTTCAATTATTGTAATGCAGCACCAAAAATTAGTAATAACTAATAAAGCATAAAATATAGTGATTGAGGGCGCAAATAGACCATATACTAATGCAATAAATGAATAAAAAACAATCAGTAGATATATAGCATATTAAATCATGTCATCAATTCAAACATATGTATGTGTCAAAAGTCCAAAAACAAAACAAAATATTGAAATCCATAGCAATGTGTTATATCGGGTCTTCTTATGTAAACTACAACACCGTGCCTCCTAAAATGCCATGTGCTTCAAATCTTGAAAAATGATTTAATATGCTATATATCTACTGATTGTTTTTTATTCATTTATTGCATTAGTATATGGTCTATTTACGCCCTCAATCACTATATTTGATGGAAACTTGTTTTGACTTTTGTACTTCCCTACTTTTCCAACCATCGGATCTTCCTTTTGTGCTTTTCTTATTGTCTCTTTAGAATTTGAGCTACCTTCTTTAATGCATCAGGATCTGTTTTTAATGTTGCATTGGCAATCGTCATCGGGCACAGCCAAGGCATTCTTTCTTCCTGGTGTACTTGAATAGCTTGGGTTATGCTACAGATGATCTTAGGATCTTCATGTGAACATTGTTGCATGTACTGTTCAGGACGCAAGGGCATACAAGAAAGTATATCTGCATCAGTATTTCTTTTCCAAGGACGGTACTTAACGGTAAAGGTAAAGTCGGCCAATTCTGCAACCCATCTATGGCCCGTTGCATTCAACTTTGCTGTTGTAAAGACATAAGTTAGAGGGTTATTGTCAGTGTATATCACAAATGATGGACAGTAATATAGGTAATCTCGAAATCTGTCCCAAATTGCCCATTTCATTGCTAGAAACTCTAGCTTTCCTGAGTGCATGTAGTAATTCTTCTCAGCAGGTGTAAGAGTTCTAGATCCATAAGCAATTCCCTTTAATGTCGCCTCCTGTTCTTGGTATAATACAGAACCTAGTCCTTCTTGAGAAGCATCACAGTGAAGTACAAATGACTTAGAATAGACTAGATAACCCATAACTGGAGGATGAGTTAATACTTTTTTTTTTTTCACAATAGAGAGGATGAGTTAATACTTAAATACTTCAATCTATTTGATGATGTGAGGGAAATTGACCTTTCGATTTTGGTATGGGTTTCTTTTTCTTTCTGGTCTGGTTAGCAGGTGCCGAAGTCAGAGCAGGTTTTGAGTCTACTGACAGTAAGTTGTAGAGAGGCTTTGCAATTCTGGAGACCTTTTGTATGTAGGGGCGGTAGTAGGAGATGAACCCCAATAATTTTCTCCAACAGTCTCTGGTCTCTTATCTCTCAATGCAAGCACAGGTGCATTCTCAGCTGGATCCATGGAATGGCCATCTTTTGACACAATTTTTCCCAGCAATCTGACTTTGTCTTTAAAAAGCTCACATTTTCTGTCTGTTTAACTTCATGTTAAAGCATTCTTCCCTTAACATCTTTTCGACTACTTGCTGTTCCTCATTAGTGAGATGTTCTAGAGGCACTGGCGGAACCCATAACTCTTGATTAGTATGGCTTTCAAGAGAATCAACCTTGTTGATATTGTCCAACCGGTCTTTTGATCTTGTAGATGCATGTGAATCATGACTTACTGAGTGAGTAGATACAGCCACCACTTGTTTCAGCTTCACTTGTGCTGGATATGCTGTCTTTATAGGCTCAATGCATCCAAGCTTGGTTCGGATTGGTAAAACAATGTCTTGTTTGGCTGTATTCCAAAATGGAATTGTCAGTTTGGAGAACTGTCCTCTCTGAATTGTCACTAATGTTTCACTGATATACAACCCATCAGGCAAATGATGAATGCCACCAGGTATAAACAGAACGGTCTGAGTTTGCAGTGAGGGTCCTGTGTGAGCACTACACCTGATGCGGGTTACACTATTTGCAGGAATTCTTTGGCTCTTGGTACTAGTCTTTAGTAGAGCACCACGGTTTTCCCTACAATTGGCTTGTAATAAGTTTACAAGGACCTCTGTTTTATTTGTTGACAAATCTAAAGCTGTTCTTAGTACATCCACAAAACCTGGAATAGATTTCTTTCTCTCAGCAGATGTTTCTTTGAATATTTCTTCAATTACGTTTTAACCAATGATTGGCTTCTCTGCTACTTTATTATCCTCTGAAACTATAAGTGGCACTAATATCTGCTTTGTGTTATTATGACTTGATGTTAGCTGGAAAGTTACCTCAACCCATCCAGAGAAGGGAATAACAGTCTCATTGGCTGCTCTTCCATGTAAAACTCCTGGTCCAAGTAATTCTTCAAATGATCTGAGCACTGTATGTGGCAACAATCTTTGTTTCCAGCCCTCATTGATTATACTAACCTGAGAGCCTGTATCCCATAAAGCCTAGACAGTAATGTTGTCTATCTTCCAGTTCACATAGCATCTTTTCCCAATGAGATTCAGCAACTTACTATGGTGTTTCGAGGTAATACAGTCCATTGTTGCTGATCAGCAGTCTAGGATGGTTGCTGGGTAGTGCAGCTCTTTGTTCTCTGCGAAAGGTCTGAATTTAAACTTATAATGAGGGTACTCATTGCTGTGTGGGAATTTGCCTTAGTAGTTTCTTTGGTATCAGGAAGTGTGGGACTTTGGGATGCGTGTGGGGCGTAGGTTACTGTCTGTCCCTCAACAGCAATCTTTTTCCGTTTAACTGGTTCTGTTTTATCGCTCTGCATCCTTTTGCCAAATGTCCAGATTGACCACATTTGAAACAATGGTCACATGTGGTTCCCCGATCAGTCTTTTCACAATACTCACAACCCTTTATTCTTGGCCCTTTAAATACATGGTCATGTCTACCTCCTGAACTTTGAAGAAGCTTTTCATTTCTAATATTTCTTTTTGCATCTGCAGTATCATCTTTTCAAGATCAGGTTTAGTATTCAGGGTTTGCTGAGTTATTTGACTACTCACTTGTGGTTGAGGCAATGGTACTGTGCAAGCTGTGCTATTAATAGCAACTGGTTCTTAAGTACAACGTAGAGTATTGGACTGGCACTCGCTGAGATTCATTGGTTTGCTGGCCTGAGATTTCTTTTGATTTTTGTTCTCTTTCAATCTCCATGTTGGCCGCTTCATTCATTTTTTCTATGAGCAACTTATCTGAAACAGAAGGGTCATGTAAATATTGCTTATGTTGAAACTTGATATGGTCACTTCTCAGTCCAGTACCTACTGACCTTTGGAATTTTTTTTTCAGCTCAGTCCCAGAGAGTTCATCTGAACCTTCTCCTTGTGAAACAAACAAAAAGGCGATCTTTCAATTCAATGGCTCTAAACAGAAAGTTCTGAGGAGTCTCTTTGCTGTTTTGTAAGATGTTATTCAGCTGTTGGTACAAATCTGAAGCATTTTCTTCCTTGTAGTGACTTTTTAGGATTCTTTTCAGTTGCACTAGTCAGCTCATTCTTCATTTCCAGTATGCCTCTAAGACTTAAACTAGGATGTATGGCCTTGACTACAGCTTCCACAATCTGGGACTCTGAATATCCTTTCTGTAGTCCAGTGTCAAACTGGTGAATGAGGTTAGTATAAGACAGTTTGTCTTTCTGTCCCCTTTCACCTATCTGACCGGCAATTTTAAAGTCCTTTCTTATTGTGACTTCTGACAAGTTACTATGGTGAGGCGTCTTAGCAGCTAAAACAGGTTCTGATTGTGAATGGCTTGCTCTTGAATTTGTAATACTGAGTACTTTAATCTGCTCTTGCATCATTTTAGCTGTTTCTTGGATTTTTTTCCTGCATAATGTGGTACTGTCGCTTTAAATGTTCTAATTGTGGTTGTTCAGTTGGTGAATCTTTGTCACTATCACTTGGTGCTTCAGCATTATTTATTTTCTGTAACTCAGACCCCTTTCACACCAAGGCGCTTCAAAAAGCCCTAAAACGCCTTAGCGTTATTACCGCGTTTTTAAAGCGTTTTAGGGGCGTTAGCGTTAAAATTAACGCAACGCTGCAGGCGTTTTAACAGCGTTTTTCAAGCGTTATTGAAGCGTGTGTTATTGATGCTAGCTTTCTGCTTGCATGTTTATCCTTTGTGATATCATGTAAAACAAGCAGTGTCTTGTAAAGTAACAAGCAGTGTCTTGTTTTACTTCAAATCTTCATTTTTGTTCGATTAATTCTTTTTTTTGGCACTTTAATTTTGTTTTTTTGGCACTTTGATGGTCTGTTTAATCATTCTGACCTTCCCACAAGTTCAGTCCTGTTGTTGTAGATGCCCTCTTTTATGCTTGCATGTTTACCTTTTTGTGAGATCATATGAATTTTCTACAGCTCAGGGCGGATTATAGGCGCTATTCAGGCATTTTTACAGCGTTTTCAATTCATTTCAATGGAGAGGGGCGTTTTTGAAGCGCTTTTTTCAACGCCCAAAAGCTGCTCCAAAGATGCTGCTTGCAGGACTTTTCTCAACGCCCCGCCAGCGCAACGCCTCAGCGTGAAAGGGTCCATTGAGATGCATGGGGAGCTTTTTATGAGCGTTTTATGAGCGTTTTAATAGCGTTATTTTTAGCGCTAAAACGCTGCAAAAACGCCTTGGTGTGAAAGGGGTCTCATAGATTAATTTCCTAGTTAACTGTAGAAATTCCATAACAGACTCTGCATTCTCAGTCTCTACCTGTTCATCTAGCACCTCATTAACTATCCACATGTAATGGCGATGGGTTTTGCCTCTTGCCATACTTTCTTCTGATGCTTTGATAAATTGACAAGTTTAAATCAGCTCACGGACTGTCATCTGAGTTAGAGATCAGCTGATCTCATCTTGTACACTCTCCATATCCATTTGTAAATGTGATATTTCTGCCACAACAAGGGTTAATTTATCATATAGTCTTCACAACACCATAGGCTGTCTTTATTCCTTGTTTCTGTTCCCCTTTGCAGACAAGCTGTCTCCTCTCTGGGCTCTATTACAGGAATTGCAGCAGTTTTCTTTCACTCACAGTTTTCACATGCATTGATCACTTCTGCGACTTTTCTGCGTTCTATTCACCCACGCCCCACGTTGGGCGCCAGTTTTGTTGCACATATGATGAATAAATAAATTCCAAAGTGCTATAGGGGCAGGTGAAATTGGGGTGTTTAATAGATGCAAGACACATGGGACATTACTCTTAGGAAACAGGGTGCAACTGAAGGAAGTTCCCACCAGAAACAAGTTACTGTATTTCCCCACCTGCTGTACAGGCAGTGTTCTTGGAAACGTGTCCCCTTTTAAGACCAGGATTTTGGTTCCAGGCTGCTGCAGCTGGACCTATCATATAAACTATATAACAAACTTTATTTTTGAGGGGTGTCTATTTTTATACATCCGTTACACTGGGCAAACAGTTAAATACACATTTTAAAGCTGAAAACTAGGTGTCCATAAGACAAAAATTAATTATTAATATATACATTATTTTATAAATACTTTCAGTTTATGTACACAAATTTGACCTGGTATCAGTCTCTTACTGCCATTGTACAGCATTGCTGGAGTGTGAATAGAAGAAGCAGCACACAGAGCCAATCAGTTCATATGCTGACAAAAAGCATGCTGATAGGAAGAGAAAGCAGAGTGACAGAGAGGCTCAGAGGAAGTGGGTTGAATAATACTGGCCATCAGACTGAGGACATTATTTTTGTCTGGAAGTCTGCTTTAAATACATATCTGTTTAACCTTCCAAATAAATAATAATTTTAGCCAGCAGTTCTTGTGATATACACACACCATTCCTTGTCAGCTACATTCTGGATTAGCATTACTCTTTCTTAGGTCAGCTTGGTCATCGGATAGAAGTGGTGATACTGATTCATTATACAGTGATCAGATGAGGAGGTAACATAGGAAGCTGCATTGCTGACACTGGAAATAAGTGTTTAATCAAACAGGCAGTGCAGTGTGGCAATCACACTACTGGCTGTGCAGAATTACAAACCTTTTGGTAAGTAGAACAATAAACATACAGCATGTGCATTGTTTCTTCAGCTATATGCCTGGCGTTCCTCTTTATTCAAATTAAAGGATAACTTATGCTTGTTTTTTGACTAAAGGAGAGAGATTTTAGTTGTAGCGCTGAATTTGAAATGGTGGGAAGTAAGCTAATAGCTGGGCTACAGAATTAGCAAAGTTGTACCCAGCTGTACCACTTTTCTGCATTTTAAAGCAGCCCAAATCTGTAAGTATATCACATCTCTTAGCAGGGATTATGTACATGGGCTGACTGACTATCTTACCTTATAAATTTTTGAACCTCATATCAATACAGATAACATTACAATAAACTTCTACTATTGCTTTTAGCAGATGCAGCTGTCTTAGAACACTAGCTGCTGTATATAGAGGACTGCTTTCCAAATAGGGCTCTTGCAGAGGGGCAGATTTCTCCTTACAGCATAAACATGCTACATGTTTTGGTGCCCCATTCCTGATACAGTGGCCCACGCACCTAAATGGATGTAGGTGACAGTATGCAGGTATGAACCGCTACTTGTTTAAATTAGGGATTGCAGACAGTCTGCGTTCTGGACCTCATGTTCATATGCATGCACTGTAGCAGCACATACAGTTAACTACTGCATTTATTCATGCTTACGAGTGGCTGTACACTGCAACAGGGGTTCCCAGGCACCAAAATATGCAGCGTTGCACTCAAGGACAGCCCATCCATTACAGGCGCCGCCCCCCCCCATCCATGCGTCCAGCCCCTTGCAGGACGCCAGATGCATAAATTACAATGGCGAGGAGGGGCATTTTTTTTTTTGAAGCACCTGATTAGAGCCAGAGGCTCTAATAGGCTTCAAAATAGGATTGGCTCTGTTCGCATTCTCTGCACCCCGAGCCCACCCTATTTTGAAGCCTATTAGACAGGTGTGTTACAACAGCGACTTAATATTTGCTATTGTAACACTGATCCTCCTCCCGGCCAATCAGGAAGCGGGTCTTGAGACCCATCACCCAACTGGCTGAAAGGACAGGTGATCCTATTGGACGCCTAGGAGGAGGGGAGGAGTCACACGCTGGAAGCCGCCATGATGGATGAGAGGACACAGTAGGTGCTGCCCGGCTGTGTCTTGAAAAACACAAAATATACCTGGAATATGCAAACTGCAACCTGCATAGGTGTGAACCAGGCCTAAAGCCTAACTCTGAGCACAACAAAAAAACACTAGCTGTATTTACAACTACTATACGTAGGGTATATATAGTTAATATGTGATATTTTTTTTTTCTGTATTTTTGCTGAATCCAACTGAAGGCAAAACTTTTTCATTTTGGATAGCGTAAGGGAGGATTATAACCTCTGTCAGGTATTTTTTGCCTTCTGTGTCCCATTGGGGAGATTCCCTTTCATTTCCTGTCCCATATTAAAAACAGGAAGTGAGAGGAAGTCCCTCCAAAGTGAAGGAAACTGCTGGTAGTCACCAGGGTTCCCAGAACAAGTGTCCCCGTTGGAAAATTTCCCCTTTGTTGCTTTTCTGGTAACTTAAAATTAGTGATTTTCTTTCACTTTACCTGTCGGTGATATCAGTCACTATGACAATAGAGAGGGTGAATGTCCCTAAAAGGGGTACAGACAGGAAAAAAAACTGACAGGTGTTCTAATCCCTGCCCAGTCTATCCAAAGCTAAAAAAACGATGGTTACTTACCGATAACTGTGTTTCTACAAAACCTTCCAGGGCGGCAACACATGAGAGATGATAGGCTCCTCCCTACAGGAAACATAATCAAATCACAGCTGTTTATAGGGGCCCAACATTACCCCTTGTCCCTCAGTTGCTGTAAAGTAACTCTCCCAACCGATTCACAAGGGTTATTCCAACATTTAGGCACTTACCACCTAGTGTGTACATTCTCCTTCACCCTTAACAGGGCGGGAAGTAGGCCTGCCATCTTGGAAGGTTTCATATAAACACCGTTATTGGTAAGTAACCGTCGGTTTTCTCACCTCACCTTCCAGGATGGCAACACATGAGAGGATAATAATGTAAGCCACAAGCCTACCTTAGGGTGGGACCACTGCCTGTAACACGTTTCGGCCAAAGGCTAGGTCTTGTTGCGAAAGAACCTCCACTCGGTAGTGCTTCAGGAAGATGTCTTGACTGGACCAAGTGGCTGCGCTACAAATTTGCTCCCAGGAGGCTCCTGCTTTTTTGGCCCAGGAGGTTGCTAGGGTTCTAGTGGAGTGTGATTTCAACTTTGCTGGTGCAGCAAACTTTGCTGGTGCAGCAAAGCTCATGCCAGAGCTTTAGTGTGCTATAGTAATGGCTTGCCTTATCCACCTAGAGACTGAATATTTTGAGGCTTGAAGTACCTTTATAGGTCCAGAGAAGAGGATTAAAAGGTGATTAGATCTCCTAAATTATTTTACCCTCTGTAGATAAGTAAGGAGGCATCTCCTGACATCTAAACAATGACATTTCTTTTCCTTCTCATCCTTAGAGTTCTCCATAAGACTTAGGAAGTCCTATGGAAGGCTGAAGACACCTTAGGCAGATACAATTGATCTGGCTTGGGGATGATTTTATCTGGTAGGGTCAACAAAAAGGGTTCCTTAATGGAAAGACCCTGTAAGTCCCCTACCCTCCTAGTTGTGGTAATTGCTAGGAGAAAGGCTAGTTTTGTGGTCAAAAACTTAAATGAAACTTCTAAAGGTTTAAATAGGTGTCTAGATAATGCCTCTAGAACCCTCATTAGGTCCCAAGGTGATAACCTATCTTTCGTGACAGGGGAAGCCCTATCCCTGGCTACCAAAAATCTTTTGATTAAAGGTTACTTCGCTAGTCTAGTGACAAGAAAAACCGAAAGAGCTGCCACTTGCACTTGAAGAGTGTTGACAGGCACTCCCTACTCTACCCCATCCTGGAGGAATTCCAGGATTACTTGAATAGAAGTGGAAACTATTTGTTTTTGTTTACACCAAGTACAAAAGGCTTTCCAAACCTTAAAGTAATTTTTTTCTGCTCAAGAGAAGAGTGTCTATCACTCTGTCTGAGCAACCTTTGCCCTTAAGGATCTGGCGCTCACTAACCAGGCCGTCAGATGAAAAAATCCCGGTCTGAAGAGGCACTGAACCCTGCAAGAGAAGGTCCGGAATGTCTGGGAGCTTCCGGGGAGGCACTACTGATAGTGCCTTCAAGGTTATAAAGTAAGCCCTCCTCCATGGGGCCACTAGGAGGACACAGCCTGAAACCTGGCTGAGTTTCTGAATGACTCCGGAATCAGTGCCAGAGGAGGGAAGGCGTAAGCCAACTGGAAAGTCCAGTTTTGTGCTAGAGCATCCAAGCACTCTGACTCTCTTTCCTGAGAGAGAGAGAAGAACTTCTTTACCTTCCTGTTCTTTTGATTGGCAAAGAGGTCTATCTCTGGGCAGCCACATTTTTGAACTAGCACTTGAAATACTTTCAGGTTCAGTTCCCATTTTCCCTGTCTGACAGGTTGGCAACTGAGGAAGTCTGCTTCCTGGTTGTCTGTGCCCCTTATGTGGACCGCTGACAAGGAGACTACCCTTTGCTCGGCCCAGGTCAGGATCTCCTTTGCTAAGGCTAGAAGGGTTTGGGACCTGGTTCCCCCCTGATGGTTCAGATAGGCTACAGCCGTAGCATTGTCTGAGCAAACCAGGACTTCTTTCCCTGTGACTGTCTTTTCGAAGGCTTTTAGGGCTTTGCCCACCGCTCAGTTCCCTGAGATTGGAAGAAGATCTGGCTACTTCCTTCTCCCAGGAGCCCTGTGCTTTGGCTTTTCCTAGGTGGGCTCCCCATCCACGGGCACTTGCATCTGTGGTGACCTTTAGTGGATCCCACTGACCCCAGGGTCTGCCTTTTTCCAAATTGCCTGTGACTGAACATCACACAAGGGAGGATTTTACCTGGCGGGTAATGTTTAGACTTTCGTCTAAGGAGTCATTCTTTTTGTCCAAAGAGGAAAGATGGAAGGATTGCAGATCCCTTGAGTGCAGTTGCGCCCAGACGACTACTGGAATGCTGGCTGACATGAGACCCAGGACCCTGAGGATCTCCCTCCTGGAACACACAGGGGCTCCTATCAGCCTTTTGACGGCTGTGACCACTTTCTCCACCTTTTCCCCTGGTAGGAAGAGCTTTTAAGCCCGAGAGTCCACCCGGAAACCCAGGTAGGTCTGGACCTGAACTGGTTGCAGGTAGGATTTTTCCAAGTTTACCAGCCAGCCCAGTTTTTCCAGGACAGAGATCACCTTTTGGGTATCTGAAAATGGCTAATTGGGCTCAATTTGGACATTTTCACTTAGGGGGTGTACTCACTTTTGTTGCCAGCAGTTTAGACATTAATGGCTGTGTGTTAAGTTATTTTGGGGGGACAGCAAATTTACACTGTTATACAAGCTGTACACTCCTTTACATTGCAGCAAAGTGTAATTTCTTCAGTGTTGTCACATGAAAAGATATAATAAAATATTTATAAAAATGTGAGGGGTGTACTCACTTTTGTGAGATACTGTATAAATAGTTGTGCCCAAAGAAACACTTGAAGAAACGCAGCCACAGGCTGGGCATCCACACTACGCAGTTATAATAAATTTAAATATGCAACTTGGGTTTAAGGCACGCTATGAATGAAAGTCAAATGCAGAAAAGCAATGCCCTTTTACGCAAGAGCGAAACTGAGCATATGGTAAAAAGAAATATTATCAGGTTATGATAAACAATAACTTTGCTGCTATATTGCAACTGACCTTTAACAAGTAAAGAGAGGTAAATCTACTCAGTGCTGGTATAGTTTACCTAACCTAAAGGATATTTCTTTCGCTCCATGCTTTATTTTCCCCCCCTAGCATTTCTGGCTGTGGCCATCTTGAGTAAGGACAAATGATTAATTTAACATTCACTTCCTGGAATCCATCTGCCGTTAGTTCAGACATGCAGGCAGGAAGGTGTGCTTAGTTGAGAAAAACTGAGAAAATCTCCCTCCCAGATAGCAAGGATAACTTGCCACACATTTGTGACAGTGTCTAATTGTAAGTCTTGTTAGCTTGCTGCACATATTCACTGGCAAGTTGTACACTTACTTGCAGAGCACTTCAATTTCTAGTTGACACTTTTCAAATTTGTAGAAAATTTGCGTGTCAAGTCTCTAGCATGAGCAAAGGTGCAATGGTAAGTCTACAACAAGAGCTCTTCAAGTTTACAGCATGAACATTCAGCCACAGGGACCCCTGTGGTGGGATAATTATTGCACAACATAACTGAACCAGAACTTGCAGCAGACTTGCAGAATGTTTGCAAAGAAAGTTGATCTGGAGTCATGCAATGTGGACTTGCTGCAATTGTGCAACAAACTTGTGAAGCCTGACAAGTCTAGCAATAGCTTATCAAGTTATTTTTAGCAGCACAACTGCTTGCTATCTGGGCTCCTGAAGACTCCTAATATGTATGACATCATTTGCCTAGGCCTGGAAACCAGGAAGCAACTGAAGAAATGTAAAAAATGTTTTAAAACAAGTTAATATGATATCTTTTTCTATCTATTTACTAATGCAAGCAAGGATTAAAAATAGTCAATGTTGATTGAGAGAGTGAAGTTCTGCTTTAAAATGGACAGAGGAAAAAAAGTTATTTCTACAGCAGGCTAAAGCACTTATAGCCATTCTATAATGACAGCCTATATGATCTACTCTGACATTGATCATGACCACAAGCATGTTTATATATTTTAATGGAGTCAAGGCATCAGACAGTTCCAAATCAGTGGTCTTGCTATCAGTTTTTTTGGTTGGATATTCAACAGAGAAAAATTATTTTTTAGTATAGATTGCAATTGCAATTGGTTGACCTGACAACAGAGATGAACAGCAGTATTTTTTTCTAAATAATCACAGCTAATAATTGCTAATTAATTAATAATTAAGAATGACTAGTGTGTACTCAGCATCAGTCTGCTATTTCAAATATTTTAACCATTGATGGATGTACAGTTGGCCGAAAGCAATCTATAAAATTAAACTTCTGTCATGATTACATGGATTCTTCTTCCTGCTTTTTACTTAAAGTGTTTGTTAAGCCACTAACTGATTATTATACCGTCCCCTCTGTCACATAAAAAGCTGTATCCTAGCGCTTGTGCTTTATAAAAAAAAAAACAATTTCTACCTGTTTAACAGTGTCCTCCAGCGATTACATGACTCCAGGCTCTCTGCTCTACCCATGTGATATCTCCAGCGGGCAGGGCCGATATTCCCCTGCTGACGTCAGCCGGGGAGGAGAGGAGCAGAGAGCCTGGAGTCATGTGATCGCTGGAAGACACTGTTAAAACAGGTAGAAATATGCTTTTTTTTTATAAAGCACAGGTACTAGGACTCAGCTTTTTATGTGACAGAGGGGGATGTAAAGATGAGATCGTTTTGAAGCAGCAGAGAGAGGAGCAGAGCAGCGCTAGTGAGAGCTGACAGGCAGGTAGGGGAGGGGGAAGGAGGACAGAGGGAGACACAGGGAGAGCTTCAGATAGTACACAGATGACAGTGTCAGGGCTCAGCAGCTCTGATATATCATGGTCAGTGTACAGAAGAGAGGGTAGAAACTGGCAGGATCAGCCAGGTATTTCAGGTGATACAAGGGGCCAAATTACACAGCACATGCACTGTGCTGTATAACACATTTTAAGGGAACAGGATCTTTTTCGTGTTAACAAACGCTTACCCACTTCCCACCCGGGCCATAGCAGATGACGGCCGGGCGGTGGTTCAGTTATCCTGACTGGGCGTCATATGACGTCCAGCAGGATAACATGCCGCCGCGCGCCCACGGGGACGCACATCGCGGCGATCTGTGGAGCGGTGTGTCAGTGTGACACACCGCTCCACCAATCTTGGTAAAGAGCCTCCGGCAGAGGCTCTTTACCATGTGATCAGCCATGTCCAATCACGGCTGATCATGATGTCAATAGGAAGAGCCGTTGATCAGCTTTTCCTCACTCGCGTCTGACAGACGTGAGTAGAGGAGAGCCGATCGGCGGCTCTCCTGACAGGGGTGGTCTGCGCTGATTTTTTATCAGCGCAGCCCCCCCTCAGATGACCACACTGGACCACCAGGGATCACCACTAGGCCCACCAGGGAAGGGGCAACATATGGATGGCCAGGTATGTACCCCATGGCCATCCACATGTGCCCAATCTGTGCCAATCAGTGCCCACAAATGGGCACTGATTGGCACCATTATGTTTCAGTTCTGCCCAGCAATGCCACCAATCAGTTTTATCAGTGCCATCAATCAGTGTCATCAAAGCCACCTGTCAGTGCCCATCGGTGCCACCTGTCAGTGCCCATCTGTGCCCACCTATCAGTGCCCAACAGTGCCACCTATCAGTGCCACCCATAAGTACCCATCAGTGCCACCCATAAGTAACAATCAATGCCACCTACGAGTGCCCATCAGTGCCGCCTATGAGTGCCCATCGGTGCCACCTATGAGTGCCCATCAGTGCCGCATACCAGTGCCACCTATCAGTGCCCATCAGTGCCACCTATCAATGCCCATCAGTGCCGCCTATCAGTGCCCATCATCAGTGCCACCTCATTGGTGCCCATCAGTGCCACCGTATCAGTGCCCGTCAGTGCAGCCATATCAGTGCCCGTCATTAAAGAAGAAAACATACCTTTTTACAAAAAAGTTGAACAGAAACAAAGAAAGACTTGTTTTTTTTCAAAATTTTCAGTTTTTTTTTATTTGTTGCGCAAAATATAAAATCCGCAGAGGTGATCAAATACTACCAAAAGAAAGCTTTATTTGTGGGAACAAAATGATAAAAAATGTGTTTGGGTACAGTGTAGCATGACCGCACAATTGTCATTCAAATTGCCACAGCGCTGAAAGCTGAAAATTGGCCTGGGTGGGAAGGTGTCTAAGTGCCTGGTATTGAAGTGGTTAAACTGCTTTTTAGAGTAAAGTCGATGTAAACAATTGAGAAATGAATACATGATCTCACAATTCACCAACAGGTGGTGCTGTGAGCAAAATAATTGAGATGAAAGCTAATAGCCTGCTCAGAGTAGAGGAAATTATAGAGTGCAGGGATCTGAACTAGCTACAAAATTTTCCTGCAATAAATATATTGTATGTTGATGGTAATTTTTGTGTGGTGCTTAATTTTAAAATGTTTTTTTTTTTTTTCCCAGGCAAGGTTACTGGATTGACCATTGCTGTGGTTATCCTGACCATAGCATTACTTGGTCTTGTGGTCTTGTTTCTTATCTGTAGAAAACGATTGATGGCATATGAGTCAGTATGAGAAAATCATTGGAGAAACGCTCAGTTGTATGCCATTAAAAATTATGTTATATTAAAATGACTGTGAGTAAAACGGCACAAAGACAGATGAAAAAGAAATATCACTGCTGTTATCTCATCAAGAGGTCACACAAATCTGCAACTAAACAGTATGAAGTGGAATCAGAGGATGCGCAAATTTTTGGATGATGCTAAGTGTACAGATTACAAAAATCACTTCTGTTCTTGAATATAAAGTAGGAAATACACAAGGTGAATGAAACAGATTTGCTCTGATGAGATTTCTTGGTAAGAAAGTGTTCAATACATACTGTTTATATATTACATAGCAATAATAAAACTTTTATATATTTTAGCAATGTTTACATTCTTTGGTGATGGAATGGCCCTCCTCATCACAGCTAGAAATAGATGTGATGCCTTTGATACAGACAAACTTCACTTGATTATGGCCATAGATTTAGTAACCTCTGTAGTGTGTGCAAGCGTTGGGTGCTGCCATAAGGAAATGGCCATGCTCAGCACAGGAGTAGAACAGCTGACACCTACATGAGGTTTAGTGCATAGAGTATACACAGCAGATTACGCCTGATCCAGGTCTTGTATACAAAGTTCACCACTGGGCTGTCCGGGCAGTGTGCCCTATTGAAGGTATGTGTTTTAAAGCTCAGGGCCGGTGCAAGGATTTTTGTCTACTTAGGTGAAGGTGTATTTTGCCCCAACTGTCCTCCCCCACCATCCTTCTGCCTGCCCACCATCCTCCCACCACTCCCTCCACAATGCCAGTCCTGGAGCCATTTTCTACATTTTTTTTTTTGTTTACACGTTTTAAAAATCAATCATTTTAGGCCTGAAGAATACTTAAAACCCCCAAAATATTATTATTATTATTTTTTTTTGAAAGCAGACAACCTAGAGAATAAAATGTTGGTAGTTCTAATTTTTTATTGTTACGTGACATTAGGGCAACTGTTTATGAAGGGCAACATTTCAGTACAAAAATACATTAAGACCCCTTTCACACTAGCAGCGCGGGCCATTAGCGATAAAAGGCCGCTCATTTTAGCGGTGCTATTCAGCCACTAGCAGGGTGGTTTTTACCCGAAAAAAGGGTAAAAACTCAGTTTGCGATGCTTTAAAAGCTCTTTTAAGGGGCTTTGGAATTCATTGCAAGGGGCAGGGCATTTTGGGAGCGCTAAATACAGTGCTCCCAACCCGCCCCAAAGATGCTGCTTGCAGGACTTTTCATAATGTCCCGTAAGCGCACCGCCCCAGTGTAAAAATACACACTGAAATTAATGGGAGGCGGTTTTCAGGTGCTTTGCAGAGGCTATTTCTAGCGCTAAAGCGCCTGAAAACCGCCCCAGTGTGAAAGTAGTCTAAAGTTCATTTCTGGACACCCGCAATGTCCTACAGGTAATGAGTTTAGAGTTACGCAGGAACACTGACTAAAATTATTGCTCTTACTCTGGTGTGCGTGCTGATATATAGCATATGTAGGACAATCGCTGTTTTCATACATACATTGCGTGCCCCAATGCACGCAATGTTCTTTAGGTGGGGGACTCTAAAAAATAGAAATAAATAAATAATTGCGCTATTATTAACCAATTAATATCACACACGGTGCTTAAAATCCATAAATACACTCTAAAAATTTTTTTTTTCTTATGTCTCCTTTATATACTTAAAACATTTTTGATATAATTATTATCTATTTTTTACTTAACTTCTATTGCTATCACATAGGGGACCAATAGCCCCCTATGTAATAGCATATAGGTGACAGGTTATCTTTATGGAGACACCCAGGTCTCTAGATCCTGGATGTCTCCTCTCTAATACACTGCAGCTGATGGAACACAGACCGTGCACATGTCAGCACATGTCTGCAGCACTGTAAAAATCCAAATTCCCAAAAAGTTGCTCACTTTTATTCCTATTACAAGGAATGTAAACATCCCTTGTAATAGCAATATGACATGTCAGGTGCTCTTAATAGTGAGATATGGGGTCAATAAGACCCCATATCTCACCACTAGGCTGGGAAGCCTGAAATAAAAAAAAAAATAAAACGATCGCCGCTTCCCAGCTGAAGCGGCGCCGTTTTTTTTAATGGAGAGGCCGGGCGTGACGTCATAACATCGCGCCCGGCCTCCGACGATCATAGAGACTCCGGGGACCATCTGGTCCGCCGGAAATCTCTATGATCTACATCCGGCGCCGGCGGATCCACTCTCCGCCTCACCGATCGTAACGGTGAGTCGGAGCAAGCATCGGAGGGCGGCGGGAGGGGGGATGTCCCCTCTCGCCTCCCATAGGAACGATCAAGCGGCGGAACGGCCGCTATGATCCTTCCTATGGTGTAGAGATTCGCCGGCTGAAACCGGCAATATCTGACAGATGTCTGTAACTACAGGCATCATTCAGATATACCTGCTCAAAGCCCAGGACGTCATATAATTTTAATTGCCTATTTGTTTTCCTTTTTTTTTTTTTACATTACAACTTTGCATTCTTTTGTGAGTGTTTATGGGACATGTATGCTTGAATGTGCTCAAATAAAACTTTCTTCTGATTTAAAAAAAATGTAACTGGAGCATAGGATTTATGTGATAGACAGGAAGATTGGACACATAATAAATACCCAGCCAAAGGAAGAACAAAGGGGATAGCAAATAAAAAGCACTTTGCAGCTGGTCAGGAGCATGCAAATCAAAGAGAGCAGGACTGGATGCTGCTCCGAGGAAAAAGACCCAAATAATTGCGAAAGGGAATCATACAAGAAAAAGCTCTGGACAAACAGTATTGTAAGAATATTATTACTGATAATGGGCACATAAAATAATGTGAGTATTCGTGAATAATAAGGTTATTTCCAAAGTGCTAAAGGTGGTCATTTGAAAAAGAGAAACCAACAACAGGATATTAGGTTCCTTTCACACTGAAAATAAAACCAAAGAATTTCCAAGCTCCACTTACCAACCAGCCTGAGACCAACCAAATTAACCTGTCTAACAGTGTGCGTTAAAAACAGGGGTTTAGTTGCACACATTTGCAAATACATGCATAAACTACAGGCCACAGCAAGGCACCCTGTATCCTGCAGACCCTAACTCTAACTTTGAAGAGTCTCCACAGTGGGAGCACATGTATTCTAGGATAGAAGAAGGGCAGATGACAGGAGGGAGCCCAACACTCCTTAAAGGCGTAGGAGCACACTGAACACCCAGCACATTGCACAATGGCAGCAAATGTGTCAGTGCGTTGCCTGACCAATATGTCAACAATACAAAAAAAGGTCACTGCCCCCACCTATAACTGGTCTTCACAGCAAGGAGCACTTTCACACTGACCTGGTGCGCTTCTCTTGCAGCATACATGCAGCACAATGTACCCGCGGTTTTTGTGTGGGTTAGCTGGGCTTTGCCATAGACTTCTATTATGTCCCACGATTTTGGCACGCTTTCAGAAAGCACACCACAAGTCCTGCATGCAGGAGTTTTGGTGTGCTTTCTGAAAACCTGAGTTTGAACACAGGTTGAATAAATGTCTCTGTTACAGTCTTACCTGACTGTATTGTCTACTTTTACAGCTTGTATGTATACTAGAAGATGTACTCTTGGTGCTGTTTCTCCTGTTTACTGGTCTTTCCATTCATTTAAATGACTGTTTTCAAGAGATGTATGTTAATTTGATCCTGTCTAAATTGTCCCTTGTATGTATGAATGTGAGTTAGGGACCTTAGATTGAAAGCTCCTTGAGGGTAGGGACTGATATGAATGTGCAACGTATATGTAAAGTGCTGGGTAAATTGACAGCGCTATATAAGTACCTGAAATAAATAAATAAATGTAAAGGTTTCCAATTTTTCATTGGCAGGTCATTTAAAGCGGTATTAAGCCCAAAACCAAAAATGTTCCAGTCATTGGATGTTGTGGCTGCATTGGTTTTTCTTTTTTTTTTTTTTTTTTTAAGGCTTTTTCCCTGTCATCTGGAAAGCAACATACAGTACCTCCTGTATTAGAGTGCCCCCATTCTGGATGAAGAAGCAGAGGAGGGCAAATTTAGGACAGCAGCAGTTCCATTTTAACTGCTTGCTGACCAGCCTCCGTCATTATACTGCGGCAGGTCGGCACGTTTCCGCAAGCCGTCGTAGCTGTACATCGCCCTTTAAGTGGGGATAGCAGGCACACATGCGCTGCACTGCAGGGGAACCGATGCGTGTGGCTGGCGTTGGCAATGAGAGTCAGAACAGGGACATGTGTGTGTAAACACACAAATCCCTGTTCTGTGAGGAGAGGAGAGACAGATCGTGAGTTCCTACTAGCTAGGAACAATGATTTGTCATCTCCTCTAGTCACTCCCATCCCCCTACAGTTAGAACACACACGAGGGAACACAGTTAACCCCTTGATCACCCCCTAGTGTTAACCCCTTTCCTGCCAGTGACATTTACACAGTAATCAGTGCATTTTTACAGCACTGTATAAATGTCAATGGTCCCAAGAATATGTCAAAAGTGTCCGATCTGTCCGCCACAATGTCGCAGTCCCGATAAAAATCGCAGACCACCACCATTACTAGTAAAAATAATAATAATAATAAAAATGCCATAAAAATGCTCTACATATTTCCCATAGTTTGTAGACGCTATAACTTTTGCGCAAACCAATCAATATATGCTTATTGTGATTTTTATTACCAAAAATATGTAGAAGAATACATATCTGCCTAAATTGAGGGAAAAAATTAGCTTTTTTTAAAAAGAATTGGGGATATAGCAAAAAGTACAAAATATTGTGTTTATTTTTTTCAAAATTGTCGCTCTTTTTTTGTTTATAGAGCAAAAAATAAAAACCGCAGATCAAATACCACCAAAAGAAAGCTCTATTTGTGGAAAAAAAGGACGTCAATTTTGTTTGGGTACAGCGTTGCACGACCGCGCAATTGTCAGTGAATGCGACGCAGCGCCGTAACGCAAAAAATGGCCTGGTCATTAAGCAGGCAAATCTTCTGGGGCTGAAGTGGTTAAACCTTTTTCAGACATAGAAATGTTGATATAAAGTAGAGCTATGGATGTAAGGTACAATCCATTTGACCTAATATGATGAATTTAGGAATTTTCTGATTCATTTTTAAAGATTAAAGTAGTATTAAACCCAAAAATAAACATTTAATGTTTTGTAATTTACCAATCCTTAAAAATGGTTATCTGGCCAATAATACACCTCCTGTCTTAGGATGTCTCCACTCTGGATGAAAGAGTAATGGAGGCACCTTTGGACAGTAGCATTGTCAGTCTGGTGAGGGGGTTGTATTAGATAAACTGGGAGATTTAGATGAACTTGACTAACAAATTAAAACCAAACTCCAGCTAGCAATGCTTTTTTTCCCCATTGGGATTTACGTAAATGAATAGAATCTGACCATTGTTAGTACCCATTTAAATGGTTTGTCTCAGCCCTCTATTTGCCACTTTTGCTGGACAGCTTGGTCTAATATACAAAGCTTTAAAAAAATAGACTTACTTTCAGGATCAACAGGTGAATAAAAAGGAAAACAAGCCTAAAAAGAAAACAAATGCAAACACCACATCTTCTTAGACTGGTAAACTGCAATATCATTTTTAGTTTTGTTTTTCGGTTTAATACTTTTTTTAAACTATGTTCAGATATTCTATTGTGTTTAAACGACAAAATCAAAAAAAGGTTAAAAGCTAGAGCAAATGTAAAATTGTATTATATATTATGTATAGTATATTTTAAAATTACATGGGGCTTAAGTGCAAGCAAGGTATTAATTATGTCAAGATCAGTACTCGGTCAAAAACTGTATATTTTTGGTGCTGCTTTTTTTTTGTAAAATGTGATAATAAAAATATTATTGTGAATTGGTTCCGTCTATAATTTCATTGATGTATCTATGCATTGGATTAAACATTTAGTTTCAGAACTTTTTCATTTAAAAATGGCATCATATTCACAAGCCAGTACAGCTACCTATACCCTTGTTTTATTTTTAATACTTTCTGATATATAAACATAAAGTGATTGTAAATGTTTTTGTTTTTTTTTAAATATCAAACGTTATATTTACCTGCTCTGTGCAAAGGTTTTGCACAGAGTGATCTCGATCCTCCTCTTCTGGGATCCCTTGGAGGCACTCCTGGCTCCTCCTTTTCATTGAGTGCCCCCATGGAGAGCTGCCTTCCATGGGGGCACTCGTGTGGGCACGCTCCCAAGTCCGTCCATTGACACAGACAGCAGGAATCGGCCCAGCCCCCCAGCTCCCGTGTCATTGGATTCGAGGGCTCTGGGGGGGGGCAGCTGCAGCACAGAAGGTTTTTCACCTTAATGCATAGAATGCATTAAGGTGTAAAACAATGAGGGTTTACAACTCCTTTAATGATTGGACCTTTTAGTAATTTTGCAAGTCTGTATCAATAAATTCCTATCATGTCAAAAGAAACTTAGAGCCCTTCATTGCAATGCATAGCAGTAACACACCCCATGGCATCCCTACACACCTGCTTTGCAGCAAAACACAACAAATGTCAATGCACTAACATGGTGCAGGGATCATATGTTTTTACAAATGATCAGTCTGCCTAAACATAGCGTGGGACACAACGCATGTTAATCCACCAAAACATGAAGGTGTAAATGTGCTGTAACATTATAAATTTTCAGAAAAGCCCAATTTTTATCATTAGAAAGTAATGCATGAGCTCCAGTTAAAGGATAACTCCACTTTCATGGGAAAAAGAAAATGTGCCGATAAATATGGTATTTCTAATGCTCAGTCTCCACAAACAATGTACATATTAAAGACAAAAAAAGTACATCTGTGTTTGGAAATGTGATAGTAAAATACATTTTCATATATAACTAAATTCAGCTATCAATATTTTAATCATTGCATGCTTGAAATGTTATTCATGTTTTTATCAGTCTCCTAAACATTTTGATAAGATAGATCACATATGAAGAAAAAAATGAAACAGTAAAAATGGAAAAGGATCAAAGAGAGATCTATGAATACCGATTGTATGCAAAGAATAGATAGCCACTGGTATGAGTGATGGTTAAATAACATTTTAGAACTATTTTTATAAACAGGTGCGCTTCCTATGTACTAGCTTACAGTATGTGTGTACAAAAGATCAAATAAATCAATACGATAGCATATATAAATGTATAGACACGGCTCTCTCAAAAGGTTATGGGATTTTACCGGGAGGTAGTGTGGCTGTTATTAAGGTGAGCAATAACAACACCAGTAGTATAAAAATATAAATTTATTGAAAATATCAAATAAAAAAAACACAGCCGTAATACAAATTGTAACCGTAAATTGGAGCTTGATATAAGAAATCAAATACGTAAGTATGCAGGAGTAGCCAACATGTTTCGCAAAACGCTTCATTAGGGCACTGCATGCATTAATGATTTTATCTGGGTTACATAAGACATGAGACATATCATTAGTATAATAACAAACATACAATTATCAATTCAAAAAGCAAGAAATTATTTGATTGCATTACATTTATATAGCGACAGTATTTGTTACATTTGCTCACCTGGTTTGTAAAAAATGAACCACTAAACCGCAACATTGCACAGGCATTCACCCATCGTGGTACCACTGCCTGGGGCCGATTCCCAATGGAAGTCAAATCCGAGCGGGATTGCCGGTGGGGAAATTGGACCGTGTTTGATTGCCGGGATTGAGATAGTATGACAATCTGGAAATTAATTATGCAAATAATAATAATAATAATAATGATGAGTAGTAAGGATAGAAACGCCAAGGAAGATGCCATAATAAGATATACGATAAGCATACTAGTAGGAATTTTATAGGTAATTGTACATACTATTTAATGTCTTAAAATGTATTTGTATATATTTGTATTATTTATTTAAAGTGGTGTTCCACCCAAAAAAAAAAACTACATGAAGAATCCTAAAAAAAAATACAAAAAAACATTTGGATATTTTTTTTTTTTACTCACCTCTAAATGCCTGTTGCTAGGGGGTCCCTCGTAGTCTGCCTCTTTCAGTTCCTGGGCTGGTGACATCACTTCTGTCTCGGCACAGGAAGGGCTCAGCTCTGCTCCCTCCCTCCTGTCAATCATCTGGGACCCATTACAGGTCCCAGGTGACTGAGCGGCCAATCACGGCGCTCGACGCCGCTCGCGCATGCGCAGTGGGTGCCAGGCTGTGAAGCCACAGCCCGGCGCCCACAGTTGCAATGCCGGCACCGCCGAACGGAGGGGGAGACGAGCGGGGCCCAGGGACAGGTAAGTTTCCAATTAAAAGTCAGCAGCTGCAGTATTGGTAGCTGCTGACTTTTAATTTTTTTTTTTTTTTTTTTCTAGTGGCCCTCCTCTTTAAATTCATAAATTCATACATGTTGGCTACTCCTGCATACTTACGTATTTGATTTCTTATATCAAGCTCCAATTTACAGTTACAATTTGTATTACGGCTGTGTTGTTTTTATTTGATATTTTCAATAAATTTATATTTTTATACTACTGGTGTTGTTGTGGCTCACCTTAATAACAGACACACTACCTGCCGTGTCTCTTTTTCCACATTTTACTCAATACGATAGCAAAAAAATGAATATATCATAACAATATTAAATTGTGCAAATACCTAAAAGTAAGAAGCGTACCTGTTTATATAAATAGTTATTTCAGTTTCTTGTATTTAAACAGTGTGCTGCACCCAAACATACACTAAGCGCAAAAAATAACATGTTAGGACTTGAGGGTGTCAATATTTTTGTCCAGTCCATTTTTGGAGTTTTCCATGGAGTGTGTCAGATTTGGCTTTTTGTTTCTCCAATTTTTTTGTCATACCATTACAAACAAAAGTAATAAAGATGAGAATGCCTAAACATTTGTAATTGCAACAATTTTCTGGGTGAAGTGGTGCATTATCTGACAGAATGCAGGAGTGTCAATATTTTTGGCCATTACTTTATATATTGGAAAGGGGGGGGCAGTTATACCTGGTATATGCTGATATACTGTTATGGATCTCACAGATCACTCACAATTTGACACTTATACACAATGATTACTTATATAAGTAAATACCACCACCCCCAACAGGGAAAAGATCAAATTCCAAAATATGAACTACTGTAAGGGTCCGCTGTGAGAAAGAAAAATGTATATGTATTTATATAAAGGCAAATGTGGGAATGTTAGCATGCTGTAGCTGTATATTACAGGGATGGCCTCGATGACCCAGACCTGAAGGCCAGCTTTGGATTTTTGATGATGTTCCAAGTAATGTCTCGGGAACACTCTGTTTATCATATCCTTTTTCGATGAACTGTCAGTGCTCATTAAATTGTTTGTGCAAGGTGCGAATGGTTTTGCCTACCTAAAAAAGGCCACAGAGACATGTTATACAATAAACAACGTATTTGCTGGAACAATTGTAAAATTCCTTGAAGGTATAGGTTTTACCCTTAACTGTAATGTTTTTTGACCATGATTTACAAACTGAAAAGTGTAGTGGATGGGAGTAGTGCGACATTTATTGGCATAATTATGGTATTTTGAATTTGAAGGTACCTACTATCTGCAGTCCCAAGGCACAGCTATGGGGGCTAATTTTGGCCCCAACTATGCCAACTTAAAGATGGGATACTGGGAGCTTCAGTATATCATCCACAATAACCCCTTTGCCACCCATCTGATTTATTATGATCGCTACATCGATGACATAATAATCATATGGGACGCCACTAAAGAGAGCATAGGATTATTTGCACAACATTGCAACCATAACACCCTAGGACTTGCTTTTACTCATGTTATAGACCGTGACAAACTAGCATTTCTGGACCTAGAACTCTATCACAGTGGTTCACAAATACATGCAACCAATTTTGTTAAATACACTGCTGGCAACTCTTTTATTCATTACCGTAGTTGCCATCACCCTAGGTGGATTAACAATATACCTAAAAGTCAATTTCAAAGGATCAGCCACAATTGTACCAGGGATGACAATTACAATACTCAGGGTGAACTCCTCACCAAAAAATTCCTGGACAAGGTGTACCCTCCTACCATTGTACTGGAGGCATTTCAGCATTATGCCTCCAAACCCACTCCCAAGTCGAGAGTACTAGAGGAACCACAACCCATATGTTTTACAACCCAGTCCAGATCCTACTCAAAGATCCATTTTTAGGTACATCTCTAAACCCAGGTACCCAAGGTGTCATATCACAAAGTCAAGGTTATTAAAAGCAAGGTTGCACCCAGCAAAATCAATAAATGTCGCACTACTCCCATCCACTACACTCCTCTGATTCAATTAGTCAGTATGTTCCAGTGCCGGAAAAAATTGTGTGCCACAATTCAGTTCGTACATCATGGTCAAAAAACCTTTACAGTTCAGGGTAAAACCTATACTTTCAAGGAATTTTACAATTGTTCCAGCGAATACGTTGTTTATTGTCTAACATGCCCTTGTGACCTTTTTTACATAGGCAGACCCATTCGCACTTTGTGCAAACGATTTAGTGAGCACAGACGGTTCATCGAAAATGGATGTGACAAACAGTGTTCAGAGACATTTTTTGGAACATCATCAAAAATCCACAGTTGGCCTTCAGTTCTAGGTCATTGAGGCCATCCGTGGTTTATTTATGCAAGATTGGATTGATTATTAGTTTGTTTGGAATACACTAGGTGATTTGTATTTAGTTAGTTCAGTTGGCACAGCCAACACAATTTTTGTGATTTTTTTTTTTTTCAGTTGTGGGAAAACAATTATTTGGCCTGCAGCCATTAGATATTATTTAAGAGGGACACATTAGGCTAGGAAGCGCAGGATAATATACACGCTTCTTAAAAACTCTCCATGATCAGCTCCCCCCAGCCCTCCATCAGCCCAATTCTTACCTTGCTCCTCTTTCGAACCAGTACTGTGTCCAAGAGCAGCATTGCTGTACAATAGGGTCCCCATAGGGCCCCCCCTTACATAAGGGTCCCCAGAGAGTTCTCCCCTTACATCAGGGCCCCCAGTGGGCCCCCCTTACATCAGGGTCCCCAGAAGAGCCCCCCTTACATCAGGGTCCCCAGACAGCTGCCCTCCCCTTCCAGAGATTCCTCTGTACCTGGCTGGTCTCCGCTGTGCACTTCCAACCCCCAGCACATCTCTGGACTCCCCACCTGCGGGGAGGTGGGAGGCGGCGATCAGCAGCTCTATGGTGCCCGCAAGCCGCGGGATCTCCCTGGGGCTAGTAGTTCTCTTTCCAACTGTATACAGTGGAGAGGGGAGGGGCCTCTGACCTGACCAGATATCCGCAAGAGTATAGAAGCAGAGCCGACTCACTTGTAAATTGAGTGACGCGGATACATGCCCAGGTCAGAGGCCCCTCCCCTTTCCACTGTATACAGTAGGGAAGAGAACTAATAGCCCCGGGGAGATCCCGCAGCTCACGGGCACCATAGAGCTGCCGATCACCCCCTCCCACTCCCCCCACTGCATTCTAAATTGACAGCCAGAGGTGTACAGAGAGATGCCGGGTCTTGGGGCCCCCCCACAGCAGCAGATCGCCAGGGCCCAGTCGCAAGTGCGACTTCCGCGACCCTGAAAGTTCCGTCACTGCATTTTACAAGCATACATGCATAAAATACTGACCAGCAAATCAGATTTATGCATTTTTTGTTTTACTTATCTATAAACAGCGCATGTTAAGCGCCTGTGTGTACAGGCACATTGAAAACAATGGTCTGTATATAGATCATTAAAAAAGAAAAAACACACTGTATGCCTGAAAACGCTCAGTATTTTGGCAGAAGTGTGTAAGAGGTCTAAGTTACTCAGGCGAGTAAAAGTCTGCTTTAACACACAGGAGGACATAAAATATTTGTTTTGCTTGGGAATGTTGTCTGCAGTATATACAGTATCTTGCATCTGACTCTGTAGGTGCATTCATTTCTGCTGAACTATTTAAAATCTAGATTGGAAGAGGTCTGGAGACAGCTAGTTGCTAGATTCACTTCCCATTCACCTCTGACATAAATAAAATGCACCTTTTTTCGAAATATTATTTTTTCATATCAGCTTAATATTAGTTTGACTTTTTCAGCTATATTACAGTATGTATTATTATGTATTATTTTCAAAGCCGTAGTTATCCAGCCAAAACATCTATGTCAATTTTGCTAAAGAGAATAGCAGATGCACATCAAACACACTACACAAGGTTTTCAACAAGATATTTGTTAATGTATTTATAATGTCTTTAGAAGAAAGCTGCTTTACTTCAAAACAAAGACATTCATTTTTTTAACTCAACTGAAGCAAAATAAGTGAAAAGAACTTGTAGTTACAATTTTAAAATGTTTTTCCATCGTAATGGGTAGAGTCAGGCCCAAACTGGGACCAAAAATAGGCCTGGGCAATTTAGACTGAGCAGCTCGAGCCCTGGGGGGGCTTAGATGGGGCGCGGGCATTTGTGTGGGTGGTTGGTGGTGGGATATTCATCTCAAGAGGCATCCCAATCCAGCAAAGAGACAGCCTCATATAGCAAAGACACTGCCCAATCCAGCAAAGACATCCCCATATAGCAAAGAGACAGCCAAATCCAGCAAAGAGACATCCCCAATCCAGCAAAGAGACATCCCCAGACCAACGCTTGAGCATTATATAACAAATGGTAGATCTAACGGAGACCATCTAATCTGATTGTACAGTGTATAGCCAACTTGAGTCTATAAGTCAAAGAAACACAGTAAGATCGCATTCTTCATTTATACCCTTTGGGTATAATGTGTCTAGTTTATAAATCCAATATAATTCCCTCAGCAGTATTGACCTGGCCGGGTTTGACTTCCTCAATTACAATGAATCGTAATTGTGAACTGGGAATGGCGTGCTACTGGTAAGGTAAGGTCACCCCCCCCCCCCCACTTTGCTCTGTGTTCACAAAATCTAATTAGAATTCATGTGAGGTTTTTCCAACACATACCTGTGCACAGAAGATACAGTATATTTCTGGAAAAGCAGTTTACAAGCAACTTGATTGGAATTTTTTTCCTGTCCTCAGGTGTGTAAAAAATGTATTTTTACAAAATTACATTAAATACAATTTCTACAAAATTACATTGAGTACAATGCCCACATTGGCTCCCACCTCATGGTGTCTGATAGATGAGTAACCAATTAGTACCTGAAGTCGGTGGAGGATTGGAAAAAGTAGCATGCAACAATCTATCTCTAACAATCTGTGATCTCTTATGTGCAAAGAGAGGGGAGAGAGGATGACGTGATTTTTCTCTGCTGCACTTTAGTAACATACAGTATATCGGTCTCTTCCCCGGCCTCTAAAACAATGGTAAAGCGGCGCTAAAAATAGTGTGAAAGGGGTCTTAATAAAAACAAAAGCATCTCTGCCTTATTTTACATGAAGATTTCCATTGTGCCGCAAACCGACACAAAATTGATACCCTATTTTTTTTTTGCTGTACTTAAAGCGGTTGTATACCCTGCTCTGACATTTTTACCTACAGGTAAGCCTATAATAAGGCTTGCCTGTACGGTTTAGGAGATATTCACCTTGCATGCAGCCGCTGACGTCAGCGGCGCATGCGCTCTGAAGGTCCAGAACACCATATCAGCATTCCCACTATTTCCACTGTAGTTTACATACAGGTTTCCATTGATCCCCAACTACTTCATTTTCTATATACATGTTGCACTTGACTGTTCCACACACTATCATATAGCTGTTTATTAATGCCAATTTTTGCCATCTAAGCATGGATACATTCATGAGCCCAATCAGAAGTCTGACCTATTTAGTATCTAATCATCATTAGAATATATCTTTTATTTTTAATTATTTATTCACATTTTATTTCTGAGTTTTTTTATTTCTGAGTTTTTTTGAGTATGGACAGTATTTGTTGCTCTAGGGTCAAATACAATTAGCCTTATGTATCCCCTTAATACATGCAGTGTCTAGCACTAGTTTTTGGCTAAACAAGAGTTAATAGTACTGGCCTCCTACTCCCGCTCTTCACAGCATATAAATACTTGTTTTTGGCCAATCTCCTTCTCATGGTTTGATAAGGGGGCCCTCCTATCTGCCCTGAAACATGTAGCCACATCCCGTCCAGACTTAGGGTTGCCACATCATGCCTTTAATCCAGGACACACATTAATTACACAGGTTCTGTGCCTGATTAAGATGCTAATTAAACTCACTTGGTGCCTTATCTGCATTAAATCAGCCTCAGAACCTGTGTAATTAATATGTGTCCTGGATTAAAGGGATGATGTGGCAACCCTACGTCCAGTCCACTTCCTGTCTTCACCCAGCCAAGAAAGGTGCTGTTTGGAGCCACAGCCATCTTGACACTTCTGGAAGCTGCTGATGTTTATGTTCCAGCCTGAAGTCTGACAGCTGCACTTCCTTCAAGAACTCTGCATCAACCAGCCACGTGCCTGCCCAGCTCTGCAGCCTCATGTTGATCCTATGGAGGTCTATGATAAGCCTTGATTTACTTTTTTCTAGCGAGTGCATTTTAATTGTCTTTTATGCTTTTTTAATAAATTGCTACACCTGGATGGAGGCACCCTCTTGCATTTGTTTTTTATACAGTCAGGCTAGGAGACTAGTAGTGATAGCAGTGGAATGGCTATCCAGCTGGATAAGTGCAGTAGAAGGTCACCCTGGCAGATATCACAGGCTCATCCAAGGTGTGGAGTCTAAGCACTAACTAGTGTTCAGAAGAGCTCCTGATGGTGAAGATAGGTTTTGCTGTGTGTTGGTACAAAAGTCTTCAAGATTTCCCCGCCAGGAGGTGAGCAAGCCGGGGTCCAGTAGTAGATATAGCAGGTAGGAAACAAGCAGAAGCGTAGTCAGTAAACAAGCCAAAGATGGGCAACAAGTGGTTGGGATCAAGCAGAAGTGTAGTCAAGGAACAAGCCAAAGGTCGGTAACGAATAGTAACGGAGATACGGACAGCAGCAGGAGTGAGATACTGGCAGGAAAGAGCACAATAATCTGACAAACAAGAAGTGCAAATGTATGGCTTAAATAGGAAGTTTATAGGAGGAGCAAAGGGTTCAAAGCTCAAGAGAAACATGGTTCAAAGCAAGATTGTCCAATAAATTGTCCAGGGAGCTGTCCAGCATCTCAGGTGGCTCAGTAAGGCCCCTTTCACACGTGCAGATCTGTGTTGATCCGACCCGTGAACATCCGCTTGCTCAGTGGGGATCGCTCTGTTGATCCCCGCTGAGCCGCGGGTGACAGGGCGGTCCCTGCACACTGTGCAGGGACCACCCTGTCAGATCTCTGCTTTCCCCTATGGGGGATCGGATGAACACGGACCGTCTGTCCGTGTTCATCTGATCCGCTCTGCAGACACATAGAAAAATAGGATTTTCCTCTGTCTGCAGAATCGGACAATAGCGGGGATGGATGATATCGGGTGTTAGCGGATGTTCATCCGCTGACACCCGCTATCCCATAGGGATGCATGTATGTCCGTATTTCATCCGAAAACGGATGGATGAAATACGGACATACGGTCCGCACGTGTGAAAGGGGCCTTAGAAGAGACATTGCCAGACACAGCAGAGGTTGCAGGTTTAGACCCGGTCCTGACAGTAAGGGTCAAAGTGTCCCACTCTATGGTTGATGTCCCGGACTTCAATTCCCCATGGACCTCAGTATTATGCATAGAGGTTACTATTATTATTATACAGGATTTATATAGCGCCAACAGTTTGCACAGTGCTTTACAACGTTAGGGCAGACAGTACTGTTACAATACAATTCATTACAGGAGGAATCAGAGGGCCCTGCTCATTCATAGACTTATCCTGCTGACTGGAGGAGTGCAACACAACATCCAGCCTAGTGGTAGAAAGTGAAAGTAAAAGTGACTGTAAAAAAGGAAAATGTCTCCTCCATGTTTCTGTAGTCCAGAACCTGGCTACACTTGCAACTTAACCGCTTCCATATCGGGCCAAGTCTGGCATTCCTCTTCCATCATGTTCAGCCTCCCAAAGTCATAGAGATTGCCAAGGATCATCTGGTATTCGGCCACCGTCGGCCGATTCATTCCCTGTCTCGCCGATTGCATGGACGAGCCGGTAGAAGCACCGCCCTGTAAAAACAGTCAAGCAGTTGAAAAACCGCTATGATTGTTTTTACTGTGCAGGGAATAACCAGCAGAAAAAAACGATATCTGAAGGATGCCTGCAGCTGCAGGCGTCCTTCAGATATATCCACTGGGCATAATATGATGTTTAGCGGTATGGTAAGTGGTTAATTTGGTGATCTCTCTTGTGGATTATTTAGTGTATATTATAACAAACATAACGGTTTAAGGTACTCCCCTATGTCAGATACTCAGATACAAAAGTTAAGGATATTCCTTAATATTTTTAAAATATTGGTGTTTACTAATCAACCAAAACACCTGAAAAAACATCATGCCTAGCCAAAAAAGCCAATAGAAAATAACATAAAGATGGGCAGGAGCAACATGTAAGCAAGAGCAGTAGTGCTGAGCAGAGATGGTATTTTTTTTTTTTGTACATTTTTTTTTATTGGTTCTATAATGGCATAACAATAAAAAAAAACAGCCATACAGATGACAATGGGCATTAAAGTATTATATTAGAGGTACAGCTTGTAGTAGGCAAACACTGATAGCTGTAAATAGTTACATGGCATATATCCTTGAGCATATTGACCTTGTGTTGATGGAATTAGGAAGTAGTGATTGTTTGTAGAATGCATAGATTATTTTCTACAACTTCTAATTTGCTCCACGGATGATTATATCCAGGATACTTAGCCTGTATTACAAATTTTGGAGAGTGTTGAATGCTTTAATTCTTGTATTCTTGTAGCAGCTGATGTAGGTTCATTTTATACAATAATTAGACACCAAACTGTTTTATGTGAAGTGGGCATTGGGAAGATCAGATCTATCTAGGAAACATCAGAAGTATTTGATTAAGAGCTTGGAAATTGGATTGCAGCACAATTACTTCTGGTGTAATTACCAATATTAGGGTGTTGCTATGGGTGCCCAATTCACTCCCAGTGTGGCAAATCTTTTTCTGGTCCACTGGGAGGCAGAAGTGGTGTTTAAAAATAGACCTAAACAGCTTAAGTGTTATAGGCAGTTTATGGATGACGTATTTATGATCTAGGAAGGTGATGAGATGAGTTTGTCTTTGTTTATGGAAAAGCTGGATTGTACTGACAAAAACATAGTCTTTTCACGGAAAACTGACAAAGAGAAGATTGTGTTTTTGGATTTGGAAATCTCAAGGGATAAGTGGAAATTTGTGACCAAAACCAACTTCAAACCAAGCGATTGTAACAGTTACATACTATTAGATAGCTGTCGCCATAAGCCGTTATTTAATATTTCTAGGGGCCAACTCATCCATTTATGTAGGAACTATACTTTAGATACTGATTTTTCACAACAATCTTATATGTTATCCAAAAGATTAGGGTGCATTGATTAGAGAGAAAATCATGACATAATAGAACAAAATAGAACAGGGTTTGATAATTAGTTCCATATCATTCTTGATTAAAATGTACAGTACAACAAACAAATGGAAAAGATTAATATTAAATATTGGGGGGATTTTACAGAAAGATGGACTCTTGGGACCTATCCTCTCTTCACATCCCAGATTTGTATATAAAAAGCCTCTAATCTCCAGCCCACCCATTATATGCTCTAATCTCGAGAACCTTATAGCACCAGGAGTGATAGAGCCCCTGAAAAACAATAATAGTTTAGCTCCATTCCTTACAGGGTTCTGTGGATGTGGTAAATGTAAAGAATGCAGAACCTCTCTTAGGAACAGTAGGAAAAAGAAAGAATTTATAGCCACATCATCACACAGAAAATATGATAATAAAGAATTTATCACATGTGCTACTGAGGGGGTGGTATATACTGTATGCTAGAATGCCCCTGTGGGCATTCTAGTACGAGTGAGAGAACATATCGCTAATATTAAGATGGAGAAAAAAATCATAAGGTTACTAGACCTTCACATGTGTCCTAATAATGACCCGAAGGGGCTCAAGTTTTGGGGGATTGAAAAAGTGTCCAGACACTTGAGAGGGGGTAATTTCACCAGATAGTTGTGGGAATCTTTTTAGATTTATCATCTTAAAACCCTTGTCGTCTCTGGTTTCAGTGTAGACTTTGATCTAAATTGCTTTATTAGTAATTCTTAATCCCTCCCATTAATTGGGTGCTTTTAGATATTTGGTCATTTTGAATGGGATTTTAATTAATAAAGAATAAAACACTTTAGCAACTGAATTAACCTGTCTAACAATATGCCTTAAAAAACATGCGTGTGGACTAAACCCCTGTTTTTAACGCATACTGTTAGGGTAATTCGGTTGTCTGCGAGCTGGTTGATAACTAGGCTTGGGTTTTTTCCTGGGCATTCCCCAGGCTTTGTTGTTACCTGTTTTAGCCTTCCAATGCCGCTTACTGCGATAGCCAGCTATAGATGAGGGCGGTGGCAAGTTTTTTCATTATCACGTTGGTGTTTGTTTTGGTCCAGCAGCGCACCAACACCTTTGCAGCCATTTTGCTATTTGCTAGGTTTTTGGTGTACTCCTGTACCTTTAAGAAGGGGTGGGCTCTCCTTAAGTCCACCTGCCCTCATTTATCCATCAGAATGCATGTGCCTCCATTGTGGGGACACTCATATTTTAGTGTTAGGACCACAGATACCAGGGGGCCGTGACAAGGCTCTGTGGCTTACGCATGCGTTTGCAAATGCGTGCGGGCTAAACCCCTGTTTTTAACGCATACTGTTAGACAGGTTAATTTGGTTGTCTGCGAGCTGGTTGGTAAGTAGGCATGGGTTTTTTCCTGGGCATTCCCCAGGGTTTGTTGTTACCTGTTTTAGCCTTCCAATGCTGCTTACTGCGATAGCCAGCTATAGATGAGGGCGGTGGCAAGTTTTTTTTATCAACACTGCACCGGGATCCTGCAATGCAATCCCGAGTGTGGCTCGGGGTTACCGCTAATGGTACTGAAATATAACCCCCGAGCCACACTCGGGAAAACCACCAGGCAGGTTAAAGTGGAAGTAAACACTTTGTTTAAAGATGTTCCTACAGGTTAGCCTGTAATAAGGCTTACCTGTAGGTACAGTGAATATCTCCTAAATCTGCATGGTTTAGGAAATATTCACACTGCAAGCATTGACACCACCAGCGCATGCGCTCTGAAAGGATGTATACCGTGCCGTCCTTTCAGCGCTACGTGCTGCGGTCTGTGAGTCCCGTGCACATGCAATGTAACGTCATCGTGGCACAGCCGATCAGACGGCCGGAGGACACGAACCCGGAAGGAAGACTGGGTGAAGATGGAAGCGCCTCTCAGCAGTGACAGCGCGGTGCTGGAAGGCTTCGTTCTAAGATAAGTATTTCATAATGTGCTAGTATGCAATGCATACTAGTGCATTATGCCTTAACCTTGTTAAAAAAAAAAATGTTGCAGTTTACTACTGCTTTAAAGACATACAGAGAGTACTATTAGTGCCCTCTTTTGTTTTTTTTTATAACAACTTGGCTTTGTGAGCTGGCTTGTGGGTTCTAAAGGAGAGGAGTAGCCAGGAGGAAGACTACAGTTTGCATTGGTAGCCCAAGGCAAATGGGCGACATAAAGAGATATTTGACTTTGAGTGTTCATGAGGTCAAATAGGGAGGTGGAAAATTTAAAGAAACAGTCAGCACAAAAACACCTCCTAAAGTCCTAAAGCTGCTGGACACTAAAGGCAAATATATAAACCCTTTCAGAACTTGACAATAACAAACAGTGCTTGTTATTACATGTATGTAATAGTCACCAATTATGTAATAATTGGTGACTATATTCCTCTGGTATTGTCAAAGGTGGCTGCAGTGATTCTGTTTTTTAATTTAATTTAATTTTTACACTTGCTGACGGTTTCGATCGACTTTTAGATTTTATTTAATTACTGGCCATCACTCCGTTATGGTCGTTTTAAATATCATTTGGTGATCCCTCTCTTTTTGAGGTTCAATCCAGAATGTTGATGTACAGCACCTATCTGGTGTGGTTTAAGTGATGCTTGTTTTTTTGCCTTTTGAGAGGATCGTTTGCATTTTTACAAAGGCTACTATACTCCTTACTAATGGCATGTTTACAAGGGGGTTGCTTATCAGCACCCCCTCTCTTAGTAACCTCTCCACAACGAGGGTTGGATATGAGGGAATAAAGGTGAAGGGCAGGGCATGAAATGTCCCTGCCCCACCACCTGTGGGATCGTGGCAGACCTACTTTTAAATTTAAATTAAGTTATTTAAAAAAATAAATAAATAAATAAAATAAATAAATAATAATTACTATACAAATTACTTACCTCTGATTGGTGATCGAGATTGACAGTTGCCCCAAACGGTCCTCTGGCACGAGCATACAGCCTATAAAAGCAAGAGGATGCATCATTACTGGGCAGAAAACGACGAGGATTTGAAGAGGAGCACGTCCCATCCCCCCCTCCCTGTCGTGGCCTGATTTATGAAGTTTTTTATATCCTTTTCTCGAAAAGGGATAATTGTTTTTTGGTTTTACATTATATAGCTTGAGCTTAAATGGCTGAGCTATTTATATATTTATTTATATTGATATACTATTTTATATTTGATTTTAACTCACGTTAAATTTGTTGATTATTTCTGATTAAAAGTTGATATGTTTAATTATAATTTATACCTATAAATAAAAGGCCACGGCCAATTCAAACCACAGGTATTTTTGATGTATTATTCTTTTAACTATTATAACAGATTATTAAATATTAATTGTTATTGGTTATGACTACGATCCCAGTTCCTTTCCTCACATATGCGTCTCACTAAACAGCTGGGGAGACGTGATCCATATCACATGACCCGGCGTCACTTCATTTCAGACGCTCGGTCTAGCCTCTGCACTATTGGGGATGGACTTCCTGATGTGTAGGATCATGTGATCAGGCGTTGTATCGTCACAACGCCGTGATCACTATGGCAACTGTAGTAAGCTTACAAGTCTTTTTACCTCCCACTCCCGAGCGGCGCATTCTGATTGGACGTTCGTCGCTCGGTTCTTTTTAGCTAACAGGTGATTATGATAAGGGGCCCTTTTAAAATAAGAACCGGACGTATGGGACTCTGTTACCGCTGAGGAAGTCCCGTTGGACGATTTGCGTGCGGGAGCATCCCCAGACGTCACTGCAGCCACCTTATCGATTTCTGTCACCATTGTTGTGTATACACCTAAAATCCTAGCACTAGGTTATAGTGCCACCAATGTAAGTACCAGTCTTTTAAAATAAAGTAATAAGCTTTTAGCTATACAGAGTGCACTATATTATTTTTTATATTGCATGTTACTATGGACGAAAACATACAAAGTTACTGAGTGCAGACTATCCTAAAGAGGTGCCCGGCTTTCCATCCAAGATCCTAACCTGAACCACTAGTTGTGGTGAATGCCTGTACGACCCACCTGTTAATTCAGGGGTCCATTTCGTAAGGTGAGTGGTTTGGCTAGCAAGTGGTGTGAGCACGGAATAAGGAGCACTTCAGCGTTTGCATGAAGCACCCTTTACCACCACAGATGTTTTCGCCTTCTTATTAAATCTATGTCTACTTTCTTCCTAACAGAATTTCATATGGACATTCAAATAGGGAGGTGAGTAGATATTATTATTGCACGTACGGTGGATTGCATGTATATCATGGTGAAGAGAAGAAAAGAATAACCCATTTGGACATGTCACTACGGTGATTGGTTTTAAAGAGGCAGTGGACTTTGAATAGAAGGACTTTTGCAAATAATCGTGTTGTTATTAGTTGCGCTACACTTTATACTTTGTATATTGTTTACTTTTAAGGGATGTTGTGCAATCACCTTAATAGTGCTGAGCAGACAACCATTGATTTTTTATTGTTTATCTGGATTTTTATTTTCTTTGAGATTAAATTTTTTTTTTTTTTTAAAGCATTGTGGATTACACAGATTTTACTTTTCTATAATATTCATGATGTGCCAAAGATCTAATCTTTCATAATATAGTTAATAGCCTCAATACAGGTTGTTACAGCTGGCAAGCATGCATACCTTTTTCCAAGTTTAAGAAACAGTTGTTCAATTTTAGATTTTTTGGCAATATCACCTTATACAGTATGAAAAAATTTGGTAAATTACCCTTTACTACACAGAAACCCAGGCAGTTGCACAAGTACATTCCCCATCCATAGGTCCTTCATGTTTCTCTTAGTACAGGGTCTCCTTTTTATGATGTTTCTTAAGAAGAACTCTAAAAAAAAGTGCCATATTGTTTAAAAGTAAGAATTTGGTGAACCCGTTTAAATCCCTCTTCCTGCCTTGGGACCTCTGCCACACTTTGTCTCTTCTCCATTCTTGGAGCAATGCTTCACTCTTAAAAAAGTATACATCAGAGCCAGATGAAGGTATCTTTGGCTGTGCCTGATGACACCATTGGTCCTCTTCTTTTTCATAACTACATGGCAGGGGATGTCAATCTACCAAGAAGAAAAATGGCATCCAATTGTTGCATTGGTGAGTCTGAAAAATCTTTGTACATGCAGTACTGTGTGGGCCATCATCTTGGTGAAGGTCAGAAGTGCTGTCTGAACCCATTTAGATTGTAGCTCTTGGTCAAGGTTGCACACTGATTTCTTGTCTACAGTGGAGAGTATAAATTTCATGGGGGAATTCAATCAGCATGTTTGGTGTCTTCTTGATTAGTATTAAACTATACATTTGTGTAACCACTTTTTTATCCGGGTAACTCCTCTACAGTAGGAATTATGATTATGAATAAAGCGTGGCCCTGGTTGGGCCAGACTTGCAGAAGTGGCTTACTCTAACTGTTATGCCCCGTACACACGGTCGGATTTTCCGACGGAAAATGTGTGATAGGACCTTGTCGTCGGAAATTCCGACCGTGTGTAGGCTCCATCACACATTTTCCATCGGATTTTCCGACACACAAAGTTTGAGAGCAGGATATGAAATTTTCCGACCACAAAATCTGTTGTCGGAAATTCCGATTGTGTGTACACAAATCCGACGGACAAAGTGCCACGCATGCTCAGAATAAATAAAGAGATGAAAGCTATTGGCCACTGCCCCGTTAATAGTCCCGACGTACGTGTTTTACGTCACCGCGTTCAGAATGATCGGATTTTCCGACAACTTTGTGTGACCGTGTGTATGCAAGACAAGTTTGAGCCAACATCCGTCGGAAAAAATCCTAGGATTTTGTTGTCGGAATGTCCGATCAATGTCCGACCGTGTGTACGGGGCATTAGAGTCTTACTTCTGATTGTATCCCCGTTGCAGATTTTGCCTCACTTCCTGTCCGATAAAACTGTTGTCAGCAGGACAGAGAGTGAGGGGAACTGTCTCTAATGGAGGCCAGGTTAGCAGTAAAAATCAGATAGGGGTTCTAATTCTCATTCTAAAAAAAAAATTGGGTTGAAAGCTTGGTAACAATAATTCTTTGCTAATATGGCAGTACTTGACACTCTCAATAGTGATGCATTTATGTTGAAAATGGCATTAACCACTTGACGACCGCTTCACCCTGATGTACGTCGGCAAGGTGGCATGGACAGGCAAAATCACGTACATGTACGTGATTTGCCTACCGCGGGTGGGCGGTCGTGTTTTGTTCCCCGGCGATAGGAGGTGAGGGGGAGGCCATCCGTTCGTGGCCGCCCCCTCGCGATCGCCGCCGGCCAATGGGAACATTCCTTTGCTGCTGTATGCTAAACAGCAGCAAAGGATATGATGTCATCTCTCCTCGGCTCGGTATTTTCCGTTCCGGGGCCGAGGAGAGAAAACTGAAATGTGAGTGCACCAACACTACACACTACATGCCAGGCACACAAAACACCCCGATCGCCCCCCGATCACCCCCCAATCACCCCCCCCCTGTCACAAACTGACGCCAAGCAGGTTTTTTTTTTTTTTTTCTGATTACTGTATTGGTGTCAGTTTGTGACAGTTACAGTGTTAGGACAGTTACTGTTAGCCCCCTTTAGGTCTAGGATACCCCCCTAACCCCCCCTAATAAAGTTTAACCCCCTTGATCACCCCCCGTCACCAGTGTCACTAAGCGATCATTTTTCTGATCGCTGTATTAGTGTCGCTGGTGACGCTAGTTAGGGACGTAAATATTTAGGTTCGCCGTCAGCGTTTTATAGCGTCGGGGACCCCCATATACTACCGAATAAATGTTTTAACCCCTTGATTGCCCCCTAGTTAACCCTTTCACCACTGATCACCGTATAAGTGTTACGGTTGACGCTGGTGGGTTTGTTCATTTTTTATAGTGTCAGGGCACCCGCCGTTTATTACCGAATAAAGGTTTAGCCCCCTGATCACCCGGCGGTGATATGCGTCGCCCCAGGCAGCGTCAGATTAGCGCCAGTACCGCTAACAGCCACGCACGCAGCATACGCCTCCCTTAGTGGTATAGTATCTGATCGGATCAATATCTGATCCGATCAGATCTATACTAGCGTCCCCAGCAGTTTAGGGTTCCCAAAAACGCAGTGTTAGCGGGATCAGCCCAGATACCTGCTAGCACCTGCGTTTTGCCCCTCCGCCCAGCCCACCCAAGTGCAGTATCGATCGATCACTGTCACTTACAAAACACTAAACGCATAACTGCAGCGTTCGCAGAGTCAGGCCTGATCCCTGCGATCGCTAACAGTTTTTTTGGTAGCATTTTGGTGAACTGGCAAGCAAGCACCAGCCCCAGGCAGTGTCAGGTTAGCGCCAGTAGCGCTAACACCCACGCGCGCACCGTACACCTCCCTTAGTGGTATAGTATCTGATCGGATCAATATCTGATCCGATCAGATCTATACTAGCGTCCCCAGCAGTTTAGGGTTCCCAAAAACGCAGCGTTAGCGGGATCAGCCCAGATACCTGCTAGCACCTGCGTTTTGCCCCTCTGCCCAGCCCAGCCCAGCCCACCCAAGTGCAGTATCGATCGATCACTGACACTTACAAAACACTAAATGCATAACTGCAGCGTTCGCAGAGTCAGGCCTGATCCCTGCGATCGCTAACAGTTTTTTGGTAGTATTTTGGTGAACTGGCAAGCACCAGCCCCAAGCAGCGTCAGGTTAGCGCTAGTACCGCTAACACCCACGCACGCAGCATACACCTCCCTTAGCGGTATAGTATCTGAGCGGATCAATATCTGATCCGATCAGATCTATACTAGCGTCCCCAGCAGTTTAGGGTTCCCAAAAACGCAGTGTTAGCGGGATCAGCCCAGATACCTGCTAGCACCTGCATTTTGCCCCTCCGCCCAGCCCAGCTCAGCCCACCCAAATGCAGTATCGATCGATCACTGTCACTTACAAAACACTTAACACATAACTGCAGCGTTCGCAGAGTCAGGCCTGAACCCTGCGATCGCTAACAGTTTTTTTGGTAGCTTTTTATTGAACTGGCAAGCACCAGCGGCCTAGTACACCCCGGTCATGGTCAAACTAGCACTGCAGTAACACTTGGTGACGTGGCGAGTCCCATAAGTGCAGTTCAAGCTGGTGAGGTGGCAAGCACAAGTAGTGTCCCGCTGCCACCAAGAAGACAAACACAGGCCCGTCGTGCCCATAGTGCCCTTCCTGCTGCATTCGCCAATCCTAATTGGGAACCCACCACTTCTGCAGCGCCCGTACTTCCCCATTCACATCTCCAACCAAATGCAGTCGGCTGCATGAGAGGCATTTTCTTTATGTCCTCCCTAGTACCCCTACCCAACAAACCCCCCCAAAAAAGATGTTGTGTCTGCAACAAGCGCGGATATAGGCGTGACACCCGCTATTATTGTCCCTCCTGTCCTGACAATCCTGGTCTTTGCATTGGTGAATGTTTTGAACGCTACCATGCACTAGTTGAGTATTAGCGTAGGGTACAGCATTCCACAGACTAGGCACACTTTCACAGGGTCTCCCAAGATGCCATCGCATTTTGAGAGACCCGAACCTGGAACCGGTTACCGTTATAAAAGTTAGTTACAAAAAAAGTGTAAAAAAAAAATATATAAAATTAAAAAAAAATAGTTGTCGTTTTATTGTTCTCTCTCTCTCTATTCGCTCTATTGTTCTGCTCTTTTTTACTGTATTCTATTCTGCAATGTTTTATTGTTATTATGTTTTATCATGTTTGCTTTTCAGGTATGCAATTTTTTATACTTTACCGTTTACTGTGCTTTATTGTTAACCATTTTTTTGTCTTCAGGTACGCCATTCACGACTTTGAGTGGTTATACCAGAATGATGCCTGCAGGTTTAGGTATCATCTTGGTATCATTCTTTTCAGCCAGCGGTCGGCTTTCATGTAAAAGCAATCCTAGCGGCTAATTAGCCTCTAGACTGCTTTTACAAGCCGTGGGAGGGAATGCCCCCCCCCCCACCGTCTTCCGTGTTTTTCTCTGGCTCTCCTGTCTCAACAGGGAACCTGAGAATGCAGCCGGTGATTCAGCCAGCTGACCATAGAGCTGATCAGAGACCAGAGTGGCTCCAAACATCTCTATGGCCCAAGAAACCGGAAGCTACGAGCATTTTATGACTTAGATTTCGCCGGATGTAAATAGCGCCATTGGGAAATTGGGGAAGCATTTTATCACACCGATCTTGGTGTGGTCAGATGCTTTGAGGGCAGAGGAGAGATCTAGGGTCTAATAGACCCCAATTTTTTCAAAAAAGAGTACCTGTCACTACCTATTGCTATCATAGGAGATATTTACATTCCCCGAGATAACAATAAAAATGATTAAAAAAAAAAATGAAAGGAACAGTTTAAAAATAAGATAAAAAAGCAAAAAAATAATAAAGAAAAAAAAAAAAAAAAAAAGCACCCCTGTCGCCCCCTGCTCTCGCGCTAAGGCGAACGCAAGCGGTGGTCTGTCGTCAAACGTAAACAGCAATTGCACAATGCATGTGAGGTATCACCGTGAAGGTCAGATCGAGGGCAGTAATTTTTGCAGTAGACCTCCTCTGTAAATCTAAAGTGGTAACCTGTAAAGGCTTTTAAAGGCTTTTAAAAATGTATTTATTTTGTTGCCACTGCACGTTTGTGCGCAATTTTAAAGCATGTCATGTTTGGTATCCATGTACTCGGCCTAAGATCATCTTTTTTATTTCATCAAACATTTGGGCAATATAGTGTGTTTTAGTGCATTAAAATTTTAAAAAATTGTGTGTTTTTTCCCCAAAAAATGCGTTTGAAAAATCGCTGCGCAAATACTGTGTGAAAACAAAAAAATGAAACACCCACCATTTTAATCTGTAGGGCATTTGCTTTAAAAAAATATATAATGTTTGGGGGTTCAAAGTAATTTTTTTGCAAAAAAAAAAAAACTTTTTCATGTAAACAATAAGTGTCAGAAAGGGCTTTGTCTTCAAGTGGTTAGAAGAGTGGGTGATGTGTGACATAAGCTTCTAAATGTTGTGCATAAAATGCCAGGACAGTTCAAAACCCCCCCATATGCCCCCATTTTGGAAAGTAGACACCCCAAGCTATTTGCTGAGAGGCATGTCGAGTCCATGGAATATTTTATATTGCGACACAAGTTGCAGGAAAGAGACAAATTTTTATTTTTTTTTCACAAAGTTGTCACTAAATAATATATTGCTCAAACATGCCATGGGAATATGTGAAATTACACCCCAAAATACATTCTGCTGCTTCTCCTGAGTACGGGGATACCACATGTGTGAGACTTTTTGGGAGCCTAGCCGCGCACGGGACCCCGAAAACCAAGCACCGCCTTCAGGCTTTCTAAGGGCGTGAATTTTTGATTTCACTCTTCACTGACTATAACAGTTTCGGAGGCCATGGAAAGCCCAGGTGGCACAAAACCACAAAACCCCCCAAATGACCCCATTTTGGAAAGTAGACACCCAAAGCTATTTGCTGAGAGGTATAGTGAGTATTTTGCAGACCTCACTTTTTGTCACAAAGTTTTGAAAATTGAAAAAAGAAAAAAAAATGTTTTTTCTTGTCTTTCTTCATTTTCAAAAACAAATGAGAGCTGCAAAATACTCACCATGCCTCTCAGCAAATAGCTTGGGGTGTCTACTTTCCAAAATGGGGTCATTTGGGGGCGTTTTGTGCCACCTGGGCATTCCATGGCCTCCAAAACTGTGATAGGCAGTGAAGAGTGAAATCAAAAATTTTCACCCTTAGAAATCCTGAAGGCGGTGATTGGATTTCGGGGCCCCGTACGCGGCTAGGCTCCCAAAAAGTCCCACACATGTGGTATCCCCATACTCAGGAGAAGCAGCTAAATGTATTTTGGGGTGCAATTCCACATATGCCCATGGCCTGTGTGAGCAATATATCATTTAGTGACAACTTTGTGCAAAAAAAAAAAAAGTGTCACTTTCCCGCAACTTGTGTCAAAATATAAAATATTCCATGGACTCAATATGCCTCTCAGCAAATAGCTTGGGGTGTCTACTTTCCAAAATGGGGTCATTTGGCGGGGGGTTTGTGCCACCTGGGCATTCCATGGCCTCCGAAACTGTGATAGGCAGTGAAGAGTGAAATCAAAAATTTACACCCTTAGAAATCCTGAAGGCGGTGATTGGTTTTCGGGGGGCCCCGTACGCGGCTAGGCTCCCAAAAAGTCCCACACATGTGGTATCTCCATACTCAGGAGAAGCAGCTGAATGTATTTTGGGGTGCAATTCCACATAGGCCCATAGCCTGTGTGAGCAATATATCATTTAGTGACAACTTTTTGTAAATATTTTTTTTTGTCATTATTCAATCACTTGGGACAAAAAAAATAAATATTCAATGGGTTCAACATGCCTCTCAGCAATTTCCTTGGGGTGTCTACTTTCCAAAATGGGGTCATTTGGGGGGGTTTTGTACTGCCCTGCCATTTTAGCACCTCAAGAAATGACATAGGCAGTCATAACCAAAAACTGTGTAAATTACAGAAAATGTACCCTAGTTTGTAGACGCTATAACTTTTGCACAAACCAATAAATATATGCTTATTGACATTTTTTTTACCAAAGACATGTGGCCGAATACATTTTGGCCTAAATGTATGACTAAAATTTAGTTTATTGGATTTTTTTTATAACAAATATTAGAAAATATCATTTTTTTTCAAAATTTTCGGTCTTTTTCCGTTTATAGCGCAAAAAATAAAAACCGCAGAGGTGATCAAATACCATCAAAAGAAAGCTCTATTTGTGGGAAGAAAAGCACGCAAATTTCGTTTGGGTACAGCATTGCATGACCGCGCAATTAGCAGTTAAAGCGACGCAGTGCCAAATTGGAAAAAGACCTCTGGTCCTTAGGCAGCATAATGGTCCGGGGCTCAAGTGGTTAACAGTACAGCTTATACAGAATAGAACAAAATTGGCACTGCATTATCATTGTGTTGCTTACACTTCTGATGTAAACCTACTTAAACTGATTGTAAAGCCAATTTTAATATATATATATATTTTTTTTAGAGTGAGAAACAGGATTTTTTTTGAAGAAGCGAAATACTTTTGACTGCAATTAAGAATTCGTACCTGCCTTTCTGCAATCTTTTTGACTGTGTACAATTGCTTTTTTTTTTTTAATCGTTCAAAATGTAATTTAAAAAAAGATCTGTGAAAATACAGTTTACATGAAACTTGTTAAAATAATCATAACAGTAATAGAAAAAGGATTAGGTAATTTCCCTGAACAATATCAATAGACTGCATAAAAAGGAATGAAGAAGGAAACTGGATAGCAACAATTAATGGGAAAAGGTAACATATTAGCGAAAGTCTTTCTCCTTCAAGGTAGGCAACCCAGGACATTATTGTTAAATGCTTTTTTTATTTAAGATATCTTCAAAGAAATTTTCATCATAGAAATGTATAGAGATTTACAGAAGAGAAAAAAAATACAATTAACAACATAGAAATATACAGTAGAGCTCATAGGTGCCTTAAGTATATTTAGTGATATTCTCATGGATCTTAACATAGATTGCCATAAGAAATATTAAAATAGAATTGCAAATGTACATTAAGAAATGAAGCATTGAAAACCATGGTTAAATGTGGAGGAAGACAAAGAAAAGAAAAAGGAGAAAAAAAAGGGGAAAAAAAAAAAACAGCATGGGCCTGTAGACAAGATGACCAATACGACATAAAGAGATTGGGATTTGGGGGTCAGGTGGGGGAATTCTAGGATAGTAAGGTTGCAAAGTCAGGGTTTTTCATAAAAGATATCCAGGGAAACCATATGTCCTGGATATTAGAATATCAGTCATGTAACTGCGCCGATAGTTCTACCATTCTCATAAGCTTATTTATTTTGGTTATCCATTCTGCTGTTGAAGGAATGTGCTGGGATTTCCAATATCTCTGAATTATCGCCCTGGCAGCCACTAAAAAATAGGAAAAATCCCCTTCTTGACTTTTGAGACAAATTCTGGAAACATAGATAATCCCAGACAGCAAAGATAACTTGCCACACAATTGTGACAGTGTAGAATTGTAAGTCTTGTCAACTTGCTGCACATCTTCCCTGGCAAGTTGCACACTTGCAGAGCACTTGAAGCACAAGTTCTAGTTGACACATTTCCAATTTGTAGCAAATTTGCGTGGCAAGTCTCTAGCAAGAGCGAAGTTGCAGTGGTGTGTCTACAACAAGAGCCCGCAAGTCTGTAGCAAGAGCCCCGTGAGTCTACAGCAAGAGCCCTGCAAGTCTCATTTTTGGCAAGAAAAAAGAAGCAAGCAGCGCAAATCTATAATCCCACAATCTGGTGATCATGAACCCACTGCTATTAACCTAATCCCTTACTGTACACGTGTGAAATACATTCACTCCAACAATCATATATAATGATAAACCCTGTGTCATTGCATAAAATAATCTATCATACAAAAATTATTTGTTTCTATGAAACAATCCCAGATAGCAAGTATTTGTGCTGCAGCAAGTACACATTGCATGACTCCAGATCAACTTTCTTTGCAAACATTCTGCAAGTTTTGGTTCAGTTATGTTGTGTAATAGTTATCCCACCACAGGGGCCACTGTGGCTGAATTTTCATCATTCATGGGTCTCTCTCTATACAGCACAATTAATTCATCTCCCTGTATACAGTACAGTACATGGATCACTTTACAACACAGTACAGGGCAGTCATCTCTCTATATACAATACATGACTCTCTATATACACCCCCTATAGCTGGTGGTATTCTGCATTGTTACTGTATTATAAAAAAAAGGAACAATCAGTGCACACACGAAGACAGGGCTCAGGAATGGCATTGTCTTCTTATGCCCCGTACACACGGTCGGATTTTCCGACTGAAAATGTGTGATAGGACCTTGTTGTCGGAAATTCTGACCGTTTATGGGCTCCATCACACATTTTCCATCGGATTTTCCGACACACAAAGTTTGAGAGCAGGCTATAAAATTTACCGACAACAAAATCCGTTGTCGGAATTTCCGATCGTGTGTACACAAATCCGACGCACAAAGTGCCACGCATGCTCAGAATGAATAAAGAGATGAAAGCTATTGGCTACTGCCACGTTTATAGTCCCAACGTACGTGTTTTATGTCACCGTGTTCAGAATGATCGGATTTTCCGACAACTTTGTTTGACCGTGTGTATGCAAGACAAGTTTGAGCCAATATCCGTCAGAAAAAATCCATGGATTTTGTTGTCGGAATGTCCGATCAATGTCCGACTGGACTGGAAAAACATCCTCTGCAATTCGCTGAATTAAAATTGATTTGGATTCAACTTCTGTTTTATATTGAAGAGTTAAACTGCCTATGGATGATGCCAAGTCAGCAAGTGACCATACTGTCCTGACAGACTGGGTCTAAGGAGGTATTTCAATGCTTAAAGCGGAATACTTTTTTGGTTTAAAGCGGAATGCCTTTCCTGAGCCCTGTCTCCCTGAATAACTAATACTGGATGACGGCTGAGGAACATGGAAGAACTGAGGAGGATCTAGCTAGAAATAAATTAAGATATAACTACTATAATATCTTGTGGAGAAAATATTGCTGTATCAGGTCTAGAAGGTGGAGCGGTTACTCAGCCCGTGGATCATACGGACATCACAGATGAAGTTGCATGGTTAACACTGAGTGCTAATTTGGTTCAAACAGACCATGGTATTCCATCTATGCGGCTGGACTGATTTATCTTCCTTACCCCATGTGTGGTAAACAAGCGTGTATGACCATTTGCTCACTGCTCCGGGAAGAGTGCATATTATAGACTGTGGAGGATTTGTCACTCTGAACATTGTACATCAGCTGAAAACCCTCTAAATATCACGTGGTGGCTCCTATCAGATATGTCAATACTTTGTATTGCTAAAGTGTATTGACTTACTTTATTGCGCTGCACTGCTTTATATATTTTATTAATTGTTACTGTATTGCTGGGATTTGTAGTCCTCTTTAAAGTTTCTATTTCCACCTCTTGTTAAATACACACATTTTCTGCTAAATCTCAGCATATAAACAAGGAAAAATAAAACATTCCAAATTGTGCTCCACCAATGGTATATTCAGGTTACTCACTCCTTGATTTTTGCCTCCCTGAACTCCATATCAGAGCTCATGGTTACCACTCACCTCTCTGCACACCACTCCCAAAGTGATTCTATTGCTGCCCAGCACCAATTAAAGAAAAACTGACAATTCAGCCACAGTGGCCCCTGTGGTGGGATAATTAACACACAACATAACTAAACCAAAAACTTGCAGCAGACTTGCAGAATGTTTGCAAAGAAAATTGATCTGGAGTCATGCAATGCAAACTTGCTGCAATTGTGCAACAAACTTGTGAAGCCTGGCAAGAGCTTAGCAAGTCATTTTCAAACTTGCAGCACAATTACTTGCTATCTGGAATAGTGCTATTGGGGAGTTTGGGGCACTGTCTCTGAGGCAAAATCACTATATGTTTTAAAAATATTATCCCAAAATGGACACAAAGCATGACAACTCCACAATATATGTTGCATGGTGCCTACATGGGATAGACATCACCAACATTGGTCTGATGCATTTGGGACTATTTTATGTAGTATCCAAGAACAGCTGTACCATCTCGTAATGACTTTGGAGTTTTGTTCCTGTATTTTATTCGCAACAGATGATTTATGAGTTCATATACAGGATTTACAAATTTCTTCCTCTGCGAAAGTAACTCCTAGCTACCTTTCCAATTCCACAAAATAAGGTTTGTCAGAAAAGATCTTGGTTGGGAGAGAATTATAGAGAAAGGAAACAGTGTGTGTAGGAGGGTCAGGTTGTGTACATAGAGATTCAAGAAATGTAAAGGGACGATGAAGATCACCCAAAGTTGGAAATACAATAGCCACCTACTTGAGTGACAGGGCAGAAACTCATTCAATTGTGTCAAAGGTTTCAGGCTGGTGGAATCAGTAATGTCAGTCATTAGGAAATATGTTTTAGAAGTAGGGGAAAAGGGAGGAGCTTTTGATCGCAACCCTGGGGGGAATTCAGGATTACCTGTGAGTGGCGTTAGTGCACTTATGTAGGAAGATAGTAAAGAAATGTTAAGTAAACGGTCCCAGGTTTTAAGAGTTGCTAGAACACAAAAAGGTATAGAGTTTGCCCAAAGGCGAAAGGATGGCAAAATCCATGGTAGAGACACAGGGGTAATGAGATAGTAATTCCTCGATTTGTAACCATAATTTCTTTGAAGAGTTATAGAACCAGTCACTCGAGCTACAGTATCTCACAAAAGTGAATACACCCCTCACATTTTTGAAAATATTGTATTATATCTTTTCATGTGACAACACTGAAGAAATGACACTTTGCTACAATGTAAAGTAGTGAGTGTACAGCTAATATAACAGTGTAAATGTGCTGTCCCCTCAAAAGAACTCAACACACAGCCATTAATGTCTAAACCGCTGGTGACAAAAGTGAGTACACCCCCCAGTGAAAATGAGGTGTACTCACTTTTGTGAGATACTGTATGTGAACTGCTTCATGATAATGACCCATGTGGGGCAGACTAACTCCTCCCAAATACAGTATTTGGCCTGATTAGGGTCTCATAACCAATCCTAGCATTGAAATTGGCCTAAATATAGCGCACGAATAAGGATTTTAAAGAACTGAAGAAGGAATTTGGTGGGTTTATTGGTACAGTTTGAAAGATATAAAGAATATGGGACTAAATGTTCATTTTTAGGAGTGCCATCCTTCCAAACCACGAGTGATTAAAAACCCACCAGTCTTTCAACCTGCTATTTACTAATGACAATAAAGGTATATAATCTAGATTGGGGGGAATTTGAATACCTAGATATTTAAGGGTTTTAGTTTTCCAAATAAAAGGGAAAGAGTCCTGCAACATTGAGGAAATGGAGTTTGGTATGGTGACATTGAATGCTTCTATTTTATGTGTATTTACTCTAAAATTGCTATGTTGACCAAAGATTTTAAGCTTATGCATTAGGGCTAGAAAAGTATAAAAACTTGATTTTATCTCTCTTTGGCCTATGACAAGACCTTAGATAGAAGGGTTAGATCTAATAGCGTTCGTAAGGTGAATAAAATATAGAGAAGGGTGAAAGAGGAGACCCTTGACATGTTCCAGTGTGAATATAAATGGGATCAGAGAGAATACCATTGACTCAAATCCTAGCCAGGGGTGAATCATATAGGGCCATGATTTTTGTTAGTAAGCTAGGGGTTACACCAATTTGTGTAAGACAGGCAAAAATAAAGTCCCAGGATATGCAGTCAAACGCCTTCTCAGCGTCTACCACTAAGAGGCAAAGGAGGAGGTGTTTTCCCTTTGCATAGTCCATGAGGGTAATTGTTTTGATAGTGTTATCCCTCGCTTCTCTGCTAAGGACAAACCCTACCTGGTCCAAAGGGACCAGGGAGGGAATATAAGATTGAAGTCTATATGCTATCATTTTTGCGTATAGTTTTAAATCAACATTGATAAGAGGAATCGATCTATAACTACTACATGGCGCTGGGTCTTTAGGTTAGGTACAATTTCAGCATCTGCTGAGGTGAATGAACTCCTGTGCAAGAGATACATCATCCCAGCAGGGCCATTCAAGATGACTGAAGATCCCAAACCTGGAAGAAGGCCAGGCAAAGATGTATTCACCAATGAGTGAGGTTGCAGATGTTGCATCACTGGAGGGAAGGTGAGTGTAGCACCTTTATAAGAACCTCTAAAGGACTTGGCTTCGTTTCTGGCGTTTTTTACGTGCTTTTTTTGCAAGTTTTAACCATGTAACTGCAATACTTTACAATAAATGAAGGTGTTTTACAATATTACACTATTTTGAGCCCTTACTTTATACATGTCACGGTCTGCTGAGAGCAAGCTGGAACTTATCTGATTGCTGGACATATCTCCATTGTTACCAAGAGGTTGCTGTGTTGATGTTTGTTCCTTCCATGAGACTTACCATCGTTGTCTGGTAGAGCGAGCTTTGACCACCCTGAATAAGGAGGTCACTGGCATTCCAGTAAGCCTCTGGTGTACTGTAGATGAGTGTCACACTAGCTATTCCAGGATTCCTTTCCAAGCACACAAGAAGCGTTTAGGACTTTTTCCCTTTTTTCTTATACTCACCTTGGAGGTGCACTGATTAATACATTTCACAATGTATTTTTTTCTTTATATTGATATTTTCACAGTTGAATATGTTGGACAATGATTCTGACTTTTTTATGATTATAGCATAATATATGCGCTGCACTTTTGTTTTATTGTATTTGATGTACCTGGTATCATAGGTATAAGTGTTCAACAGCTATCAATTGTTTAAATCATTAGCGCTGACTTTTTTCCCTTGACATTTTTAGTCCTTATGCTGCTGTCATTAGTAAATAGATAGGAAACTACATCATATTTACTTGTTTTTAGATTTTTTTTTACATTTTTTCAGTTACTTCCTGGTTTCTGCTTAGGCAAATGATGTCATACATTCCAAGAGTCTACAGGAGGGGAGGAGGGGTTTTCTCGGCTAAGCAAACCCGCCTGCCTGCATGCCGGAAATATGCAGATGGGTTACAGGAAGTAAATGCTACTTGAATCATCTGTCCTTACTCAAGATGGTCACAGCCAGAAATGCGCGGGGGGGGGGGGTTATCAGTGATTTCTCGGCAAAATAAAGCATGGAGACACGGACTGATGGGCTATTTTGCTTTAAATATTAAAAATAAATTAAACTACATTTTTGATTTATGGTGCTTTGATGCAGTGTAGTTCCGCTTTAATGTCTGCTGCTGCTTCAACACTTAAATGAAACAGTTAAACTGATGTCCAAAATAAAAACAAAATACTATTTCACCATACTGATAATATGATAATTAGGGATGAGCCAAACACCCACATCCCCTGGTTCGGTTCGCACCAGAACATCCGAACATGCAAAAAAGTTTGTTCGAACACACAAACACTGTTAAAGTCTATGGAACACGAACGTGAAAAATCAAAAGTGCTAATTTTAAAGGCTCATATGCAAGTTTTTGCCCTAAAAAGTGTTTGGGGACCCGGGTCCTGCCCCAGGGGACATGTATCAATGCAAAAAAAGTTTTAAAAATGCCATTTTTTCGGGAGCAGTGATTTTAAGAATGCTTAAAGTGAAACAATAACAATGAAATATTCCTTTAACCACTTCAGCCCCGGACCATTTGGCTGGCCAAAGACCAGAGGACTTTTTACAATTTGGCACTGCGCTGCTTTAACTGATAATTGCATGGTCATGTAATGTTGTACCCAAACGAAATTTGCGTCCTTTTTTTCCCACAAATAGAGCTTTCTTTTGATCTGATTGTCTCTGTGATTTTTATTTTTTGCGATATAAATAGAAAAACGAGCCAGGGGGATTGTTGGAGGGGAGAGTGGGACTTTATATGAAGCATGTACCAGCAAGCAAGTAGTAAGATGAACATAGAGGAATTTATTAACATAATACCAGAGCATACACGTTACAATCACAAAATGCATACAAGGTAAAACAAATAAATACATAAGGACGTATAATATAACATTCATGATAATATTGTTCATACAATTGATGGAAAGATAAACAGGATAAAAGGTTAGGTAATGGTGACTCAAGATACCACCTAGGATAAATTCCCTAGTACATCATAATCAAGGTAGGGTAAAATAAAATTAAGAACCAGTGATGTCTGCTGGACCTAAGGCCTCGCTGGACCTGTGGGGGGGGGGGTTTATGAATGTAGTATAGTTGATAGAGACTAAATAAACAGTTGAACACGGCAAATAGTGGCTCAACGCGTTTCGTGGCTTCCATGCCACTCGTCAGGAGCAAGCCCGTGTATTATCTGAAAATATATTAGGATAATTACATAAAACAATAGGACAAGGGAAAATAGTAATGGGGGAGCGTGGTAAAAGAGCCCCCAGGCTGGGGGATTGGGATGGAAACACATGACCTTACCAGGTCTTGGTTTCATTTAAAGTCCCTAGGGATGGAAATGGGTGACCTTACCAGGCCATGATTTCCTTAAAGTCCCTAATACAAAAACCCCCTTCTCTTGTATAAATGGAAAAACACTGAAAATTTTGAAAAAAAATGATATTTTCTAAAGAAAAATCCAAAGAAAAGTAGAAAAGAAAAATTCAATAAACTCAATTTTAGTCATACATTTAGGCCAAAATATATTCAGCCACATGTCTTTGGTAAAAAGAAAGTCAATAAGCGTATATTTATTGATTTGCGCAAAAGTTATAGCGTCTAAAAACTAGGGTACATTTTCTGGAATTTACGCAGCTTTTAGTTTGACTGCCTATCTCATTTCTTGAGGTGCTAAAATGGCAGGGCAGTACAACCCCCCCCCCCCCCAATGACATTTTGGAAAGTAGACACCCTAAGGAAATTGCTAAGAGGCATGTTGAGCCCATTTAATATTTTATTTTTTTGTCTCAAGTGATTGAATAATGGCAAAAAAAAATAAAAATTTACAAAAAGTTGTCACTAAATGATATATTGCTTACACATGCCATGGTTATATGTGGAGTTGCACCCCAAAATACATTTTGCTGCTTCTCCTGAGTACGGGGATACCACATGTGTGGGATTTTTTGGAAGCCTAGCTGCGTACGGGGCCCTGAAAACCAAGCACCGCCTTCAGGATTTCTAAGGGCGTACATTTTTGATTTCACTCCTCACTACCTATCACAGTTTTGAAGGCCATAAAATGCCAAGATGGCACAAAACCCAGCCAAATTACCCCATTTTGAAAAGTAGACACCTCAAGCTATATGCTAAGAGGTATGTTGAGTCCATGGAAAATTTTATATTTTGCCACAAGTTGCGGGGAAATGACAAACTTTTTTTTTTCCCACAAAGTTGTCACTAAATGATATATTGCTCACACATGCCATGGGCATATATGGAATTACACCCCAAAATAAATTCTGCTGCTTCTCCCGAGTACGGAGATACAATATATGTGGGACTTTTTGGGAGCCGCGTACGGGGCCCCGAAAAGCAATCACCGCCTTCAGGATTTCTAAGGGCGTAAATTTTTGATTTCACTCCTCACTACCTATCACAGTTTTGAAGGCCATGAAATGCCAAGATGGCACAAACTCCCCCTCCCCAAATGACCCCATTTTGGAAAGTAGACACCCCAAGCTATTTGCTGAGAGGCATGTTGAGTCCATGGAATATTTTATATTTTGCCACAAGTTGCGTGAAAATGACAAACTTTTTTTTTTTGCACAAAGTTGTCACTAATTGATATATTGCTCACACATGCCATGGGCATATATGAAATTACACCCCAAAATACATTTTGTTGCTTCTCCTGAGTACGGGGATACCACATGTGTGGGACTTTTTGGGAGCCTAGCCGCGTATGGGGCCCCGAAAACCAAGCACCACCTTCAGGATTTCTAAGGGCGTAAATTTTTTATTTCGCTCCTCACTACCTATCACAGTTTCGAAGGCCATAAAATGCCAAGATAGCACGAAACCCCCCCAAATGACCCCATTTTGGAAAGTAGACACCCCAAGCTATTTGCTGAGAGGCATGGTGAGTATTTTGCAGCTCTCATTTGTTTTTGAAAATGAAGAAAGAAAAGAAAAATGTATTTTTTTTTTCTTTTTTACATTTTCAAAACTTTGTGACAAAAAGCGAGATCTGCAAAATACTCACCATACCTCTCAGCAAATAGCTTGGGGTGTCTACTTTCCAAAATGGGGTCATTTGGGGGGGTTGTGCCATCTGGGCATTCCATGGCCTCTAAAACTGTGATAGGTAGTGAGGAGTGAAATAAAAAATGTACACCCTTAGAAAGCCTGAAGGCGGTGCTTGGTTTCCGGGGTCCCGTACGCGGCTAGGCTCCCAAAAAGTCTCACACATGTGGTATCCCCGTACTCAGGAGAAGCAACAGAATGTATTTTGGGGTGAAATTGCATATATGCCCATGGCATTTTTGAGCAATATATCATTTAGTGACAACTTTGTGCAAAAAAAAAAAAATTGTCTTTTTCCCGCAACTTGTGTCAAAATATAAAATATTCCATGGACTCGACATGCCTCTCAGCAAATAGGTTGGGGTGTCTAATTTCCAAAATGGGGTAATTTGGGGGGGTTTTGAACTGTCTTGGCATTTTATGCACAACATTTGTCACACATCACCCACTCTTCTAACTACTTGAAGACAAAGCCCTTTCTGACACTTTTTGTTTACATGAAAAAAAATTTTTTTTGCAAGAAAATTACTTTGAACCCGCAAACATTATATATTTTTTTAAAGCAAAGGCCCTACAGATTAAAATGGTGGGTGTTTCATTTTTTCAGTATTTGCGCATCGATTTTTCATACGCATTTTTTTTGGAAAAAACACACTTTTTAAAATTTCAATGCACTAAAACACACTATATTGCCTAAATGTTTGATATGATAAAAAAAGATGATCTTAGGCCGAGTACATAGATACCAAACACAACATGCTTTAAAATTGCGCACAAATGTGCAGCGGCGACAAACTATACATTTTTAAAAGCGTTTAAACTCCTCTACAGGTTACTACTTTAGATTTACGGAGGAGGTCTACTGCTGAAATTACTGCCCTCGATCTGACCTTCGCGGTGATACCTCACATGCATGGTGCAATTGCTGTTTACATATGACGCCAGACCGACGCTTGCATTCGCCTTTGCGTGAGAGCAGGGGGGGACAGGGGTGCTTTTTTTTCTAATTATTTATTTTGCTTTTTTATTTTATTTTTAAACTATTCCTTTCATTTAAATATTTTTTTATCATTTTTATTGTTTTCTCAGGGAATGTAACTATCCCCTATGATAGCAATAGGTAGTGACAGGTACTCTTTTTTGAAAAAATTGGGGTCTATTAGACCCTAGATCTCTCCTCTGCCCTCAAAGCATCTGACCACACCAAGATCGGTGTGATAAAATGCTTTCCCAATGGCGCTGTTTATTCCTGGGGAAATCTAAGTCATGAAATGCTCGTAGCTTCCGTTTCTTAGGCCATAGAGATGATTGGAGCCATTCTGGTCTATGATCAGCTCTAGGGTTAGCTGGTAGAACCACCGGCTGCATTCTCAGGTTCCCTGTTGGGCCAGGAGAGCCAGAGAAAACCATGGAAGACAGGGGGGGGGGACATTCTCTCCCACTGCTCTTAAAAGCAGTCTAGAGGCTAATTAGCTGCTAGATTTGCTTTTACATGAAAGACGACCGCTGGCTGAAAAGAATGATACCAAGATGATACCTAAACCTGCAAGCATCATTCTGGTATAACCACTCAAAGTCCCAAGTCCCAGCAACATACCAGTACATTGCTGGTCCTTGTTGCGCATATATTGTAATCTTTTTTTTCATGCAGCCTGTGGGCTGAACGAAAGAAAGATTGATCGGTGGGTATGCCCACCATTAGAATACCTCCCTTTATCCATCCACTTCTAATGATGGGCATACATGCACTATTTATATATGCCGAAGCATAGGGGCATCTGCCCCAAAAGTTAGGAGCAAATCGCTCCTCCACCCCTGCTACCCCCATGCTTCGACATATATGCTCTTTTTTTTAACTGTGGTGGTGAAATCACCTCCGACAGCACTGGAGTCACGGCTTTATGTATTGTGGGAGCAAACGCTGTGAAATATTAGATCAAAAATTGTAATTACAATACAGTGCAGCCGTAGTGCAGTTGCTACTACTTTTCTGGTGGTGTACACAGTACACAATACAGTGCAGCAGTAGTGCAGTTGCTACTACTTTTCTGGTGGTGTACACAGTACACAATACAGTGTAGTGTGGTGTTGCAAAACAAAATATATACATCATGTCCGGAAGCCACCAAGGAGAGGCAGACGCTCACAGGCCACTAAAAGAGGGCAAGCAGGCTCTGTGTCTACAGTCAACAGTGCTGGTTGTGGACATGGTGCATCCTCTGCAGGTGGCCGTGAGGCACGCTTGTCCTATTTCTCTGCTGCTGGCCGTGTTATTGAGCCAGAACATGCAGAATAGTTGGTGGAGTGGATAACAAAGCCGTCCTCATCCTCTTCATCCTCTGTCACCCAGGCTCAGAGTAGTTTGCCTTCCTATGCAGCTGCCATAACGGCCTATTCCACCGGCTCCTTGTCCACAGTCATTCCTTCTGTAGCCCCACCATCATGCAAGGAGAAGTCCCGGAACTATTCGACCACAGTGTCAGGTACATGCTGCTGGAGGATGCGCAGCGATTTGAAGGCTCCAATGTTGGTTCCCAGGTTGAGGAAGGGAGTAACGTGAGCCTAGAGAGAGGGGGTGCCCAAGAAGGACAAGAAACTGGCAGTCATGTTCCCCCAGCTGCAGCATAGTGCCAAGTTTGCTCCAGTGATGAGGAGGTAGGGGATGATGAGGTCACTGACTCTACTTGGGTGCCTGATAGAATAGAGGAGGAGGAGGCACATCTCCAACGAGGCAGGATGTCCTCTAGGGGGCAGCTTAAGGGCAGCCACCCCACTGTATCACACCGCAGAGCTCCGCAGGTGCAGGGCGCTTCTGACTCCCCGCTAATTTTGAAAAGTTCCTTGGTGTGGGCCTTTTTGGATACTTGTGCAGCAACCGTTGCTGTTTGCAACCTATGTCTGAAGCGGATCAAGCGTGGCCAGAACAGCAGCACCACATGCTTGACCAGACATATGATGACCTCCCATGCAGTCTGTTCCCCGTATAATATATTTGAGATTTAATATCTCTCAGATATGATTTGGGTTAAATGGGAGTTCTTTGACCATGAGTGAAAGCTTTAACACAATAACAACATTTATTGGTGAGTAGTTGAAAGTCTAATCTCATACAATCTAATCTAATACACAACCATCTATCTATAGTCTACACCAAGGAAGAAAATATTAGGTTAAAATAAGAGAATTACATGAAGGAATACAGAGTATATTCTTTAAACCATTAATCTACAAACATATTTAGTTACAAGTAAAATGCAGACCTTTCTCATAATTACCCTTTGCACCAAGGTTCCATTCTGATGGCTGCTGTCCCATAAAAGTTTGTGTTCCCCTCCCATCTAGTCTGTGTATATCATTACAGGCTGATGCCTCATTGGTTGGCATAGCGTGGCAATGATTGGTGAGCTTCCCTATTCCTGGTTAAGGACTGGCTACATCTCCAACCCCTATACTTTGCATAAGTCAGTCCCCTTTAATGCAAATCCTTGTGACTATTCTGAGCAGTAGATTAACTTGAATTTTCTCAGGAAGTTAGGTATTGATTACGGGTTGGCCTCCCTTCATTGCGTATCCCAGCATGGGATCCTTTGAAGTGAGTATGTGTAAAACAATGAGGTTTGGATCCCATTGTTTGTATACACAAGCCTAGGCACCAACTTGTCTGGTATACCAGAGATTTCTGTGAAGATAATATGTTCCGCCCTACATAGATAAAAGCTAAATTAAATATATTCATAATTACAATATTTTACAGCTATTAATGGAGATTTCACTTAAACTCATAAGGCAACAAGTCCGTTGGCAACAGCACTTGAAAGACCCACATCAAAGAAAAAGGCAGACTTCTCCTTGCTCCTCATCTGGGATCTCCAACCCTACTATGAATGAATGAATGAATGAATAATTGAGTAACTATAACTCCAGTCCTCTCAAAAATCTGGGATCCCTTGAAGACTGCCTATGCTGACTATCCTATTCCCCCTCAATCTTGATGATGCTAGCTTCCAACAATATTTTTAGTTTAGGGCACCACCACTGCCTAAGTCCCAATTTTTCTGTCCCTGTTTAACAGGGGCATGTAATTACAATTTTCAATCTAATATTTCACAGCAGGGCCCGTTCCTGCGCCCAACAAGAGTATCTGTGAGGGGCTACAATGTTGTGGCACCACCACCACCAAAGGCCCAATTTTTCTGCCCCTGCCCCAGCAGCAGAAAAAAAGGACAAGCGTGCCCCAAGGCCACCTGCAGAGGATGCACCATGTCCACGACCAGCACTGTTGACTGTCGACACAGAGCCTGCTTGCCCTCTTTTAGTGGCCTGTGAGCATCTGCCTCTCCTTGGTGGCCTTCCGGACATGATGGGGATTTTGTTTTGCAACACCACACTACACTGTATTGTGTACTGTGTACACCACCAGAAAAGTAGTAGCAATATTACTAAGGCTGCACTGTATTGTGTACTGTGTACACCACCAGAAAAGTAGTAGAAACAGTACACCACAGAATGCACTGCAGATATGGGCTACACTGGATGCTGCAGAGTATATATATATATATATATAGACAGAATTGTGGCGAGGCACAGATCTGGCCAAGGATACGAAAACATTTCTGCTGCACTAAGAGCACAGTGGCCTCCGTAATCCTTAAATGGAAGACGTTTAGGGTGACCAGAACCCTTCCTAGAGCTGGCCGTCCGGCCAAACTGAGCTATCGGGGGAGAAGAGCCTTGGTGAGAGAGGTAAAGAAGAACCCAAAGATCACTGTGGCTGAGCTCCAGAGATGCAGTCGGGAGATGGGAGAAAGTTGTAGAAAGTCAACTATCACTGCAGCCCTCCACCAGTCGGGGCCTTATGGCAGAGTGGCCCGACGGAAGCCTCTCCTCAGTGCAAGACACATGAAAGCCTGCATTGAGTTTGCTAAAAAAACACCTGAAGGACTCCAAGATGGTGAGAAATAAGATTCTCTGGTCTGATGAGACCAAGATAGAACTTTTTGGCCTTAATTCTAAGCGGCATGTGTGGAGAAAACCAGGCACTGCTCATCTCCTGTCCAATACAGTCCCAACAGTGAAGCATGGTGGTGGCAGCATCATGCTGTGGGGGTGTTTTTCAGCTGCAGGGACAGGACGACTGGTTGCAATCGAGGGAAAGATGAATGCGGCCAAGTAAAGGGATATTCTGGACGAAATCCTTCTCCAGAATGCTCAGGACCTCAGACTGGGCCGAAGGTTTACCTTCCAACAAGACAATGACCCTAAGCACACAGCTAAAATAATGAAGGAGTGGCTTCACAACAACTCCGTGACTGTTCTTGAATGGCCCAGCCAGAGCCCTGACTTAAACCCAATTGAGCATCTCTGGAGAGACCTAAAAATGGCTGTCCACCAACGTTTACCATCCAACCTGACAGAACTGGAGAGGATCTGCAAGAAGGAATGCCAGAGGATCCTCAAATCCAGGTGTGAAAAACTTGTTGCATCTTTCCTAAAAAGACTCATGGATGTATTAAATCAAAAGGGTGCTTCTACTAAATTCTCAACAAAGGGTCTGAATACTTAGGACCATTTGATATTTCAGTTTTTCTTTTTTAATAAATCTGCAAAAATGTCAACAATTCTGTGTTTTTCTGTCAATATGGGGCGTTGTGTGTACATTAATGGGGGAAAAAAATTAACCTAAATGATTTTAGCAAATGGCTGCAATATAACAAAGAGTGAACAATTTAAGGGGGTCTGAATACTTTCTGTCCCCACTGTGTATATATATATATATATATATATATATATATATATATATATATATATATACTAGACTGACTGTATATATATATCAAATACACTGCCTATCAAATACACTGCCACTAACTGAATAACCTGCCTGCTTAATCTAAATCAAAAGATTTAGATTGTCACTTGTTTTGTTAATCATCCTTCACTCCACCACAGAGACGCCTCGTGGTTCCATGCCGACCCTGGTTTGTGCCTGTGTGTTTCGCTTCCGTTGAGATGTCCAACTCGGCTCCTGGTTGGGGATGTTCCCGGAGGCCTGTGGCACCCTACCACCACATTACATACTATTTGTAACCCCAACCAGTAAGTGCCTCCAGGTGTTGGGGTTCTTTTACCTCACCATGATTACACTTTCTCATATACTCATTACTTCTTTATAACTCTCATTGTAGAAATATCACGTGCATGCTCCTGACGAGTGGCGCTAAGCCACGAAACACATAGAGCTTCTTGATGCTGTGTTTTTGCCCACCTACATCATGATTATCAAGTTATTTTGCTACCCATACCTTTACAGGCTCAGTGAAGTCATAGGTCCTGCAGGCAGTACCTTTATTTTAACATTGATATTACCTAATTGTCTTTGGTGAACTACGGAACTTTATTTCAACCTTATAATAAGACATGATTGATATTATGTTTATTACCTTGTTTATCAATTTTACCGTTGCTACCAGTGGCTATACCGTGAAATATTTTGCCATCATCATGTGTATTGTCATTATCATGTATATCATTTATCTGATTCTAGCATTGTATGTTTATACCCTACCATACTAATAAAGATCTGTTGCTCACCGAATATTCTCTTGTTGCCATATGGTTCATTAAAAGTCCCACCCTCTTTTGCTCCCCCTCTTTAGATATCAATTATGGCCCCTTACCGGGCCATAATTTCAATTAAAAGTCCCTAGGGATGGAAATACACAGCCTTACCAGGCTGAGGATTCCTAAAAGTCCCTATTACACAATTTCCTTTTTAATCTAAATCAAGCTATGTCTCCGTCCACGCAAACAACACTACACAAGACCGCCATGCAGGCAGCCTTATATAGTGTGGGGCATGGACTTAGTCCCCCTGAGCCATGATTGGCCAAAGGCACCCTGCCTTTGGCCAATTATGGCTCTCTTAGCAGAGGGCGCTGGGATTGGTCAAAGCATGCAGGTCAGGTGCATGCTTTGGCCAATTATCATACAGCAATGCACTGCTATCTCGCAGTGCACTATGGGGTGTTCCGCGGGTGCTCAAATTTCCCGCGAACGCCCCATAATGTTCGTTCTTTGGTGAACGGGTGAACACCTGATGTTCGAGTCGAATTCATGTTTGACCTGAACATCAAGCTGATCCCTAATTATAATGGGTTACATGCAAAGTAAGTGACTAAACAATATTTAATTATTATAAATAAGGAAAAAAATTCCGTGCTAAACTAATACAAATAAAAACTAATAAAGAAATAGCTGCAGCTCAAAATTGTGAGATATACACAAAACAATGAATACAAAGGAAAAGAAAAAGCTGCGCAAAATTATTAAAATTAAAAGTGAGTAAGTAACCATAGTGAAACGAGAAACAATCTAGGTATCACTGAGAACAATAGATTAAAAAAGTCCTTAATAAGTAATTAAACAGTCCAGTGATATGAGTCCAGTGATGACAGTGAATGTGAAATAAACTCCTTAATACAAAGACACCACCCTCTGATGTGATCCTCCACCACATAAAATACACGCTTACCAGAGGGCAAGCTTAATTAAGCCTGTATAATTGGTCAGTGTCCGGACATCGATCCAGCAGCAGCAACTCTCTGAAGTCATCTGAGGAACTAGACGTCATTTTGAGACGAAACGTACGTTGGGAGGTTGACGTGCTGACGTCATCACGGTGTACCTTGTGTCTGCAAACCGGCCGGCAATTTTTTATGGATGTTTTATCTTCAGTTTCGTGTAATTGTAACCTTTAATTTTTAATAAACCTATAATAGTCTGATTTACACTATGGCAAGCTTCTCTCCATTCTTTTGGGTTTTTGATCGGTGCCTTGCCCTGTATACCCATTGATTTGAGGTCACCTGGCCTGCCTTCGGTGTAACTCCAGAGAGTTGCTGCTGCTGGATCGATGTACAGACACTGACCAATTATACAGGCTTAATTAAGCTTGCCCTCCGGTAAGCGTGTATTTTATGTGGTGGAGGATCACATCAGAGGGTGGTGTCTTTGTATTAAGGAATTTATTTCACCTTCACTGTCATCGCTGGACTCATATCACTGGACTGTTTAATTACTTATTGAGGACTTTTTTAATCTATTGTTCTCGGTAATACCTAGATTGTTTCTCGTTTCACTATGGTTACTCACTCACTTTTAATTTTAATAATTTTGCATAGCTTTTTCTTTTCCTTTGTATTTAATTATTATTCAGGGTGGTTCATAAAGAAGTATACAGTTTCAACGCACTATACAACAAGAACAATGTAAGATATTTTATGTTACTTGTAACAGAATTGTAGGGGAATGTTTCAAGTTTTTTAAAGACAGTCATAGATGTTCTATGTGTGCACCCTTAGTTACACGACACACATCAAGCCGGTATTCTATTTCTACCCAAACATGAGTTAAAATATATTAATCAGTGCAGTGATAGTGGCTGTGCTATGCTGTTTCAGCACCGTTAGGTCAACACCCCCAAAGGAAAAAATTACAAGGTGTTAAGTCAGAACTTTTGGGTGGCCATTGGGTCAGTGGCATGTTGTAGTCCGTGGCTCATCCAATCCATCAATGGGGAAGATGGTCATCGAGGTAATCTTGCACGTTGCCTGACCAGTGTGGCGGTGCACCATCCAATTAGAGAATATACAGTCCGTTGTTTCAAGTTTTTTATGCCAATCGTAGATAGATGTTTTAGTTGGAGATTATTTTCCGAATCGTGATCGAAAATGCCTTTGCACAACAGTTACAAATTACGTTTTGCTCAATTCACGAACACAAAACACCTTCTCCACTACAGACACTGCTATGTTGACTGACTAGTCACACGACACATGCGCCTACATGCTATCGCCTACGTCTCTTCCCTCAGTAGCGGGACACAAACTTTATGAGTACATCTACCTAACGGTTCTCTGTTGTGGTCCGTGTCTTTAAAGAGGAGTTCCACCCAGGGGGGCCGTCAAAAAAAAAAAAAATTAAAAGTCAGCAGCTACAAATACTGCAGCTGCTGACATTTAATTGGACACTTACCTGTCCCTGGGTCCAGCGATGCGGGGGATCGAAGCCCCGCTTGTCCCCCCCCTCCGCTCGTCGGCGAAGGCATTTCAACTGTGGGCGCCGGGCTGTGGCTTCACAGCCTGGCACCCACTGCGCATGCGCGAGCGGCGCCGCGCGCCGTGATTGGCCGCTCAATCACCTGGGACCTGTAATGGGTCCCAGATGATTGACAGGAGGGAGGGAGCAGAGCGGAGACCTTCCTGTGCCGAGGGGGAAGTGATGTCACCAGCCCAGGCAAAGGAAGGGGCAGACTACAAGGGACCACCTAGCAACAGGCATTTAGAGGTAAGTGAAAAAAAATATATATCCAAATGTTTTTTTGGGTTTTTTTTTAGAATTTTTGAGGTATTTTTGGGTGGAACCCCACTTTAACTGTTACTGTTTTACAGCATCTGGAAACTATACTTCTTTATGGTTCACCCTCTGTTGCTGAAGAATCCTAATACGAGGGCCCTTTTCAGACTGAGTTCATAGTTACTGTAATTGGAAAAGTTACATCATCATACAATATACTCTGAGCCTGGACCAATTTATTCCTGGAAAAGGGAAATACATTTGCAGCAGACTAAGAGATCAAAACTCATTACACAGTATCTTTGGAAATGGAAATGATATATTCAGTATCTGGCTTAAAGCCTAGAGATGAATTTAAGATGATGTACAGTACTTTTATATGAAGACAAATTAACTGGTTCATGGAAAATTGTATTCGACCAGGAAATTAATGCTCTAGTGTGGCTATCTATGAACATATGGCATTTTGTGTCAACTGCACACTTTTTAGTCCCTGTAAAACTTTGGTGGGTTCCTCTGTTTTGTCTTGAATTTATAGCAAGTTTTAAGCAAAAGAGGGGGTCCTGGGCAAAAAAACAGAACTTGGACCAAATATATTAAAATACTGTACTAGGTTGAAAGGTAATCACAAGAAGCAGTATGTGATTTTGAAAACACTTTCCAGGGCTGGTCTGCAACAAAGGAAACATTTTCCTACCACAAACTGATCTTTGACAATGCAGCCTATGGGACACGAACGTGAAAAATCCAAAGTGTTTATTTTTAAAGCTTATATGCAAGTTATTGCCATAAAAAGTGTATGGGAACCTGGGTACTGCCCCAGGGGACATGTATCAAGGTGGCGACGGCCCCAAGAAAAAAAAAGAAAAGCCGGAAAAACTCTTTTCGCTTTGATGATAGCTTTTATATAGCCAAGGGCAGGGCCACCCAGTGACGTAAACCCCCTCTGGCGTCACATGACGAAAAGACTGGTCGGCGGGACTGCATTCTGTTTTTTCCATTTTTTTTCCCTCAGGATCGTCGGTGCCATGATTGAAGATGGATGGACATTCCTTTATTTTTTTTATAAAAGGAATTGTCAAAAACTGTCTCCTTCCATTTTTTCTTTTTTGACACTTTTTTTTTTACAATGTACCCCCTACCTATTCCCATGGGGGGGGATCTGGAGGGAAGGGTTGTGGGGATTAGGCCCTTGTCCCCATCAACATGGGGACAAGGTGCTTTGGGGGGGACTCCAAAGCACCCTCCCAATGTTGAGGCCATGTGGCCTGGTACGGTTCAGGAGGGGGGTTGGGTGGAAGAAGGAGATAGTGTTGAGGAGGCTGTCGTGGCCCTCAGGGGTACCCCCTGGTCTGGGAATTCTCCTGCCTTGGGCCGGGGCTTGGGTGCTGGAAGGATCCTTCTGCAGCACGCAGGAAGAGGCTTTCCTAGAGGCACGGGAGCAAGAGAAAGGACAGAGTAAGTAACAACACTGTTGGGGACTAACAAAGGGGGGAGACTGCCACATGTAGCTGGCCTCCCTGAAGACAGCAGTGTGCTCAAGGCTCCTTTCACACTGCCATGACAAAAGTCGCGTGATTTTACCGCAATTTTGCGGATGCGGTTTCAACACAATTTCAGGGAATGCCTGTGTAAACTTGAGGACCTCAACTCACATTACAGACGGACTAAAGTAGTACAGGGACTACTTTGAAGTCGACACTACTTGAAATCGCACATATATGAATGGTTATCATTGGAAATCATGGTCAACAACTTGTCATGTGACTTTTCAGTCCCAAGTCGCAGGACAAGTTGCTCAAATGTGAAAGGGGCCTAAGTCTTCATTCCTTCCCTGGGAGATCTCCTGAGAGTCAACCGGGAGGGCTGGTGAAGAGTCAGTCTGGAGGACTGGTATGAGAGACTGTTCTCTGACTCTGGGTGCTTGTGAAAATTCGGTGTGGCTGGCTGTGCAGGAATGGGGATCTAAGTTCATCAGCAGTCCCTACGGGGGTGTGCTACACATGAATAAAATATTTTTAGTAAGAAGTTAAAGTGGTTGTAAACCCTCAAGATTGTTCACCTTAAAAACCATCTGTGGTGCAGCTCCCCCCAGACCGCTATTTTTCTAACCTGGGCCCGATCTGATCCGATCCTCATTGGACAGATTGATAGCAGATCAAATCCAGGGACGTGTGGGGCAAGGCCGAGTGCCGCTGTATGTGTCAATGGACACAGCAGCGGGACTTGGGAGCGAGCCCGCATGGGTACCACCCATGGAAAGCGGCTCTCGGTGAAGGCACCCGATGAAGAGGAGTACTATGACGTACTATGATGCCCTCCCAGAATCTTGCTCCCGCGCACCCCCTGGAATATCCGTGACAGGACCCGGCGCATCACGAATCACGGTGACCGCGGCCCTTTACCACATGATCACTCAATCAAATTTAAACAAGATGCGCATTCCCAGCTTAGCTCTTCCCCTCTCCGTACCAATCGGTACAGTGTCAGCAAAGAGGGGAGAGATCGGTTGCAGTAGTGCTGTGGGCTGGATCTGTAGTGCCCACAGTGTTGCTCTGTGACAATTTCTGCACTCATCCATCCATCCATACTCAGCCATCCCATCCATACTCAGCCATTCTGATTCATGCTCAGCCATACTCATTCATGCTCAGCCATCCTATCCATCCACAGACATACTCATTCATGCTCAGCCATCCCATCCATACTCATTCATGCTCAGTCATCCCCATCCATACTCAGTCATGCTCAGTCATCCCCATTCATACTCAGCCATCCTGATTCATGCTCAGTCATTCCCATCCATACTCAGTCATCCCTAGCCATCCTGATTCATGCTCAGTCATCCCCATCCATACTCATTCATCCTCAGTCATCCCCATCCATACTCATTCATCCTCAGTCATCCCTAGTCATACTCAGCCATCCTGATTCATGCTCAGTCATCCCCATCCATACTCATTAATGCTCAGTCATCCCCATCCATGGCTCATTCATGCTCATCCATCCCTATCCACAACTCATCCATCCCCATCCACGGCTCATCTATCCTCATCCTTGGCTCATCTATCCCCATCTTCGGCTCATCCATCCACATTCATGGCTCAGCCATCCTCATCCGAGGCTCATCCATCCCCACTCATGGCTCAATAATGCCTCATTCATGCTCATCCATGCCACATCAGTTTTCATCTATGCCACATCCATGCAACTACAGTGCCCATCAGTGCCACTACAGTGCCTCACAAAAGTGTAATAGGTAGTCAAATTAGATTTGAAATCTATGCCCCTAGAACACCTGATGGTGCTCGCTGCATGTTGGGCCTCTGTATGTGGCCAGGCTGTGGAAAAGTCTCACACATGTGGTATCACCATACTCAGGAGGAGAAGGAGAATCTATTTTGGGGTGTAATTTTTAGAATGTACAAACTATGAAAGTGCACTTGGAAGTAAAGTCGCTGTATATCCGAGGGAGACATGCAAGGAAAATAAAAAACAGCATTTTAGCTTGCACATGATTGGATGATAAAATCAGCAGAGCTCCCACTCATTTCAGATCTACCCCTTAGATTTAGAGCGACTGCACTTCCAATTGCACTTTAAGTGCACTTTCAAGTGCACTTGCAGTGCAAAGTGGATTTGCCTTTCGTAAATAACCCCTTATGTGTTATAAATAATGTATAAATGGACAACTTTGTGTAAAGCAAAATGTGTTTTCATTTTCTTTCCACATTTTCCAAAAACTTGTGGAAAAAAATGACATGTTGAAAAGACTCATTATGCCTCATAGGATTATACGTTGGGCTGTTTTCTTTCCAAAATGGGGTCATTTTTTGGGTGTTTCCTTTGTCCTGGTGCTCAAGGGCCTTCAAAAGTGCAAGAGGTAAACAAAAAATTAAATGTATTTTATGTCCCTAGAACGCCTGATGGTGTTCCCTGCATGGTGGACCTCTGTATGTGGCCAGGCTGTATAAAAGTCTCACACTTGTGGTATCGCCATACTTAGGAGGAGTAGAATGTGGTTTGGGGTGTAATTTGTGGTATGCATATGCTGTGTGAGATATAACCTGTTAATATGACAATGTTGTCACACAGTGGATGCAGAAATGCACAGTGAACACAATGGATGCAGAAGTGCACAGTGAACACAGTGGATGGAGAAATGCACAGTGGATGGAGAAATGCACAATGAACACAGTGCATGCAGAAGTGCACAGTAAACACGGTGAATGCAGAAATGCAGAGTAAACACAGTGAATGCAGAAATGCATAGTAAACACAGTGAATGCAGAAATGCACAGTGAACGCAGTAATGCACAGTGAACACAATAGATGCAGAAATGCACAGTTAACACAGAAATGCACAGTGAACACTGTGGATGCAGAAGTGCACAATGAACACAATGGATGCAGTAATGCACGGTGAACACAATAGATGCAGAAATGCACAGTGAACACCATGGATACAGAAGTGCACAGTGAACACAGTGGATGCAGAAGAGCACAGTGAACACAGTGGATGCAGAAGTACACAGTGAACACAATAGATGCAGAAATGCACAGGAACAGAGAAATGCACAGTGAACACCATGGATACAGAAGTGCACAGTGAACACAGTGGATGCAGAAATGCATAGTGAACACCATGGATACAGAAGTGCACAGTGAACACAGTGGATGCAGAAGTGCACAGTGAACACAGTGGATGCAGAAATGCATAGTGAACACAATGAACGCACTAATACACAGTGAACACTGTGAATGCAGAAGTGCACAGAAAACACAATGGATGCAGAATTGCACAGAGAACAAAATGGATGCAGAAGTGCACAGTGAACACAATGGATGCAGAAATGCACAGAAACATAGTGAGTCCAGAAATGCGCAGTGATCAGAGTAGATCCAGAAATGTGCAGTGATCGTAGTGGATCCAGAAATGTGCAGTGATCATAGTCGATCCAGAAATGTGCAGTGATCGTAGTGGATCCAGAAATGCGCAGCGATCACAGTGGATCCAGAAATGTACAGTGAACACAGTGGATCCAGAAATGCGCAGTGACCAGAGTGGATCCAGAAATGAGCAGTGATCACAGTGGATCCAGAAATGAGCAGTGATCGTAGTGGATCCAGAAATGAGCAGTGATCGTAGTGGATCCAGAAATGCACAGTGACCAGAGTGGATCCAAAAATGAGCAGTGATCACAGTGGATCCAGAAATGCGCATTGATCGCAGTGGATCCAGAAATATGCAGTGATCACAGTGGATCCAGAAATGCGCATTGATCACAGTGGATCCAGAAATGAGCAGTGATCACAGTGGATCCAGAAATGAGCAGTGATCACAGTGGATCCAGAAATGAGCAGTGATCACAGTGGATCCAGAAATGAGCAGTGATCACAGTGGATCCAGAAATGAGCAGTGATCACAGTGGATCCAGTAATGAGCAGTGATCACAGTGGATCCAGAAATAAGCAGTGATTGTAGTGTATCCAGAAATACACAGTGATCACAGTGGATCCAGAAATACGCAGTGAATCCAGAAATGCGCAGTGATCGCAGTGGATCCAGAAATACGCAGTGGATCCAGAAACACGCAGTGATCACAGTGGATCCAGAAATGCGCAGTGGATCCAGAAATATGCAGTGATCACAGTGGATCCAGAAATACGCAGTGATCACAGTGGACAGAGATTGTGGTGTAAATGAGCCCTTAGAATTTCCCTACCAACCTTGTGCTTGAAGTACACTAAAGGGTACATAAGAGGGCGCGCTGCACCTCTGCACGAAAAAACAAAAAACATCCTGGACTTCACATTTTCCCACATCAAACATGGCAGCCTCCGGAGCCCGAACACTTCCGGCTGTCCCGTCTACGTTACTCAGAATCAGTCAGCTGACAGTCGCCTGACAGGTACCAGGGGGTGTGGAGGCAGGCTGTAAGGGCGGCTGCTGCGCATGCGCAGCGCTCCTGGGATGTGGACTGGAGGACCGGGGGAGGGGACTAAACATGGCGGCGTCCAGCGACAGTCTGTGAGTCAGGCATAGACGGACGGTGCTGTGACAGAGACCGGAGAGGGGGGAAGGAGGGTGTACAAGCACTCCGGGACTGAGACCCCCACCCTGCTTGGAGAGGAGGAGGGGCCGTGTACCGCTATAGGGGCGGGGACAGAGTCCCGGGTACAAGGCGGCTGTGTGCAGGTACATGTCAGTGTGTGTCAGTCAGTCAGTGTGATCCCTCATAGAGGGGGCTGTGGGTGTGTCAGGGAGCTGCTCTCCATCTCCACCATTCATCAGCACTGTTCATTCAATGACAGGTGAGCTGCACTGCTGTCCTATGAGGTGTGCTTTGTCTATCAGTGTGGATGTGTTCTATAGAGGTAGATGGCTGGGCATAGCTGGAGGGCTCATTCTTCACCCTTCCTATTCTTATAAAGGGGAATATTCCTCACTCCTCCTGATCAGTCTTCCAATACTTTGTCCCCCACTGATATCATCCCACATGTCACTGCCGTGTCACCCTCCAGAGACTTCACTGTTACCTGGAAATATCCGTATCCACTGTAGATGTGCAGAGACGGTACTCTTATAATGGGGGGAATCTTCAAATTGAGTTTTACTTTTGTTTTAAATACATGTCTTTGTGTTATTAAAGGCAAAGTTTACCATTAGCTTACCATAGCTTTGAAAAATAATGCTTAAAGAGAAGTGCTGATTCACAAAAAAAATGATATTTATACTCCCCTAGATGGCTTCAGCATGAATCTGATGCTACAGCTGTCTGAGCGATCAAAGACCACTGATAGCTGAGTTCTCTGTTTTCAGTGAGCCAATGACTGCCCCCCCCCAGGGCTCACTGGACTACCGGCCTGTGCAGGGGGCTTAGGCTCTCCTAACAGAAGCATATTAAGGGGCTGAGCCAGCAGCCGGTCAGTCATTAGGGTGGATCCCAACATTATTGTCTGAGGCTGGGTTCACACTAGGGCACACAGCGGCTCACAGCAGGAGTCCGGTGTGTCTCAATGGCTGGTACTTCCTAGCGTCAAGGCAGGACAGGGGAATGATAATGGGAGTTTTTCGCATAGGTTTCAGTGGTGCCACAAATGCCCTCTAGGTATGGCAATTGCATTAAAGGCCAAGTCCACTTTTTAGAAAAAAAAAAAAAAGTACATTTTTTTTTTTCCATAGGAGCCTGCAAAGCATTGCACCTGTGATTAGTGGACCGTGGATACTGGCAGGCTTCTGCAGACTTGCTCCAGCTCTCTGTTCATACCGAGTCAGCCAGGGAAAGTGTCAGTAGATTGAGTGTGACAATTACTGCATTCATGTTCCATTTGAGAACTACAAGTCCATCTGCTTTGGTGGTAGAAGAGAATATGTTTAAATTATTGACAGATTTCTGTGAATTAATGACATGGCTGTTCAGATGGAGACCCATGCAAGCGCACTGATTTGAAAAGTCTTTCAGATTGTAAGCTCTAACGAGCAGGGCCCTCTGAGTCCTCCTGTATTGAATTATATTGTAACTGTACTGTCTGCCCCAATGTTGTAAAGCGCTGCGCAAACTGTTGGCACTATATAAATCTTTTAAAATAATTGTACAAAATACAAACCAAGCAGCAGCTTGCTGTAAAAATCTGGTGATGTCGCTGAGCCTCTCTGTGCGATGCTGGGAAAGCTCGGGGTGCCAATTCTCCCTGTGCAGGAACCCATTTTCAAGGCATTTGGAACACACAGCTTCAAGAACGTTCACTGGTTTTGCCCTCACCTAGGCAAGCCTACTGGAAGCTGGGGTACAAGGCGAGTCATTTGAACGTTTTTCTTTCGATATTTTGATTGCCTTCAGGGCACATATTTTTCTTTAGGGGGCAGGGAGCTACAACCGAAGCAAATCTTTCCTTTCCATGCAAGATCTCCTAAAATAATGATTTCGGCCAGCCATAGACTGAGTGATTTTCCTTCCTGCAACCACAGGTTCCCTGCAGTGAAGCTATAGGGATCTCCCAGCGGGGTAAGCCATCCCAGCTGAGAGAACACTGTGATTACTGCTTGCGGCTATAACGGCTTGTAGCAATAATCGCATGTTAAATCCAGCAGGCCCCGTGGTATCCAAGTTCATGGATCAATCAACTTTGGTACATTCAGCCTGCCCATACATGGTTCGGGATTCAAACCATCTATGGCCAGCTTTATTAAGTTAAATAATCGGCTGCTTGGCTGTATAGACAAAGGTGGATTATACCGAAACAAAATGTTTCTAAAGCCGCGTACGCACCATCCGATTTTCCGACAGGAAATGTGTGATGACAGGCTGTTAGCGGAAAATCCGACCGTTTGTACGCTCCATCGGGCAATTGTCGGATTTTCCGCAGACATATGTTAGATGACAGGCTTTAAAATTTTCTGCAGACAAATGTCTGTTGTTGGATTTTCTGAGTGTGTGTACACAAGTCCGTCGGACAAAAGTCCAAAGTACAAACACGCATGCTCGGAAGCAACGATGAGCCAGAAGCGGTCGGTCTTGTAAACTAGCATTTGTAATGGAGAATTAACATTCGTGACGCGGCAAATTATGAAATCTCTAAATGCAGCGCACATTCTCTTCTTCTTTATTGGGATAATAATGAAGCTGCTTTGCTGGTGATACTGATGGAGTTATTGCAAACTAATTTTCAAAGGCTTTTTTTTTTCTAGTGATATCAAGAATTATACTATTATGCATTTTTTTTTTTTTTTTTGGGCAAGTTACCACAACACCATTATCCCGCGGTTTTTAAGATCAAAGATACAACTATGTTGGTGTCCCTTGTTAATTTTACATTGTATTTTTTTTAAATGTTACTGCCTACTCCCAAACTGTCATTTGAAGTAAAACACATAACTAAGTATTATTCTACAGAATTTTTTTTATTGTGCATTAAAAAAAGAAAACAAAATTAGACATGCTATCTGCCAATAGAGCTTTAACCAAAAAGTGCATTCTATGCATCAAAAAATATCTAAAATCTAACAAAACAAAACATTATTATTCAACCAAAGAATAAAATGAAAGCCTCATGCATGTGTCCTGCTTCTTAATATAGGGGTCAGCAATGCCAAGAGTTGGTGAATGCAGGGGTCCATCATCCGGAGATAATTCCGAAAATCATCCGGATTATTCTCCTGGAGCTCCCTCAGCAAAGGCAAATGACAGAATTGGTCACGATTAATAAAGCAACCAATTTTTGGTCCAAGAAATCCTCCTTCTCCTGTTTCTGGACTGGACTTGGGTCAAAGCAATAACTCCAAGGCCAATAATAAATAACACGTACGGCCGTTCAGAAACTGAATGAAAAGCGCAAATCAGCAGAAGGAGCCCAAAGGGTGGCGATTAAAGAGCTGAAAAAAACACATAGTATGTCACAACGTTTGTGTTTGTTGGCCGACAATTCTTTGCCGTTTGTATGCAAGACACAAACCAGGCACACGCCTTCGGACAAAGGTTTGAAAATCCGATCGTGTGTACGAGGCTTAAGAATGGGTACATATTTTTGAGCCTCATGCACCCGGGCTTATTAATTTATGCTCCAAATAGGCAGATTTTTTTTTTTTTTGCCAGCACTTTGCCGAAAAAAATGCCTCTAAAGTTGCATATGTAGGGGATGCACGTTTGTACATGCGTTTATGTGCATATGGCTTTGGGTTTAAATGCATTCTACCAGCCAGAATAATAATTTATTCTGGCCATTGGAATACATTGATGCTCATAGCGTGTGTTTATGCGTGTTTACATGCATTTATGTACATATGTGCCACAATTATGCTTATAAACTCCTTTTGAACACAGCTTTGGTATCTTTTTATTCATTTTTATTTTTTAAATGTTTATAAACGCTGCTCTTAACCACTTACCCCCCCCCCCCCCCTCATGACCAGACCATTTTTTTGTGATGCGGCACTCCGTTACTTTAAACGACAATTGCACGGTCATGCAAAGCTGTACCCAAATAAAATGTATGTCATTTTTTCCCACAAATAGAGCTTTCTTTTGGTGGTATTTGATTACTTCTGCGGTTTTAATTTTTTGCGCTATAATCAAAAAAAAAAAAAAAAAAAAAAAAAAAAGGCAGAGCATTTTGAAAAAAAAAATTTTTACTTTCTGCTATAAAACATATCCAATACAAAAATAAAACATCTATCAATTTAGGCCAATATGTATTCTGCTACATAGTTTTGGTAAAAAGAAAAACCAATAAGCATATATTGATTGGTTTTCGCAAAAGTTATAGTGTCAAGCTATAGTGTTTCCAAAACTATGGCATGGTTTTTAATTTATTTTTTTTTCACTGGTAATTGTGGTGATCAGCGGCTTATAGTGGGACTGCGATATTACGGCAGACAAATCTGACACTTTTTGTGGACCAGTGTCTCCAATACAGTGATCGGTGCTAAAAAATATGCACTGTCACTGTAATAATGACACTGGCTGAGAAGGGGTTAGCGTTAGGGGATCAAAGAGTTAACTGTGTACCTAGCTGGTGTTTTCTTACTTTGGGGGAGGTGCTTGTACTAGAGGAAGGCATGGATCCATGTCCCTGCTTTGCAGGAACACAGGACCCATGCCTTCTCTACCGATAGAATGGCGATCTGTCTTGTTTGCATAGGCAGACCGTCGTTCGCCCTCTGTACCGAAGGATCGGCAGGTGCTGATGAGCTCCCGCTGTGTATAATCATAACGTGAGCAGGCCGCCGATGGCATGCATAACCCAGAAGTGTCACTTTCACGCCATATATGTAAGTTGTACGGTCGGCAAGTGGTTAAAATACTGATCTAAATGTCTGATGTATTTGGCCACATAAGCTAACATAGAAATGTGTTTAGAGACATAAAAAATATATGCTGTATACCTGGTGTTTTTGCTGTATAATGGTGTTTTATATGCCTGACGCCTAAATAGTAAAACAAATGGAGCAGTAACAAGATAAAATCAGAGAGAGGGCTCTGCCAGTAAGAGCTTGCAAACAAAGTCTTGAAGTTTACTTAAAGTGGTTGTTAATGCATTCTGTGCAGCAGCAGCCACCCCAGCACCCCCTAATACTTACCTGAGCCCCATCTCTCTTCGGCGACGTCCGGGACTCTCCTCCTGACACAGCAGCGGCACCATTGGCTCCTGCTGCTGTCAAAGTCAGCCAATCAGGAGAGAGAGGGGACGGGGCCGAACAAGGGCTCCGTGTCTGAATGGACACATTGAGCTGTGACTCGGCTCGGGTGCCCCCATAGCAAGCTGCCTGCTGTGGGGGCACTCGACAGTAGGGAGGGGCCAGGAGCACCAAAGAGGGAGAAAAGGAGGATCTGGGCTGCCCTCTGCAAAACCATTACACAGGGCAGGTAAGTATAACATGTTATTTTTAGAGAAAAAAAACTAGACTTCAAATAATGGTGTGCATATAATTAAGACTATCATCTGTTAAGCGGTATTAGAATAATAAAAGCTTGGAAATGGTCTTTTTATTTTTTTCTGTTTTTTATTTTTTTTTATTTGTTGCAGAAATGAGTTGCCTCTTTCACAGGGGTAGTCTCTTTTGTAAGCTATTCTTTTAGTGGCTCTTGGCTTTTACTGGAATTTTCTGCACTCCTGGGAACTGAATGAAGCTGCAGGGGAGAGAAGGAATTGTTAGGCCTACATTCACACGAAGGCTGCTACATAACCCTGTGTTTGTGCATTTTTATGTGGTGTCTTTTTTTTTTTTAATGCGGTTTCATACTTCATGTATTTATTTATTTATTTTTTTATAAGAGGGGAAGGTTGTTAAACACAAAACCCTGTCAGAAATGCACCAAAGATGCATGTACATGGGGGTTAATATGCACTATGCTGCACTAAAAGAAGAACCTGCACCCTATGAAAAATTGCAATGTGGCATTGATGTGAATGGGCACCAATCGACAATAATGTGATTTCCATTGTCGTGCACTGCAGCGTAACAGCAGCCTCAGACATTGCGCTAATGTGAGCTGGCCCTGCATGATCAAAGTACAGGTTCACTTTAAGATTATTGTGAATCATTGAGCTGTCTTTTGGTCATGTGATCCTTACTGTAAATGTGTTTTGGTCACCTTGTCTAACCTGTCAGTCAGGCTCCACATTTCTCCAGCATGTGAAACTACTGAGGTGTACTTGGACTTGTAGTTTCACCAATGCTGGTCTTTTTACTATCCTTTCCCAGGATAGTATATTGTTATCCCACAAAGACATACTAATGTTCTGTAAATTATGTGCATAACTTGTGTACTTTTATTTAAAATTTCCTCCTATAATGAAAGAGATAAGTCATCCGATCTCTATAGGTGAGTGTTTGTCATATGGGTCTGTATTGCTTGAATCGATGATATCTGAAATCTCTGAAATATGTTTACAATACATCCCCAGTTCCATTTCCTGCCATCAGCTGACTCCTGCTTGTATCAGCATCTTTCATACATATTCCAAGTCATGTTCTATGGTTGTTAAATGTCTGACAGTTAGCTGTCTACCACTAAATTCTATTGTCTAACTGTTACAATTTCCTTTTCAAATTAACAGCATCTGTCCTTCATTTTATGCTTCTGATTAAGCAGATTTTGCCTAGAAGAAAATGTGTTCCTTTATCTCTGGATGTTTTTCCTTTCTTCTCTAGGATTGGATCGTGTTTTATCTCTGCAGGGCTTATGATTTAGTTGCAGACTTGCTGTAATAAACTGTTCAATGCTTGGTTATCTCTTTGCTTGCAACTATTTGTGGAAGGGTCAGATTAGGCAAAAGTATTTTCTGCAGAAGAACCTGGTCTAAGAAAAAACTTCTCTAGCAACTGTCAGGTTTTTTTTTTTTTAATCTTTAAATAAACCATATTCAAATATTTACCTACTCTGTGAAGTTGAAGGTTCAGTTTGGAAATGATTCTATTCTAAATCAGACACCCAGAAAAGTTTAACTATTCAGGATTTATTTACAATATAAAGGGAAACGGCGCATGTTATACAAAACAAGAGGGTTAGGAGGGCTCTGCTCATGGGGCTTACAATCTAAAATGAAGGTCAAAGTGATACAGAAAGTAATAACTGGGGGGGGGGTAGTTAATGTAGAGAATATGAGCCAGTTAAAAGTTTGGTTGTTATGTGGAGGGGGATGGGAGTCCCTGAGAAAATGAGTTTCAAGGGATTGTCTAGAACTGGACAGATTGAGATTTCAGAGGTTGGACTCCAGAAGATAGGAGAGGCTGTGGAGAAGTTCTGGTGGTGAGCATGGGAGAGAGGACTGGGGACCTAGATGACAGAAGATCCTGGGTTGGCAATGTAGCCGGGTGCAGAGTTGTGTAGTTTGTGTCTTTTAGTAGTTTAATTTTATCAGTTGGGTGAGTGGAAGTTAGTGGAGAGATGGGCAAAGACCGGCTTCTGTCGAATGAGCATGCTGGAAAACCAGCAGCCGATCAGTATCCAAACAGAGCTCTCGGCATCCAAACAGAGCTCTTGGCTGATGGCTTCAAGTGCTGAACAGTGTGTTCTGGCAGGGGTCCCGGTCCCCGTCCACCTGTCAGAACACAATAGCTAGCTAAGCAGGGAGATTGCTGTACTAACATTGCATAGTTAGTACAGAGACTCTCTGTTTCTTTTTTCGTTCGGCCCGCTGAGTTGAATAAGCAATAAACGTACCGTGTGTATCAGGCATTACTTTTAGTAGTGGGAGTGATCTCAGACTGGTACTATGCTTTCTCCACATCTCTATACCTAATAGAGATATGGACACCTATTATGTAAAGTGGACTACAAAGACAACATTTTTGAGAATATTGATTCTTGGCTGCTTTTTCATGACAGTAAATGAAAGTGACTTCATTAATATTTGTGATGGTCTAATCGAAAATTGGGTACTCAAGATTTTCCACTTTGCATGGTAATGCGTTTAATCAAATAGGCTGAAAAAAAAAAAAAGTCATATTAGTGTGGTTGCTGGTGGGTTGTGCTTTTATATTTTCTTAGGTGTAATTGCAATATTGAACAATCACATTTATGTATGCGAAGAATGGTCAGTGGCCCAAAGTTATCTGAGGAGAGACTGTGGAAGTCTCGAAACGTGTTTTTTTTTTTTTTTTTTTTTTTTTCTTTGAGCGTTTACAACCTCTGAGTATGCCAGGCTGTGTTTAGTTGTAAGGGCAGGATGTAGTGGGTGACGGCAATGATTTCTTCATACAATTTTAATATATAGGTTTTTATGGCGTTTTGGTTTGCAAAACTTTTATTGTGCTCCCCTTTTTTTCTTCCTTTTTTATTTTATATTTTTGTTTTCCAATAAACATGCATTCTCCACTGTGCCACACAGGTGCAATGCAAAATCACACATGCAGAAAAGCTTTTACTTTACTTGTTGTATGTGTTTTTTTTTTTTGTTTTTGTTTTTGTTTTGTTCTTTCATTTTTTAGCGTTGCAGAAGATTGTTGTTGCAGGCCTGCAGAATCTGACTAAGTTTCTCGCTACACCCTTAATTGGGTTGTAACATGAAACGTTGTTGCAAAGGTCAACTATGCCTTTAAACAATGACCAAGTTATTGCCAAATAAACAGACCCATAACAAAAAATACAAAAATGTTTGTGGTCATGGAGGTGTACAGGCAGGAGAACTGAACTGGTAAAACTGTGTGTGTGCAGCCCTTTGATACAAATGTGTCACCTCTCTTTATCTGTTTCTCCAAACTTATGATGCAAAAGAGAAGTTACAACAGGAAGTGTGTTCTGAAAACAGGAATTTTGAAAGAGTTTCCTGGAGTTCAGCTCATATCTAAAATGACCGCTACACTGTTTTTTTTTTTTTTCCCCATCCTTTTTTTGTGAAATGCTGGCATTTTGAACTAACTGGTAACTTGAGTGACTGCAGCAAACAATTCAACAGATATTTGGCAGTATGTGTTAATTTTAAAGGGTAACAACTTGGGGAAAAAAGAAATGAGAAAATAAAATAAAATATACAGGTAAAAGCCAGTAAATTAGAATATTTTGAAAAACTTGATTTATTTCAGTAATTGCATTCAAAAGGTGTAACTTGTACATTATATTTATTCATTGCACACAGACTGATGCATTCAAATGTTTATTTCATTTAATTTTGATGATTTGAAGTGGCAACAAATGAAAATCCAAAATTCCGTGTGTCACAAAATTAGAATATTACTTAAGGCTAATACAAAAAAGGGATTTTTTAGAAATGTTGGCCAACTGAAAAGTATGAAAATGAAAAATATGAGCATGTACAATACTCAATACTTGGTTGGAGCTCCTTTTGCCTCAATTACTGCATTAATGCGGCGTGGCATGCAGTCGATGAGTTTCTGGCACTGCTCAGGTGTTATGAGAGCCCAGGTTGCTCTGATAGTGGCCTTCAACTCTTCTGCGTTGTTGGGTCTGGCATTCTGCATCTTCCTTTTCACAATACCCCACAGATTTTCTATGGGGCTAAGGTCAGGGGAGTTGGCTGGCCAATTTAGAACAGAAATACCATGGTCCGTAAACCAGGCACGGGTAGATTTTGCGCTGTGTGCAGGCGCCAAGTCCTGTTGGAACCTGAAATCTCCATCTCCATAGAGCAGGTCAGCAGCAGGAAGCATGAAGTGCTCTAAAACTTGCTGGTAGACGGCTGCGTTGACCCTGGATCTCAGGAAACAGAGTGGACCGACACCAGCAGATGACATGGCACCCCAAACCATCACTGATGGTGGAAACTTTACACTAGACTTCAGGCAACGTGGATCCTGTGCCTCTCCTGTCTTCCTCCAGACTCTGGGACCTCGATTTCCAAAGGAAATGCAAAATTTGCTTTCGTCAGAAAACATGACTTTGGACCACTCAGCAGCAGTCCAGCTCTTTTTTTCCTTAGCCCAGGTGAGACGGTTTTCGCGCTGTTTCTTGGTCAACAGTGGCTTGACACGAGGTATGCGGCACTTGAAACCCATGTCTTTCAAGCGTCTCTTGGTGGTGGATCTTGAAGCACTGACTCCAGCAGCTGTCCACTCCTTGTGAATCTCCCCCACATTTTTAAATGGGTTTTTTTTTCACAATATTGACTAGGGCGCGGTGATCCCTATCGCTTGTACACTTTTTCTGACCACAGTTTTTCCTTCCCTTTGCCTCTCTATTAATGTGTTTGGACACAGAGCTCTGAGAACAGCCAGCCTCTTCAGCAATAACCTTTTGTGTCTTTCCCTCCTTGTGCAATGTGTCGATGGTCGCCTTTTGGACAGCTGTCAAATCTGAAGTCTTCCCCATGTTTGTGTAGGCTTCAGAACTGGACTGAGAGACCATTTAAAGCCCTTTGCAGGTGTTTTGAGTTAATCAGCTGATTAGTTTGTGGCACCAGGTGTCTTCAAAATTTAACCCTTACACAATATTCTAATTTTGTGACACACGGAATTTTGGATTTTCATTTGTTGCCACTTCAAATCATCAAAATTAAATGAAATAAACATTTGAATGCATCAGTCTGTGTGCAATGAATAAATATAATGTACAAGTTACACCTTTTGAATGCAATTACTGAAATAAATCAAGTTTTTCAAAATATTCTAATTTACTGGCTTTTATCTGTATAGTGAATACAATTGCGACTCAAGTCATATTGTAGTTAAATGTTATTAAAAACAACCTTTCCTTTTCAATCTGCAGCACTGTAATTTTCTGTAAAATGCAATACAGCTACCTGAAGGAGTTCTGTACACAGATGGTGTAATTTCCTGCGTGTGTGATTGGCTCACTGATTTTTCCAGAGTCTGCACTAAGATATAAATCCGATTTTTGGAATCGCCTGCAACAAATGTGTCTTTTTTTGGTGAGATACTCCAAAAATGAAATCCCGTCTAAAGGGATGCAGACCAGGCCAATTTGCTCTTAAGACCTCTGCAGGTGCAGCAGCTGATTTGATAATTATAAAATCGCTCCCATACCGATTCACTTTGCACATGATTACAGACAAACGCACAGCTATTCCTCCAGAATAACAAAAGGTAGGAATCTGCAGCAGGGTTTTTTTTTTTTAAATCCCTGCAATGTACATAGATCACCCAGAGGGAATATTTTTTTTCCTAACAAAAGTGGAGTTACTCTTTAAAGGCCAAATTAACCCTCCTAATTTATATGCATTTGGTTGTTAGTGGGGTTCAAATAGACCTTAGCCAACTCCCGCCCGCTTTCTAGTAAAATGATGGCTGCAAGGTGGCTCTCCTATTCTGGGATGATTTCATTTGATGTTGTTCTCGCTTTTACTTGCGTGCCCACGGGGGGCATGCTGGGTGGGATCGGCAGCATGCTGTGTCCCTGGGACGCGGCGCATCCCTGATCTCGGTAAAGAGCCAATGGCGAGGCTCTTTACCCATGTGATCAGCTGTGTCCAACTGATCATCAGTGCAGCCCCAAAAGTGTCCAGCAGTGATGCCAGTCGGTGCCACCTATCAGTGCTGCATATTGGTACCTCCTCATCAGTGCCCATCAGTGAACCCTTATATGTGCACGTCAGTAAAGGAGAAAAATTACTTATTTGCAAAAATATATAACAGAAACTAAAGATTTTTTTGTATTTGTTTTTTTGAGACAGATAGAAAGCTCTATCTGTCTAAAAAAAATGTGGGTGCAGCGTTGCATGAACGGGCAATTTTCATTTAAATTGGCCTGGGTAGGAAGGGGGTGAAAGTGCTATGTATTGAAGCGGTTAAAGAGTTTGTGCAGTCAAAACGTTTTTTTTTTTTTTGTATTTAGTACGGAAGGATTAGAACCCCGGTCATGTTTTTACAGCTATTTGGATCACCCAGCTCTGGGAGATTTCCACTGACGTCTGAGATAATTTTTCAGCAGCAGGATCAGTGTTGCTGGCTGGAACCATTATTGCCAAGAAAGTGAGGGAAAAATCTCCTAACCTTTTCCACCCTATCCAAAAAAAGAAATACCCAGTCAAAATGATAAGTATGGGAGCTGTGCTATTGTTCAAATGTATTTGTATTCTTCTCTGCCTTTCCTGACATATACAAAGCCTTACCAGACAATAAAGGCTGGTTGGTGACCTAAGTTTTCTCTCCTGCAGGTAGGCAGTGCAGTTAGGTCACCTCCTCTTATTCCGCAATGTGTTTCCTGTCAGCAGTTGTGCTTGAAGCAGAGCCTGATTGGCCCCAATGCTGCCCCCAACCCCACCCCCTTCCCATTATGAGCTCCGCTCTACAGGGGATTACATACAGAAGCATAATATTGAGTCTAATTCAGGTTACATTGTGCAGCATTCTGTGATGTGCATTTCTTCAGTCACATAGATGGTGTCATTACCAAAATGTTAATACATAATTACTGTTTTAAATTGGATAATACAATCATCACAAGTAGTCTGTTATAGTGAGATCAGTAATGTTGTTTTTTTTTTTATTTTATTTTTTTTGTAATACAAATGCATGAGCAGAAGTTACCTTGTGAAAACAATGCATGACAGGTAACAAGTATTTTAATAATGCATTAACATGCATTGCCAAACCTTAAAGAGGATGTAAACCCTGATGGGTGTTACTTCCTCTTTGTTTCTCTGCAAAGGTAAAGCATAATGGGCTACTATGCCCATTATGTGACACTTACCTGCAGGAGAAGCTCGCGATGTCCCCGTCTTCCTCGCTAGTAGCGAGCATCCATTCTTCACCCCTCTTCCTTCCGGGGCCGCAAACTCCGGCTCTGTGACTGGCCGGGGTTGCGTGACGTCGCGTAACGTCACTCACGCACAGAAGCTGCTTTTAACGGTGTGACCCGAGCTAGAAACGGCACAGAGTGCCCTTTCTAACTCCGGCGCATGCACAGAAGAAATCGCCCTACGGCGATTTGCAAATATCTCCTAGACCGTGCAGGTGTGGGAGATATTTCAAGCACCTACAGGTAAGCCTTAATCTAGGCTTACCTGTAGGTTAAAGTGGTTGTAAAGGGTTTAAAACCACTGTAAGGCTGGGTTCACGTATGTGAGAATTGGATGCAAGTTGCTCCGCATCCAATTCGCATGACGGGCGAGTGTGACCAGCTGTTATTGGAGCCAGTTCACACAGGACTATGGCGGCCGTGGAGCGGATTGCAAAAGGGTCCTGTGCCTGTTTCGGTCCAGTTCAGGTGCGAATTCAGGCAAACATCCGGACCTGAATCGCACCTTAACTGGTGAACAGGCAGAAAGCCGCGGCCGCTCATATGTGAACCCAGGAAATATTGAAAAGATAGAGAATAAAAACTTATTGACATATTGTAATTCACATTAGCCCCATTGGGCTGTGTTGAGCAGTGTTAGTTTGCACTCACACTTGCGAATTCAGCCTGTGTTTTATAAGCTGTGATAAACCCAGCAGGGGTTCCAGCGATTAGCCCCACTTTGAGTCAGTGATTGACATAATCCGCCTGCCTCTCTGACTCGGCCAATCAGAGGAAGCTTTGTATTCATTGATAGATTTGGTAATTTGGTAAAAATTTTTTACCAAAAATATGTAGAAGAATACGTATCGGCCTAAACTGAGGAAAAACAATGTTTTTTTATATATTTTTGGGGGATATTTATTATAGCAAAAAGTAAAAAATAATGTGTTTTTTTTCAAAATTGTCGCTCAAATACCACCAAAAGAAAGCTCTATTTGTGGGAAAAAAGGACGTCAATTTTGTTTGAGAGCCACGTGGCACGACCGCGCAATTGTCAGTTAAAGCGACGCAGTGCGGAATCGCAAAAAACTCTCTGGTCAGGAAGGGGGTAAAATCTTCTTCTGGGGCTGAAGCGGTTAACCACTTACAGACTGCCGCACGCCGATATACGTTCTAAGTTTGAAGAGGAATATCGTTGTTATGGCAGCAGCTAGCTACCATAACCCCTTTATTCTCTTCTTCGGCCGGGGGTCTGCTTTCCAATAAGCGTGGTCTCTGCGGCGGATTCGCCGCAAGATCACTTTTATCGGCGGTGGGAGAGGGCCCCCCCCCCCTCCCGCTATGCTCCGGTGCCCTCCGCCGCTTACTGGAGCCTACGGCGGAGGCGATCAGATCTCCACCTTTGCTGGGTATGGAGACGAGTGAGGGAAAGATGGCCCCCACCCGTCTCCATAACATTGCAGGGCGGAAGCAGTGTCAAAACGTCACTTCCGCCCATAGCTCTTAAAGGGTCATTTTTTGTTTATTATCTTTTTAAATGACAATTTTTTGGTTGCATTTTAGTGTAAATCTGAGATCTTTTTTTGACCCCAGATCTCATATTTAAGAGGGCCTGTCATGCTTTTTTTTTTTATTACAAGGGATGTTTACATTCCTTGTAAAAGGAATAAAAGTGACACAATTTTTTTTATTTTTTTTTTAAAAGAAACAGTGTAAAAATAAAAGGTAAAATAAATAAGGGAAAAAAAAATGTTTTTTTAAATGCGCCCCGTCCCGTTGAGCTTGCGTGCAGAAGCGAAAGCATACGCGAGTAGCGCCCGCATATGAAAATGGTGTTCAAACCACACATGTGAGGTATCGCCGCGATCGGTAGAGCGAGAGCAATAATTCTAGCCCTAGACCTCCTCTGTAACTCAAAACATGCAACCTGTAGAATTTTTAAAACGTCGCTTTTGGAGATTTTTAAGGGTAAAAGTTTGTCGCCATTCCACGAGTGGGCGCAATTTTGAAGCGTGACATGTTTGGTATCAATTTACTCGGCGTAACATTATCTTTCACAATATAAAAAAAAATTGGCTAACTTTACTGTTGTCTTGTGTTTTTTGAATTAAAAAAAAAAAAAAAGTGCGCTTGTAAGACCGCTGCGCAAATACGGTGTGACAAAGTATTGCAACGACCGCCATTTTATTCTCTAGGGTGTTCGGAAAAAAAATGTATAATGTTTGGGGGTTCTAGGTAATTTTCTCGCAAAAAAAAACTGTTTTTAACTTAAACTACAAATCTCAAAAAGAGGCCCGGTCCTTAAAGTGGGGTTCCACCCAAAAAACCAAAATAACTGGAAAAATTCTAAAAAAAAACCCAAAAAAACATTTGGATATTTTATTTTTTTTTTCACTTACCTCTAAATGCCTGTTGCTAGGTGGTCCCTCGTAGTCTGCCTGTTCCTTTGCCTGGGCTGGTGACATCACTTCCCCCTCGGCACAGGAAGGGCTCCGCTCTGCTCCCTCCCTCCTGTCAATCATCTGGGACCCATTACAGGTCCCAGGTGATTGAGCGGCCAATCACGGCGCCGCTCGCGCATGTGCAGTGGGTGCCAGGCTGTGAAGCCACAGCCCAGGGCCCACAGTTGAAATGCCGACGAGCGGAGGGGGGGGGGGGGCGAGCGGGGCTTCGATCCCCCGCATCGCTGGACCCAGGGACAGGTAAGTGTCCAATTAAAAGTCAGCAGCTGCAGTATTTGTAGCTGCTGACTTTTAATTTTTTTTTTTTTTTTTTTTGACGGCCCCCCTGGGTGGAACTCCTCTTTAAGTGGTTCTCTAGTCAAATCTAGAGGCAAATCAACAACTTTAAAATCGGTGCAATATCAATCAAAATGCTATTTAATTTTATTATCATATTTGCTTATATTCATAAATGATTCCCCATGCTGTCATCACTGCCTATCAGCCGTTGCTACACTATGCCACTTCTAGAATTATTATTATTATACAGGATTTATATAGTGCCAACAGTTTATGCAGCGCTTTACAACATGAGGGCAGACAGTACAATTACAATACAATTCAATACAGGAGGAATCAGTGGGCCCTGCTCGTTGGAGCTTACAATCTAGGAGGGAGGGTCAAGTTATACAAAAGGGTAATAGCTGTGGGATGAGCTAATGGAGAAAATAGTGCAGTTGTTAGATGGAGGCAGGATAGGCTTCTCTGATGAGGAAAGTTTTCAGGGATCGCCTAAAATTGGATAAAGTAGAATTATCGCTGTGCCCTGGCGACACCTTTCCAGCTGCTTTTGTATAAGGGTTGCCTGTATTTTGCATGGCTCCCACCACTGACCAATGTTATGTAAGGTGGCTTTTTCAATGCCCAGATTCTGCCCATTCAAACCTTGTCACCCTGTCAAACTCTGGGATAGAGAAGTGGCATTATCGTTTGGCAGATAAGGGCTGTCCTATGGGCAGGGTTAAAGGTAGTCACTCCTCAACATCCAGCTCATTCAGCACACAACAATCTGCTTATGGCTAACATGGCTGTGCATATTCAGTGGGCATGAATCTATTGTGTGATGGAAATCAAGGAGTTAGTACTAGTGAAGTTTCCATCCGTGTTTTTTTTTTTTTTTTTTTTTTTACTTGAGTCCCAGAGCTATGCTTTCATGCAAAAACGGACCGTTTGTTTACATCCATTTTTCGTCCTTCTTTTTTTTTTTTTTTTTTTTTTTTGTAGAAGAAAAATAGGGCTTTAATCTGTTCCAAAAAACAACGAATGTTGACGGCAGTGGATGTAAACGGATTATCATCCATTTACATCAATTTTTTCCTGTGAGATACATTGATGTCTGGCTTTTTTTTTTTTTTTTTTTTATCCGTCAACGGATGGCTGAAAAACGGGCAATTGGTCCTCATTTGTGAAAGGGGCCTAAGTATGTGTTGCTACTTGGGAACATTGAGAGAAATTTATCATAACGAGCAGCCAGAATCTGGACAAGAAGTGCAAGGCAACCAATCAACATCCATCTTTCATTTTCAAAGCTTAACTAAACAAGCTGAAGGTAGAAGCAGATTGGAGGCCATGCAAAACCTGCTCCAGATTCTGTCTGTTCCAGTTCTGATGAATTACTCCGGCTGTATTTTAAACAACTATGCTACATCACATGAAAATTCAATGCCTCATTATATACTTCATTAAGTGATTAGTATATTTGGTCAGTAATAGTCTCATTATATAAATAAGTAGCATTTAAACAGATAAAGAAGACGAGTCTTTTTAAAAGTGTGTTAAATCTCAGGAAGATGTTTCCTTTTCCGTGAATGTTACTCAAAGTAGAGATTGAGACATAGAAACAGCATCTGTTGAAATTTTATGACGTGTGAATTCTTTCGATTTTGCGATGTACCTAGACACACAGTATGACTGGCTGGATTATACATTAATAAAATAGCCCTCTGATTTCTTCTAGTGTTTTAAACATAAATAGCAAAGGGATACTGGTGGAAATGTGCACATGTTGGCATTGTAGTTTGCTGTAGAAGTAAGGTAGCATCATCCTGGTAATTAGGACATCTATCAGTGGAATGTGAAATGTGCTGTTGCTCATTCACACTTCATGTACGCATTTCATAGTCCCCAGCTACATACACTGTAATAAATCACTTATGTTGAACCATCACCAAGCGAAGTATAACAAAAAGGGATTATTGGTTAAATCTAGCATTTAAATGAGTTGTGGCTGTGGAAAACAGCATTATAGAAATGTATTGCTCAAACTAGTTTTCCTGCAGATATGTATGTTGGTGTGCCCTGGGTCATACCTGTAGATTTTTTTTTTTTTTTTACGTCCGTCAAATATGCAAAATCCAACTACTGTCCTGGTGTACTGTATATTGAAGTTTTTATTTTGGATTTATGTAGCACTTTATGACGTTCCTCATTATAAAATCTAGTGTAACTGGAGACTAAAGATCTCTTGTAGATCATAGCTACATAGTCTGGTTGAAAAAAGACACAAGTCCATCTAGTTCAACCAATAAAAGGTGGGAGAAAAAAAAACATCTGTCATGATTAACAGAGAATGGAATTCAGCACAGCTATTCAGTTATTAAAGGCTGGGCTGTTTGTTTTCATACTGTAGATGTATTAATCACAGGGAGTCCAAGGTAATTTAATGATACAATTGATTTATAGCAGAATAGTGCTTGTATGTCCCCCTCGGATCTACAGCAACTGCACTTCCAAGTGCACTTCCAGTGCAATTTCAAGTGCACTTGTAGTGCAAAGTTGACTTGCCTTTAGTAAATAACCCCCATAGTCTTTAGCTCAAAGGGGTGAACTTCTGTTTGTAAATGAGATCAGTTTAACCACTTAAAGACTAAACCTTATTTTGACTATATATATATATATATATATATATATATATATATATATATATATATATATATATATATATATATATATATATATATATATATATATATATATATATATATATATATATTACACATATATATATATATATATACACATGCAGGAGGGGCCATATTTAAAGTGCAAGTTCATCTCTTCAGAAAAAATTAACTAGCACCTTACAGTCTCTGGTCCACACTGAATTTACAGCCATGGGTATTGAGCCATCAGTGCCCATGCAGCTGGTGTAAGAGTCCAGGATTTGATATCCCTCACCTTTTCCTTCTTTCTTCCTGGAATAAATCAGAGCTGTTCTGATTGGTCAGCGCCGGCACTTGACCACTTTGATTAATCTGAATCACTCTGATCTGTCCTGGAGGCCCTACAGGAAGAAGGGGAGGAAGAGCAGGGATATCCAATCCCCAGACCGCTACACCGACTGTGGGGGACATAGACAGCTGATCACGCATGGAGGCAAGTACAGCTGGAGGTGGGTAAGGGGTGTAGGGTGTTCACTTTTTTTCATTTTTTTTTAAAGAAAAGGTGAACTAACCCTTTAAAGCTCATCAGTCTGTGCCTCTGTTCTCGTAAAAGCATTTATCAGTATGCTTGTTTCTGTTACTGACCTTTTTGCTAAGTTTATAGATATGCTTACTGCTGGCACCCACCCTGACCCTTTCAACGTTCATCAGTTACGCCAGCTGTTAACCACCTGCCATTAGTCCACCTGAGTGCGCACCAGGAGGTTAACCTTCATCGCTGCAAGTTATGTATTCCCTTTCATACTCTGGGTCCACTAGTGACATTCTACAACCTGAGTATAGGCCCTTGTGTGGTGCAATCTAGTATTGATAGCTTCACTTGCCTTCAAAGAAGGGAGGCTCCCAACGTTGAAGCTATTTTCGCCTGCTATGGAGTGTGTGCTTCCAGGCCTTACACTGGTGCTGGCTTAAAGCTGCTGAAATGTGATTTTCAGAGAAGAATTTCCTAGGAAAAGGTTAAATGGCAGTTTCCAAAGTCATTATTGGACAATACCTATGAGGGAACATTTCTTGAAATTTTTCTGCAATTCAATAAGCTTTGGACATATCAGTAATGTCAATCATTTTTATTACACTGTTACTTCTAGAAAGCTCATTAAACTGACTTGAATGGGACCATGCAAGGTACACATTTGAGAATGTCTTCAATTTGAAAACCATTTTTTCCTGCATTATACTGCATTTTGCTTGCAGAGCAGAATGTAGGGTAATGTGATCAACCTCCAAAGGGAAATATCTCTCGAGCTAAATTACTCTTTTTAAACTTCTAGTTGTGGCGCTGTCGTGCTGTCCTTTTGGCATCCATTTTTTTTTTTTTTTAATTACTTAGCTTGAAATGTACAAAAAACAATATCGGAGAAAAGTCATAACTTCTGGTAAGCCGAATTTAGGTGTTCGAGGCCTTAGGGCAAGAGGGCTGACCATTCATACGTCATAGTTTCACGTTTAGTAATGATCTGGTGATATATGAAGCTTAGGCTTCATGTACACAGGACGTTTTTACAACCTCTCCTGAACGATTTAACTTGACAGATGGTAACCCACGTTTAAAAAGTTTTTCCGCGTTTACATGCCGTGTTTGAAATTACTCCAAACACAGCTTCTGAACCCATTTTTTGCGTTCCAAAAAAGACTTCTAAACTCAACTGCCTAGAAACCACTGTAATTACCCTGTGTACATGTACTGATAAGATAACAATGAAAGTTCAGAAGTAGTTGAAAAAAATGCCCAACTGCTCCTAAACATCCGTTTACTAGCAGCAGAGTACATAAGGCCTTGTATGTATAAATGAATAATTAGCTGCTTTTAGAAAATATCAAGGTCACTTGTACACTTTTTTTCTTTTTTTTTTTTTTTCAAATACATAGAGAGCTATACCACGCTTTATAAAGTTACTTATATTTGTGCCTTTCTATAGCACCCATTTTCCTATGGCTCCCATTTTTATTTTATTTTATTTTATTTTTTTATTTTGTGGTCAATTTGTGCAGAAAGCCAGTCAGAGAAAAGTCATAGCCTCTGGTATGCGGAATTTAGGTTTTCTGTTCTTCGAGGCAAGAGTGCTGACCTCTAATACACCCTGGTTCCTTTTTAGTTCTCCATTGGAGATCTGTGATGATTATATTTAGCAGTTTGCCAATCGTATCTATAAAATGATGCAAACCTGTTAATGCGGATCTCTGTAACGTTTCTTGCACGCTAGCCAGTATTTCTCAGATCCCACTCAAAACTTAAGGCCTAACACAAGCACAAGGAACATTACTTACTATTAATGCATTGAGCTGCTGGCTCCTGCTTTTGTTAAATTCTACCCCCCCCCCCCCCACTGCTGATGGGGGTTAATTTAATAAAGCAGAGGCACTCATTAATTGTGCCAACTATCCCTGCCCTTTTCGCCCGCTCCTACATACATAGAAGCTGTACTTCTATGAATGAAAAGTGCTCTGTGAATGGACAGGTGGATGAAAGAAAGGTCTGCCTCCTCCATTCATATATGAGGTTGTTTGCATTTTTTTTTTAGTCAACACTGATTTTGAGTCCTCTGTGTAATACATGGAGATGGGAAAATCATGCAATTGTTTCTCTCTTATGCAGGTATAAAGTAGGCCTGTAATGAAATATTTTAGTGGCTGTTATACTTACCTGGAAGTCCAGGTATACTTGTGCTTCTAGATGCAAATGCGGCTTGGAACAGGAGAGGACAAGCCCTGGATTATCCAATGTTCCTATCTCCTCGGGCACGCTTAAGCCTAAACTAGTGGTTGCAGGAACAGAACCTGCAAAAGGGAAGATCCTTCCTTCCTGGTAACTTGGAGAGTACGGACTACAGATACCAGTCTCTCAGACTGGGGAGTGACCCTAGAGGGGCTCACAGCTCAAGGACAGAACAGATCCTGCCCATCAATATCCTGGAATTACGAGCAGTACGACTGGCCCTACGGTCATGAACGGTGGAGCTTCAGGACTGCCCTATCAGGGTTCAGTCTGACAATGTAGCCTAAACAAACCACCAAGGCGGTCCCAGGAGTTGTTCAGCTCTGAAGGAGGTGAACCACATAGTAGCCTGGACAGAGGGACATGTGCCGATTCTATCAGCAGTCCATATCTCGGGAGTAGACAACTGGAAGGGAGATTATCTCAGCCGCCAGCAAATCTGCCCGGGGGAATGGTCCCTACACCCACTAGTGTTCCAGGAAATTTGCCAACGTTGGGGACGGCCAGAGGTCGACCTACTGGCATCCAGGTTCAGCAACAAGCTACATAAGTTTGTGTTCTGAACAAGAGGTCCTCTGGCAATCGGAGCAGATGTTCCTGGTAGTTCCATGGAGCCATTACTCCCTGGTTTGTGCTTTCCCTCTGATCCCTCCTTCCACATTTGTTGCGTAGGATTGAGAGAGAGAGGGAGTTCCAGTCATTCTGGTGGAACCAGCCTGGCCCAGAAGGCCCTGGTTCCCAGGGATTGGGAGACCAACAATAGACTGGCCATGGATGCTTCCACAGCACCCTGATCTACTGTCTCAAGGTCCTATATTCCACCCCAATTTACAGTCTATAAATTTGACGGCATGGCTATTGAAGCCAGGATGTTAAAGGACCATGGAATCTCGGGACCAGTGGTGTCTACCCTAGTGAATGCTAGAAAAGCTGTCACTAGGAAGATCTGTCATAGGGTCTGGAAGACTTATATTGCTTTGGTCAAGCCAAAAATGGCATCCTCAAAAATATGATTGGGAGAATTCTCTCTTTTCTACAGTCAGCTGTGGAAATCAAATTGGCTTTGAGTACAATCAGAGGTCACATTTCGGCCCTGTCAGTATTCTTCCAAAGGCCTTTAGCCTCCCATTCACTGATCCGAACCTTTATGCAGGGTGCAACTCGATTGCTTCCCCCCATTAGGTCACCTATTTGTCCTTAGGAGTTGAACTTGGTGCTATCTGTGTTACAGAAACAACCATTTGAACCGATCAAAGAAATTCCATTAGACTTGCTGTCACGAAAGCTAGCCTTCCTGGTGGCTATCACCTTGGCTAGAAGGGTGTTGGAGTTGGCGTCTCTTTCATTCAGGGAACCGTACTTGATCCTCCACCACACCAGGGTCATTTTTACGACCTGTTCCATCCTTTTTGGCAAAAGTGGTGTCAGCCTTTCATTTATCATAATCATAATAATAATCATGACTTTATTTTGCCTTCTTTTTTTTTCTCTCCGCCTCGTTCGGCGGAAGAGAGGCGACTGCATTCTTTGGACGTTGTCTGGGCAGTCAAGGTTTATTTGTCTAGGTCTGCGGAGATCCAAGGATCAGACTCCTTTTTTTGTTTTACCAAGGGGACCCAAGAAGGGGCAGGCAGATTCCAAAGCTTCCATTGCTAATTGGGTCCGTCAGTTGGTCATTCAGGCCTATGGTCTGAAATGTAAAGCTCCTCCCTTTTGGGGTGAGAGCTCATTCTAACAGGGATGTAGGAACCTCATGGGCTTTTCGCCATCGGGTATCTGTGACTCAGATTTGTAAAAGCTGCTACCTGGTCTTCAGTGCAATTGTTTGCAAAATTTTATCAAAGGGATGTTCGAGCAGCCGAGGATTCGGCTTTTGGCTGCAGTGTATTGCGGGCTGCCGTATAAGGTCTGATGGCTATTGTTTGGCAGGGTGTCTCCCTCCCCTCCAGGCTATTGCTCTGGGATGTCCCAGCAAGTAATGAATGTTAGCCTAACTGTGTCCCATGATGTATGAAAAATAAAATAGTATTTTTTCGTCATACTTTCCTGTAAAATCCTTTTCTTTAAGTACATCATGGGACGCGGAGGTCCCTCCCTTTTTTTTGAAGATTCAGTGCTTGCTACAAAACTGAAGTACTTCCTGTATGGGAGGGGTTATATAGGGGATGATTTCCTGTCTAAAGACCTTTTGGTCTACCAGTGTCCATTCACCTGGAGATGAAGTATAACTCAGCAGGTAATGAATATTAGCCTCTGTGTCCCATGATGTACTCAAAGAAAAGGATTTTATAGGCAAGTATGACAAAAAATCCTATATTATTATTATTATTATTATTCAAATATATATATTTTTTTATTGTTGTTTTTTTTTTTTTTTTTATGGATCTCATGGATTAGATCCCTGTTACAGCACCCTGTGCTTCCCTGCAATCCCAATTTGACTTTGTGCTCTGCAAAAACCACCCTTTGAACACATTTGGGAACTCTCCTTGGGTGATCAATCCTGCAAAGTGGCCGTCTTGTTGACTAATCATGTCTGTGAAACATCTTTCTGAGTTAGGAAAGGCTCTTTGCATGACAGATCAGCTGATTCTTCATGTGGAAAAAGTGGACTTGCGTCCAAGACTCTGCTTTTTACTCAAGATGGTCCCAGCATATTGCACCTAAATGGAGACATTGACCTTCCTTCTTTGTGCCTTGCTCCAAAGCATCCCAAAGAAATTGGTCTCTGCTGTTGGGGTCTATCTGACTGCCACAGCCTTTGTTTGAAAAACACAGACTTTCTCTATGTATTGCTGACAATGTCTCGTCAAGGACACACTGCTTCTAAGTCCACCATTGCTAAGTAGATAAGACAACTCACCTTGGTGGCTTATGCTCGTAAAGACAAGGCAACCCTCAGTACCACTACACGCTCACTCTTTCAGATTGGTCGGAGGTTTCTGACATCAAGCTTCTGTTGCCCAGCTTCGTAAGGCCGCCACCTGGTCTTCAGTTGATACTTGCTGTAAGTTCTACCAGGTAGCTGTCCATGCCTCTGTTAATGCAGCTAGGGTTGCATTGATACTAGTATCGGTATATGTGCCAATATCGAGCTTTTGGACTTGGTTCTTTTAGCAGATCTCTGAATTGGGTCTTTGACCCTTGTTGTTTTTTTGGGCCTATTGGAACGGTTCTGTTTGCTTTTGTTGTTGCCTACCCCTCTGATTTTTTTTTTTTTTGTGTGGGGATGTCCCAAGGTCTACCAACATCAAGCCTGTGTGTGTATTGTACAAATGAAATAAAAGGAATTTTGACTTACCGGTAGCTCCATATCATGGATTATAGTACAGGACATAGGCCACCATACCATCCCTTCCATTTCTGTGTTACTCTACATTTCTTTCTAAAAAATTGAGGATTCATGATGTGGGGTAGGATTAAAGGGGTATGCCCAGGGGGCATATCTAAAAGCTTTTCCAGTGTCTTATCACCTGAAAGTAGCAGCCTATAACCCAGGGTCTATGAATATCCAACCTGTGTCCTGCACTCTGCACTGTACTCCAATATATATAGAATTTACAGATCAGTCATATAATTCTTTTTTTTTTTTTTTTTTTTTTCCAAGCAAGGCTGAATTGAAATACTGTAAGTTCGTGTTGGGTCTGTGTTGAAGGGCTTTGGGCTAGTCAATGACACCAATTTGAAATACTGCTGGGATCATTCAGAATTCATTGACCAATCTATTTGATCTGCAATTGATCTTCTGACCTGCATTTAACCTGCTTCAAGTAGGTTAAGTCTGTGGACTTAAGGGAAATACAAAATCATCTAATGGGGGAAAAAAAGCTTACTGACTTGAGTATGGCTCAAGGTGATTATACCAATGAATAACATACAGTGCCTTGCACAAGTATTCCCCCTTTTGACTTTTTACCTATTTTTGTTACATTACAGCCTTTAGTTCAATGTTTTTTTTAATCTGATTTATATGTGATGGATTAGAAGACAATAGTCTAAGTTGGTGAAGTAAAATTAGAAAAATATATACATAAAACTATTTTTCAGAAATCAAAAACTGATAATTGGCATGTACATATGTATTCACCCCCTTTGTTATAAAGCCCATAAAAAGCACCGGTGCAACCAATTACCTTCAGAAGTCACATAATTGGTGGAATTATATCCACCTGTGTGCAATCTAAGTGTCACATGATCTGTCATTACATATACACACCTTTTTTGAAAGGCCCCAGAGGCTGCAACACCAAAGCAAGAGGCACCGCTGACCAAATACTGCCATGAAAACCAAGGAACTCTCCAAACAAGTAAGGGACAATGTTGTTGAGTTACAAGTCAGGGTTAGTTTATAAAAAAATTATCCAAATCTTTGATGATCCCTAGGAGCACCATCAAATCTATCATAACCAAATGGAAAGAACATGGCACAACAGCAAACCTGCCAAGAGACGGCCGCACACCAAAACTCACAGACTGCACAAGGAGGGCATTAATCGGAGAGGCAGCACAGAGACTTAAGGTAACCCTGGAGGAGCTTCAGAGTTCCACAGCAGAGACTGGAGTATCTGTACATAGGACGACGATAAGCCGTACGCTCCATAGAGTTGGGCTTTATGGCAGAGTGGCCAGTAGAAAGACATTACTTTCAGCAAAAAACAAAATGGCACGTTTTGAGTTTGCGAAAAGGCATGTGGGAGACTCCCAAAATGTATGGAGGACGGTGCTCTGGTCTGCGGAGACTGAAATTGAACTTTTTTGCCATCAAAGAAAATACTATGTCTGGCACAAAAACCCAACACATCACCCAAAGAACACCATCCCCACAGTGAAACATGGTGGTGGCAACATCATGCTGTGGGGATGTTTTTCAGCAGTCGGGACTGGGAAAGTGGTCAGAGTTGAGGGAAAGATGGATGGTGCTAAATACAGGGATATTCTTGAGCAAAACCTATACCACTCTGTGATTTGAGGCTAGGACGGAGATTCACCTTCCAGGAGGAGAATGACCCAAACGCACTGCTAAAGCAACACTTGAGTGGCTTAAGGGGAAACAGACTTAAAGATTGCTGTTCACAAGCACAAACCAACTTGAAGGAGCTGGAGCAGTTTTGCAAGGAGGAATAGGCAAAAAATCCTAATGGTAAGATGTGGCAAGCTCAGAGACTTATCCAAAGCCACTTGGAGCTGTGATAGCCGCAAAAGGTGGCTCTACAAAGTATTGACTTTAGGGGGGTGAATAGCTATGCACATTTTACTTTTCTGTTATTTTGCCCTATTTGTTTGCTTCACAATAAAAAAACAAAAAACATCTTCAAAGTTGTGGGCATGTTCTGTAAATTATATGATGCAAATCCTCAAACAATCCATGTTAATTCCAGGTTGTGAGGCAACAAAACACGAAAAATGCCAAGGCGGTGAATACTTTTGCAAGGCACTGTATTTATGACCAAGAAATAAAAAAACAATTTTTGGTATATTTCACCAGCTAGTAACCAAATTTAAATGATCAATTCAGGTGTTATTATAATTATTAATAATTATAATTAATAATTATTATAATTGTTATAAAATTTCTAGTAAAAAAAAAAAGAAAAATGCCATTAATCTATCCCCTATTTTGTGCAAACCAATCAATATTAGGGCTGCTGAAATTAATCGCAGCATCGATGCATCGCGATTCTGGTATCCCCGATGCGGCATCGATGCATGCGACCCGAAAAATCGATTTCTGGCCCCGCTCCCTCCTGGGAGAGCGCTCCGTGCGTAAAGCTGTTATTAGTGTGTGTATATTCCGCTCACGTGACTCTCGGCCGCGCCTCCCGCCGCTCAGTCCCTCCTGATGTCAGCTCCGCCCACTGACTGGAGCTTTTAGGTCAGAAGAGAGGCGGGCGGGGCTGACATCAGGAGAGACGTGAGAGGAGGGAGGCGCGGCTGAGAGTCACATGACCGGAATATACACACACTAATAACAGCTTTACGCACGGAGCGCTCTCCCGGGAGAATTCACTGCTGACCTCAGGAGAGATACGATGGAAAGAATGTGATAGTCATGCCAAGTATCGACAACCGGCGGCTGGAATGGAGATCGGGGGGAGATGGTGAGCAGGCAGATCGCCCTGCTCATTGCAGGCTGCCACCGGCAGAGCAGCATGTAAGTACAGAGGGGGAGGGGGGGGGCGCTGTGACACAAGTCCATATCATAAATTGTCTTCTATGTGCCTTCATCACACCACAACTCTGCATTATTGTCCGCAGTCTGTGACCATCTCCTGTAGCATGTCTCCAGTGTCTGACCATCTCCTGTGCCATGTCCCCAGTGTCTGACCATCTCTTGTGCCATGTCCCCAGTGTCTGACCATCTCCTGTGCCATGTCCCCAGTGTCTGACCATCTCCTGTGCCATGTCCCCAGTGTCTGACCATCTCCTGTGCCATGTCCCCAGTGTCTGACCATCTCCTGTGCCATGTCCCCAGTGTCTGACCATCTCCTGTGCCATGTCCCCAGTGTCTGACCATCTCCTGTGCCATGTCTCCAGTGTCTGACCATCTCCTGTGCCATGTCTCCAGTGTCTGACCATCTCCTGTGCCATGTCTCCAGTGTCTGACCATCTCCTGTAGCATGTCTCCAGTGTCTGACCATCTCCTGTAGCATGTCTCCAGTGTCTGACCATCTCCTGTAGCATGTCTCCAGTGTCTGACCATCTCCTGTAGCATGTCTCCAGTGTCTGACCATCTCCTGTAGCATGTCTCCAGTGTCTGACCATCTCCTGTAGCATGTCTCCAGTGTCTGACCATCTCCTGTAGCATGTCTCCAGTGTCTGACCATCTCCTGTAGCATGTCTCCAGTGTCTGACCATCTCCTGTAGCATGTCTCCAGTGTCTGACCATCTCCTGTAGCATGTCTCCAGTGTCTGACCATCTCCTGTAGCATGTCTCCAGTGTCTGACCATCTCCTGCAGCATGTCTCCAGTGTCTGACCATCACCTGTAGCATGTCTCCAGTGTCTGACCATCTCCTGTAGCATGTCTCCAGTGTCTGACCATCTCCTGTAGCATGTCTCCAGTGTCTGACCATCTCCTGTAGCATGTGTCCAGTGTCTGACCATCTCCTGTAGCATGTGTCCAGTGTCTGACCATCTCCTGTAGCATGTCTCCAGTGTCTGACCATCTCCTGTAGCATGTCTCCAGTGTCTGACCATCTCCTGTAGCATGTCTCCAGTGTCTGACCATCTCCTGTAGCATGTCTCCAGTGTCTGACCATCTCCTGTAGCATGTCTCCAGTGTCTGACCATCTCCTGTAGCATGTCTCCAGTGTCTGACCATCTCCTGTAGCATGTCTCCAGTGTCTGACCATCTCCTGTAGCATGTCTCCAGTGTCTGACCATCTCCTGTAGCATGTCTCCAGTGTCTGACCATCTCCTGTAGCATGTCTCCAGTGTCTGACCATCTCCTGTAGCATGTCTCCAGTGTCTGACCATCTCCTGTAGCATGTCTCCAGTGTCTGACCATGTCCTTTAGTATTTTGGAAGAGAGCCTGGAGCTCCTCTGTTGTCTCTTTTTTTCTTAAGAACAGATAGAATAAAAAAAAATGGAGTTCTCCTGACTACTTGAATTTTTTTTGATGAAAACCATGGGCACTTGCGGACTTGCGCTGTAATCGTGATGCATCGCGGAATCGAATCGTTGACTTGATAATCGTAATCGAATTGTGAGGCCAGTGAAGATGCGCACCCCTAATCGATATACGCTTGCGATTTTTTTTTTTTATTTTTTTTTTTTTATTTTTTTACCAAAAATATGTAGAAGAATACATATCGACCTAAACTGAGAAAGGAAATTTTAGCTTTTTTAAAAAAAATTGGGGGGATATTTATTATAGCAAAAACTAAAAAAAAAAATTTATTTAACTCTTTTTTTTTTTTTTTTTTTTTTTTTTTCAAAATTGTCATTTTTTGTTGTTGTTTTGTTTTTATAGCGCAAAAAATAAAAATCGCGGAGGTGATCAAATACCACCAAAAGAAAGGTGTATTTGTGGGAAAAAAAAAAAGTACGTCAAGGGCATCAATTTTTGTTTTTGTACAACGTCGCACGACTGCGCTATTGTCAGTTAAAACGACGCAGTGCCGTATCACAAAAAATGGCCTGGTCATTAAGGGGCCAAATCTTCCGCGGGTGAAGTGGTTAATGAAAGAGAAAACATTACATCTTGCCTAAGGAGTTCTGTGGACAGCCGTAGTATAAGCACTGATTGGTTTGTGCATTGTTTGCAGAGAAAAAGCTATTTATACACGAAAGCCAAAACAATATCCATTTCACAAAAAAAATGTTATAGGTGAATATGGTTATCAGGAGTTTTATTATTGAGCAAGTATTTTACTGCAAGCTTCAAACATATTATTGTTATAATATGCTTGAAGATTGAGCTGATTTGGTAAGCTCTGACTCCTGCTGCTGTTGTTTGCATGTAGCCTGGCAGGAAGTTGTAAAATCCATCTGTTACAAAATGACACAGTTCTATTCAATAAATGTCTTTCGATTTTGCAAAATATTATATTTTTATGTTGATTACTTGCAGAGAATGATATTTCAACATTAGTTGGTAATTTTACTAAGTTCTAACTTATTTTCAAACATCTTTGCTGACGTTAGCTTAAAGTGGACTATTTATATTATAATATACATTTGAATTGACAGGGCATATGTCAGTATTACACAATCGCATTATTAAACTACTGCCTTTTTTTGCTCTGTTAGTGTAGGTACAGTCACATGGTCCCTGCCAGGAGAAAAGTGAGTGGTGTGCATGCTGTATTTTTTTTCTTACAGCTAGACTCCAGCCTTAGGTTTTTTTTTTTTTTTTTCCCCCCATCCCTGACCCCATTGAACCGTTTTTCCTTCATTTCCTGTCATCTTGGGACATCAGTAAAAGAGGTAGAAGAAATGGAGTGGTAGTGGAGTTGTCACTAAAAATAAGTAAACATTGTCGGCAATAAAACTACAGTGGAACCTTGGATTACGAGCATAATTCGTTCCAGAAGAATGCTTGTAATCCAGAGCACTCGTATATCAAAGCAAGTTTCCCCATAGAAGTCAATGGAAACTCAGATAACTTGTTCCACAGTGACTTCTATGGTATGCAGTACCGCATGTGGCCAGACGTGGAGGGGGGGGGGGGGCGCTGGAAACTTTTTGGAGGCTCGGAAACACTCGGGATTGGAGTGTTTCCGAATGGCTCCTAGTGCATCCGAGCAGCTCTAAATGTCACCGGCGCCCCCGCACCTCAGGCCAAGTGTGGTACTGCACACTGCAGAGGCTTGAATCCTGCTCGCTTTGAGAGACAACGCTCACAAACCGAGTCAGAATTTTAAAAAAGATCGTATTGCGAAACGCTTGTTAACCGCGCTACTCGCAATCCGATGTATTACTGTATTGTCATAAGTTTTATTTATTTATTTTTATATATCTCTAGAAAGCGAGAGGAAATCTCCTTTAAAGCGGTAGTAAGGGCTTCTTTTTGATTTATACCTGCAGGTAAGCCTGTAATAAGGCTTACCTGAAGGTACAGTAAATATCCCCTAAGGGCATGTTCACACCACATGCAGTCCAGTGCGTTTTTTCTCTGCATCAAAAATGCATGGAAAGCAGGCTATTTATGGTTTTCAATGGCATAGTTCACACCAGTGCTTGCAGTTCCAGTGCATTCCAGTTCCAGAAAAAAAGTAGAACATGCTGCATTTTTTCTGCACTAGACTGTACTGGAACACTGTAAAACGCATCAAGAATGCACCTAAATGCACCAAAAACGCACTGCAACACACTTGTCCTTATTTAAGGTTAAGAAAAAAGTGGGGGAAAAACACTGGATTGCATCAAAAACGCACTGGAACGCATCAAAAACGCGCATGCAGAAAAGCACCTGGAACGCACCCGGACTGCGTTTCTATGGTGTGAACTGGCCCTAAATGTGCACCTTTCAGGGGATATTTACTTTAACAGCACCGGTGATGTCACCAGGGCATGCGCACTGCGCTCTCAATGGATGGTGTGATTCCCACGCACGGTAGTAATGCAGCTGTGGCCCCACCAGTCAAATGGAACCCAGAAGGAAGACCAGGTAAAGATGGCCCTGTCAGTGGTAACAGCACGGCGTTGGAGGGCTTGGTTTTCAGATAAGTCTTTTATAATGTGCTAGTATGTGATGCATACTAGCACACTATGACATTCATTTTCAGGGAAAAGGTTTTATTTATTTTTTTGTGATCTACTACTATTTTAATAGGGACACACAATACCCTACAAAAGCTCCAACTCTTCCCCTATCTATTCCAAACAAGATTCAAGCTGGTGGAATGTAAAAAATGATCATATGCACAACTAGTAGACTTCTGGCGTCTTTTTCCCCCGCCCCCATCAAGCGTATTCGCGCATCGACCTTTTCTTAATCCCACAAAATCAGCTTCACGCTGTCAAAAGTTCGGCAATTGGACCTATCACCTGGTCAGACCACACCCCGGTTTCGATGCAATACGCTCTGACTGACTATTTTAGAGGACAAAGGAAACCGTGGAGACTTAATGAAAGCCTTCTACAGAACCCAGTAGTTGCAGACGTAACAAAGGAAATTGCACATTATTTCCACACTAACACCTCAGCTGATGGTGACGGGGGATTAATTTGGGAGGCACATAAGGCGGTGATCCGCGGGGTGCTTATAAAACATGGCGCAAGGCTCAAATGACAAAGGACTGCACAACTAACATTACTACTCTACAAACTCCACAGCCTGGAAACTAAACACAGACACCGACTCGATCATTGGGTAGTGAGCTGGACACGATACGCACACAGATAACAGACCTTCTCCACTATAAAGCTAAAGGGGCACTCCAAATTTTCCGAAAAAGGATATACGAATTGCGCAATAAATGCGGTAGACTACTTGCACAATCTTTAAAATTGCAGAAAACGGCATCAGATATACCGCATATCTACTCTCCAAAGGGACAGAAGGCAACCTGACCCCAGCAGATTACACAAGAATTCATGACTTACTACAAAACTCTATACAATCTACACATGACACCACCTTCCCAAGAAAACATAGCGGACTATATAGCAAACTCCAACATGCCCACTCTATCAACCACGACGCGAGACCTCTTAGACGATCCTATAACATTAACAGAAATACAATTGGCGATAAAAAATACCAAAAAAGGGAAGTCGCCAGGACCGGACGGTCTTATAATCCAGTACTATAATGCCCCGTACACACGGTCGGATTTTTCGACGGAAAATGTGTGATAGGACCTTGTTGTCGGAAATTCCGACCGTGTGTAGGCTCCATCACACATTTTCCATCGGATTTTCCGACACACAAAGTTTGAGAGCAGGCTATAAAATTTTCCGACAACAAAATCCGGAATTTGTCGGAATTTCCGATTGTGTATACACAAATCCGACGCACAAAGTGCCACGCATGCTCAGAATAAATAAAGAGATGAAAGCTGTTGGCTACTGCCCCGTTTATAGTCCCAACGTACGTGTTTTACGTCACCGCGTTCAGAATGATCGGATTTTCCGACAACTTTGTGTGACCGTGTGTATGCAAGACAAGTTTGAGCCAACATCAGTCGGAAAAAATCCTAGGATTTTGTTGTCGGAATGTCCGAACAATGTCCGACCGTGTGTACGGGGCATAAGACCCTACTCCCATACCTAGAACAGCACCTGACCAAGATCTTCAACGATCTAGGCAAGGGAAGCGCACTACACCACAACACGCTACAGGCCCAAATAGCAGTGATCCCCAAAGAAGATAAAGATCCGACGCAGTGCGGGAGCTACCGTCCAATATCCCTACTGAATACCGACCTAAAATTGTTCACTAAAATATTAGCCACTAGAATGCAGCAACACATAACCAGCTTGATTCACCTAGATCAAGTAGTCTTCGTTCCAACTAAGGAAGCGAGGGACAATACTACTAAAGTCCTGAACTTGCTCTATAAAGCCACTTCAGCAAACACACCGACTGTCTTCCTCAGCACGGATGCCGAGAAAGCATTCGACCGAGTAAACTGGTCGTTCGTGTTTGCAACACTAAGACACATTGGCCTAAGAAGTAATATGCTGAACTGGGTTTCAGCAATATATACCACACCGACAGCAAGAGTTAGGGTTAATAGCGTAACATCAAACGCTTTTCAAATTACAAACGGAACGCGCCAGAGATGCCCACTCTCACCCCTCCTCTTTGCGCTCTCACTAGAGCCTTTCTTATGTCACGTCCGACTAAACCCGGATATAACGGGAGTATCCATTAACCACACTCAATATAAGGTATCAGCATACGCTGACGACTTGATGTTCTCGCTATCAAATCCAACAATCTCCCTCCCAAACCTGTTACGAGAGTTTACAATATATGGTACACTCTCCTACCTGAAAATTAATTTTGCGAAGTCAGAGGCAATGCGCGTGGGAATCCCACTAGCGCAACTCGCACACCTCCAATCCAGTTTCAAACTGAAATGGACGAATAAGGCTCTAAAATACTTAGGTACATATATCCCCAAAACATTTTCCAAACTTTACGAAATCAACTTCCCACCATTACTAGCAAAAATCAAAACACTACTAAATAATTGGCAAACTGGTCTACACTCCTGGCTATGCCGTTGCAATATCTTGAAAATGTCCATCCTACCGAAACTATTATACCTAATGCAAGCCCTACCTATACATATACCTCCTGCCTTTTTTAAATGGGTACAATCAGCCTTTACCAAATTTGTCTGGGCTAAGGAAAGACCCAGACTCTCCAACAAATTACTCGTAATCCCAAAAACTTCTGGGGGTCTCGCACTGCCAAACATCCGTGCATATTACCAGGCTGTGCACTTTGGAAGGCTCATAGACTGGTGTTGTCACCAGGAGACCAAGTTGTGGTCCCAATTGGAGCAATCCCACACCATAATCCCACTAGGTGGCACCCCGTGGTGTTACCAGGGCATACCAACAGAGCTTAAACGCCACCCACTGATAGGTAATACGGTACAAATCTGTGCACAACTCATCTCTAAGACGGCCCTCTCATCCCAGAATTCACCCCTATACCCCATAATAGGTAACCCTCTGTTCACACCGGGATTACGGGACGGAATCTTTTCGGAAATTGGGAGAGGCAGAATTACATCTAGCATCCCACTTTAGCTCTGGAGGAAGTTGGAGAACGCATACAGAACTTTCTGACCCCAATGGCATGTTCCGTCTAGACTTCCTGCGGACACTCCAACTAGGACACTTCCTCAGCTCCATCCCACCCCCCACAGATAGCAACCAAATGCTTACGACCCTGGAGGTACTTTGTACCGATACGGGTACTCTACCACACACACTCTCATTGACCTACAACCTCCTGAATGCACCCCCACGGACTTTGTACCCCCGGGACTGCTGAAATGGGAAACAGAATTAGACTGCAGGTTCAATACCACAAAGAGGCAACACATACTTAGATTCACGCACAAATCTTCCATTTGCACCAAGATCCAAGAAACAAATCACAAAGTACTCTCCCGATGGTACAGAACCCCAACACTACTACATAAACTTTTCCGTGCAACATCGGACATGTGCTGGCGATGTCAGATGGACAAGGGAACTTTATTGCACATCTTTTGGTCATGTCCCAACCTAGCACACTTCTGGAAAGTGGTACGTGAGACTGTACAACTATTCACTGACAGGACAATTACAGATGACCCAGCACTCTTTTTGTTGCACGCTACAGACACTCCCGACAGAATTTACAAGAAGTCAGTGATACGCCACCTATTGAATGCAGCTAAAGCTTGCATACCGCTCTGCTGGAAATCTGCCCTCCCGCCAACCATCGATATGTGGCTGGGGAAAGTAGAAGAAATAAGAAAGGAGGACCTCATCCTTACGGCACAACATAGAGAAGAAACATTCTCCAAAACTTGGCAACTGTGGACTATGTTTATATACTCGACCGCAGGCCAATCATTGAGAAGAGCTGAAGGTGTCTCATGATCACACAAAAAACAACAATGCACCACTGATGCCTTACAAGTAGTGACCTAAAACCCCGTAATTACAGACCACCTGACACTCCATGTTCGTGGGACACAATTCCCACTCCCTCAACCCCACACCCTCCCCTCTACCCCCTTCCCCTTCTTTTCTGCTACTTTCTAATTCTTTCCTTAATATCTCTTCTAACACTTTATAAGAAAAAGAGGACCGACTCATTGGACAGTATTACTCCACAAAACCAACTGATTAACAAAGAAACCACATCCTACAGATTAACGGTCAATACCATGTTATACACTGATTTTCGATAATGGTATTGATGGAGATATGAAACTGTAAAGCATGCTGTATTTTTCTTGGCACTTTGTATTGTTACGTGATACATGTGATACTCTGTAACTTGTTGGTCCGTGTGGGCCGGGTTCTTTACATAAATAAACAATTAAAAAAAAAAAAGATCAGATTCCCCATATCCACACACTTGCATCATTCCCACTGTGCTATTGTGTTTTGATGGCGGGGAGACTGCGGCTAGCGGCATCTATCATTTAGGAAAAACCCCAACAGGCTTCTTGTACAGCAGGCGATTGGTAGATCCCCCTTCTGTACAACCAACCTGCCCAAGTATCGAAATGTGGCCGGTCACTGCTAAACCTGCCGAATTGCGATCCATGTATTTTTTTTATTTTTATGTTTAGTCAGTCAGAGGTCTAAGAGCCCTTTCACACTGAAAGTGCCCAGTCGGCGGTGGTAAAGTCCTGCTATTTTTAGCGGCGATTTACCGTCATTTTAGCTGCGCTATTCGGCCGATAGTGGGGTGGTTAAAAAGCGCTACTGCAGCAGCGTTTTGCGGTCAGCTTTAACCCAGTTTTGGCCGCTAGCGGGGCGGTTAAAACCGCCCCGCTAGCGGCCAAAAAAGGGTTAAAACCGACCGCAAAACGCCGCTGCAGCAGCGCTGCTCATTGAATTTCAATAGACAGCACCGCCCCTACAGCACAGCAAAGAAGCTGCTTGCAGGACTTTGTGACGTCCTGCCAGCGCAGAGCACTCGAGCTTTCACACTGGGATTGCAGCTGAGGCTTTTTTCTGCCGCTTTACAGGGGATGTTTTTAGCGCTAAAGCGCCTGAAAAACGCCTCCAGTGTGAAAGGGGTCTTGGTGAAAGAGGAGACAAAATTAACAGACTCCTCCATCCACACAAGCGATGTGGATGGAAGAATTCAAAACAAAAAAACACTGTTACTTGAGGGTGAGTGCTGCCTGGACTTTATCATTATTTGTATTTTTGTCCAGTTTCCCTATAGCAAACGGCACCAGCTAAGGAAGTTCTCTTTCTGTACTTTTGTAATTTCTTGTTCAGACTCCAAATTCTTGAAACTGTTAACATTCAACATCATTGTGATTTAGAAATGGAAGATTCCTGTCCTCATACAGCACGCTCTAAAGCTGGCCATACATGTTGAGTTGAAAGAGAAATCCATACGTTTCCCCATCCACGTTAAATAGCATGGATAAAGGAATCTTCCAATGCTTACTATTGCATTCTGACCCGCTGGCATCTGCAGCTGTCGGAACACCCGAATAATGTCAGAGACTGATTGGCTATCACTGTTCGGCTGACTTTTTTCTGCCTGGCTCCTTTGATTTTCCCAATCAAAGCTTGTCGAACCAGGTAATGTAAGCGGGGCCAACCATGACTGGAATTTCAGCCAATTCACAATAGGCCAAAATTTGAGCCATATATGGCCAACTTTAGTCTTTTTGTCTTCTAGGTGCCAACTTATATTGGTTGTTTGATTTCAGTTTATCAATATTTGGGCTGCCTGTGGTATTAATTTCTTACAGTTCTGCTAATCCATTAAAGTGGTTGTATTTTACGCTTGGTCATTTTTACCTACAGGTAAGCCTTTAAAAAAAAGGCTTACCTGTAGGTAAAATGCATATCTCCTAAACCTGCATGGCTTAAGAGATATTCACCTTTCATGCAGCTGCTGACGTCAGCGGGGCATGCATGCTGAAGTTCCAGCGGATCTTGCCGGAAAGGAGGACTCCTGCGCGCATGCGGCTCAGGCCAGTCACCGGAGCCCGCTAACCCGGAAGAAACATGGGAACATGTCGGCCCCCTCAGCAGTGACCGGATGAGCTGCGGGAGCCTCGTTCTAAGATAAGTATTTCATATACGTATGCGATGCATACTAGCACATTATGCTATTTTTTTGCAGGTTTTTTTTTTTTTTTTTCCGCTTTAAGGTGGCTTCATTATAACCATAGCACTATTATCGTATGAATAGACTTTTTTTTTTTTTTTTTTTTGGAGAAAGATGCTAGCAGCCATTAACAATGGGAAAGAGTCCAGGATGTGAGAGGGACCCATCCAATGCATGTACTTGTTCTGGTGATGACTACGTTTTTATCTCACTTTAGAGAGATTTTCAAGATTGGAATTGTGCACTGCTCTCAACTATTTTGTCTTTCACAGGAAGGTTATTGTTGACCTTTGAACATGGAAACCAGGACAGATTCTCCTGGCCTTTGTGTAGCATTATGTTAATAGATAATCTTTGATTTGAACAAGTCTTTGCAACAATACCCTTAGAAAAATGGAAATGAGAGCGAGACTTGGTACCGGGCAGGCTTGCTTTTGTGACTAGTCAGCACTTGTATCTTCTCATGTGTAACAGTACAATTCCTGCTCTGTTTTAAATAACTACTGAAGACCTTTGGATGGAAGTGAAAACAGAAGACTTTTAAATGGGATTGAAAGTGTTTTGTGTGTGATATTTGGACAGTATTCCAGTAAGGAGTTATCTTCCAAAATATTTAGTAAGGGCAAATTGTTAATGCATCTGTGTGCAATCCCTTTACGACCGAGAGCAATTACATTTTAGAAATTTGCCTACTAAAGTTGTATCTTTTTTTTTTTTTTTTTTTTTAAGTTCTTCTGATTTTAATACCCATCCAAAGTACAGTGGTAAATGGATATTATCCATATATTTTTTTATTATTGTTTATAAATGCCTTTATTTGAATGCACTTTGCCGGCACTTCAGGTCCTGGTCGCCTAGGCGATTATATTATCATGCGATTCCTTTGGACTCCTTCAGTATCAGCGGCATCTAACCCAGGAGTCTTCAGATAGCCTAATGTGAAATCTCGCAGTATTTTGAGACAGAAAATGACTCGAACAGAAGTAGTGAGGCATCAGGTTCTCTGTTTGACAAGTTGCCATAACGGGGCAGGAACTTTTTCCGATGCCACCATTGCTATGGCAACCTGTAATCAACAAAGTGTGCAGCACAGTGTCATTACAGCGCAGGCGCGAGATCAGGAGGTACATGCTAGGTAGCTAGCCGAATCCTAGAAATACACAGGAGCAGGCTTCAGATGCCCACATCCTTGATGGCCCCTGCCTGCTTCCGAAATCAAGAGATTACTGATTTAGAAGTAAAAACTGAAAGGACAGTTATCACAATATCCAAATTGGATAGTATGAGTACTACGAAATAACAGTGGGTGGCTCTATCAAAAAATTGCTTAAGAGACTGTAGCTTCGCTTTAAGACACCAAAGCCTAATGCCGCGTACACACGAGTGAACTTTCCGGCAGAAAAGGTCCGAGTGATCCGTCGGACATTCCAATCGTGTGTGGGCTTCATTGGACCTTTTCTGTCAAAATCTGACGGACCTAGAAATAGAACATGTTTCAAATCTTTCCGACGGATTCCTATCGAAAAAAAAGTTTGTCTGTATGCTAGTCCGACGGACCGAAAACGACGCAAGGGCAGCTATTGGCTACTAGCTATTGAACTTCCTTTTCTAGTCTGGTTGTACCTCATCACGTTCGAAATGATCAGACTTTGGTGGGATCGTGTGTAGGCAAGTCCGTTTCGTCAGAACTCCGTCGGAACTCAGTTGAAAAGTCTTTTGGAGTTCAGTCCAACGAGAAGTCAGCTCGTTTGTACGCGGCATAACATTGGGGCTTAACCACTTCGCGCCCGCGCTATAGCTGAAAGATGGCTACAGCACGGACGCCAATTGCCGGGAGGGCGTCCCTGGATGTCCTCCTGTTTACTTCCGCGATGCGCGCACCTGTGGGCCAATCACAGCGGCCGTTTACAGCGTGATAGGCGGTGCCAACGATAGATGATATCATATCTAAACATATGAGATCATCTCTCATTGCTGGCTCTCCCTCCTCACGCAGAGACAGCCTGTGAGGAGGGAGAGCTAACCACTACAGCGCGAGTCAGAAAAAAAAAAAGTGATGTCAGTGCCATCTGTCATTTGTCATTAGTGCCACGTATTAGTGCCATCTGTCATCAGTGCCACGTCAGTGTCAGGTGTCATTGTCCTGGTGCTCCAGGGCCTTCAAAAATGTAATAGCTAGTCAACAAGTTAGATGTGTAATTTATGCTCCTTGAACACGTGATGGTGCTCCCTGTATGTTGGGCCTCTCTATGTGGCTAGGCTGTGAAAAATTCCCACACGTGGTATCGTAATACTCAGGAGGAATAGCAGAATGTATTTTGGGGATGTCATTTGTGGTATACACATGCCATGTGAGAGACATAACCTATTACAATGACAATTTTGTGGGGGAAAAAAAATCTTAATTTGCAACTTCTTCTTTAATCAGGACCAAGTCTGGCTGTGTATAGTGTGTGAAAATGTGTGTAAATCACAAGATTGGCCAACAGAATTTGAAGTTCTTGTATATTGGTACATTCAGCTGTTTGCCTGGTGTTTCACTTCATAAAATGTGTGCATGTGTGGTTGCCGGTCTCAGAGGATCTCTTGTGTAATCATGTAACTGGATTTTCAGTCTAACTTTCTTTTTCAAAAAATGTCTCTTATGTTTTCCTAGTGACACTTGTATAATTACATCTACATGAGATGTGAACTATACCTTTTATGGTAGCTGTCTTCAGTTTAATATATAAACCTATTGTGATAATACTGGACTGTGTTCTTAAAACTGAGCTGCAGACTCCTCCTAAAGTGAATTTGCGCTTTGCTCGTATTAATGCCGGCCATACATGGTCGAATTTTGAAGGAATTTCCTTTTGAAAATCAGAAAATTTGCATTTTGTGATCCGATGATGCCACCATTGATTTTGAAATTCGGCCAACCAAGCCTTCAATTTCTCCTCATGTTACTACCGAAAAGAATTTTCGAGGCTGGGAATCTTTTCTTTCCGCGAATTTTCTTTTCTTGCACATGCGCATTTCCTTTTTGATTTACATTTCTCACACGATTTTCCCATCATTGATTAGAAAATAGTTTGTTTTTCAAAAAATTTCCAACATGTCCGATTACTCAAATTTGATTGCCACACGAAAATCGGCTGTTGCTGCAGCCCACTAATGGTGCGAAATACGAGCCAAAATTCTTAGATAAAGTTTTCGAAAGAAAATTGAAATTCGACCAATGTATGGCCTGCCTAACAGTACTGACCATGTGACATGTCAGAATCCTTGGGGAAGTAGCGTGGGGATTATTAAAAAGTGTCTGAGACAAACTTTATCTCAATCAGAGCACAGCCAATCCATTTTAAGATTTTTCATCTTCCAAGCAGTGTGGGGAAAAAATGAAAGATGGAAGCTGACCAGTTGAGATAGAAGGAAGTGTAACCAATTACTGCTTCTCTGAGTTCCAGAAAACTGTCACATGGTTCAACTCTTCTTCCTATATCTTATCACCAAACTGAAACTGTACTTTGAAACCAGGGATCTTTCTGGTCAAAATATGAACAACCTGTAAAGGAGCTAATTGTAAACTGTAGAACTGTAAATATATGATGTGTTCTGAATGCTTTGTTAGGCCCCTTTCACACTGGGGCGGTTTGCAGGCGCTATTGCGCTAATAGCGCCTGCAAACCGACCCGAAAGTGCCGCTGCTTTCATTCCAGTGTAAAAGCCCCGAGGGCTTTCACACTGGAGCGATGCGCTGGCAGGACGGTAAAAAAAGTCCTGCTAGCAGCATTGTCGGAGCGGTAAAGGATCGGAGTGTATACCGCTCCTGCCAATTGAAATCAATGGGACAGCGCGGCTATACCGCCGGCAAAGCACCTCTGCAGAGGCGCTTTGCGGTGGTTTTAAACCTTTCTCGGCCGCTAGCAGGGGGGTAAAACCGCTAAAAACTACCCAAATGACCCTGATCAAAAGTTTACATACCCTGGAATGTTTGGCCTTGGTACAGACGCAGAAGGTGGCACACACAGGTTAAAATGGCAATTAAAATTTAATTTCCCACATTTGTGGCTTTTTAAATCACCATTTGCGTCTGTGTATAAATAGTCAATGAGTTTGTTAGCTCTCACATGGATGCACTAAGCAGGATAGACACTGAGCCATGAGGAGGTAGAAAAGAACAGTCAAAAGACCTGCGTAACAAAGTAATGAAACTTTACAGATATGGAAAAGGATATGAAAATATATCCAAAGCCTTGAATATGCCAGTCAGTACTGTTCAATCACTTAATAAGAAGTTAAAAATTTGGGGCTCTATTGATACCAAGCCAAGGTCAGGTAGATCAAGAAAGAGTTCAGCCACAACAACAAAGAAAAACCCACAGGTAACCTCAGCAGAAATACAGGCTGCTCTGGAAAAAGATGGTGTTTGTTTTTAAGGAGCACAATACGATGATGCTTGAACAAAGAGCTGCATGGTCAAGTTGCCAGAAAGAAGCCTTTACTGTACAAGTTCCACAAAAAAGCCTAGTTACAATATACCGAACAACACCTTGACGTGCCTCATTGGCTTTTTTGTGGCAGTGTCATTGGCACAGTAAAGGCTTCCTTCTGGCAGCTCAACCATGCTACTCTTTTTTTGTTAAAGTATCGTTGAATTGTGCTCCTTAAAAACAACCACACCATCTTTTTGTATTTCTCCTGTGGTTACCTGTGGGTTTTTCTTTGTATCCTGAGCAATTCTTCCGCCAGTTGTGGCTGCAATCTTTCTTGGTCTACCTGACCTTGGCTTGGTATCAAAAGAGCCCCTAATTTTCCACTTCTTAATAAGTGATTAAACTCATTGACTATTTATACACAGACACTAAATGTGATTTAAAAAGCCAAAAATGTGGGAAGTTAACCTTTTAATTGCCACTTTAACCTGTGTGTGCCACCTTCTGTGTCTGTACAGGCCAAACATTCCAGGCATGTAAACTTTTGATTAGGGTCATTTGGGTAGTTTCTGTTGCCATTATGATTTAAAAAGAGTAAACACAGTTGATTGATAATAAATAGCTTCAGCCAAACACTAACCATGAGTGAAATTTTTTGTGTTGGCCATTTTTCAGAGATTATGAATAACACAAAAAACACAAAAAAATAACACAAAAAAAACATTTCTTTCACTCATGGTTAGTGTTTGGCTGAAGCCATTTATTATCAATCAACTGTGTTTTACTCTTTTTTTTATATCATAATGGCAACAGAAACTACCCAAATGACCCTGATCAAAAGTTTACATACCCTGGTGATTTTGGCCTGATAACATGCACACAAGTTGACACACAGGGGTTTGAATGGCTATTAAAGGTAACCATCCTCGCCTATGATCTGTTTGCTTGTAGTTGGTGTGTGTGTGTGTATAAAAGGTCAATGAGTTTCTGGACTCCTGGCAGACCCTTGCATCTTTCATCCGGTGCTGCACTGATGTTTCTGGATTCTGAGTCATGGAGAAAGCAAAATAATTGTCAAAGGATCTGCGGGAAAAGGTAGTTGAATTGTATAAAACAGGAAAAGGGATATAAAAAGGTATCCAATGAATTGAGAATGTCAATCAGCAGTGTTCAAACTCTAATCAAGAAGTGGAAAATGAGGGGTTCTGTTGAAACCAAACCACGGTGAGGTAGACCAACAAAAATTTCAGCCACAACTGCCAGGAAAATTGTTTGTGATGCAAAGAAAAGCCCACAAATAACTTCAGGTGAAATACAGGGCTCTCTGAAAACATGTGGTATGGCTGTTTCAAGATGCACAATAAGGAGGTGCTTGAAGACAGAATGGTCTGCATGGTCGAGTCGCCAGAAGAAAGCCATTACTACCCAAATGCCACAAAGTATGCTTACAAGATGCCAAACAGCACAGAGACAAGCCTCAAACCTGGCACAAAGTCATTTGGAGTGATGAGACCAAAATTTGAGCTCTTGGCCACAAAGTCAACAAGGCCTATGATGAAAGGTACACCATTCCTACTGTGAAACACGGAGGTGGATCGCTGATATTTTGGGGATGTGCAAGCTACAAAGGCAGAGGAAATTTGGTCAAAATTGATGGCAAGATGAATGCAGTGTGTTATCAAAAAATACTGGAGGACCATTTGCATTTATCAGCCAGGAAGCTGCGCATGGGGCGTACTTGAACATTCCAACATGACAATGATCCAAAACACAAGGTGAAATCGACCTGTCAATGGCTACAGCAGAATAAAGTGAAGGTTCTGGAGTGGCCATCTCAGTCTCCTGACCTCAATATCATTGAGCTACTCTGGGGAGATCTCAAACGTGCAGTTCATGCAAGACAGCCCAAGAATTTACAGGAACTGGAGGCATTTTGCCAAGAGGACTGGGCAGCTTTACCATCTGAGAAGATGAAGAGCCTAATCCACAAATACCACAAAAGATTTCAAGCTGTCATTGATGTTAAAGGGGGCAATACACGGTATTAAGAACTGGGATATGTAAATTTTTGGTCAGGTTCATTTTGGTAGTTTCTGTTGCCATTATGATCAGGGTCATTTGGGTAGTTTGTTATGATTTAAAAAGAGTAAACAGTTGATTGATAATAAATGGCTTCAGCCAAACACTAACCATGAGTGAAAAAAGTTTTTGTGTCATCATTCATATTCTCTGAAAATGGCCAATAAATCATACATTCTGCATAGGTATGTAAACATATGAGCACAAAGTGTAAATGAGTACTGTCCATGATGATCCTTTTTTTTTTTTTTGCACACAATATCCAAATTTTTAGGACAAGCTTTCGGGGTGTACCCCCCAAGCAATACTAATACACAAAGTTTTAGCAGAATGTTAATAAGCAAGCGTACACAGCAATGGTAATTAAGCTTTTAAAGTTGGGCAGATAAGGCAGGGAGAGGGCTATGGACAATGCTAGAGTAGAGGTGACAGTGGTCATAAAATTGTTGGATAGTGATTTAGAAAGCAGAGATTCACATTTAGTCCATTGTCTTTTGTGTCAAATAGAATTATCATTCTTAGCTCAAGAGTTTTCCTTTCTTGAGAAGTTTTGAAGTATCCATGAAGAACTGAAATGTTCATGTCTTCCACACTGTGGTCTGGTTGTGAGAAATGATTCCACACAGGTGTGCAGAATGGGTGTAAAGCAAGGCCATACATGGTTGAATTTCAAACTAATTTTCTTTTCAAAATCAATAAGTTCGTGTTTTTTTTGTGATCGGATGATGCCACCATTGATTTTCGAAATTTGGCCGACCAAGCCTTCAATTTCACCTCATGTTGCTACAGAAAATAATTTTCGTGGCCGGGAATCTTCTTTTCTCTCCGTAAATTTTCTTTTCTTGCACAATTTTTTTTCTTCTTACATTACTCACACGATTCTCCCATCATTGATTAGAAAATCTTTCGTTTTTCAAAACATCTCCAACATGTCCCAATCCTCAAATTTGATTGCCGCACGAAAATCCGGCCATTGCTGCAGCCCACTAATGATGCGAAATTCGTAAGAAAATTCGTAGATGCGATTTTCGAAAGAAAATTCTTTTTGAAATTCGAACCGTGTATGGCCGGCATTAGAATGAGTTCAGTGAGCTGTGTAACATCCTCAGCGCTACATTCGTGGTTTAGTGAGGATGATAAAAATCTGTACGGAGAGGTTCTTCGTTCATGGTGACTAGAAGTGTGTTTGGTGATAATTGCTGTCTAGTGGTGGTCTTGTTCAGAAAATCAGTCGTATCTTGCAGGAAGCTAGCGGTATTTGTGACTAATGGTTTTAACACTTTTTTTTTTTCTCTAGAAGGCCTGAGATTTGTTCAGTGATTGTGTCCATCATACCTGTTATGATGGGTCCACCTAGATTTCTTGGCTTGTAGATCTTGGGCAGAAATCCCCACTTTCTGGATTTTTTGGAATCGCACTGAATAAGTTCTGAATATAGTTGGGTTGGTAGTGTTTTAATCATCCAGTTTTTTATAACAAGTAGCATTTGCAACTCAGTCTATAAAGCTGTTAATATAGGTGTCCAGTTTGGGGTTATGTCCTTTGTAGAGGTGTGAAGTTGCTTCTTTTTCAACTTCTAATGTCATAGCATTACTCTCATTTCTGTAAAGAATTCCTCCTTCTCTGAGAAGAACTGTAAATTATTGGGCAGAATATAAGGCCTTGTGGGGAGGCCTTTTGTGATCTGACATATTGATGATTCCAAGTTCCTCTGTTTTATATCCACATTTTCAAAAGATTCAGTAAGGGATCCTACATTGGTGAAACAGGACGGAAATTACAAACAGGAAAGCTTTACGTCTTGATAATGAAATGTTGGAGGCAGAGACAACATGGCTCACCTGATTTATGAGAACTAAAGTATGTTTCGTATTTTAATGCACACACTTTGTAAAATTGCAAGTTAAAGAGGAACTTCGGTTTAGTGTTTTTTGTTTTGTTTTTTTAAAGTCTGCAGCTTACAAGTACTGTAGCTGCTGACTTTTCAAAATCGGGTACTTCCTAGTGCCTAGGGTCCAGCACTGTCTTCCCGCAGCCAGTTCTTTTGGGGGGAAGTTGGAATGGGTACCGATTTTAAAATAGCGCATGCATATACATTTGCTAATCTGTATTTTTATTTCTTTTTTGCTTTATTCAAATTTCATGTTATCCATATGCCATTTTGCAGAGTCTGTTCCATTTACGTAGCATGAGTTGAAGGGTGAAGGCAGAGTTAAAGTATAACTAACTTTTTTTTTTTTTTTTTTTTTAGTTTTGGATAGTGGAGGAATTAGAACATCTGTCAATTTTTATTGCTTTTGGTGCCCCCATTAGGGAGATTCACACTCTCTAGTTGTCCTGTTTACCATTTATCAGTGAAAGTAAAAGAAAATCCCAAATTTTCAAATTTTGGTTGTCCCCAGAACAGAAATAGAGGGGAAATCTTCCAATGGGGACACTAGTTCTGGTGAATGGGGGGCCCCCATGAAATTCCCTTATTTTGCAGGGATTTTCTCTCACTTCCTGTTTGGGTATGAGACAGGAAGTGAAGGAAAATCTCTGCAATGGGACACAGATGGCATTCAAAATGGGGGAAAAAAAAAAAAGTTTTGCCTATAGTTCTACTTTAACGTCTAAAAGAAATGACGGTCCTATTCCCTCACAGGAAATGTTTTGTACTTTATTCCTTGTTATGAACTGGGTTGTACTGGGGGAGTCTTTGTCCCCACCATAATTCTTCTTATCTCCTGCTCTTTGAACTTATTTTACTAAATAGAGCTGTTCCTTAAATGAGAAAGGGGGGAACTGGGGCAGAACAGGGAGAGAGTCGCAATGTTTTGTGTACTTCTTTGCCCTTCCCCAAATTCAAATGTATGCCCATAATTTACTTAGGGGGAGGCGTAGACAGCCTATGACTTCTGTGCATCTAGCATGGTGGTGCAGCAGGTGGGAAACCTACAGTACACGTAGTTTTGCAAGCATGAATGCACTATTTTTACCTTGCTATTTCAGAGTGTGCGCATTAAAAAAAATATATCATTAGTTCTGCTTTAATGCAGAACCACAAAAAAGTTTCACTAGTGGCTAATTAAAAGAGCAAAAGAATGGGGGGTGTGCAATTGCACCACTTCCCTCAGAAGATAACGCCTCTATCACTTTCCACTAATTCTGAGGAAGTAAAAAAAAAAAAATCGCTGCAAGATGGTATATGGATTATATAAATATGGGCAAAGCAAGTTCTAACACAAATTTGTGAGTATGCATGCATTATTTTTTTTACTTTTGTTTCAATGATCTCTTATTTTATTTTTGTTTTGTTTTTTTAGATTTGGTATTGCTATAAAGTGAACTTTTGGCCATTCGGGGAATAGTAAAACGTTCATAGCTCCCAGCAGCATATACTCACTTCTGCAGCACTCGGTTCATCTGCCAGGGAAGGAAAAAGAAACCCTGATAAGCTCCAAGCTGACTTGTTGGAGTTTATAAAGGGTTATGGACTTTTTCCCTGGCCCCATGTAGCAGCGTTGAGCTAATCGGTAGACACTTGTCACATGGGTAAGCGGGATCAAGTCACATGCTAGAACATAACCAGAGGGGCCAGAAATGTGTTTTCACTTTCGTAAGCTGAACAGGGAGCTGTGTCATTAAAGGACAGTAGTTAGGTAGGGGGTAGTTTAAAGAACCTTTTTTTTCTTTGCCTCACATTGTCAAAGCAAAGGTTCATTTTCAAGCTGGGTGACAATAGAAAACAGATTGATCTGGTTTGGATGATCAGCTAATTTGCATATTAGCAACCATCACTGCTTCAGAAACTGTCAAAATTGCTTAGTAGGTTTATATTTAGATTACATTGCGGTTCTTCCTTCATTGAAATAGGTGTCATTTTTCACACTATGCCTTTCATTACTTTTCATTTGCTGTCTGTGGTTTTGCTATGTAAGTATTTTTAAAAATGTTATACTTTTTTACTTTTTTCAGGTCTTAATGCAAAATGAATATAATTAAAGAGAACAAGGACCTGGCCTGCTTCTATACCACAAAGCATTCCTGGAGGGGAAGGTATTTTCAAGTTTTTTGTTTTTCTTTTTTGAGTAGATATTTTGCATCTGTAATTTGCAATTTTTTGTATCTCTAAACCCAAGAACAAACATGTAATACATATACATTGCAGTTTGCTAGTGTTTTTAGATGTGCGTTTTTTTTTTTTATTATCTTTTACTAAAAACCTTTTTTGTAAGAGATTAACAGATTTGGCCTGAGGCCCGTAGAAAATGTAGTCACAAATCATTAACAGGAATAATGTAGATTAAAACACAGAAGTATTAAATGCAGGCATAAGATATGGACATTGCCATAGTTAAAAGAAGTATTTTTTTTTTGCAGAATCATACTTACCTTTGGTGGATGCAGCATCGTCCCTCTGCCAGCTCTACATTGAGAACTGAGCGATCAAGCACTGCAGATCGCTTAGTTCTCAGAGCTCCCCGTGCAGAGAGCTGGTGAATGTCAGTCACCATCTCCCTGCCCTCCCACGCTCACTGGAGTGCTGGGCTGTGGAGGGGGCAGGAGTGCCCAGCTTAGGATCTCAGCAGCTTACTGAGAGGCTGAGCTGGGTGCCGGTCCAGGCATGTGAGTGTATCCTGACTTCATTGTCGCGATCTTGCCTGAGCTCGGACTGGCTCTGTGGCTTCAGCCGACTGCAGCCTGCTCTCTGCTGAAAACGGGTCACAGCAGTGCAGAACGAACTGCACTCCTGTGATTCACAGAAGTACAGCCAAACAGGCTTTGGCTATATTTCTCCTTTTAAAGGAGAAGTTTGGGGTTGTTAAAAAAAACAAAAAACAAACCTACATACATAAATACTCATGTAACATCAATCTGATGCTCCAGCTGTTCCCAGCCCAACTCGTCCACCATTCCCTGCTCTGCCCCTCCAGCGTTCACGGAGTGTCGGGCTGTAGAGGGGTAGGCGAAGCTGGCTTTGGCTCTGAGCTGAGTGCTCGGAACCGGAGCCAGCTGTCAAATCAGGCATCTGGGTGGATCCCGACAATATGGTTGGGATCCTTCCAGGGCCTTGAGTGGCTCTGCGATGTCAGCCAATAGTGGGCTTTACAGCTCAGCTTTTCCAAGACACAGTATGGTGAGTAAACATGTAAATAAAGAAAATGTTATATCTGTCTGGATTTCTTCTTTAATTGGCCATGTTGCTATTTAACAAAGCTGTTCATGGGCTTGTTGCTATCCTGCTGAGTGTGTGTTGTTTTTTTTTTTCCTTGTGTTTATAGTAAACATGTCATACTTACCTGCTCTGTGCAATGGTTTTGCACAGAACAGCCCTGGTCCTCCTCTTCTGTAGTTCACCAGCACTCCTGGCTTTACCTCTTCCACAAGTGCCCCCATAGAAAGCCACTTCCTATGGGGGCTTGATTCTATACACACAGACGGCATGGCTCCGCTCCCCTCCCTCATCACTGGATTTGATTGATAGCAGCAGGGGGCCAACGACTCTAGCTGCTATCAGTTTGCCCTGTGGAGAAGGGAGAGAGCCGCTGCTCTCATGCACAGCCCTGGATCGAGATGAGGCTCAGGTAAGTATAATTGGGGGGGGGGGGGGTCCTGGGCACAGTAGGCTTTTTACCTTAAAGTGCTTCTAAAGCCTAAACTTTTTTACTTTAAGGCATTCCTTCCTAATGTTTAGGTAGCAGTGTGCCCCTCGCCCCCTTTATACTTACCTGAGACCTCAGTCGATCCAGTACTGTGCCTGTCTGTTTTGGCTTTCTTCCTTTTGTTTCTCAATCTGCATCAAAAATGCATGCACAGTGTTTTCCATGTACTCCCTGCCTATAGCTCACACCCATGTGGCAAAATGCATCAAAAACACACCAGAATGCACATGTCTTTAATTGAGATGAGGAAACAAGGGGAAAATGATCAAAGGCACACTGTAACGCATCAAAAACGCATATGCAGAAACTCATGCAGGAATTTAAGTGTAAACTGGCCCTTTAAATATAGTGGTTAATTCATTTAAAGGTGCTTGTCCAATTTTATCTTGTTATAGGTGTAGCTACATGTCTGCTTTTTATTAGGTAAATAATGTTCAGTGAGGATTGTTTGTTATGATTTTCTATTATTTTACTAGGTTTGGCTAATCCCTTGTGAAGACAAATAAAAAAAACAAAGTATTTAACCCCTTGGAGCCCTTTAAGAGGTTTCAAATGCTGGGGGGTGGGGTTTATAATCATTTGACCGCCGTGATTGGCTGTCACGGAGGTCACATGATTGGAAAGCTCCCGGGAGCTTTCTGTTAGTCGCCGGTAACTGTGTCGGGAGCGCATAGGACAAGCACTCTCGGCACAGCTGTGTTTGCATTGTGGTATACAAATATGCGGCTGCTCGGCACCAATGTCACCTGCCGAGAAGCTGCATATTTGCGTGCCATTGGCACCAAGAGGTTAATTCTGTTTATGGCATCATCCTTCACAATTTTTTTTTCCCAAGCCATCTTTTTAGAGCTTCTGTATTATGCGATTTCCTTCAAATTGTTTATATACTTGTTCTGGGGAATTAATTATTATTATTATTATTATTATTATTAGATGTCTATTTTTTAGTCTGTCTTTCACTTAATTACTTTTTCTCGTATATATTTCATGGATGCAATTTCAGTTCCATCAGATTTTGTTGATTTCATTCTTATTCTCATGTATCTTTTCACTGCTGTAGATGTTAACCACTTTAGCTATGAAGATTTTACTCCCTTCATGACCAGGCCATTTTTTGCTATTTAGCACTGCACTACTTCAATTGTTCAGTCATGCAATGCTGTAAATTAAAATTTGTCTAATTTTTTCACACAAATAGAGCTTTCTTTTAGGGGTATTTGATCACCACTGAGTGTTTTATTTTTTACAATATAAACAAAAAAAGGCTGAAAATGTAAAAAAAAAAGAAAAAAGTTTTTACTTTCTGCTACAAAACATATCCAATAAAAAAAATGAAAATCAAATTTCTTCATAAATTTGGGCCAATGTATTCTGCTACGTGTCATTGTTATAATAATATCCCAGTAAGTATATATTGATTGGTTTGTGTAACATGTATAGTGCCTACAAACTATATTGTGTGTGTGTGTGTGTGTGTGTGTGTGTGTGTGTGTACTGGAATTTTCTTTTTGTAATATTACTAATGGCGATGATCAGCGACTTACAATGGGACTGCGATAGTGCAGTTTGGCAATCTGACACTAACTGACGCTGGGGGTAACTGGCCAACTGCCATTAACATCACCAGTGACATTAATACAGTGATCATTGATAATATTATACACTATCACTATACTAATGACACTGGCTGAGAAAGGGTTAACATCTAGGACCATCAGGGGGTTAAATGTGTGCCTAACTATGGGGGTTATTTACTAAAGGCAAATCCACTTTGCACTACAAGTGCATTTGGAAGTGCAGTCGCTGTAGATTTGAGGGGGACATGCAAGGAAAATAAAAAACAGCATTTTTGCTTGTACATGATTAGATGATAAAAATCAGCAGAGCTTCCACTCATTTCAGACCTTCCCTCAGATCTACAGCAACTGCTCTTCCAAGTGCACTTGCAGTGCAAAGTGGATTTGCCTTTAGTAAATCAACCTCTATGTGTAATATGTGCTGCTTTTATTAATAGATCTCTCTGCAAAGCAGGGATGAGAAACCAAGCTCTGTGTTGATTGTTAGCACAGAGGACCATGTGAATCATTGGCCGAGACTTGCTGACACGCTCCCGCTGTGTACAATCGCAGCATGTGTCGGCCAGGGGGTGCGCATGTGCGCCTTAAATCCGGAAGTAGGCAGCGACGTACAGGAACGTTGCTATGCCTGTGCAGGCCACCCATCTGCAAGTGGTTAAAGTAAACTTGTGCTGAACTATATAAACTGACAGTCAACTCAGATTGTTTCTGGGGCACTGTGGGAGTCCCCACGCCTGGAGTGTTCCATTTGACCAACTGTGACTTCAACTTCAGATCCTCAATCTTGCCTGTCTCCTCCAGCCTACCATACCTCACGTTAGAGGCAGAAAAAGCCTGAGCTCAACCTGCAGAAGTTGTTACATACATACCTGATCATTTCTTGCGGTTCAGAGTGCTCCAAAGCTGTTTAATTAAAGGTGCCTGCTTTTTGCCTTTTTATAGCAGTTTACTATTTTTAAAGCCAGTTCAGAGCATTCTGTTATGTGTCGGAATCAAATACATATCTTGAAGGTAAATGAAATGGTTGTTGCACTTTTTTTTAGGTGAACCCGTGCTATGCCTGTGCAGAGAAAGAAACCTGTTTTAAAAGCTGCTTATACTAGCCTTCCATTTGTACTTCCGTGGCTTGTTTTTTCTGCAGGAGTGAGAAGAAGCTGCCTTGTAAAAGAGACAAGTCTTCAACCTGATAATATTCCTCAGCTTACCTCCTATTATATTTTCTTATGACACTAATAATGTCATCCAAGTCATGTCTTCCAGAACCCCTTCCCCCAACCCTCTCCAGTTGCTTTGGTAATGGTAAAATGTATTTAGCCCGCCAATAAAACTTATGTGAATTTGACAAGCACTCTAGTAGTAGCTTACGTAGGACTAATGACTTTCTTATTCCCCTGTGTGAAATCACTCCCTAAGTACCATATCTCTTTGCTTAGTCGATTGGAATGGAAGGTTGGTGTTTATAGAGGGGAGAAGGTACTATATATGACTCTGTTGCTTATTCGTTGATTAGCACAGATGGACTTCAATGTGAAAGTATATCATCCATTACTCAGTAAGAAGTCATGTTATGAGAATACAGTGGGTAAAAACAGAAGGTGGTTGTAGTGCACACGTAGTTGGGTTTTCTTTCTTAGAGTTGTGTTTGTATTATATTATAGAGTTATTCCTAATTGTGTGTGTGTGTGTGTTACACTAATTATATATATATCAGCCAAAGTACAGCACCATATCCCGGGTTAAATAGAAAAAAGAGAATAGCGTAATGAGACTTTATAAATGCTGAAACCTCCTAATGGAATAATATCTGACACGGTGATGTATAAGTTTTATTAAATACATAAAAATGTCTTATCATTTAAGACGTGTAATAAAAATATAAAACAGCAAACTCTGTATACCCCCGTGAACAATTTCCTCCGTAGTCACATATATGTGTAATCATGAACCATGATAAACATTCAGGACCGAGGTATGAGAAAAGAGACAGCCCAACGCGTTTTGCATGATATCTTCTTCAGGGATTTTTTTGTTGACAGAGGTCGGTGCACTAGAGCTGCTGTAAAATAAACATAGATATAGATAATATATATTTATAGACAATAGTAAAATAAAACATCACTGTCAATTATTAATTTCTGTGTTCATTAAAAAAACTTACATTCAGTAAATTCTGGGAAATCTCAAAATAGGCATTGCATGTTCCCACCAGGGCACTGCAGAATGGGTCAAATGTCTCTCAATCATGTAGGTCTGGAACCAGCGCAAGAAAACCTGTTCCACAGAGCACATCAGAGATCCCATACACAGGAAATGGCGATTCAAAGCTAAATTGATCAAAGTTCTGCCATGCTGCACTACAACCAAAAGGAGTGGGTAACTAATATCTCTCTACTTGAAATCAATCAAATGGTGCAACAGCTTTATTCAATCGCATACCTGGGAGAAATTACCCCAGTATAGCCACAAACAACTGCAAAGGTAATAAGCAGCTTCCAAATGCTAAAATGGTCACAATGTTAAATGTGAAATAGGATAAAACCGATAAATAAGAATCTGACCCCATCTCTTAATGATTACATATACCATATCCGTCAAACTAAATACAAATTACCTTCAATCATGGCAGAAAACCTCAAAAAGCCAACCACAAAAATCTCCCTTCCTGGTTTCACAATAATATCAACATTCCCTATGGAAAGCAAACCCCAAATGAGGATCCACAGGCCTTTGTTGCTGTGAACACCCTAAATAGAGCAAATTGACTCCTAGAACCGCCTTCCGATCTCATCAAGGTTAAGCTGATTCCACTGTGTCTAGTGGCAATATGGTGTAACTGGGATTGAAGGTCTTTACTGATACACAGAGAATACTCACTGCCGCCATCTTGTGTACTAAAGAAAGATGGCATCGATTTAATACTCTTTTGGACTGAGATCTGGTGACTTTGGAGGCCATTGGAGTACAGTGAACTCATTGTCATGTTCAAGAAAACAGTTTGAGATGGTTTGAGCTTTGTGACATGGTGCATTATCCTGCTGGAAGGAGCCATCAGAAGATAGGTACACTGTAGTCATAAAGGGATGGACGTAGTCAGCAACAATACTCAGGTAGGCCATGGTGTTTTTACAATGCTCAATTGGTACTAAGGGGCCCAAAGTGTGCCAATAAAATATCCCCCACACCATTACACCACTACCACCAGGCTGTACCATTGATACAAGACAGGATGGATCCATGGTTTCATGTTTACAACAAATTTTAACCCTACCATCTGACTGTTGCAGTCTGTTGTCCAATTTTGGTGAGCCTGTGCGATCTGTAGCCTCAGTTTCCTGTTCTTCGCTGACAGGGGTCCTACCTGGTGTGGTCTTCTGCTGTTGCAGCCCATCTGCTTCAAGGTTCGATGTGTTGTGCATTCAAAGATGGTATTTTGCATACCTTAGTTGTAACAAGTGTTTGCTTTTTTTGGTTACTGTTGCCTTTCTATCATCTCAAACCAGACTGCCCGTTTTCTCCTCTGACATCAACAAGGCATTTTCCTCCACGCAGCTATATATCTGTTCCGATTGGCGCTCACATGAACTGCCGCCTCTCTCATCCTGACTGACTTCAGCAGGGGATCCCCGGCCGCTGCAAGCTGTCGAGCCGAGAGAGTAGAGAGGCAGCGGGTCATGTGAGCGCTGATCGGTGCTCTGTAAACGGGTATATAGCTGCATTATTTTTGTAAGGCACAGACACAGGAGCACTTTACATACATGAATAAACAGAGGATACAGTAATTTTCACTTGGTGGGTTAACCACTTTAAATGTGTGCCGGTGTGTAATTTGTGTGATAAATGCTGCTTTTACTAAGGATCTTTTTTTTTCCCCTGCTTAGCAGGGGGAAAAAAACAGCAAGATCCACTCCCCTGTCAGTGAACAGAGCTCTATTTACAATCTCAGAGCTCTGTTCCATGAATCACAGAGTCAATAAGTTGGTGCCGGGGGCCAATCATTGGCCAAGACCCGCTGATTGGCTTGTGCTGTGATGAATCACAGCACAGCCAGGTCGGTGGGTGCCCGCATGGATTGTGGAGACCACTTTGCTGCTGAACATGTACATTAGGCAGTCGGCAAGCTCCCCCGCAGGCTAACAGTCTTTTGAATGGACTGTAATGCCCAGTACACACGATCCGATTATCGGACGAATGATCGTTCGTTTTTTTTTTTTTTTTTTTTTTGCATGCTAATCTCACGTCGAATCTGATGAGTTTACTAAAGTCACGAAAGTTCCTGTACGACAGCATAAAAATTCTGAAGTGATGTCATGTGTTGTAATGCATTTGTATTGCATTTTCGAACGATAGGTGTACTGATTAAATGAAAATCGTACGATCTGGCATCGTACGAAAAAAATTTCCGTGCATGTCCGATAGAATAATATCGGATGAACTTTTCTGATCGGCTCTCGAAAGCTCTGTACTAACATTCCGATTATCGTACGATCGATTCGAAAGCGGTATTTTCCGTACGATATTTGGATTGTGTGTGCGGGGCTTAACTGACGCCATCGCGTCCATAGACCAGCCGTGGAAGTGGGGACAGTAGGAACAGTCCACTGCTGGACGTGGGGGACCCTGGTTTACTGGAGGATCGAATGATTGGGCAAGTATAGCTTTTCGGTCAGCGCCACTTGACAAAACAAAAGTTAACCCATGCAGTGCAGACACAGCCCCACTGCATGGGAGAAACATCTTTTTTCATGGAGTTCTGCGCTAAGAATGGTTGATCATTATTTCTCAAACTTCATTCAAAGTATTTTGACTGATTAGCTAGGTATTTCAAATTATTCTGAGGTGTTGAAATTTCCATTTCCACTGCATTTGTAGAACAGTCAGATGAATATCTTTCTGCCCTCGCGACTTCTTCTTGTTATAACACGTGATGTTGAAATGGATCATTAAGCACTTTTATGATTGATTACTTTAATTTATATTCCGCTTGTCTGTTGAAAAGCTACTGCGTTCCAAGATCATTTTAAACAAATATGTTACATGTTTCTTTATTGATCTGGACACTAGTCTTTGAAAATAAGGCTTTGTTTGACGAGGCATTTCAGATGGTATTTTTAGGGAAATGTGTTACAAATATGTAATTTAGTTTTTTTTCCCCAATACATTATTGTAAGACAACTTGCATAAAATACAGAGACCAATGACAAACTTGTCAAAATATATCGAGTAGAAAATCATAACTTTTGGAAAACAAGTGAAGCCATGGCACTAAAGACTCTGCACCCAGTGAGATTTATTTTTTACCCGGTGGATACTGGCATGAATGAAAAACATAGCCAGACAGAGCGAAAATAAATAAAAAAGAAAATGAAGAGGAGAAGGTGAGAGGAAGAAAAAGGGAAGAGAGAGAGCGAGAGAGGAGAAAGTAAAAAAATAAGAAAAGGGGGGCGGGATTAATGTTTTTATAATGTGAACAGCACTGTGTGCTGTCCATGTTATCAATTGCAGACTGCTTTACTAGGAGTTTAAGGCGAGTTAAAAACATGCTTCAAGCTCCAGCCTTTAATGCTAGTGTGAACAGGGCCATAGGCTGGCTTTTTGTTACATAGTCTGTGAGGTTGAAAAAAAGACACAAATCCATCCAGTCCTGTGTGTGTGTGTGTGTGTGTGTGTGTGTGTGTGCGCGCACTTATATGTTTAATAGTACATTGTATACCCCTGTATGTTGCGGTCGTTTAACCACTTAAGGACCTGAAGGGTTTGCACCCCCCCCCCTTATTGACCAGGCCATTTTTTGCGATACGGCACTGCAAAGCTTTAACTGACAATTGCCAGGTCATGCAACGTACACAAACAAAATGTATGTCCTTTTTTTTTCCCCCCACAAAAGGAGCTTTCTTTTGGTGGTATTTGATCACCTCTGCGGTTTTAATTTTTTGCGCTATAAGAAGAAAAAAAAAGAGCGACAACTTTGAAAAAATGTTTTTTTACTTTTTGCTATAATAAATAAATATATGTATATATAATAAAATAAATCTTATTCATTTTAGGCCAATATGTACTCTTCTACATTATGTTTGGTAAAAAAAAATCACAATAAGAGTATATTTATTTGTTTGCACAAAAGTTATAGCGTCTTCAAAATGGGGGATAGACTTATGGCATTTTTAAAATATTTTTTTAAATTTTTTACTAGTAATGCCGGTGAAGGGCGATCTTTAGCGAGACTGCGGCAGACAGATCGGACACTTTTTTCACGCTAAAAAATAGCCACTGATTACTGTATATATGTCATGAGCAGGGAAGGGGTTAACACTAGAGGGCGATCAAGGGGTTAAATGTTCCCTAGGGAGGTGTTTCTAACTGTGTGGTGACTGGAGGAGGAGAGAGATCGCTGTTCCTGATCACTAACCTGCCACAGTATAAGGCTGGTCGGCAAGCCCATATAATAGGTGCCCGTCTAATAGGTTTTTGAAATTATCGATGCTCCCTGCTGAAATCGCTGCTTGTGGAAGAGAATTCCACATCCTTACTAAGGATAAGCCAAACACCCCGGTTCGGTTCGCACCAGAACTTGCGAACAGTGTAAAACTTCGCAAGAACGTTAAAAGTCCATGGGACCCGAACGTTCGAAATCAAAAGTGCTCATTTTAAAGGCTAATTTGCATGGTATTGTCCTAAAAATGGTTTGGGAACCCGGGTCCTGCCCTAGGGGACATGGATCAATGCAAAAAAAAGTTTTAAAAACGGCCTTTATTTCTGGAGCAGTTTTTTTTAATAATGCTTCAAGTCAAACAAAAGTGTAATATTCCTTTAAATCTCGTACCTGGGGGGTGTCTATAGTATGCCTGTAAAGGGGCGCATGTTTGCCGTGTTTAGAACAGTCTGACAGCAAAATGACATTTCAAAGGAAAAAGGAAAACTACTCGCGGCTATTAATAAATTGCCGGTCCGACAATACACATAAAAGTTCATTGATAAAAACGGCATGGAAATTCCCCACAGGGGAACCCTGAACCAAAGTTTAAAAAAAAAATTGACGTGGGGGGTCCCCCTAAATTCAATACCAGGCCCTTCAGGTCTGGTATGGATATTAAGGGGAACCCCGCACCAAAATTAAAAAAAAAATGACATAGGGGTCCCCATCAAAATTCATACCAGACCCTTCAGGTCTGGTATGGATTTTAAGTCGAACCCCGCGTCAAAATTAAAAAAAAAATTGGTGTGGGGTCTCCCCAAAAATCCATACCAGACCCTTTATCCGAGCACGCAACCTGGCAGGCCGCAGGAAAAGAGGGGGGGATGAGAGAGCCCCCCCCCCCGAACCGTACCAGGCCACATAGCCTTAACATTGGGAGGGTGCTTTGGGGTCCCCCCTAAAGCACCTTGTCGCCATGTTGATGAGGACAAGGGCCTCATCCCCACAACCCTTGGCCGGTGGTTGTGGGGGTCTGCTTTAACGGAATCTGGAAGCCCTCTTTAACAAGGGGACCCCCAGATCCCGGCCCTCCCCCCTGTGTGAAATGGTAAGGGGGTACAAAAGTACCCCTACCATTTCACAAAACAACTGTCAAAAATGTTAAAAATTACAAGAGACAGTTTTTGACAATTCCTTTATTTTTAAATGCTTCTTCTTTCCATCTTCTTTCTTCTAACTTCTTTCTTCCTTCATCCTTCGGTTTCTTCCTCCATCTTCTTCTTCTGGTTCTTCCTCCGGTGTTCTCGTCCAGCATCTTCCTCCGCGGTGTCTCCTTCTCTTTATCTTTTTTTTTCTTCATCTTCTTCTCCGGGCCACTCCGCATCCATGATGGCATGGAGGGAGGCTCCCGCTGTGTGACGCTTCTCTCTTCTCTCCATCTTCTTCTCTTCATCTTCTTTTCGGGCCGCTCCACATCCATGATTGCATGGAGGAAGGCTCCCGCTGTGTGACGCTTCTCCTCTTCTGACGGTTCTTAAATAACAGAGGGCAGGGCCACCCGGTGACCCTGTCCCCCTCTGACGCACAGGGACTTGACGGGGACTTCCTTGTGGCATTCCCCGTGACGTCAAAGGGGGCGGGTCACCCGCCCTCCGTTATTTAAGAACCATCAGAAGAGGAGAAGCGTCACACAGTGGGAGCCTCCCACCCAATCGTGGATGCGGAGCGGCCCGAGAAAAGAAGATGAAGAGAAGAAGGCGCCGCTGAGGAAGATGCCGGATGAGAACACCGGAGGAAGAACCAGAAGAAGAAGATGGAGGAAGAAACCGAAGGAAGATAGAAGAAAGAAGAAGCATTTAAATAAAGGAATTGTCAAAAACTGTCTCTTGTCATTTTTAAAATTTTTGACAGTTTTTTTGTGAAATGGTAGGGGTACTTTTGTACCCCCCTTACCATTTCACACGGGGGGGAGGGCCGGGATCTGGGGGTCCCCTTGTTAAAGGGGGCTTCCAGATTCCGATAAGCCCCCCCGCCCGCAGACCCCCACAACCACCGGCCAAGGGTTGTGGGGATGAGGCCCTTGTCCTCATCAACATGGGGACAAGGTGCTTTTGGGGGAACCCCAAAGCACTTTCCCAATGTTGAGGGCATGTGGCCTGGTACGGTTCAGGAGGGGGGGCGCTCTCTCGTCCCCCCCTCTTTTACTGCGGCCTGCCAGGTTGCGTGCTCGGATAAGGGTCTGGTATGGATTTTTGGGGGGACCCCACGCCAATTTTCAAAAACATTTTGGCGCGGGGTTCCCCTTAAAAACCATACCAGACCTGAAGGGTCTGGTATGAATCTTGAGGGGGACCCCCTACGTCTTTTTTTTTTTTTTTTTTTTAAATTTTGGCGCAGAGTTCCCCTTAATATCCATACCAGACCTGAAGGGCCTGGTATTGAATTTAGGGGGACACCCACGTCTTTTTTTTTTTTTTTTTAAATTTTGGTTCGGGGTTCCCCTGTGGGGAATTCCCCATGCCGTTTTTATCAATGAACTTTTATGTGTATTGTCAGGCCGGCAATTCATTATAGCCGCGAGTAGTTTTAAATGACTTTTTTCCTTTGAAATGTAATTTTGCTGTCAGACTGTTCTAATCACAGGAAACAGACATACTATAGACACCCCCCAGGTACGGAATTTAAAGGAATATTACATTTTTATTGCTTGACTTTAAGCATTATTAAAATCACTGCTCCTGAAAAAATTACCGTTTTTAAAACTTTTTTTTGCATTGATCCATGTCCCCTGGGGCAGGACCCAGGTCCTCAAACACTTTTTATGACAATACCATGCATATAAGCCTTTAAAATTAGCACTTTTGATTTCTCCCATAGACTTCTAAAGGGTGTTCCGCGGCATTCGAATTTGCCACGAACACCCCAAATTGTTCGCTGTTGAAATGTGGGCACAAACTGTTCCTTTACTGTCTGCTGACCACATGTCTGAGCTTCCCCAAATTTCTGAGTCTGTTGAATGTGCCCCTAAGTGCCTCACATATGCACAATGCGCTCGGGTCTGTGCGTGCGAGTAGGGAGGAAGGGATGCAGGGGTATGGCTTGGCGCATGAGACACACCCATTGTCCCAGCAAAAAGCGTGCACACAAAGACTTGTAAGGGAATAGAGCCACCTGAAAATGGGGAAACAAGGAGAATATTTGTGTAAATGAAAACCAAAAACCACAGGCTTGCATAGAAAAGAACACAGAAAACTGGGTAATGATGCAGCACTATATTATTTTTGTATGTTAGAGCTTAAAAATACTTTAAGGCAGCACATTCATTTGAATGGGCCTTTAACACATCAAAGCGGGTGAAATAAGCATGCCCACAGTATGTGGGTATGAGTTTTTTTTTATGACGTGCACAAAAACATATGGTAGTGTGTTGTTATATGTTGCACTGTAGTGCAGGTGCCTTGCATTGGTTTTAAGGTGTCATTTTGCTCATTTAAAAAAAAAAAAATGGTGGCCCTTTTTTAAGGGTGTTGAATTTTTTTTTTTTTTTTGCCCCTAAATGCCTCTCTGTTAGCCTACAGTCATGGCCAAAAATATTGGCACCACTGCATTTGTCAGTGCACCACTTCGCCCAGAAAATTATTGCAATTACAAATGTTTAGGCATTCTCATGTTTATTTCTTTTGTTTATGTAGCACCCTGGAGTTTAGGTAGGGATGCTCCTCACAAATTTACTTGCCAGGAGTAGTTACCCTGGTTGATAGAGATCTATTGATTCCTCCCCAAGTTTGGCCTGGTTGCACTTGTCTCTACTGCCACTAGGTGGCCAGGTACTTGGCGGTGCTAGATATGAGAAGGGCAATGCATGGTCAAGTTATGGTTATGTGGGTATCTTTGAATCCCATGGCCTGCTGGGAGCGCCTATATATTTGGGCGGAGTCATGTGATCTATGTTCTGTGCCACCTGGACTGTTGTCTGGGTGGACGTGTGTCATGTTGCCCTGGGCTGCTAGACTGAGATTGGGTTTATCCTGGGATATCTGGCTGCTAGGCTGCCTGAGGGTCTATCCAGAAGCAAGAGCGCAGGGTTGCGATTGCGGCTTACAGTTCAACCAGAATGGATGGTTCTGCCGGCCAGAGAACCTGTCAGTGGTCGGAGGTAGAGGGGAAGCTGTCGCCACTAAGGGACCATCCACTTTATTACCAGGGACCACAATGAGTAACCGAAGCAAGTACTGAAGCAGTATTCTCGCCGAATGTGCACGGCAGAGGATCGGGAAACTTCAAGCGGTGATCAAGTCAGGGACCCAGCGGAGGTGATGCTTGCAGAGCAGCCTTGTGTGCTAAGCCAGGGACCGAGCAGGCAGTGGGGAATATCTTGAGAAGTATCTGTGAGTGCCAAGCTAGGGACCCAGCAGAGAGGTGGGGGTGATGCTTGAGGAAGATGCCACTGTGAAGATTGGAAGAGCTCAAGGGATTCAGTGGCAGTGAATCAGAGGGTCTAGTGAGAGACTGGATCTCAGTGGGCTGAAGAACTACAAGGAGAAGTTGTAGTGAAGGTGAAAGAACTGTTACGCTTTGTGTTAGAACCTGTTAAAGACTTTTGCCCTAGGAGATGGCATTCCTGCACGTGCACATGTGGCGTCTTGCTGGAGGCCTTTCCCTGCACGACTGTTCTCCTATTAAAGTCTCGGAGTCTGCTTTTTGAACTTGCAACTACTTAAGGGTGTCATGCCCCCCCCCCCCCCTAAAAATTTGTAAGAGAAATAAACATCTCTTTTGCATCCAAGAAGTGTCTGGCGCCCAATAACTTTACCCACCTTGCACCCACTATGCCTCACAACCCACCATATACAGAAGGATGTCCGCTATCTCTGGCCCTGGAGTTTCTCATTAGACTCAAGGAGGCCAGAGACCTTGCTACATTTGTATTGGTATGACACAAAAAAGTGGAGCAATAAAAAGCAAAATCTGACACATTCCACACAAAACTTCAAAAATAGACTAGACAAAATTGTTGGCACCCTCAATTTAATATTTGGTAGCACAACCCTTGGAAAAAATAACTGAAATCAATCGCTTCCTGTAACCATCATTGAGTTTCTTACACCTCTACTGGAATTTTGGACCGCTCTCTTCTTTCGCCAACTGCTTCAGGTCTCTCGGATTGGAAGGGTTCCCTTTCCCAACTGTTTTGAGATCGCTCCACAGGTGCTCTATGGGATTTAGATCTGGACTCATTGCTGGCCAGTTCAGTACTCTCCAGCACTTTTTCTTAAATCCTGCTGTAAGACACATGACCCCTGAGAGAGACCCAACTTTCTGACACTGGGCCCTACATTACACTCCAGAATTTTTTGGTAGTCTTCACATTTCATAATGCCATGCACATGGTCAAGACATCCAGTGCCTGAAGCAGCAAAGCAACCCCAAAACCTCAGTGAACCTCCACCATGTTTGACTGTAAGGACTGTATTTTTTTTTTTTTTCTATAAAAGCCTCGTTTCTTTTTCTGAAAACCGTAGAATAATGGGCTTTACCAAAAAGCTGGAATTTTGTGTAGTCTGTCCACGGCACATTCTCCCAAAAGGAGTTGGGTTTCCTCAGGTAAGTTTTGGCCAACTCCAATCTGGCTTTTTTAGGTTTCTGTGTCAGCGGTGGGGTCCTCCTGGGTCTCCTACCATAGCATACCTTTTTTCATTCAGATGGCAATGTTTAGTGCAAGCTGTCAGTTGTACCCTGTGGTTGAAGGTCAGCTTGAATTTGTCTGGAAGTTGAGCGAGGTTCTTTATCCACCATTCAAAACAATCCTTCATTGAAATCTTTGATCAATTTTTCTCTTTCATCCAGGGAGATTAGCTACAGTGCCATTGGTTGTAAACTTCTTGACAATGTTGCACACAGTGAAAACGGGAATATTAGGATCTCTGGAGATGGACTTTTAAACTTTGAGATTGTCCAATGCTTTTTAACAATTTTTGTTCTCAAACCCTCAGACAATTCTTTGCTGCTCTTTCTCTTCTCCATGCTTCGTGAGACACACAACAGAAAGGTTCAGTCAATTTTTCACCATTTTAACTGTTTGCCGGTGTGATTTCTATGTTGTCAGCACCTGAACATTGATACAGGAGAGTTTAATTACAAATTACATTAGCATCACAAATGCTTGGAATGCAACTATTTCTTACAATTTTGAGAAGGTGCCAATAATTTTGTCCAGTTTTTTTTGGAGTTTTGCATTGAATGTGTCAAACTTTAGCTTTTTGTTTCTCCACTTTTTTGTGTCGTACCAATAACAAACAAAAGGAATTAAACATGAAAATGCCTAAACATTTGTAATTGCCACACTTTTTTCTGGGCAAAATGGTGCATTATCTGACATGGCCATGACTGTATGTGGCCATGAACACACAGTTTAGAGGCAAACGCCCAGTGTGCATGAGGCTTCATTGCTAAACATGAACAATGCCACTCTAGCACATCACTGGAACATAAAGGTGTTCACAAAGTACAATGACAGTCTAATCTGTCAAGAACATGTAAATAATAGTGGTAGGAATATATTTATATAACTGGATTTGATTTAAAGTGATATTAAAGGTTTGTTTTTGTAAAAAAAAACAAAAAAACCCCCAAACTGTCATATTTTCCTGCTCTGTGTAATGGTTTTGCATAGAGCTCCCCATGTTCTTGGGTCCCCCGCCTGTGCTTCTGGCTCCTCCCCCTTGATCAGTGTCCGCCATAGCAATCTTCTTGCTATAGGGGCACTGATGCATGCTCGCTCCTGAGCCCTGCTCTGTGCGTCTATACGTTACACAGAACTGCAGCTCATTCTTGTCCCCCACTCTCTCCTCATTGACTCACTGGCTGCGATTGACAGGGGGGGCAATGGCTCCGCTGATGTGTCTCAGCCAATGAGGAGAGACCCGGGACAGCCAAAGCTCCCCTGCACATCGATGGATCGAGAAGGGGCTCAGGTGAGTATTAGAGGGGCTGTGGGGGAAGCAGCACACATGCAATATAATACATGAAGGTAGTAAACCTTCAGCCAGATTGTTGCTTTTCCCAGATAGGATACATCAGTTCTGGTTTATTATTCTATACATTATCCTATAGGTGGAATTTGCTCTGTAATGTTTTTCCCTTTTTTCATCAATAGAATATAATCCTGAATATATTTTTAGTTTTATCCTTCCATGTCTACAGTTTTCAGTTATCTTGTGAATATACCAAGCATATACTTCCAGTCCCATGTAATTATTCTGTTGAGATGCTCAAACTATTACAATAGGTCTAATCCTAACCGGCTGCTGTGCATGCTTTATTAGCACCTTACTGCTACTAAAAGAAAGAGAAACTAGATGAAGTAATATTAACCACCTCCTGCCCACGCTATAGCCGAATGCCATCAATAGACGTCCTCCTGTGCATGAGCTGCCGGCGCACTCTGTGATCACCGAGTCAGATCAGAGTAAGGGGCCGATCCCAGCCCCTTACTACATGATCAGCTGTCAGCCAATGACAGCTGATCACATGATGTAAACAAAAGATCGGTCATCTGCTTTTTTTGTTTCCCTTGTGCTGGCGAGGGGAAAATAAAAGCCGATCACCGGCTTCTGGTCTGACAGAGGGACATTGGTTCCAAACACGGAGAGACACTGCTGCTTTGCAGCGCCCACTAATGCCACCTACAAATGCATATCAGTGCCCACCGGTGCCACCCATCAGTGCACATTGGTGAAGGAGAAAAATTACAGTTTTTAAAAATAATATAACGAACTATGAAACTGTTTTTATATTTTTTTTGAAATTTTCGGTCCTTTTGTTTTTTTAGCAAAAAATAAAAAAACCTTTTTGTGGGAAAAAATATGATGCAACTTTCCTGTGGGTACAGTGTTGCATGACTGCAATTGTCAAAGTGTGACAGCACTGAAAGCTGAAAATTGGCCTGGACAGGAAGGGGGTTTAAATGCCCGGTAAGCAAGGGTTAATAATAATCTGCCTTCCTATTTTTTTTTTTTTCTTCAGAATCCATTTAATTTTATTTAGGATTAGTTGTCACTTATTTCACAACAGGATCCGTAAAAGGCTGCATGTATCCAGGCATATTCAAATGCTCCCATCTAGACTGGATCTTCCTGTGGCTTCAAAATCCAGTGTAAAATTTTTTTTTTTTTTTATTTTACATGCATTTTTGCACATAAGCTCATGCTGTTGGCTAGAATATTAATTCATCGATGAATTTACATTGTATGTGCATGAATTATGCCAGCATTTTTTTTATGTCCCTATATATGTCTCCGAGTGGTGCTTTAAAATACAAACATATAAAAATACAAATATAAATGGGAGATTTACTAAAACTGGAGAGTGCAAAATCTGGTGCAGCTCTGCACAGAAACCAATCAGATTCCAGGTTTTTCTTGTTAAAGCTTAACTAAACAAGCTGAAGTTAGAAGCTGATTGGCTATCATGCACAGGTACGCCAGATTTTGCACCCTCCAGTTTTTGTAAATCTCCCCAACTGGGGTGAGGCATTAAAACATAATAAAAATTTGCCCCTAAACATTTTTTTTCTGCCTTGTGAGCATGAGACTAAACCGTTTAGCCACAATGAATGTGTACCTAAAGAATCTATAATAAGAACATATGTACTTGGTGGTGCCGCTCCAGGCTGAGGTGTAGAGCCCCATTGGGTCTCAGGATAGTAGGAATGCCAGCATAAAAAAAACTCATCCATTGAGCAATGAACATTTTCGCTTGAAACCGTTGATCTCCATAGCTGATCCTTGAATGGATGTATACATGTGAAAGCCTCAGTCACTGCTGCTCCTCGTGCCTTGCCCCCTGACCTTTTTCGCCCCTCCCACCGGGGCTTAATCATAGGGGTAGGGTGTAAGAGCAGGATAACAGAATTTATACATCATTGGCTGTGAAACCTGAAGAAGTGACACATAGTTACTTAGTTACATAGTAGGTGAGGTTGAAAAAAGACACAAGTCCATCAAGTGGACGCGTGTATGTGATTGCAATGAGAAATGTGTTGAAAGATTGTGAGAAATAAAGTGAAGCTGCCTCTGGAGTGGATTAAAAAAAAAAAGGCTTTCACATGTATACATACATACTCTGATCAGCTATGGAGAGACGGTTTCAAGTATGGATGGAGACATGTTAAAGCCTTTTTTTTTTTTTTTTTTTCCCTCACGCTAAAATGTTCATTGCTCACTAAATAATCTTATAAGCGACTTTTTTGGGTAAACTGATAATTGTCTGAAAAGTGGGGATTTAACACTAGATGTAAAATGACATTTGGCGTGTTAAAGCAGTGTGTAACATGCACAACTGACAATACTAGATTCCACGTTTTGTATCCCTTGTTGCATCTCCTGCAGCCACTTCCTGTCCACATGCTTGTCTTTTAGCTGTGGTTGCATTAAACATCGTGTAATGGCATCCGACATCCATGTGCAATGCAGAGCACAGTTGAGAGACAAGAAAATAGCATTGCCATACGGAAGGGCCTCAACAAGGACATTTATGGCAGCATCACTAGGTATTTTAATAAAAGCTGGAAAATATTTTATAGTGACATTTAAAACTTTGTTACTGTGCTATAGCTTAACTGAGATTTGAGTTTACCTATAAATTAGTTTTATAGAAAATGAGGCATCACATTTTCTCCCGCTCCTCACATTACTGCTCATATGTGCCTTTTTGCTATGTTTTAAGGTTTGCTGAAGTTAGGGGTAAAAACACATTTCTGTGTCAAACACCGGAGGAGGTGGAGGACAAAGGATCTTCACAGAATTTAAAGCGGTTGTAACCCGCCCCCCCCCTTTTTTTTTTCCTCTTAAAATCTAAATGCCATACTTGCCTGCTCTGTGTAATGTTATTGCACAGCCCAGCCCTGAACCTTCTATTCCGGTGTCCCCTGCCATCATTCTCTTCTTGCTATGGGGCACTCATGCGGCCATGATCCCAAACCAAGCTGTAAGCGTCCATAGACAAACACAGTGCAGCTCGGTCCTGCAGCAGGAGCTTATGCAGTCAAAGCCTCCTGTGAATACAGGATAAGAGAGAAGAGCTGCTGCAGATGTGACAGGGCTGGATCAAGAATGACTCGGGTAAGTGTTTAAGGGGAGGGCCAGGAGGGATCTGCTATTAAAAGGTTTTTTAACCTTAATTTAGAGAATGCAGAAAGGTAAAAAATATTTTGTCTTTTAGAGCCGTGTTAATCTTCATGCTCGGGCACTGCAGCTGAAAAAATATTGCAGATCTCTAGTGTTCTACACTTTAGTTGAGACGGAATCTTATTTAATAGGCTTCTCCTTTAAAGTGGTCCCTAAAATACATAAGGATCCTGACAGAAATCAAACCTCAATGCCACTTAGCAGCGAAGTAAATGAATAGTAGATGTAATACATTTTATTTACTTCGCTGCTAAAAAACCCCTCTTGGGGAACTTTCCCATAACATATTATGCGGGGTGCGCAGCACTAATACCTCTCCTTATGTGTCTTTCCTATGCTAGTAAATGCACATATTTTTTTTTGCAGGAAAAAAATATGCATTTTATTTTTTTCCCCCAGCAGCCTGCAAAGCATGGCATCAGTGCTCATTGGATTGGAAGGATGTTGCACCCTAAATATGGACGTAACATGCTCCAGAAGGTGAACGCAGTCTTTTAATGGTTATGAAGGGAGGAACAACAGAAGCTTCAACTTCAGGAATGCTGGAATGTATACTTGTGGGTGCACACATTACAGCACATTGCCATGTGGGGCACAGCAACAACACTGGAAGTATCTGAGAACAGTGGCAACGTTTTTCAGATGGGCACTGTGTAAAACATGCTTTTATTTTTCTATTGAAAAGCAATTTAGAAGTCAGTGACCATGGTGGCTGAACATAATTCCATGTTTAAAGTGGTGGTGAGGGTTTAGATCTACATATTTTCTTTTTTGTTTTTTTTTTTGTTCTCCACACTCCCTGCAGGCTCGGACTGATAGGCTGAGAAATAGTTTTTCCCTAGTGCTCTAACCGATTTGTCAAAGCAATATGAGTTTTAGGGCTCATACCCATGGGTGTACCTATGCGTAGACCTGTGCATAGGGTTGTTTTTGCACAGGTGTTCCTTTCCTCAAACGCACAGTCTGTCTGTGTTCAGGAACATGCACCTGCATGGCTGTCAGATTGGTAGCAGTGACTGTCTGTCAGCCGCTCTGTCCAGTAGCAGTTCATGGGAGTGCTTGCACATGGATGCATGTACACTCATTGTCTGGTCTCATTTTTATATTGGCTATTTGTTCCACCAATCTGTATATCTAAATTTCAGTTGTTGGTTTAAATAACTTGTGTTTTTATGTCCATTGTACTTGTACATACAGTGCCTTGAAAAAGTATTCATACCCCTTGAGGTTTTCCACATTTTGTTATGTTACAACCAAAAACATAAATATATTTTATTAGGATTTTATGTGATAGACCAACATAAAGTGGCACATAATTGTGAAGTGGAAGGAAACTGATAAATTGTGTTTCATTTTTTTTTTTAAATATCTGAAAAGTGTAGTGTGCATTTGTATTCAGCCCCCCTGAGTCAATACTTTGTAGAAGCAGCTTTCGCTGCAATTACAGCTGCAAGTCTTTTTGGGGATGTCTCTACCAGCTTTGTGCATCTAGAGAGTAAAATGTTTGCCCATTCTTCTTTGCAAAATATCTCAAGCTCTGTCAGATTGGATGGAGAGCTTCTGTGAACAGCAGTTTTCAAGTCTTGCCTCCAGTCTCAATTGGATTTAGGTCTGGACTCTGACTGGGCCATTCTAACGTATGAATATGCTTTGAGACCAGGACCCTTAAGGGGTTTTCTGTAGGGCATCAGCTAATGCTCTTTTAGTGTACGATTTTTAAAATAATTTTTAAATAAATACTGGTGGAAACTGTTTTACACTATAATGGTCTATCTTCATTTGAGATTTGGTGGAAAAAAAAGTTATGATCAAGAAGGATGGGGTTATCTGGAGCTATACCTACCCGATTAAAAGGAGAAAAGCGCTATTTGACCTAATGTTTTGGGTCAAATACTGGAGTTGAGACTACATATGTGTTGGTGAAGGGAAGAGCACTGCAAACGGTGAAAGTATCTTAAGCAGATTATGTAGTTTGCACATTTATCAGCATTAATTGGCACATTCATATTATTATTTGAACATTTATATAGCACTTGGAGAATTTAGTATTCATTTCTGGAATGTATTGATTATATAAGTGGACTATATAACACAAATTGACTGATTAGCAAAAGGTCATTTATTTGCAAAGAACATCACTATGCACATTAACATGGTTTATTGAAGGAATTTGTTTTTGATGTTTCTATGGTAACCTGTTAATTTTTATGCACATTTAATTACATAAAATAAGACTGCGCTACACTGAGATAACATTGTATTCTGATACTGCAAAGTTGTGTTGGTAATACACAACTGATTAAAGCCTGGGGAACATATAAGGGTAAGTTTTTAATGTCTTAAAAAAAAAAAAAGATCAGCACAAGGGATGGTACTTTATTTTGAATGAGAAGTCTCCCTTGTGCTAGTGGCCACTCTCTCAGTTGAAATCTTCTGTCCTCTGACCCCCTCATACCTGTGCAGCCATAATCTTCAGATGCTGGGGGGGGGGAGCCATTGGACCTGTCAGCAGCACTCTTCAAGTTATCTGCCCTTTCTTCTTTCTTCTTTCTCTCTTCTATTAAAAGAAGTTGTACTCTAGCTTCCATTTATTGAAAAGTGATTGATTGATGGAGGGATGGGTGGATAGATGAAAGGTCTGTGTCCTCCATTCATACAACGCTTTGCATTGCTGGAAACTACAGTACAGCTTCCACGAAGTATGAATGGAGGGGGTGGGATTCGCCTGTCATCCATTCATAGAAGCTAGCAAATGGAAGAGCTGGGCAGAAAGGGTGGGCATAGTCGGACACTCTTGATGAGAGCCAGTACCCGCTCCCTCAGTTATATTAACACCTGGTGTACCATAAAATTTATAGCAGTGGGTGTAGGGGGGCATCGGGGGATGGAAGATTTGCACTGATCTAGAGGAGAGAAGCACAATAGACACATCATCAACATGAAGGTAAGTAATGCCCCTTGTGCATAGTATTGCATGGTATTTTATTTATTTATTTTTTTGTAGGCAAAGTTAGACTTTAAAACCAGTGGTGTGACCATTTTTTATTTAAACACCATAGAGTAGAAAATACAACCAAATATAATATATATTTTTTTTAAATTTTGAAATAGAGTAGGGGAGGGTTCTAACTCCTGTCAATTTTTTACTTTTTTTGTCTATTGACCCATTAGAGATTTCCCTATCTTTTCTTGTCCTCCCACAGACACAAGAAGTCTCGTCTAGAACTAGTGTGTCCCCAAAGGTTTTGAACATTTCCCCTCTATTCCTGTTATGGGGACAACTCAAATTTTGGAATTTTTTTTTTTTTTTTTTCAATCACAGTGCTAATGGTCAAGGGGACACAAGGTGAATTTTCCTAACGGGGACACAGACAACATAAAGGATCTGACAAGTGATCTAATCTTTCTGCACCCTACCAAAAACTAAAAAGAAATTATTGGCGGTAGTTGCACTTTAAGACTGAAATTTAGTCGTTCAGTCTGTGAATAGAGAAGGAATGGAATTAATGACAGGACCCTCACCCATTCATAGAATGCAATGCATTGTGGGAGAATAGTAGTAATACTAAGTGTCTGTCAAAGGGGGCAGAAGGTAGTGGGCGAGCAGCACAGTTGTTCACACTAGCAGTGTGCATTGTTCACCTATAAAGCACCAGAAGAGCAGTATGCGGCAGGCATGGAGGGGGGGGAAATTTTCCTATACAACAGTTTTTTTTCATATTTTCCTGAAGAAGCGAGTTTCACACAACACGTAGAGGATTTCCTGCACCGCTCTTTGTTATGTATGGGACTGCATAGCTGTAGACTGGTTAGCATGCACATACTGACTCGTGCCTACATCCTAAAGTGCATACAATGGTCGCGTGCACATCAGAATGGAGGAAGGTGACCTGGTCTGATCAATTGTGTTTTCTTTTATATTATGTAAATGACTGGGTGCATCTGCATCACTTACCTGAGGAAGATATGACACCGGGATGCAGTATGGGAAGAAGATAAGCTGTCAGAGGCAGTGTGATGCTTTGAACATGTTCTGCTGGGAAACCTTGGGTCCTGATATTCAAGTGGTTGTTACTTTGACAGGTACAAGCTACGTAAACTTTGTTGCTGACCAAGTAGTCCCCTTCATAAAAACAGTATTCATAGGCAGCTTTATGCCTCCTGTCACACTGCAAAATGGTTCAAAAATGGTTAGAGGAACACGGCAATGAGTTTGTGGTGTTGACTTGACCTCCAAATTCTCCAGATCTCAATCCAATCAAGCATCTGTGGAATGCGCAGGCAAAACAGACTTCAAGGATCTGCTACTGACAGCTTGGTTCCAGATACCACAGCATTCCCCTCAGTGGTCTAGTGCCGTCTATGCCTCAACCGGTCAGGGGTGTCTTGGCAGCAAATAGGGGAACCTTGTCAATATTGGGTGGGTGGTCATAAAGTTATGGCTGTTCGGTGTATGTGAAATACAAATGTGTCTTTGAAATAAGGGGGGATGTACATGCTGCTATTTTTTTTGCATATTATTATTATACAGGATTTATATAGCGCCAACATTTTGTGCAATGCTTTACAAAATGAGGGCAGACAGTACAGTTACAATAAAATTCAATACAAGAGGAATCAGAGGGCTCTGCTCATTAGAGCTTACAATCTAGAAGGGAATATGTCATGATAATAGTGAATTTATAAGGAGTGGTCTATTTATTGCTTGAAGGATGGAGGTTTAACAGCAGCAGGTAATAATGAGATGCACACCATTAAATGGAACTAATGTGTTTCATGCTTTCCCCCAAAAATACTAAACTTAAAGTGATTGCGCTTCCTAGTCCAGCATTCGGCTTTCATAGCCACCGACTCCGTATGACTCGGCCCCGGGTGCCCGCGACATTGGATTTGATTGACAGCAGCGGGAGCCAATGCCTGTGCTGCTATCAATCTATCCAATCAAGAGCCAAGAACCCCGGGCAGAGAGACAGCGCGTCCCTGCAGGTCAAGTTCCAGGGCTCAGGTAAGTAAAACTACGCCAACCCACCCCCCCTCCCGCCACCCTCCGGTGCTTCTACCGACTCACCGCTTCCATCGGTGAGTCGGAGACAGGATCTGCCGGCCCCGGATGGTGATTATAGAGATTTTCGGCGGACCAGATGGTCGCCAGATTCTCTATGATCGTTCGGAGGCCGGGCGCGATGTTATAACGTCACGCCTGGCCTCTGCATTCAAATGATTGGCACCGCCTTGGCTGAGAAGCCGCGATCGTTTTATTTTATTTTTTTTATTTCAGTCTCTCCAGCCTAGAGGTGAGATGTGGGATCTTATTGACCCCATATCTCACTGTAAAGAGGACCGATTGTGGCATATTCCTATTACAAGGGATGTTTACATTCCTTGTAATAGAAATAAAAGTTATCCAAAATTATTATTATTATTTGTGTGTCAAACTAAAAAAGAAAAGTAAAATTAACAATTAAAAAAAATAAAAATAAAGCGCCCCTGTCCCCGTACGCAGAAGTGAGCGCATACGTATGTCCCGCCCACATATGAAACTGTGTTCAAATCACACATGTGAGCTATCGCTGCGAACGTTAGAGCGAGAGCAATAATTTTGGCCCTAGACCTTATCTGTGACTCAAAACATGCAACCAGTAAAAAAATTTAAAGCGTTGCCTATGGGGATTTTTAAGTACTGAAGTTTGGCGCCATTGCACGAGCGTATGCAATTTTGAAGCGTGACATGTTAGGTGTCTATTTACTCGGCGTAACTTCATCTTTCACATTATGCAAAAAAATTGGGCTAACTTTGATGTTTTTTTTTTGTTTGTTTTTTTTAAAGCATGAAAGCATTTTCCAAAAAAAAGTGTTAGAAAAATTGCTGCGCAAATGCTGTGCAAGATAAAAAGTTGCAACAACTGCCATTGTATTCTCTAGGGTCTTTGCTAAAAAAAAATATATAATGTTTGGGAGTTCTATGTAATTTTCTAGCAAAAAAAAAGATGAATTTTACATGTAGGAGAGAAATGTCAGAATTGGCCTGGATGGGAAGTGGCTAAAGACAAAAAGGGGTTTAACCACTTCCCGCCCGGCCCATAGTAGATGACAGCCAGGCGGTGGTTCAGTTATCCTGACTGGGCGCCATATGACGTCCAGCAGGATAACATGCCGCCACGCGCCCCCGGGGGCGCGCATCACGGAGATTGGTGGAGCGGTGTGTCAGCCTGACACACCGCTACACCGATCTTGGTAAAGAGCCTCTGGCGGAGGCTCTTTACCACGTGACCAGCCGTGTCCAATCACGGCTGATCACGCTGTCAATGGGAAGAGCCGTTGATCGGCTTTTCCTCACTCGCGTCTGACAGACGCGAGTAGAGGAGAGCCGATCGGCGGTTCTCCTGACGGGGGGGTCTGTGCTGATTGTTTATCAGCGCAGCCCCCCCTCAGATCACCACAGACCACCAGGGATCGCCACTAGGACCACCAGGGAAGGGGCAACATGTGGATGGCCAGGTATGTACCCCATGGCCATCCACATGTGCCCAATCAGTGCCCACAAATGGGCACTGATTGGCACCGTTATGTTCCAGATCTGCCCAGCAATGCCCCCAATGTTTTATCAGTGCCACCTGTCATTGCCCATCGGTGCCACCTATCAGTGCCGCACATCAGTGCCACCCATAAGTACCCATCAGTGCCACCCATATGTACCAATCAATGCCACCTATCAGTGCCCGTCAGTGCAGCCATATCAGTGCCCGTCAGTGCAGCCATATCAGTGCCCGTCAGTGCAGCCATATCAGTGCCCGTCAGTGCAGCCATATCAGTGCCCGTCAGTGCAGCCATATCAGTGCCCGTCAGTGCAGCCATATCAGTGCCCGTCAGTGCAGCCATATCAGTGCCCGTCAGTGCAGCCATATCAGTGCCCGTCATTGAAGGAGAAAACGTACTTATTTACAAAAAATTTTAACAGAAACAAAGAAAAAATTGTTTTTTTTCCGACATTTTCGGTCTTTTTTTATTTGTTGCGCAAAAAATAAAAACCGCAGAGGTGATCAAATAGCACCAAAAGAAAGCTCTATTTGTGGGAACAAAATGATAAAAAATTTGTTTGGGTACAGTGTAGCATGACCGCACAACTGTCATTCAAAATTGTGACAGCGCTGAAAGCTGAAAATTGACCTGGGCGGGAAGGTGTCTAAGTACCTGGTATTGAAGTGGTTAAAGAGCAAAAAAAAAAAAGTTTTTGCCATAAAGATTTTATTTCGGTCCCAAATTTTTCTCTGCAACTGAAGTACTTTTCATGTGACCACAAAAACTTTGCAGGAATAGGCTTTCTGCATTTTTATTTTTTTTATACACATATCCTATATCATGTGCTTTTTTATCTTCATTCTTGAATGTTCCAGCGAACTTCTGCTTGTATTTTTGTATTTGTATTGTGCCATTTGGTCAAATTCTTCATCCGCTTTGCTTCGCTGCAGAAGATAAGTCTCTAACAAAACCTTCTATTCTTTCCTGTTGTCTAAAATGTGTGCTCAGCAGTGTGCACTGTCAGCGTTTCTGTTTTCCTGAAGCATTTTTAGGGAATGTTTTCAAAAGTAAAGTCACAATGACACCTGTTGCTATCGGAAGAAAGAAAATCCTTAATAAATTCCTTTTAAGTGTATTGTTTTAGCGATTTTGAGATTGTGATTCAGGACAGGTTGTTATTATGTATACTCTGTTGACTGTGCAGTGACCTAAAATATCTATTAGGCTCCATTGCAAACCTAATAGATATTTCATTATATGATTTTTGCCATGGAGTTGACTATAGACTGTTTCTAGACCTAAGGCTCAATTCACAAACTTTAACTCAGGGATAGCAGCATGCCTAGGACAGCTGGACCGGTTGATTATTTTTATTTATTTTAACCCCACCTGCACCAAAATCTTCGGAAGCAATAAAGCGGCAGCAGAATAAAAGGACAGTTAAATAAAACCTGAGCCTACTCCCCCTATACACAGCACACACATGCCACAGGCCTTTTGGGCCTAAAACCCCCTTCCCCAAGCCCATATTCTCCACAGCACAGATATTCCGTAATGTCCATAAATTGCTTGCCCCAGCCTATACAGACCCCTCAGTGCAGGCCTCCCTTCCCAGTACAAACCCCTCAGTATTGACTGACCCTCCCCCACACAGCACATCAGTACAGACCCCTCGGTGCAGGCCTCCCTCCCCAGTACAGACCCCACGGTGCAGGCCTCCCTCCCCAGTACAGACCCCTCGGTGCAGGCCTCCCTCCCCAGTACAGACCCCTCGGTGCAGGCCTCCCTCCCCAGTACAGACCCCTCGGTGCAGGCCTCCCTCCCCAGTACAGACCTCTCGGTGCAGGCCTCCCTCCCCAGTAAAGACCCCTCGGTGCAGGCCTCCCTCCCCAGTACAGACCCCTCGATGCAGGACTCCCTTCCCAGTACAGACCCCACGGTGCAGGCCCCACGGTGCAGGCCTCCCTCCCCAGTACAGACCCCTCGGTGCAGAGACGCCAAATAAGCATGCCTAGTAGTACATAAAACCAACTTCTGAAGCTATCAGAGTAGCCCTACCATATATATTAATGGTTAGGGAACTGCTCCATAGTAACATAATGAAAACTACAGATCTTAGTTTATTTTGCTGCTTTTGTTTTTCACATGTACAGAATATATAGTATGTGAAAAGACAGCATTATGCTTAGAGGCCCCATTTCAAAAAAGGAAAGTTTGGGATTTTAAATGAGGCTAGCACCAAAGGGATGCTCGCCTCCATCCCGGTCATTGGTTAAAAAGAAAAAGAAAGAGAAGTGGGACTTTAAATGAAGCACACAGCAGCACAACGCAGGTCAAGTGACCAAAATTCATTTATTTGGTATAATCCATGGTATGTAAAAAACATTTTGGGCATCCAACCTCTAAAATGATGTGGGCATCAAGCCTCTATATAATAAACCATGGATTGATTATACATAAAATACACATAAATTATTCAATAAGTCATGATCCATTGTCACACAGAGAGCAAAGATAACAATCAATATGCATGTGTACATTTGTTACTGTGATTAGACCCAAAAAGAGCCATGAAAATTAGGACAAATAATTTAAAATAATAAGAGATTTAATGCCATGACAGATACTTATGGAGATAAGTGGAATCATTGAAATCTTGGTATTCCATGATATGGGAAGATTGGTAATAATCAAAGCGCTACGCGTTTCGCGGTATAGCAACCGCTCATCAGGAGCATACGTCATGGAATGATTCTAAAAAATATTTTTTAATAAGAAAAAAATATATATATATATATATATTTTCAGTAAATAAGCAGGAAATGAAAAAAGGTTTTGTATACAAATATTTTACTTGTATGGAACGAATTAAAGGTTGTGCGTTCAAACTCACATCTGCATCAGCGATCCAGTGAAACAGCATCCAGAATCGCAGAGAGCTGCAAAGCAAAACCGCCCGACACCAGGGTGATCTGCGGGAATGAGAACAACGGCCATAGGCAAAACCATTGCTGGTGGGTGCAATGAGTGTAGGATGTGGGCCTCCATGTGGGAAACCTATATGAAACAAATCCTAGTGATGTGTGTGGATGTGTAAGTGTGAGAAAATGTAAAAAAAGAGTGATGTGGTGACAAACGTGGAAATAAGGAGAGAGAGTGGGATAGGAAGGAGTGGAGAAAAACAAAGGGGAAAATGAGGCCAAGAAAGAACATGAACAATAAAGACTGATGAAAAAGAAAAATTAGGGAAAAAGGAATAATACCTGGTGTGCACAGAGTGGACAATTCCATGCATGTGATGCTGAACAGGAAGGAAAGTGAAGTGTGTGAAGGCCAGCCTTGGAGATGCCTATATAGGTGTTCCATCATGGCCCAGCCCCCCACGTCAAGTCAATAGACAACACCTGAGAGTGGAGCACTTTCACCTGGGCGGCTCAGCAGTCAGGCGATTAGCGCCAATCCATCTCCCCAGTGTGTCCACCGAACAGCGACACATCGCCGGAAACATAGCACCACAAGGACGCCTTGCGACCGGCGGATGTGACGTGACGCAGAGAGGGAAGGACCATGCATCCACCTCCTACCTGACACCCAAGGGCGGGGAGAGGGTTAGGAGACCCACATGAAACACCGCAGCTAACGGAGGCGAGCAAATGCAGACAGATCAACGATATCAAAAACGATGTCCAGGGATCGCAGATGCAGATCCAGCAGGAGACATCAACCAAACAACAGTATGGAAGGTTGATTGCGGGACCATTGATACCAATGGCCTACATCAGTGGTTCTCAAGTCCTGTCCTCAGGACCCACTAACAGGTCAGGTTTACAAGATAACTGAAATACATCACAGGTGATATAATTTTGCTACTCAGTGATTGCAGTATTCTAGTCTGCATCTCCCCAAGGTAATACTTAGATTCTGGCCTGTTGGTGGGTCCTGAGGACTGGAGTTGAGAACCACTGGCCTACATAGATATAGGAAGTAATTGTGTGACTGCTGTGTGCTTCCATCTCGGGTTATGCATTCAAAAAAGGAAAGTTTGAGACTTTAAATGAGGGTAGCACCAAAGGGATGCTCGCCTCCATTATTGTGCATGGCTCACTGTCCGAAAAGGTACATTAGCTTCTTGGTGTGAAAAAAACTCAGTAGCTCAACGCACTGATGTGAATGAGGCTTAAACGGTGACTTCAATTTCATTGGGATAAAAAAAACAAATAAAAAATCTATATAGCGTATACAATTGCGACTCAAGTCATATTGTGATTGAATTTTATTAAAAATGACCTTTCCTTTTCAATCTGCAGCTCTAATTTTCTGTAAAATGCAATGCAATATGGCTACCTGGAGACATTTTATACACAGAATGTGTACAGAACGCCCCCCAGAAACACAATTTTCTGCTTGTGTGATTTGGCTCACTAATTTTCCCAGAAGTCTGCACTAAGATACAAGTCAGATTTCAGGCATCCCCTGCAACTTTTAAAAATAAGTGTGAAATGCTAGGCTCCGGTGGGTTTAACAGGATGTCCCCTTGCTGCCTTCTCACTGTATCCTTACTGTGGATGAGTGCGGGGTGTAGCAAGATGGTGGCGACGGAACGTCACTTCCGTTACGAAATCTGAGGGGTCGCCTATTCTGACGAAACACCGGCTCACTGCCACTGCCAGTACCATGTGATCGCTGTGACGAATGACAGCAGATCACATGACAATTGTAAACAATGGATGGCTTCTCTTTATACCAGGGGTGCCCAAACTTTTGAAGAGCAAGGGCCACTTAAAACGTAATTTCACTTTTGTTGAGAACAAAAAAAATTCCCCTCTGGGTGATCTATGTACATTGCAAGGATTATAACATCCTTTGCTGCAGATTCCTACCTTTTGTTAATCTGAAGTAATCCCTGTGTGTTTATCTGTGCCCCTGTACTGAGTGGGTCTACTGGGAGTGGTTTCATAATTAACTGTCAGGTGTGCAGCTGCAGGTCTTTAATGAGGAAATCTGCTGGGCCTGCATCCCTTTAGACGTGCTCCTATTGAAAGAATCTCTCCAAAAATTATATTTTTTGTTGCAGGGGATGCCTGAAATCTGTCTTGTATCTTAGGCAGACTTCTGGGAAAATTGGTGAGCCAATCACACAAGCAGGAAATGATGTTTCTGGGGAGTGGTCAGTACACACTCTGTGTACAGAACAACTCCAGGTTGCCATATTGGTTTGTTTTCTCAGAAAATTACAGTGGCTGCAGATTAAAAAGGAAAGGTATCTTTTGATTAAGGATGAGCTCCGGCGTGTTCGCATCCTGCACGTGCCGAGCCCGCCAGGAAGTCGTCACGGCGCATCCCTAATCAAGAGCAGTAAGCCATTTCTTGATGTGCGGCTAAAGAGATCTGGAAATGTCTCACTGCCTGTGATTAGCGCAGCGTCGTGCCGACTTCCTGGCGGGCTTGGCACGTGCAGCATGCAAACACGCCGGAGCTTATCCTTACTTTTGATTAACATTCAATAACAATATGATTAATGTCGCAATTATATATGCTATATTATTTTTTCTCTTTTTGCTATTTTTTTCCCCCCACAAAAGTGGAGTTACCCTTTAACCACTTCAGCCCCGGAAGGATTTACCCCCTTCCTGACCAGAGCACTTTTTACAATTCGGCACTGCGTCGCTTTAACTGCTAATTGCGCGGTCATGCAATGCTCTACCCAAACGAAATTTGCGTCCTTTTCTTCCCACAAATAGAGCTTTCTTTTGATGATATTTGATCACCTCTGCCGTTTTTATTTTTTGCGCTATAAACGGAAAAAGACTGAAAATTTTGAAAAAAAATGATATTTTCTACTTTTTGTTATAAAAAAAATCCAATAAACTAAATTTTAGTCATACATTTAGGCCAAAATGTATTCGGCCACATGTCTTTGGTAAAAAAAATGTCAATAAGCGTATATTTATTGGTTTGCGCAAAAGTTATAGCGTCTACAAACTAGGGTACATTTTCTGGAATTTACACAGCTTTTAGTTTCTGACTGCCTATGTCATTTCTTGAGGTGCTAAAATGGCAGGGCAGTACAAAACCCCCCCCAAATGACCCCATTTTGGAAAGTAGACACCCCAAGGAAATTGCTGAGAGGCATGTTGAGCCCATTGAATAGTTATTTTTTTTGTCCCAAGTGATTGAATAATGACAAAAAAAAGAAAAAAAAAAAAAAATTACAAAAAGTTGTCACTAAATGATATATTGCTCACACAGGCCATGGGCATATGTGGAATTGCACCCCAAAATACATTCAGCTGCTTCTCCTGAGTACGGGGATACCACATGTGTGGCACTTTTTGGGAGCCTAGCCGCGTACGGGGCCCCGAAAACCCAGCACCACCTTCAGGATTTCTAAGGGCATACATTTTTGATTTTACTCCTCACTACCTATCACAGTTTTGAAGGCCATAAAATGCCAAGATGGCACAAACCCCCCCCCCCCAAATGACCCCATTTTGGAAAGTAGACACCCCAAGCTATTTGCTGAGAGGCATGGTGAGTATTTTGCAGCTCTCATTTGTTTTTGAAAATGAAGAAAGACCAGAAAAAAAATTTTTTTTTTTCTTTTTTCAATTTTCAAAACTTTGTGACAAAAAGTGAGGTCTGCAAAATACTCACTATACCTCTCAGCAAATAGCTTGGGGTGTCTACTTTCCAAAATGGGGTAATTTGGGGGGGTTTTGTGCCACCTGGGCATTCCATGGCCTCCGAAACTGTGATAGGTAGTGAGGAGTGAAATCAAAAATTTACGGCCTTAGAAAGCCTGAAGGCGGTGCTTGGTTTTCGGGGTTCCGTGCGCGGCTAGGTTCCCAAAAAGTCCCACACATGTGGTATCCCCGTACTCAGGAGAAGCAACAGAATTTATTTTGGGGTGTAATTTCACATATTCCCATGGCATGTTTGAGCAATATAACATTTAGTGACAACTTTGTGCAAAAAAAAAAAAAAAAAATTGTCTCTTTCCCGCAACTTGTGTCACAATATAAAATATTCCATGGACTCGACATGCCTCTCAGCAAATAGCTTGGGGTGTCTACTTTCCAAAATGGGGTCATTTGGGGGGGGTTTGATCTGTCCTGGCATTTTATGCACAACATTTAGAAGCTTATGTCACACATCACCCACTCTTCTAACCACTTGAAGACAAAGCCCTTTCTGACACTTTTTGATTACATGAAAAAATTATTTTTTTTTGCAAGAAAATTACTTTGAACCCCCAAACATTATATATTATTTTAAAGCAATTGCCCTACAGATTAAAATGGTGGGTGTTTCATTTTTTTTTTTTCACACAGTATTTGCGCAGCGATTTTCAAACGCATTTTTTGGGGAAAAAACACACTTTTTTAAATTTTAATGCACTAAAACACACTATATTGCCCAAATGTTTGATGAAATAAAAAAGATGATCTTAGGCCGAGTACATGGATACCAAACATGACATGCTTTAAAATTGCGCACAAACGTGCAGTGGCAACAAAATTACTACATTTTTAAAAGCCTTTAAAAGCCTTTACAGGTTACCACTTTAGATTTACAGAGGAGGTCTACTGCTAAAATTACTGCCCTCGATCTGACCTTCGCGGTGATACCTCACATGCATGGTGCAATTGCTGTTTACGTTTGACGCCAGACCGCCGCTTGCGTTCGCCTTAGCGCGAGAGCAGGGGGCGACAGGGGTGCTTTTTTTTTATTTATTTTTTTTATTTATTTTTTTTTTGCTTTTTTATCTTATTTTTAAACTGTTCCTTTCATTTTTTTTTTTAAATCATTTTTATTGTTATCTCAGGGAATGTAAATATCCCCTATCATAGCAATAGGTAGTGACAGGTACTCTTTTTTGAAATAATTGGGGTCTATTAGACCCTAGATCTCTCCTCTGCCCTCAAAGCATCTGAAAACACCAAGATCGGTGTGATAAAATGCTTCCCCAATTTCCCAATGGCGCTATTTACATCCGGCGAAATCTAAGTCATAAAATGCTCGTAGCTTCCGGTTTCTTAGGCCATAGAGATGTTTGGAGCCACTCTGGTCTCTGATCAGCTCTATGGTCAGCTGGCTGAATCACCGGCTGCATTCTCGGGTTCCCTGTTGAGACAGGAGAGCCAGAGAAAAACACGGAAGACGGTGGGGGGGGGGGCATTCCCTCCCACTGCTTGTAAAAGCAGTCTAGAGGCTAATTAGCCGCTAGAATTGCTTTTACATGAAAGCCGACCGCTGGCTAAAAAGAATGATACCAAGATGATACCTAAACCTGCAGGCATCATTCTGGTATAACCACTCAAAGTCGTGAATGGCGTACCTGAAGACAAAAAAATGGTTAACAATAAAGCACAGTAAACGGTAAAGTATAAATAATTACATACCTGAAAAGCAAACATGATAAAACATAATAACAATAAAACATTGCAGAATAGAATACAGTAAAAAAGAGCAGAACAATAGAGAGAGAATAGAGAGAGAGAGAGAACAATAAAACGACAACTATTTTTTTTTATTTTTGTTTGTGTTTTTTTTTTTTTTACACTTTTTTTTTGTAACTGTAACTTTTATAACTGTAACCGGTTCCAGGTTCGAGTCTCTCAAAATGCGGTGGCATCTTGGGAGACCCTGTGAAAGTGTGCCTAGTATGTGCAATGCTGTACGCTACGCTAATACTCAACTAGTGCATGGTAGCGTTCAAAACATTCACCAAGTGTTACTGCAGTGCTGGTTTGACTACGACCGGGGTGTACTACGCCGCTGGTGCTTGCCAGTTCACCAAAACGCTACAAAGAAAAGTGTCAGTGATCGATCGATACTGCACTTGGGTGGGCTGGACTGGGCTGGGCCGGGCGGAGGGGCAAAACGCAGGTGCTAGCAGGTATCTGGGCTGATCCCGCTAACACTGCGTTTTTGGGAACCCTAAACTGCTGGGGACGCTAGTATAGATCTGATCGGATCAGATATTGATGCGTTCAGATACTATACCACTAAGGGAGGTGTACGGTGCGTGTACGGTGCGTGCGTGGGTGTTCGCGGTACTGGCGCTAATCTGACGCTGCCTAGGGCAACGCATATCACCGCCGGGCGATTAGGGGGCTAAACCTTTATTCGGTAATAAACGGCGGGTGCCCTGACACTATAAAAAAATAAACGAACTAACCAGCGTCACCCGTAACGGTTATACGGTGATCAGTGGTGAAAGGGTTAACTAGGGGGCCATCAAGGGGTTAAAACATTTATTAGATAGTATATGGGGGTCCCTGTCGCTATAAAACACTGACGGCGAACCTAAATATTTACGTCCCTAACTACCGTCACCAGCGACACTAATACAGCGATCAGAAAAATGATCGCTTAGCGACACTGGTGAGGGGGGGTGATCAAGGGGTTAAAACTTTATTAGAGGGGTAAGGGGGGTACCCTAGACCTACAGGGGGCTAAACCTTTATTCGGTAATAAACGGCGGGTGCCCTGACACTATAAAAAATAAACGAACTAACCAGCGTCACCCGTAACGGTTATACGGTGATCAGTGGTGAAAGGGTTAACTAGGGGGCAATCAAGGGGTTAAAACATTTATTAGATAGTATATGGGGGTCCCTGTCGCTATAAAACACTGACGGCGAACCTAAATATTTACGTCCCTAACTACCGTCACCAGCGACACTAATACAGCGATCAGAAAAATGATCGCTTAGCGACACTGGTGAGGGGGGGTGATCAAGGGGTTAAAACTTTATTAGGGGGGGTAAGGGGGGTACCCTAGACCTACAGGGGGGTAATACTAACTGTCCCACCACTGCTAACTGTCACAAACTGACACTATGCAGTAATCGGGGAAAAAAAAAAAAAAAAAAAAAAAAAAAAACCTGCTTGGTGTCAGTTTGTGACAGGGGGGGGTGATTGGGGGGGGATCGGGGGGCGATCGGGGGGGGGGATCGGGGGTGTAATGTATGCCTGGCATGTTCTACTGTGTGTGTGTGTGTGTGTGAGTGTTGGTGCACTTACATGTCATCTCTCCTCGGCGCTGGAACGGAAACTGCCAGACCGAGGAGAAATGACATCACATCCTCTGCCTCTGTGTACTATACAGAGGCAGGGGATGTTTCTCATTGGCTGGGAGCGATCGCGAGGGGGGGGCCACGATCGGATGGCCTCCCCCTCGTCTGTCATCACTCCCAACCAAATGCCGACCGCAGCTGGCACCGGGGGGGGGGGTCCGATCGGACCCCCCACCCGCGGGAAGGCAATCACGTTTCAGGTACGTGATTTTGCCTGCCCGTGCCGCTCTGCTCACGTATATAGGCGTGAGGCGGTCGGCAAGTGGTTAAGTGACTTGGTAACTGGTCGTGGGCCACAATGAGCGGAACAGACGGATGACAGGTCTGTGTTCACTCTGCATATGCAGAGCAAACATGGACACTCTACTTTTTTTTTTTTTTTTCTTCAGTGGATCAGATTGGAGGTAGGCGGGTATAAACAGACATAAGTCTGTTTACATCTGCCGCTACTTAGAGGTAAATGGAAGGTCTGATTGGGTCGGACTGACTGTGTGAATGAGGCCCAAGGCTGCTTTCACACTGATTGGCTGCGGTTTACCTGCACCGCAGGTGCAGCGCAGTGCGCCTGTGGCTTTCCTGCGGGTTAACTGCACTTCGCCATAGACTTCTATTATTATATTCTGCAGGTGTGGTGCACTTTCAGAAAGCACACCAAACCCGAAGGTAATAACAAAATTCTATGGCTCAAAACAAAGGGTTCCCCTAAGTGGACTTTTCCGGCACTTGCATAGACAAAGAAGGGTTATAAAAGTAGAAAGCGTTTGTACATAGTAAAAAACATATGATTTTATTCGTGTTGAAAGATACAATTGTTAAAAACAAGCAATAGATATCTAGAGTAACATAGTAAAACTACATAGTAACCATGATGAACAACAAATAATGAGTAGTGATGAAAAGCTCTTCTCAAGCCCGACGCGTTTCGGGGTACTTAATATTTGTAAGGTCCTTCTTCAGGGGCATAGTTGAGAGAGAAGGGTTCATCTGAACTGAAGGGATTAGATTGTTTGCTTGTAAAAAGGAGATTTTTGTTAAAAGCAAAGAGAACCACGGAGAGAGGGCAGGATATGGGAGTACGCAGTGATGGTATAGCTAGTGTGGATGCTGATTCTTAGATGGTGAGGGCTGCAGGTTGGTAGGCTGCAGTCACCATGGAGGAGTGTGACAATACTCCCGTCCCGCCCGACCCGGGCGCGCGCAAGCCAGAGCGGTGTGCTGAGGTCACAGGAAGGCGTCTTTTGAAAAGGAACAAGTGTTCATGAAGTTAGCCTCACAACCCATCGTCCGGTGTGTGTAGCGCTACACACGCCGGACGCTATTTGGCCAATCACAGCTAATCACAACAAAAGACTCTGAATCGGTTTCAGTCAGTAAAAAAGGTTGCTTTTACCAATGAGATTCACAGGTATAAGCAATCATAATGTGTAAAATGTGTGTTAAAAAAAAAAAGAAAATATATATTTTTTTTACATACCTGTCAGTGTCCCTGATCACCGCCACACCAGTTATATGATAAGGCTGTACTGCAGTGTGTGGTGACAGTGTGTGAAAAAAAAAAAAAATATATTATGACTTTTTTTTTTTTTTTTTTTTTGGTTTTACATTTCTTCACTTGACAAAAAATTACAACGTACTACAAAGGGAAAGGGTCATTTGGGGGATATTTGTACTGTCCTTGCATTTCAGACCTCAAGAAATGAGATGGGCCATCAGGACTGACACATTTTCAGATCTATACCATAGTTTATGGACGCTATAACTTTCCTACAGACTAAATAATTAACGCTGATTTGGGCTATTTTCACCAAGGAAATGTAGCAGTATACATTTTGACCTAAATTTATGAAGATAGATTATTTATTTGCAAAATTTTATAACAAACTAAGAAATTTTTTTCCAAAATGTTCGGTGTTTTTTCGGGTAATTAGCAAAAAATGCCACCAAAGGAAAGCCCTATTTGTGTGAAAAAGATACAAATTTCATGTGAGTACAGTGTTGCATGACTGCGGAATTTTTATTCAAAGTGTGACAGAGCTAAAAGCTGAAAATTGACCTGGGCAGGAACGAAATGAAAATGCCCCATAGTCAAGTGGTTAACTATTTGCTGACCAGCTGCCATCGTTATACGGCAGCAGGTTGACTCTCCTGTGCGAATCGCTGTAGCTGTATGACAGCTCGTGCAGGCATAGTCGTGGGCGCGCACATGCTGCGGGAACATGCCTGCGGGTCTGGTGAACTCGATGTCTGCCGGCGACCTGCGATCACCTAGTACAGAGGCAGAACGGGCATCCGTCTTTGTAAACAAGCGGATCCCCATTCTAAAGGGACATCGCAGATCGCCGCCATTACTAGTAAAAACAATTACAAAAATAAGTCTCTAAATCTATCCCATAGTTTGTGGACGCAATAACTTTTGCGCAAACTAATCAATATACGCCTATTGCGATATTTTTTTTTTTTTAACAAAAATATGTAGAAGAATATATGTCGGCCCAAACTGAATATATATATATATATATATATATATATATATATATATATATATATATATATATATATATATATATATATATATATATATATATATATATATATATATATATATATATATATATATATATTTTTTTTTTTTTTTTATTTATTTTGGATATGTATTATAGCAAAAAGTAAAAAAAGTTTTCTTTCAAAATTGTCGCTCTTTGTGTATAGCGCTAAAACTAACTGCAGAGGTGATCAAATACCACCAAAAGAAAGCTCTATTTGTGGGAAAAATGTTTTTTTTTTTTTTTTTGGTACAGCATCGCACGACCACGCAATTGTCAGTTAAAGTGGCGCAGTGCCGTATTGCAAAAAATCACATGGTCATTAAGGGGGCAAATCCTTCCGGTCCTTAAGTGGTTAAAAAAAAAAAAAACGGGCTCCTAGTAGATAATGACTATTTTTGGGGTAGTTTGTGTTCTATATTCACAACTTGTACCTTCCACTGTAGTGGGAGCTAGTCCCACAATTGACATTGTTGCTGGATGATCTATAAAAGGTAAATTCAGCTTCAGTTTTTAGGAATCCTGTTTTTTGGTGTTGTACTCTTCCTTAAAGTAGAAATAAAGGCAAAAAACCTTTGCACCAGGCCATACACGGTGCAAATTTCTTTGCACAATTCCCCCTTTAGCACAGGCAGTGCTGACAAGAAAATCCCTCCTGGTAGGGGAAGCCACCCCTGCCCGGGAGAAGACCGTGATCGCAAGAGAATCGGGCAGGCTGGTTATAACCAAGTTGATTAACTTGATACATTCAGCCTGCCCATTAACAGTTCGAATCTGGTTCCTTCTGAACCGGCCAAGATTCAAATGGTGTATGGCCGGTCTAAGGGAGGGTCGTAACCCCTGTCAGATTATTTACCCATCTGTGAGCCACTGTGATGATTTCCTTTACTACTTGTCCCCATAGCCAAAGCAGGACGTGTGAGGAAATCCCTCATAAATGAGAAAATCCATGGTTGTCACCAGAACAAGTGTTTCTATTGGAAGATTTCCCCTCTATTTCTGTCCAGATGACAACCCTAAATTGGGAATTTTCTTTCACTTTATCTCTTGGTGATAACCGTAAATAAGACGACAATAAAAACCAGACCGGGGCTCTTATCCTTCTCCACACTATCCAAAACTAAAAAAATGTTTGCCTATAAACTTTAAATGTACCTATGCCATTTTGTACTGCATAGCCGGTCTATTTGGGATGACTTGTTTATTACCTAGCGGATATTTTCAAGAATGTTTTTTGCATCTAGAGAGTATGCAATGCGAAGTCCGTAATGACTCAATAAGCAATTATTACTGGCTTGTAAGATTCTTCAAACAAGAGTTTTTATTTATTTATTTTTATTTTTTGTTTATTCCAAATTTAAGTTGAATCCTTTTTTACCAAAGTTTGTTCTTTTAACAATACAGAAAATAAATTTTAGTTTTCACTATGATGCCAATCTGTTTCGATTAATATTTATTTGTCCTTGTTTTTTTTTTGCACAGATATAAGAGAGTGTTTTCTGTGGGATCACATGCAATTACCACGTACAACCCAACCACCCTTGAAGTTACAAATCAGGTATGTATTTTCATAATTTGATTAATTTAGGCCTGGTTTACATTAGTGCAATTTTCAGATGCAACTCAATGCAGCAGACGTATGACAATGAAAATCACATTGATTTCAGTGGTGCCCGTTCACATAAGTGCAACGTAACTGCAGTGTGGCTTTGGGGAAGGTACCTGTGCTACCTTCCTTCCATGGAGCACGGTTTTGTGCCCCAATAGACTTCAATGGAGAAGCAGGAAAAATGCATGTACAAAAAAATGGCAAGGAGGTCCCCCCACAAGCCATACCAGGCCTTTTGCATTGGTATATATCGGTGATGGCGAACCTTTTTGAGCCCGAATGCCCAAACCGCGACGCAAAACCAACTTATTTCTTCCAAAGTGCCAACACAGAATTAAACCTGCCAGCGGCTCTGTACAGAGGAGGGGACTGATCATCCCTCTGAATGAGCCCTAAAGGACCAGATTCGCTCAGAATGCAAGGATCAGGAATGGGTTGTGCTCAGAATGCACTCACCTACCTGACCATTGCACTCGCCTACCTGACCATTGCACTCGCCTACCTGACCATTGCACTCGCCTACCTGACCATTACAGTCACCTACCTGACCATTGCACTCACCTACCTGACCATTGCACTCACCTACCTGACCATTGCACTCACCTACCTGACCATTGCACTCACCGACCTGACCATTGCACTCACCGACCTGACCATTGCACTCACCGACCTGACCATTGCACTCACCGACCTGACCATTGCACTCACCGACCTGACCATTGCACTCACCGACCTGACCATTGCACTCACCGACCTGACCATTGCACTCACCGACCTGACCATTGCACTCACCGACCTGACCATTGCACTCACCGACCTGACCATTGCACTCACCGACCTGACCATTGCACTCACCGACCTGACACATGCACTCACCTACCTGACACATGCACTCACCTACCTGACACATGCACTCACCTACCTGACACATGCACTCACCTACCTGACACATGCACTCACCTACCTGACACATGCACTCACCTACCTGACCATTACAGTCACCTACCTGACCATTACAGTCACCTACCTGACCAATGCACTCACCTACCTGACCATTGCACTCGCCTACCTGACACATGCACTCACCTACCTGACACATGCACTCACCTACCTGACACATGCACTCACCTACCTGACACATGCACTCACCTACCTGACACATGCACTCACCTACCTGACACATGCACTCACCTACCTGACACATGCACTCACCTACCTGACACATGCACTCACCTACCTGACACATGCACTCACCTACCTGACACATGCACTCACCCACCTGACACATGCACTCACCCACCTGACACATGCACTCACCCACCTGACACATGCACTCACCTACCTGACACATGCACTCACCTACCTGACACATGCACTCACCTACCTGACACATGCACTCACCTACCTGACACATGCACTCACCTACCTGACCATTACAGTCACCTACCTGACACATGCACTCACCCACCTGACACATGCACTCACCCACCTGACACATGCACTCACCCACCTGACACATGCACTCACCCACCTGACACATGCACTCCCCATACCTGACACATGCACTCACCTACCTGACCATTGCACTCACCAAATTAACACCTTTATTTTGCAAAATTTAGTAAAATCTGTAACTGTACAGAGCACAATGTCAGCATTGCCGTGAGTTGGTTTGTATTAGTTTTTTGAAGATTGTTACATGCTGTTAAACAAGCAATAAACTTTAACAGTGAAAGGCTTACTTTGGAGAAGTTTAGATGCAGGGAAATAATGGATCCACTCCACATTGATCTTATCTGTTCCCAGTCTCTCCGGCAGCTCATTCCCGCCCGCAAGTCTCCTCTGATCCCAGCCGTGTGTTCTCCCAGTCACGCCACCGCTGATTTGTTTGATGGTGGGTGCAGTGTGGATGAGACAGCCTCTATGATTGGATTAGCGTGCACACGTCACCCCCGGGCGCTTATTCTTTGTCACGCCCACTCGCCTACAGAACTGTGGGAGATGTAGTTCACGGTGCGGACGATTCGATTTTCACTGTGTGCTTTTCTCATTTAATGGCTCTCCTTTCATGGCGTGCCAACAGAGAGGGCTTGGCGTGCCAGCAGCGGCATGCGTGCCACGGGTTCGCCATCACTGGTATATATTTTAAGGAGGACCCCATGGCAAAAATAAAAAAAATGTTATGGGTCTCCCTCAAAATCCATGCCACCCTTATCCAAGCATGCAGCTCGGCAGGCTTGAAAAGGGGGGGCGGAGTGGGGAGCGTGTGGGTCCCCCCTTAATGAACTATACTGGGCCACATGCCTTTAACATGGGGGGGGGTACTTGGCCAGGGCCCTTTTCTTACAACTCTGGTTGTGGGAGTGCAGGGGGTGACTTATCGGAATTACCAGTGGGGCCCCCAGATCCCCCCCCATGTGAATGAATATGGTGTATATAGTACTCCCGACTCACCAAATGTAAATAGGAACACAACACGGTTTTTGAAGGACCTGGTATGGATTGTGGGGGAACCTCCATGGCTTTTTTTTTTTTTTTTTTTTATTACTTACAAGCTCTCTTGTTTTACATTCTGCTGTCAGCAGTAGTATAAAAAATATAAGAACGCTAAAAATTGGATCAAATTTCAGCCACACTAGTGTGAACCTAGCCTTATAAATGCACTTAGATATTTTCATTCTGTTGTAGAAAAGGGCTGTTGTAGGATCCTCTACAGCAGTGGTTCTCAACCTGGGGGTCGGGACCCCCTCGGGGGTCGAATGACGATTTGCCAGGGGTCACCAAATCCTGGGCTGTTCTTGAAGCCTGCACTGCTCTCCCAGCCTTTTTGCAGCCGCTCAGCAGGTCTGTCCATGGAGCCTGCGGCCACCCACTCAGCCTCTTCCCAGCCGCTCATTCAGTTCACGGCATAGCTGGGAGGCAGAGACTAGAGGTCAGATGACTGGTAAGGAATGTGAAGTGGGCTGGAGGAGACCCTATCTCCTGATTTCGGCATCGGTGTCACTGCTTCGAGACACCACAGAGCTGGAGACACAGTGAGTAACACTACCTGGGATTAGAGTTGCCATTAAAAGTCCCCACAACAGTTCTCAGATCAGAATTTGACCTTGATCAAGAGCACCTAAGTTGGCTGATCAGAACTCCCCCCAGCACTGCCACTCATCCCATTCCCCCCACCCCCCCACCAAGGAGTAAGAGAAGGAATAAAAATAGAGAATACATGGAAGGGAGAGGAAAGGGGGGGGAGGAACAAAGAAAAAGGGAAAGAAAGAATAAGAGAAAGAACAAGAAAGGCGGCTAGAGAGAGGGATGGGGTTAAAAAACAAGAAATTAGGATAGTGAGAGATAAAAGGGAAAGAAAGGAGAACAAAGAGAGAGTGGTACATCCTAAAATGTACCATAATACTGTACGAGTGGAAGGGACTCAGGGAGCGCTAAATGTCCGTGGGTTAGGGGCGCAAATTACTTGTCTTGCCTTGGGTGCTCACAACCTATGCTACGAACATTTTACTGATAGGGGTCCCCACAACTTGGGACATTTTATCAAGGGGTCACGGCACTAGTGAGGTTGAGAACCACTGCTCTACAGAGAAGCTTCTGGGAGACACTGCAACTGGTAGTGCCTTATTCCTTGCAATTGGTCATGTGATATTACAGCTGACATGACCATGCATAGGGCACACATAGGGTAAAGCATCACTGTGCTCCCCTGCGCTTAATACATAAAGAGACACTAAAGCTGGCCATACATGGATCGAAATTTGGCCAGTTTAGCAGGGACCACACCAATTTTGATCCATGTATGGCCACTGTGTTTGAATAGAAGTTGATCTACAGATTGACTTCTGTTCAACCACCCTGTCGGATTTTTTTTAGCTGCTCTCATTCACCTCGAGTTTGTAGATGTTGGAATCGGGTCATTATTTGTTCGTTCAACCCACTGGCTGAACGGAAAAAACTGACTGATGTATAGGCAGTTTTAGGGAAGCATCACTGTGCTCCCCCTGCACTTGGTAATGGGATATCACAGATATCACGACCATGGCTTGGGAACTCATATGGAAGCATCACTGTGCTTTCCATCATTCATGTACAGCTTTGCCATGACAGACGTTTCCACAATATTTGTATGTGTTGTATACTGGAAGTCAGTAAAGTGCTGTAGGCCGCAAACGAGAAGGTTGCAGGGGCAAAGACCTTGGTCCATAATTTGCCAAGAAGCCTTTACATCTGCTGCTGTATCACTTGGAAGACACATTATTTAAAATGGAATACAGTGCATAGCATTAAAAAAAAATCACACTCTACTTGGGTTCTGTATATTTGTGCATTGAGCCTGTTGGTCATCTACAGTGCCTTGAAAAAGTATTCATACCCCTTAAAATTTTCCACATTTTGTCATGTTACAACCAACAACATATTTTATTGGGATTTTATGTGATAGACAAAGTGGCACATAATTGTGAAGTGGAAGGAAAATGATAAGTGGTTTTCAAAATTCTTTACAAATATGTGAAAAGTGTAGTGTGCATTTGTATTCAGCCCCCCCTGAGTCAATACTTTGGAGAACCACCTTTTGCTGCAATTACAGCTGCAAGTCTTTTTGAGGATGTCTCTACCAGCTTTGCACATCTAGAGAGTGAAATGTTTGCCCATTCTTCTTTGCAAAATAGCTCAAGCACTGTCAGATTGAATGGAGAGCATCTGTGACGAGCAATTTTGTCTTGCCACAGATTCTCAATTGGATTTAGGTCTGAACTTTGAGCCATTCTAACACATGAATACGCTTTGATCTAAACCATTCCATTGTAGCTCTGGCTGTATGTTTAGGGTATTGTTCTGCTGGAAAGTGAACCTCCGCCCCAGTCTCAAGTCTTTTGCAGATTAAAACAGGTTTTCTTCTAAGATTGCCCTGTATTTGGCTCCACCCATCTTCCCAACAACTCTGATCTACTTTCCTGTCCCCGCTGAAGAAAAGCATCCCCACAACGTGATGCTGCCACCACCATGTTTCACGGTGGGGATGGTGTGTTCAGGGTGATGCGCAGTTTTAGTTTTCTGCCACACATAGCGTTTTGCTTTTAGGCCAAAAGTTCAATTTTGGTCTTATCTGACCAGAGCACCTTCTTCCACATGTTTGCTGTGTCCCCCACATGACTTCTCGCAAACTGCAGACGGGACTTATGACTTTCTTTCAACAATGGCTTTCTTCTTGCCACTCTTCCATAAAGGTCAGATTTGTGGACTGCACGACTAATAGCTGTCCTGTGGACAGATTCTCCCACCTGAGCTGCGGATCTCTACAGCTCCTCCAGAGTTACCATGGGCATCTTGGCTGCTTCTCTGATTAATGCTCTTCTTACTTGGCTTGTCAGTTTAGGTGGACGGTCATGTCTTGGTAGGTTTGCAGTTGTGCCATACTCTTTCCATTTTCGGATGATGGATTGAACAGTGCTCCTTGAGATGTTCACAGGTTGGGATATTTTTTTATAACCTAAGCCTGCTTTAAACTTCTCCACAACTTTATCCCTGACCTGTCTGGTGTGTTTCTTGGCCTTCATGATGCTGTTTGTTCACTAAGGTTCTCTAACAAATGTCTCAGGGCTTCACAGAACAACTGTATTTATACTGAGATTAAATTACACACAGAAGGACTCTATTTACCAATTAGGTGACTTCTAAAGACAACTAGATTTTAGTTAGGGGTATCAAAGTAAAAGGCGCTGAATACACATGCACACAACACTTTTCAGATATTTAGTTGTAAAAAATAGTGAAAACTATTTATCATTTTATTTCCACTTCACAATTATATGCCACTTTGTGGTGTTCTATCAAATAAAATCCTAATAAAATTTACGTTTTTGGTTGTACGGTGTGGGGAACTGCATGTGATTCGGACAGGAATGGCACTGTATTCCTGTTCAAATTGCATGCGTTTCCTTGCAGTGCGTTTTGAGCCAATTCATTTTGTATGGCTCAAATTGCACTACACCCGCACAAAAAAGGTGCATGCACCTTTTTTTGCCGCACTGGAATTGGATCAGTCTGATTCAGCCAATCACACTGCCTTTTGCGAACCATTTTTGGGGTGTCATTAACTTAACACCACATCCGTTTGTATGATTGGAGTATGTTATTGTGATGCAGTGTAAGAAACGAACAGGAATCGCTGTGCACCTCATCAGTGTGAACCGAGACTAAAGTGATAAACCTTCCGTTTGTTATTTTAATAGAAAAAAAAAAACATACTATACCCACCTGCTCTGTGCAATTGTTTTGCACAGAGCAGCCCTAATCCTCTTCTGGGGTCCCCTGCTGGCGCTCTAGGCTCCTCCTCTTTGGCGAGTGCCCTAGTGGAAAACTGCTTCTAATGGGGGCACTAGCGTGGGCTCGCTCTCGAGCCATCCTGTCTGTCAGACCGAGCCCCCCCCCCGCTCCCTCATCACAGCATATCAGTCTGCCCAGTGAGGAAGGAGGCAGCGTCTGGAGCGCTGCTCTCATGCACATCGCTGGATCAGATTGGGCTCAGGTAAGAATAAGGGGGAGCTCGGGGAATCTTGCAGCACAGAAGGTTTTTACCTTTATGCATAGAATGCATAAAGGTAAAAAAAACCCTTAAGCCTTTAGAACCACTTTAACAATGGTGGTGAGATCTCCCTACCAATATCCATGGCTATGGTCCTGGCCAACCTACTCCTGTGTAATGTTGGACCATTTCAAAAGCTAGCATTCTGACTGGATAAAAGAATCTGACCTGTGTACTTGTCAAACTTAGGCTGGCCATACACTGATTTATTTATTTTTATCCAGCCTGAAGGAAGAGATTTCTCTATGCACGCTAAACATTGTGGCTAGATGAATTTCCTGTTGTGTCTACTGTATTTTGAGAACCCCTTCCGGCAGCAACATAGGGACAATGTGCTTTTGGGTGGGGCGGGCAGAGCCCCCCTGCCCCAAGCACCCCCCCCCCATGTTGGGGGCATGTGGCCTGCTATGATTGGGGAGGAGGGCGCTCGCTTGTCTCCTCCCCTCCCTTTCCTGACCTACAGTGCTGCATGAACAGATAAGGGTCTGGTATGGATTTTAGGTGGGACCCCATGCCATTAGCTGCATGCTTGTAAGGATTTGGGGGGGAGGGACATCCTTTTTTTTTTTTTTTTTTTCCCCTCCCAAATTATTATTTATTTCACGTTCAGCTGTCAGCGGGGAACTCCGCTAACAGCTGATGACTCATCGGTTGTCAAGGACATGGCGGCTGGCTTCCCGGCCTGCTCCTCAGCAACCAGGTATACACAGTGTGTTCGAGAGAGAGAGAAAAAAAAAAGCAAATTGCATCAAAAACGCAACACTTGCGTTTTTGGTACAGGTCTTTTACACGCAAAATGCAATCTGCTGCAGGAAAAAAAGTCCCTCACCCTTTCCAAAAATGCACTGGCTGAGAAATGCATAGATGTGAACGTGTACCATAGGAAACCATGTTTAATGGACTGTAGTGCGTTTCTGCAAACTACAAAACGCACTAAAGAAAGCTTAGGTGAATGTAGGGTAAAGGGAGAGGTCTTATCAAAAGGTGGTTCTGGTTCACATTTAGGATGTTTTTCGCTTCAGTTGACCAAGTTCACAAAGAGAAAAACAGATTGGTCTTTTTGAGATCAATGTGCAATTGGGAATATACCCTTCAAATAATCACAGTTTTGGTGCTGATTAAAAGCTCGTGTCGCATGGAAAACATCGTTGTGCAAATCCTTGGATCCATTGGAACATATATCCTCTTCTCAAATGAGTGTAAGACCCTTTTAAGCTCCTCCTGCAAGTGAGGTAACATGCCTCCCTGCCCCTCCTCTTGTGTACTACACCCACCCTTTACCAACCTCTTGCCTTTTTTTCATCTTTTATTCCCTTTCCATGCCCCCTGCCTACACCCCCCCCCCCCCCACCTTTCTACCCCTCTCCCGCTCCCTTATCCTGTTTCCTCTTATATACTTGCATGGCATGGGGGACAACATTTTTGTATCTTTAGATCATACTGAACTGTATGAATGTTGGAGGGGTAAGGGTTTGCCAATATGCTCATGTTGCAGGAAGTCTTTTAGATTATCAATACTGTAGTTGTATCTCCTTGATTGGTTCTCTCTGCACTTTAGAATGTATACACTTTATGTAGTGTTTTTGAATGTTACTGTATTACTATGTAAACTTGGCTCTCTACTGTATGTTCCATCATTTTTCTTTATGAATGCTGGCTACTTTAAAGAATTTGCAAACAAAAAAAAAAAAGAGGGTGTCGCAATCTGTTGCTAGATTCAATCCAGTTTATTTTAAATATGTATAATCTTAATAAACTAGCTCGCTGTGTCATGGCTATTTTGAATGTTTTTTATTTATTTTTTTCATGTCTCAGTGGCCTTATGGAGACATTTGCGGTATCAGCCCTGTGGGCAAAGGACAAGGATCAGAATTTGCTCTTACATTTCGAAAGGGCAGTGGGAAGAAATCTGAAACATTAAAATTTTCTACAGATCACAGAACAGAACTTCTTACTGAAGCCCTGGTAAGATATTTGCTGAATGAGCATTTTTTTTTTTTTTTTTCAATTGACAGCAACTGATTTGCATACATATTTTGAGACTGTTCATTTATTGGAATGTGTATATGTTTGTCTTAATTGTCACTTGTACGCTAATTTTATTTTGAACAGTACTGTAAGAAGTTTACAAATGCGTATTTTTTTTTTTTCTGCCCTTAGAGATTTAGAACCGACTTTTCTGAAGGGAAGATTACTGGAAGGGCAAGTATAATCATAGTATTTATAGACTTGCAACCCAATGTTGCTGATTCTGATGTTAGACATAGAAATGTTTAAAGTTGATGTATAGCAAGTAGTGTTATTTCTAGTTGGCCCTGTAACGCAGCTGTGGCCATGTTTCTTTTTTTTAATGCTTACTTGCCATGGAGCTCTTTTGTACTTTGATTCTATAGCAACCTATCAGATTTTTTCATTTCATCTTCTACCATGAATAAAAGATACAACCAGATTGGTGGCTATAAGCAACTGCTTTGTGTTTATCCAGATTTTGGCGTTTTAATACATTGATGACAAACTTTTGTAGTGTTTGGCTTCATGTACACTGCTGCTGGTAAACGGACTGTTAGGAGCAGTTGGGCGTTTTTTTTTTTTGTTTGTTTTTTTTTTTCAGCTGAACTCTCCTCTGTTCTCTTATCAGTACATGTACACAGGGTCGTTTCACAGTAGTTTCTAGAGCTTAGAAGCATTTTGTTGAAAGCAGATGTTCAGATGCAAATGAATTGCCAAACGCCGGTAACAGCTTTTAAATGCGGTAACTCGCGTTTAGCCGCATTTAGTTTTACAGGCTTTTTACATTTTTGACTATTTGAAAAAATAAGGCTTCTAAACGCAAACCCGGCATGTAAAAGTGGCAAAACGGACGTTTTTTAACATCGGTTTCTATCTGTCAAGTTAAATCGTTCAGGGGAGTTTGTAAAACGCCAGTGTACATTTAAAGTGGATGTAAACCCAACGTCATCCTTTCTAAACTACTGCCATAGGGGTTATCTATAAGGATATACATGCCTCCTGCATGTATCTTTACCTGTCAAATGTCTCCCCTCTGTCTGTTATTAGACCCGAAAAACTGCAGATTCTGTGGGCGGGTCTGTTGTCTGGAGCTCGGTGGGTGGAGTCGTGATGTCAGTAGACTCCCCGCCCACCTCTACACTCCTTGTCAATATGCATTTTCTCCTGTGTATTTCTAACACTGAACTTCTGCTATGATCTCTAACATCCAGTGAAAAGACAGGAAAATAACCACATGAATTCAGCATGCCAAATCATGCTGAGGTGTGGAACAGCCAATCCTTGCAGAGCTGCTGAAGAAAGGAGTGGGGAGTGGGAACTAAAAAATAATGCATGTGTCTTAGGCTAGCGCACGAGATGTAAATCACCTGTCACTCACAGCAAGGGGGAGGATTTGACAAAGTTTTTCTCAGTTTGTCAAGATTTCTCTCACTGAACAATAAAAGAGGATTGCTCAGAGATGGATTAACTCTGTGTGGCAAGACTGGGCTCAAATGATAGGAAATCTTATACTCTACACTGCAGTATGATATAAAAAAAAAAAAGCCTTAGTCTGAAGCTGACAAACTGCTAAAAATGATACAGGTTCAAAAAAGGAATGCAATTACAGTAACTTTTTACAACTGTACTGTAGTTGTCTTATTTTGCATGTCTTTGGGTCTCATTCTAGAGGTATAACTGCTATAAACATCACTGGAGTGATACAAGAAGATTAGTCACTCTGGAAGTTACTCCTGGGGGAATAGACCAAATTGATCCCACAACAAATCGTGTCCTCTGCTCTTATGACTATCGGAATATAGAAGGCTTTGCAGAGGTCCCCGACTACCAAGGAGGATTCTGCATTCTCTATGGGGGTTTTAGTCGTCTGGTGAGTTTTTGAGAAATTATTTTTGGTTAATATATAAAACCATTACCGTGTATCACTCTCTTTTTATCCATAACCAAAGCCTGCTTCCATGGAGTTAATTCTCCAGCCTGCTGTATGTGGTTTTTCCCACTTTGCATCTTGTTTACCCCCTCCTATGGGTGATCCAGTCCTAAATGCTGAATTTTGTCTTAGGTGTCCTTGCTGCTCATTTATAATCTGGTCTTCTATACACTCTGCACTTTCATCAGAAAATCACCATCTTTTTTTTTTTTTTTTTTTTATAAAGGCCAGCTGTTCCTCTGTGAAAAAAAAGTTCCCTCCTGGACATCTACTATCCCCTTCTGTTTCCAGATCCTGATATGATCCCTACTGTGCCCACTTTCTTCTTAATGTATGCCTTCATAACAAATGCCCCTTTTGTCTTCTGTCTTTCAAATATGATCCTGATGCGTTGTCTAATCACGTGCTCCGTTAGCTCCTGCCCCACCATCCACTGCCGTCTACTGTCCCCCAGCAGCTTTAGCTACCACTTGCCCACCCTTATTCTCTCCTTGCACCACCCTTGATTCTAGCCATTTCCCTTTTCGCTCTCAACCAACATCCTCCATACCCTATTTGCTTAAAGTGATTGTAAACCCATTCAGTTTAAAATAGAAATGAAAGACAAGACTTTTGCTTAGAGCTATAAAAAACACTTTTTTTTTTTCTTTTTTCCCTTTTCTATAAGTGATCACATTCCCTCTGTTCTCAGCTGCATAAGCACTAAGGGAAGGGGAAACAGCAGTATACTGATCTTCCCACTGAATGGCTGTGCAGGCGGGTGTCAGGACAAGTATGATCATTGAAGGAGAGCAGGCTAAGTTTCCAGCACAGATAGAGAACTGACCACAGTGTATTCTCCTGCTTAGTGTGGTCAGTTTTTAATAGAAAAGCAAAGGGATTGGTAGGAACACCAGGGATTTCACACAAAGAAAGCAGTACAAAGATCACAGGATTCTTTTTCATACAAGTACATGGTACAGCAGCCACATATCAGGAATATGAAATGTTGCGTTTACATATCAAGTCCCTCTCCCCATCACCACTTATTTTTGCCACGTTGTCAACTTCCGTCCTCTACTGCCATCAGTTCCTATTCTAACCCACTATCCCAACCCTTTTTTTGATCATTTACATGGTGTTAAATTTTTTCCTATTTAATCTCTTTTGTGGAATGCAAAACACAATAAAACAAGGGTTTTACTATAGGATATTAGAGAAATCTGTGCCCAATCTATTCACGAATGTGCATATGTCCTTTGCTAAACATTTGAAGGAACTGCCTTTTTCTAAATGTATGTTTCTTCAACTTATTTTTCAGCATTTATTTGCAACAGAACAAAGAGATGAAATCATTAAAAGTGCCATAGAACATGCTGGAAACTACATAGGAATTTCCTTGAGGATAAGAAAAGAACCATTAGAATTCGAACAATTTTTGAGTCTTCGAATGGGCAAATATAGCAATGATGAATCTATCACCTCATTAGCAGAATTTATTGTTCAAAAAATCACTCCAAGGCATACGGTAAGAGGCACCCAATGTATGTCCAGTTTCTTATAAAAAAGGAAAACATTTTTTGTTTGCATATACTTTTTGTATTTTTAATGATTTATTTTTTTACAATGTGTTTTAATGCAGAGCTCAACAAATCGCCATGGTCTACTCGCCATGGCGAGTAGAAATTGCATCCTGGCTCCTGGGCTGTTGTCAGCCACCTGCCTCCCAATTACCCAAAAATTGCTACAGTGCGGTCATCCGGTTCTAGGAGGGCGTTTTATTGATGTTTTTCCAGAACCCCGTCCCCCAGGGCACGCATCATGCGCTCTGTGATTACTGTGTCCTTCAGACACAGCTGATCACAGATCGAGGTAAATGGACAATCACAGCAGCCCTTTACCATGTGATCAGCTGTGCCAATCACAGCTGATCAAATGCCAGCTATTTGCATTTCCTTACCTTGGCGGTGTCAGTGTGAAGAAAGGAAAGCTGATAACCAGCTATGCAGCCTCATCAGTGCCCATCAGTGCAGCCTCATCACCGCACATCAGTGAAGAAGAAAAATTACTTATTTGCAGAATTTTATTTTTACAGAAATGAATAAGGTTTTTGTTTTTTTTTTTTCTTCAAAGTTTTCGTTTTTTTTTCATTTGTTTAGCAAAAAATAAAAAACCTGGTGGTGATCAAATACCACCAAAAGAGAGCTCTATTTGTCTGAAAAAAATTATAAAAATGTCATATGAGTACACACAATTGTCATTCAAAATGTGAGAATGCTGAAAGCTGAAATTTGGCCTGGGCAGGAGGGGGGTAAATGTCCCTGATAGGGGAAGTGGTTAAAAAAAACTTTTTTAGCTGGCTCCTAGATTCAAAGCAAATTTGTCAAGCCCTGTTTTAATGCTCATCTTCTATCTATGGGTCATACCAGTGTTCCGAAGTGCTATTATGGTGCAGCTATAAACATTGTACGCCTGCACTGACATGTTTTGAGAAATACAATAAACTCTTTATATACAGTGGGGTAAAATGCTTAAATTTCAGCCCAACCCGACTTCAGAGACACTTTTCTGGCTGAAGGACAAGGATTTTTACACAGAAGAGGGCCAGGCTATTGTGCAAGTCTAAGATGAAACCTGATATACTGATGCACTTTAGTTCAGCATACAGTATGCCAAGCAATGATGTACTAACGTGGAGTATATCCAAAATTGTTTTAAATACTCACCGCTTTATAGCTGCACAGACTAATGTGATAAAATCAAAGGCTTTCTTTATTACATTTCCTTGTTTTAGTATATAAATATAACTTTTTATTAGGTTAATGACTTGGTTTTTATACATTTGTACATTTGGGTTCAGTTGTCAACAGGCCTTACATCTACACCAGTAGCAGTGTATGCAGAATGAGAAGAAATGGAAATTTTGTATATCTTAAAGAGGAGTTCCAGTCAAAAAAAAAAAAAAAGATTAAAAGTCAGCAGCTACAAATACTGCAGCTGCTGAATTTTAATTGGACACTTACCTGTCCCTGGGTCCAGCGATGCGGGGGATCGAAGCCCCGCTAGTCTCCCCCTCCGTTCGGCGGCGCCGGCATTGCAACTGTGGGCACCGGGCTGTGGCTTCACAGCCTGGCACCCACTGCGCATGCGCCAGCGGTGCCGAGCGCCGTGATTGGCCGCTCAGTCACCTGGGACCTGTAATGGGTCCCAGATGATTGACAGGAGGGAGGGAGCAGAGCTGAGCCCTTCCTGTGCCGAGGGGGAAGTGATGTCACCAGCCCAGGCACTGGAAGAGGCAGACTACGAGGAACCACTTAGCAACAGGCATTTAGAGGTAAGTAAAAAAAACAAATATCCAAATTTTTTTTGTATTTTTTTTTTAGGATTTTTCGTGTAGTGTTTTTTTTTTTTGGGTGGAACCCCACTTTAAGTATATAAACTATTTTTACAGTATTGTAAAGGTACCCTGAGCCTGAAGCATAGGAAGGTTTTAAAAAGGATTGCATAGTATGGTTTACTTTTCACGTGGACTGCGCCATATGTGTATTCATATGGTGATTGGTTGTGCAATTATTTTAGTAGACATTAACTGAATATCAGTTTAGCGGTAGATCCAGGCTCTGATTTATTTTAATGGTATGGTTTACTGACTGAATGTCTGTACATATGGAAATCATGAAAATGTTTTTATTTGGGGCGTAAAGTTGTACTGTCCTAAACTGACCTCCAGTTCAGTAACAGACAATGATAAAATAATGAACACACACTTTTGGTCAGCTGGCAGTATTTGAATGATGGGAAAAGGAGCAGGTAACTATTAACTGTTACTATGCTGTGCAGTCTGATCTTTTTCAGTTTGGGATAAAAGCTGTGAACCACACTCCTCAAAAACAGTTTTGCTATGAAATGGTAATACTTCCCAACCGGGACCAGGAAGATATGAGGGCTGAGTGAACATGAGCATAGCTTGTGAGCTAACAGCTTAGATGCCTTATACTTTCAAAGGACTTAAAGTGGAACTTTAGTCAGAAGATTAAGACCTGCTAGATCACTTCAGGCTGACCCCTTTTGCATGTATAGCCATGTAAAACATTAAAAAGAAGTGTCTATACTGTTTAAAATCCAGTAGTACACTGTCTTTCCCTGCTCTGCACATGCCCAGTTGCTCTCCATCTTAGGCATTTTTAGGCATTGATGAATTTATAGAGGCCGATCTGCTGACAGCCTTAAAGCGGAATTACTGTAAACCCTTCTATCCTTTACAGCCAAGGAAGCTGCTTCAGTTTAAGATGCGCCTGCCATGGTGCTGCACATGTGATCAGTTATGACAGAAGCCATTTGATTTGACAGTTTAGTTGCAGACACAAGCAAATGTGACAGTTGACTATCCCAGCATTGCAGGAATGGAACTGTTTTTTGGAACTGTTAAATTAATTAGTTTAATTCCACTTTAGAACACTGCTGTTCAGGGGCTCTGAGCTTCAGCAAAATGGCAGCCTCCAGCAAGAAGAAACAGGGGCAATGCTGGAAGCAATATGCAACACACACTAATTTTGGTAGCATAATTATTATTGTGTAATGTAAGATCCTTGCTAAAGAAGGCTCCTGGTGCATTAGCCAGGTCTGGAACTTGCCCTGCTCCCAGTTTTTAAAGGATCCAAGGGTATATATCGATGAACCAGTGTCCCTCAGAAGTAATTACAGAAAGTAGTAAAGCTTAAGGCTGGTACATACTGGCTGAATATCGGCCGGTTCCACAGAAACCAGCCGACGTTTGGCCCGTGTGTACAGCAGCCTGTCCGACAGAAGATGGCCTTATCTCTGGCTTCTGTCGTAAAAGGCATGGTGGAAAAACAGTAGCTGATCAGCGCTTGCAGCCTATGGCAGCGAGTGCTGACCGTTGTGTTCTTGTGGGGAGCAGTGACCCTGTCAGAACACAATAGCACAGCAGGGAGATCGCTGTACTAACATTGCATAGTTAGTGCAGCAAGCTCCTCAGGTTTTTTTTTCTTCGTTCCACCTGCTGGGTTGAGTGGTGAAGGGGCGGAACCTCAATTAGGTTTTTGTTGCTTTGTCCCAGGGTGTGGTAGGGTATGACTGGGAAAGGAAATAAGAGAAAATCTCCCCCACAGGGTCACACATTTTGAGCAGAGGCTCGATCAAGTCCCTATTTTATCAATACTCATAATACATTGGCTGTAGTTTAGCATTTAGGTTATCTTTAAATACTGCCCATATGTCTGACTAACCCCCAGAAATTGTGTGTTCGGAAAGTGTTCATAGCGTTTCACTTTTCCCACATTTTGTTATGTTGCAACCTTATTCCAAAATAGATTAAATTATTATTTTCTTAATACTCTCCAAACAATACCCCATAATGACAATGTGAAAGAAGTTTGTTTGAAATCTTTGCAAACTTATTAAAAATAAAAACATCACATGAACATAAGTATTCACAGCCTTTGCTCAATACTTTGTTGAAGCACCTTTGGCACCAATTACAGCCTCAAGTCTTTTTGAGTATGATGCTATAAGCTTGGCACACCTATTTTGGGCAGTTTCTCCCATACTACTTTGCAGGACCCTTCAAGCTCCATCAGGTTGGATGGGGAGCGTCGGTACAGCCATTTTCAGATCTCTCCAGAGATGCTCAATTGGGTTCAAATCTGGGCTCTGGCTAAGCCACTCCTTTGTTATCTTGGCTGTATGCTGAGGATTGTCCTGTTGGAAGAAGAACCTTCACCCCAGTCTGAGGTCCAGAATGCTCTGGAGCAGGTTTTTATCAAGGATGTCGATGTACATTGCTGCATTCAACTTTCCCTCGATCCTGACTAGTCTCCCAGTTACTGCCACTAAAAAACCTCCCCACAGCATGATGCTGCCATCACCATGCTTCACTGTAGGGATGGTATTGGCCAGGTGATGAGCGATGCCTGGTTTCCTCCAGACTTGACACTTGCCATTCAGGCCAAAGAGTTTAATCTTTGTTTCATCAGACCAGAGAATTTTGTCTTTGGTGCCTGAGTCCTTCAGGTGCCTTTTGGCAAACTCCAGGCGGGCTGTCATGTGCCTTTTTACTGAGGAGTGGCTTCCGTCTGGCCACTCTACCATACGGGCCTTATTGGTGGAGTGCTGCAAAGATTGTTGTTCTTCTGGAAGGTTCTCCCCTCTCCACAGGGAAACGCTAGAGCTCTGTCAGAGTGACCATCAGGTTCTTGGTCACCTACCTGACTAAGGCCCTTCTACCCTGATCGCTCAGTTTGGCTGGGCGGAAGAGTCCTGGTGGTTCCAAACTAATTCTATTTATGGACGATGGAGTCCACTGTGCTCATTGGGACCTTCAATGCTGCAGAAATTTTTCTGTACCCTTCCCCAGATCTGTGCCTCGATATAATCTTGTCTTGGAGGTCTACAGACAATTCCTTGGACTTCATGGCTTGGTTTGTGCTCTGACATGCACTGTTAACTGTGGGACCTTTTTATATAGACAGGTGTGTGCCTTTCCAAATCATGTCCAATCAACTGAATTTACCACAGGTGGACTCCAATCAAGTTGTAGAAACATCTCAAGGATGATCAGCAGGGCCGTCTTTTTTTTATTGATTGGGCCCTGGGCAAACACTTTATTGGGGGGGGGGGGGGGGGCAACATTCTGAGTCATACAAAAAAAATAGCAGGTCGGCTCAAGATCAGTTTACTGCAGCAGATCACGCAGTGATTGAAATTGGTTGCCAGAGATTACAGCCTATTCTTACCGCTCACTGGTTGCGAGAGATTACAGCAGATAACTACTGTTCACTGGTTGCTACAGGTTACTGCACACCATTGATTGGCTTTGCTAGAGGTTACTGCACACTATTACCGCTCACTGATTGGGTTGCTAGAGGTTATGCACAGTGCACACCCTTACCGCTCACTGATTGATTGGTTTGCTAGAGGTTACAGCACACCATCACCGCTCACTGATTGGGTTGCTAGAGGTTACTGCACACCATCACCGCTCACTGATTCGGTTGCTAGAAGTTACTGCACACCATCACCGCTCACTGATTGGGTTGCTGGACGCTACTGCACACCATCACTACTCAGTGGAAACAGGATGCCCCTGAGCTCAATTTTGAGTGTCATGGCAGAGTCTGTGAATACTTATGTACATGTGATTTGTTTCGTTTTTTATTTTTAATAAATTTCCAAAGATTCCAAACAAACTTATTTCATGTTGTGATTATGGTGTATTGTTTGTAGAATTTTGAGGAAAATAATGAATTTAATCAATTGAAGCGCTGTGAATATTTTCCGGATGCACTGTATAGCATTTTCTAAAATTTCATTAAGGTGATGCTACATATTTGATCATTTAATTCTGTGTTCTTTTTTAGGAGCCTGTGAAAAGATTATTAGCACTTACTGAAACTTGTCTAGTAGAACGAGACCCGGCAACCTACAATATTGTAACACTGAAACCACTAGGAGAGGTGAGTGCCAACTGTGATTGCTGTTCTGGTCGTCTGCATATTAACAAGTGAAGGAGATCCGTTTTTGTTTCCTCAAGCAGAAGATAAATGTTTGGTCATCTGCCATAATCTCCAGCTCACAGCTTTGGGAAATGCTTGAAAATCTAAATGCACACAATGCAATATCTGTTCTTTTTATAATATGCATGGGGTGGAACTGAGAATCCTGCTGTGAGTTTATATTTAAAAACTAGAGGGCTGCAGTGTTGAACATCAGAATCTAGGATGATGTGAAACAATTGAACAGACAATTGTTTCAGGATATACTTTCCACATACTGTGCCTGAAGTAAACGCTTCTCTAACATTGTAACAATATTTTTTCCAAATCGGTTACATGTAAAAAGTCATTATTTTATATATTACAGGTCATTTACTGCTGTGTACTTGGCACTAAAATTCCTTTTAGGAAGATATTTAAAGCATTGGTTCACCTTTAGCAAAAAACTGCATATGTAGGTTTTGGGGTCTCCGTAGATCAAAGTGTTTGTTACCCCAGCATTTCATATTCCTGATATGTGGCTGCTGTACCATGGATTTATTTGATGAATTCTCCTGTTCTTTCTATTGCTTAATTTATGTGAAATTCCAGATGTTCCTGCCAGCCCCCCTGCTTTCCTATTAGAAACTGACCGCACTAAGCAGAAGAACACACCGTGCTCAGTTCTATAGCAATGCTGGGAACTAAGCCTGCTCTCTTCCAATGATTAGACTTGTCCTAAAACACACACACACCTGCACAGTCATTCACTGGAGATTTCAGTGTATTGTTGCTTCTCCTCCCCCCAGCTCTTTTGCAGCTGGGAACAGAGATTATGTGATCACTTTTTAAAAAAAAAAAGGAAACAAGGTATTTATAATGTTTGGTTTTTTTTTTCATCTATACACAAATGTTTTGCCTTGCATTTCAGTTTTAAACTGAATGGGTTGTTTTACAAGGTGATCGTTTACAATCACTTTAAAACAAACTGTGCAGCTTTGTCCAAAGCTGAATAATGCCTTTACTACAGGTGCAGACTATTTACATACAATCCGAAACCTAACTGAAAAACTCCCAGAGATGGCACCTCCCCAACCCATCCTGCCTGGTTGCTAGGATGTTGCTAAGTCACACCCCGATTTGTTCACCTGCACTATCACAGGAGTGAGCTCTTTCTCTGATTCAAACAATCTATTCAGTTTACATTCAGTCAGGCACTACATAGCTGTGGGTAGCTCTAAAGAAGATGGTACAATCAGATTGTATAATGTATTGCCAGCTTTACTATTGAAGTCTTGGTCAGATCTAAATAACATGCTTTGGGATATAACCCTTAACCACTTCCCGCCCAAGACCATCATTTGACGTCCTGGACTTTGAGTGGTGATATCTGAGTGATGGGTGCAGCTGCAGGCATCATTCAGATATCATTATTTTCAGCCGGCGATTCCCTGCACTGTAAAAATAATCATAGTGGCTGTTTAGCTTGCCGGCCACATCTTCTGTGAGACCGTGGACCTCATACCCCGACCGTGGACCTAATACCCCTGGACTGGTATGTAGATTATCATCTCCATCGGAAGTTCATTCACTACCACAGACCAGCCTTACTTCTACATCCTTAATGTGAGTGTTAATTTGTCATTTGCCGAACCATGTTTCATTAAAAGATTACACTTGGAGGTGCTTTTCTGTTTTCTTCATGTTTACCTTAGAGCTGACCGTGGACCAGATGGTCCCCAGGCATCTCTGACCTTCGGAGGCCGGGCACGACGTTATGACGTCACTTCCCCCCTTGGCAGATGAAGACACTGACTTTTTTTACCTGAAAGATTTTTTTTATCTCAGGCTTTCCAGCCTAGAGGGGTGCAGTGGGGTCCTATAGACTCCAGATCTCTCTGTAAAGAGGACCTGTCATGCCCTATTCCTATTTCAAGGGATGTTTACAATCCTTATAATAGGAATAAAAATGATAAAAATAAAATAAATCATTTTAAAAGAAAAGTGTAAAAAAATTAAAAAAGAAAGAAAAAAAAATGTAAACACCCCCGTCCCCGCGTGCTCGCGACACAAACGCATATGTACGTCACGCCAGCATATATAAACGGCATTCAAACCACACGTGAGGTATCGTTGCGAACGTTAGTGCAAGAGCAATAATTCTATCCCAGGACCTCCTTTGTAACGCTAAACTGGTAACCAGTAGAAATTTTTAAAGCGTCGCCTTTGGAGATTTTTAAGTACCGAAGTCTGGCGCGATTTTAAAGCATGACCTGTTTGGTATCCATTTACTCTAGCTTAGCTTCGAATGAGGCTTGGAAAATGATATCTCTCCTCAAGGATCAATTTTCAAAAATGCTTTCCTATACTGTTCTTCAGATATAAGATTGCACAGATGATATTCTTGTTACAAAGACCCGTGTCTTTTCATTTCTTTTTCTTAGATTTTTGCACTTGTTTATGATCCTCAAAATCCTCAACTCTTTACCATTGAATTTATTAAAGGACAAATTCGTAAATATTCTTCAACTGAAAGGTAATTCCTGATGATTTACTTGGTATGTTGGTACGCAGTCGGATATATATGGTGGAGGTGATTTGTGGAGTTCTTTGTTTTTATTTTAGATTTAATTTGTGATTTAAGTGAAGCCTAAAGATGGACGTAGTGTTTTTTTTTTTTTTTTTTTTTTGGACAAGCCTGCTGGCTTCACGAAAATGGTAACAGAATCCTCCATTCACATTAATGCTGTGGATGCAGGAACCCCATATAAACCCTAACCCCAACCCTCCTAAATGGGACATTGTATTCTAACAGCCGCAGTCACAACTGTCGGAGTACACTGATCAGCAGTCTGTTGGGTAAAGTTTCCAACATGTCTCATGTCCCTTCGACAGAAGTCGGTCGATCAACTTCCATTGAATAGGGAAAGCCACACACTAATCAGAATTTTGCTGGACCTGCTGAACCGGCCGTACTTCGATCAAATGTATGAACAGCTGTAGGCAGAATTATTCAGGTGTTTAGATTTCCATTTTAAGCAGTAAATATTGATTTTTGTCAGTTTTATGAAAAATTTTATATTTTCTCCCAGAGATTCCTTATTGGCAAGTCTTTTAGATGGAGTCAGAGCTTCTGGAAATAGGGATGTGTGTGTCAAAATGACCCCGACTCCAAGGGGGCAACGATGGGGTCTTATGAGTGTTCCTGTGGATGAGGAAGTAGAAAGTCTTCATTTGAGGTTCCTTACAGCTCCTCCAAGTAAGTTATAATATACATTTAATTATTGTGTATATTAATGTGGATTTTGTAGATGTTCTCTTGAGTGTATCACAGTTAATAAATTAGGCTAAAGGATTGCTAAACAGTATGTGGAAGAAGATGAGAGCGCACCACAGGTTTGTATTGGATCTAGAGAAATTGTATCTTGACAACCGGTCACAGATTATAGCCAAGGCTCCTCCTTTATCAGGACTTAGTGTTTTAAACCTCTAACTTGAAAAATAAACAAAGCATATATTTCTATAGTGTGTACTACTTCAATTTGAGGCACACAAGACATTTTTCCCTGTTGTCACTGAGTGGTGGGAATGGACACACCCTCTACACAGAATAATAGGGAAACTTGCACAGCTGAGGCTGTCAGTCACCTGCTGTGAGCTGGTGGGGGGGTGGAGTAGTCAACGGGGACGCTGTGGAGTTAGCATAGGCTATTAAGCTATTAAGCCTATGCTAACCCCACATCCCCTGTGACGACTCCACCCCCTCCAGCACACAGCAGGTGGCTGACAGCCTCAGCTGTGCATGTTTCCTTATGCTTCTGTGTAGAGGGTGTGTCTATTCCCTCCACTCACCTCTCAGATTACAGTAAAGCTCTGTGCTTTAGCTGTGCATTGTGTGACATCAGATCCCCACCCCCTGCCTTCTACTGCTGAAAATAGTCATTTATCTGTGTATTTTGAATGTACTTTTCTATTTGTTTAGTAAATGTGTTCCATTACTACTAGCAATTGTTGGTTTACTCTTTAAAGCAGAGTTCTACCCAAAAGTGGAACTTCTGCTTTAAGCACTCCTCGCCCCTTTGGGGGGGGGGGGGACAGGGGTACCTAGTTTTGACAGGTATTTCCTGTCCCACTTCCTTCTTCCGTTGCCTAGGCAACTCCTTCTTTTCCCTCTCCCTCTCTGCAATCTTCTGGGACATGTTACAGGTCCCAGGAGATTGCCTGGCCATTAAGAGTGTGCACCCAGCTGAAGCCACAAGCTTCACAGCCAGGTGCCCACACTTGCAATGATGGCGCAGCGGAGAGGCGCAGAAGAGCAAGGGTTCGCTTTTCCGAATCGGTGGACCGTGGAACAGGTGAATGTCTGTTTATTAAAAGTCAGCAGCTACACTTTTTGTAGCTGCTGACTTTTAATAATTTTACAAACGAGTGGAACTACGCTTTAATGAATAAGTGGATGTTTTCATGTATCTTTTTTTATCGGCCTATGTTTTAGACAATAAAAATGTTTTATTGCATTTTTGTTACAGATGGCGTGTTCGCAGATGCTGTCTTTAGATTCAACTCTAATATTTCCTACAGTGGAGTTCTTCATGCTGTAACGCAAGATGTAGGTATATACCCAGCATGCATAGTATATATCCTTCATGAATTCTCTGCCTTTCAATTCTTTGCTTTCATATTTATTTTTGTGCAACACTTAAAATGAAACATGGCAAACATTCTCCATCACATGGTGGAATTCAGTGGCATGACTCTATGGGGTGTATGAGTTCTGCTGACCTAAACTTTCCGAACTGGAACAAGGAAATATAGTATTTTATATACATTTAACTGTTTAGTAACATTTATTTTAGTAGCATATTGCACCTTGCACATTTTAATCTCATTGATGATTAAATATAGAAAAATATTTTGCGAGATACTTGAAGAGTAATTATAGCCAATAGTTTTATTTATTTTTTTTTAAAAGTGTTGAGGGGTTAGAACCTCTCTGGTATTTATTCGGGCCGATCTGTAATTTAAAAGAAAAGGTATTGGCTTTAAATTCACTTTAACTGCAAAATTCTGAATAGGCTAACCTCTGAATTCTTTAAATAGGCAAGGGTCAAAAAAAAAAAAAAAGAAAAAAAAAGGAACAATAATGCAGCCTGAAAATTAAAATTTGGAATTAGGGTTTAAAAAAAGTTAAAGTAGAAGATCATTTGACAAAAAAATGTTGTGCTAAATTATACAACTATAGAGAAGAACACTAGCACAAAATATCCTCTGTACAATTGCAGGGGCTCTCGTACCTTCAGAAGGAAAAAAGTGCAATGTGTTGCTTTAATTACCATGCATTATTGCTTTTTTTATGATTTATGTAAGAGCCACACAGATTTTTGCACAGGTTATCACTCCCTTGAAACCACTTTTTAGAATACGTTCTGCTGAGAATGCTTGAGATAAAGGTTCATAAAAACACTGCTTCCCAAAGTTATGTACATTTCATGTGAAAAATGTTTTCCACACCTAGGTTATTATTTTTGTTTGAAAAGAAAAAGTTTGTAGGATACGATTTATAAGATAATTTAATGAACGGATTTAAAATAAAACCTCTATCCTCGTGAATAGAGCCAAAGCCTGGGCACGGGCTAAGGCTCTGTTCACATCTAGGCGTTTTTGGGCGTTTTTCTGCTCTAAGCCTCAGCTCTAAAAACGCCCAACAAGACAAATCCCATTAATTTCAATGGCCCCTGTTCACATCTGAGCGTTCTGTCGCCTAAAGCGAAACGCCCGTCGCTCAAAAATACATGAGCTTCTTTTTTAGCAGATTACAGGCGTTTTACTGCTTTTACATTGGTGACCTTTTGAAATCCAAAATGCTTGTAGAAACACCCCTGAAAAATGCGTGTAAATTAGCAACGCCTAGATGTGAACGGAGCCTCAAATAAACTGGCTATGTTTGTATAAATCCTACGGTCCCATTTGATTTCGTTTGAGAGAGTGGGACGCATACATTGTTTTAAACAGTGCTGGAAATTCTCTATTCTCTATGAATATTATATCCTCCTTTAAAGAAGGAAGATAAAAATACCCCCGTTACAAAGCTGCAATTTAGACCTTGCAAGAGCCATGCTGTTGCTTAAAGGAGAAGTGTGGGAAGAGAACAAAACAAACATACATACATAGTTACATAGTCTGGTTGAAAAAGGACACAAGTCCATCCAGTTTAACGAATAGAAGGGAAAAAAAACTTACACAGTCCTAAATGCGCAATCCTATACTCAGTTGATCCAGAAGAAGGCAAAAAAAAACCCCAATAAAGCATAATCCAATTTGCTCCAGCGGAGAAAGAAAATTCCTTTGTGATCCCCCAAGAGTCAGATACTCCCTGGATAAACTTTACCTATAAATATTAGTATCCAGTTATAATATGTGTATCTCAGAAAGAATCCAGGCCTATTTTAAAACCATCTACAGAGCTATAAATTATGTATTTATACTTGTTGATCATATCCCCCCTTAATTTCCTCTTCTCAAGAGAGAATACATTTAGTTCCTCTAATCTATCCTCATAGCTGAGCTCCACCATGTCTCTTATCAGTTTGGTTGCCCTCCGCTGCACTTTCTGCAGTTCCCCAATATCCTTTTTGTGAACTGGTGTGGACAACCATACATAGTTTCTTCAATGGCTGCAGCATCAGTTTAATGTTGCAGCTGTCTCCCGCCGGCTCTAAGTCTGAGAACTGAATGATCACGTGACCGCTGATTGTGTACTTCTCGGGTTCGCTCTGAGCACAGAGCAGTGATTGGCAGTCGCTCTGTGCTCTGCTCCTCCAGCACTCTGTGGAGCGGCAGGAGTGGCTGGCTCAGGGTCACAGCAGCACGCTGAGAGGCTGGCCTAGCTGCCATTATTGTCGGGATACATCTGGAGACTGGAGCGGCTCTGTGATGTCAGCTGACAGACTTTAGCTTGCTGTGGGCTGATTCTGGGTCACAGGAATACTAAAGTAAGTGCATTCCTGTGACCCCCTTGAGAATTTACCAATTAAGCTTTGCCCATAAACAAAGAAAAAAGAAACCACACATCATGTTAAGCACAGTGAAGTACTTTACAAATGTGCATTGCACTCTGCCTGCTTTTAGTGTTTGAGAAGAAGCTGAGCACTATTAAAATTAATGAAGTAGAAAAAGTTGTAGTCTTTTTCAATTAAAAAAAAATCTCTCTATAGTATCAAACAAAATAACTCTGTGGGACATCAAAGGATCTACATCACAGCTTGCATTTTATGAATTGGATGTAAATCACAGGCCACGATGTAGAGTAACATTTCTGTGTCCAGTGGAGTGCGAATAAATATCCCCCTTGGTGATTAAAATGGACTCTCTGATGCTTTAAGAATTATTTTCAAGCCTCTTTCCATGCTGCATTTAGCTTAAAGGCTAATCCACATAGATCTGCAGATATAAATATGTGCATATATTTTGCAGTTGAGCCTGCAAAGCATTGCAACTGCAGTAAGTGAAATGCGGGTGCAATGCAAGGCTCCTGCAGGCGTTTCCTCCAGCCCTGTGCAGAATTACAGACTTTCATTTAGAGCTGCTGGAAGTGTGATTGCTACCTTGTGTTTCATTGAGTCCATTTGCCACATGAGCTTAATGGTGGTCAGTCGTTAAAGGACAAGTTCACCTTTGTGAACATGTTACATGTTCCATCCGTTTTTAGGGTGGAATATGTAACATGTTCCCACTCTTGCAGCCGCCACCCACTCCGCTGCCTATATTGACAACAAGCGGGGATCACCCCCCCATTAGCTGTCACTATTCTAAAAAGACGCGGCCGTGTGGGGCCTGCCCGGCTGTATCATTCATTCAGAGTTTTGTGAATGGCAAACTGTAAGTACCAACAGCCTTTGCGGCTATCAAAATGTAGTTTCAGTCAACTACCATGGTGCTTTTGAGTGCTCTGGTAGTTCATTCCTCTTACCTCCTATCAGTTTGTATCTGCCTGCCTGTACGTGGTATGAGTAGATGGATACACGGACAAGTCTGCAGGATTCCTGCATGGTACCCGCGATCTGCTGATCGCTGGTTTAATACTTTAAAGACTCCAAGTAAAAAAAATATTAATGCAAAAGATGTGCAGTATTCTTTCAGAATCCACACACCTTATTAAAAGGTTGCTTAAAAGAAGTTTGAGGAGGCGCATGCGCGGAGCCGTCCAAGATGGCCGCTTGAGACCGGAGCTCCGCACTGCCCCGGCCACACGGCTCTCATAGCGGCAGAACCGGCCCAGCAATCCGCCCACATTTAGCCACATCTGGCGGCGGAGACCCCTGAGCACCGGCACATGTCTGGAGGGACAGCCCGGAGGACCTTGGGACCGCAATTCGAGAGCGGGGAACACAGAGGGAATCCTAAGATGGCGGCCGCTTCTCAGACACGAGACAGCACCGCAGGAGACAGGAAAGAACACAGGCAAGTGCTGGCTCCTGAAACACCCTCCTACCCAACTCAGGCTCCTAGTTCCTTCCCCTGCAGCCAGAATCCGTCCCCTACACCTACTATCTCACTGCTGGAAAAACACCAGGGAACCTATGGACTTTTCCCTATGGCATTAACCCCAGAACAGCCAGGCCTCCCCACAGCCCCTGGTGGCTCTGATCAGGACATGCCACTGACTGTAGCTGATCTCTTTATCAAGTTCTCAGAGCTGCTTAACAGAGGCCTGACACAGACTGCAGACAAGATTACAGGGGACATTCGATCAGACTTTCAAAACTTGGGGTCTAGAATAGAAATGATCGAACATAAATTAGATGTTACCATCACGAGAGCCAATCAGAACACGGACCACATTCACTTCTTACAGGACCAACTTGACACGGCACAAGCAAGGATCGACGATCTTGGAAATAGATCAAGAAGGGAGAATTTCCGAATAAGAGGTCTTCCAGAAAACATCCCTGATATCCCAACCACAGTCCAGGACGTTATAAAATATCTTATACCTGGAGTCCCGGAGCACAAGCTGGAATTAGACAGGGCGCACAGATCCCTGGGCCCACCCCGGAAAGATGGTTCACCTAGGGACATAGTGGTTAAGACCCACTTCTATTCCATCAAAGAAGAAATAATGAAAAAATCTAGACAGCAATCTCAGCTCAAATTTCAGGGCCACAGCATCCAAATATTTGCTGACATTTCCCCCTTTACAATTCAAAAACGACGGTCCCTGAAACCACTTCTTCTAGCCCTTTCCAAGAAGGACATCAAGTACCGGTGGGCCTTCCCCTTCGCTCTGAAGTTTACATTCAGAGGCAAACAATACTCCTTCTCCAGTTTCGTAGAAGGCGAACGATTGCTACTAAACCTTAAAATCATCACGCAAGATCACTCAATGGACACCTCCAACCCACAACAAGGTTCCGTCAAACGTCCCACGCCGACAAGCCCCACATCACCCCTATGGGAATCCACCAAGACCAAGAAAGCGAAGGACAATATTCCCCCATGAAGGACAATAAATCTACAGGGACTCTGATTTCAACGGTTCTGACCTAACCATGGGGTCAGATCTGAATCTCCACTCTTTGAAGCACAACCATAAGGGGGAAAAGAAAGAAGAAAAAAGAAGAAAAAATGGGGAAAGGGAAAAAGTTTTTTTTTTTTTTTTTTTTTGTCTTGTGATGTTATGACCCAGGTCGTTAGCATTTAACCTCCCATACTCACATATCAGTGATATTCTATCCCTCCAGGGCTCACAGGGCTGTTTAGTGCCCACGACGCCTCATGAAACTCACGCTGGTTTTGTTCACTGTTGAAAAAAAGAGAAAAGAAATTTTTTTTTTCTTGAATAGTTGTTAAATACAAGTTTTCGGTGGAGTCGTTTGGGGCCGGGGCAGTTGCCTAGCGCCTCCCCCTATCATTCGGTAATGATCTTTTCATGCCCGAGTGATGGGAAATTAGCCCCAGAAAAGGGCTATAGTAAACTGTTTGCTTTGAATGGAGGAGGGGAGCTCTCCCCCCCGTTCCATTCTTGGCCATTCCATGGCCGTAACTCTACATCGTTAATATTTCTTTTTCTCTCTTTCTCTACCTTTCTCTCTTTTTCTACCCCTCTTTCCTTCCTAGCCATCATCGAGAAGGCATCATTTGGCACCAATGGCGATGCCACCAATGAATCCCCTCCACCGCTCATCATCTCCCAGGAACTAACCCAGGATACGGTAGGTAACGTGGGGTTGTTTGACTGTTTCACCTCTCTGCTCCATGGCTTCCAATAATACACCCACGCCTCCCCTTCGCATAATCTCCCATAATGCACAAGGGTTAAATTCTCCCGTGAAAAGGAGGAAGGCACTCCAAGCATATAGGTCTCATAACGCTGACGTAGTCCTCCTACAGGAAACCCACTTCCCAGAGCGGTACACTCCCTCATTCCTCCATGCTCACTTCCCACAATTTTACCTATCAAATGCAGAGGATAAGACTAGGGGGGTTGCAATACTCTTCTCAAAACATTGCAAATTCACTGTCCAGCTGGAGCGTAGAGACCCGGAGGGAAGGTATCTTCTCATCAAAGGTACTCTAGACGAACACAAATATACCTTCATCTCCTACTATGCCCCAAACAGAGGTCAAGTACAATTCTTTCGAAGGATGTTCCAAATTCTAGAACCCCTGCTTGAGGGAATCACGATCATGGGTGGAGACTCAAACACAGCCTTTGATATAGGCCTAGATAAATCTAACCCTCTTAAATCGAAACCCATTAGACCACTCAAAAGCAGTGTTAAGATAGCAAAAATGATTTTCCAGCACGGGTTGGCAGACATTTGGAGGGAACAGAACCCCTCCACAAGAGACTTTACCCACTACTCCTCCCCTCACCAAACATATGCAAGGATAGATCATATCCTCCTCTCTACCAAACATATTCCATTAACCACTAAATCATCAATTATAGAAGCGGCCTGGTCCGACCACTCCATGGTATCTCTTTCTCTACGCAGGGCAGCCTATAGGCAAAATAAGTCTAAATGGAGACTTAACGGGTCCATTCTTGCCGACCCCATTAGAGTGACAGAGCTTTCTCAAACTTTGCAAGAATACTTCAAACTTAATGACACGGCAGGGATTTCAGCAGAAACACTATGGGCGGCACATAAAGCCACCATTAGGGGCAAATTAATACAAATCGCTTCACAAATAAAAAAGGATAGACAGGGGGACCTAACAAAGTTTGAACAGGAATACGAGGCCCTCCGCAAAAAACACAAAAGAGACCCCAAAAGTGTCCCTACAGCATCCCTTGATTCTGCACGACTAGCCTTAAATCTAGCACTCACGGCGAAAGCTGATAAACATATTAAATGGGTAGGAGCTAAGTTCTATCTAAAAAAAGACAAAATAGGCACAATGCTAGCTAATAAACTTACACCAAAACACAAATCACACTCACTTCCCAAGATTAGACAAGCCGACGGCACCTTCACGCAAAACCCACAACGTATCCTAAAATCCTTTCAGGAATATTACACTGACCTTTATAAATCACCAGGAGACGCAAACCTATTACAGATGCGGTCATTCCTAGATGGCATTACCCTTCCGACCTTGAAAAAGGCACATGTTGAGGAACTGGAAACACCCATAACAACTGAAGAGGTCGGTGAGGTAATCAAAAACCTAAAAGGAGGCTCCGCCCCAGGCCCCGATGGCTTTTCAGTGCCCTACTACAAAACTTTCTCAGCAATCCTAACACCATACCTAACTAGATTCTTTAATGCAAAGAAGGATGGGAAACCGCTAGGTAACACTCTAAATTCTGCATATATCACCGTAATACCTAAACCTGACAAAGATGCAGGGGTAGTAGGGAATTATAGACCTATTTCATTGATCAATAACGATCTAAAAATCTTAACCAAAGTCATGGCAAATCGCCTAGCATCGTTCCTAAATCAATACATCCACAAAGACCAGGTGGGATTCATACAGGGTCGACAAGGGCCCGACCAGGTACGGAGAGCAGTGGACATAATCTCTATATTACAATCTGGATGGGAGGGGGGTCCCAAACAGGAGGGAATGCTCCTCTCCTTAGACCTACAGAAGGCCTTTGATTCGGTCTCATGGCCATTTTTATTCTTAGCCCTACAAAGGTGGGGCTTTGGGAAAAACTTCCTGGGAATGCTACAGGCTCTTTACTCATCCCCAGAAGCAACAGTGAGATTACAGGGATATTATGCAGATCCAATTCCAATAGCTAGAGGAACTAGACAGGGGTGCCCTCTCTCTCCCCTGATATTTGCCCTTATCATTGAACCCCTCGCGATTGCTATACGTTCGAATCCTGATATAAAGGGAGTGGACTGTGGCTCATCCTCCCACAAATGCGCCTTATTCGCTGACGACCTATTACTTTTCCTAACTTCCCCTGACACATCCCTACCCGCTTTATGCTCTTTACTAGACACCTTTGCCTCAGTGTCAGGCCTTCGGGTTAATATGACGAAATCACAAGCCCTCAACATATCTCTACCACCCGAAAGCGTTACATACTTGAAAAGCACTTTTAAGTTTGGCTGGGGAGAATCCTCCATAAGGTACCTAGGCCTTAACCTCACACCCAAACTAGAACAATTATACAAAGCCAACTTCCCCCCCCACTTACCGCAAATTAGAATCGGATCTTTTGAAATGGTCCCAACACCGGATGTCATGGGTGGGCAGAGTAAACTCGGTGAAGATGACCCTCTTGCCGAGGTTGCTCTACCTCTTCCGCGCGCTACCAATCGCGATCAAACGAGATCACCTCAAATCATTCCAGGGCAAAATTATTAGGTTCATTTGGGACAAGAAGGGACCGCGATTTGCACAACGGACCTTATACAATTTGACTACACAAGGAGGGCTAGGCCTCCCAAACTTAATATGGTATTACCAGGCTGCGAGACTGGCCCAACTATCGACGATTTATCTCAGGGTTGAGAAACCAGACTGGGTCTCCATAGAGAGACATGCAACTCCGAAACACACACTAGATTATCTTCTGTGGTCCCCACCAAAAAACAGACCCCCGATTCTTTCCCCCACCCTATCGCAATCTTTTACTCTTTGGGATAGCTTGAGGAAGCTTCCCTCCCTGGTCTCTGAGCTCCAACCGCTGGCCCATGTCTTCCATAACCCGCAGTTCCAACCTGGGATGAATATCTCTGCATTTAAATGGTGGCTGGATAAGGGAGTGTACCGCATAGGGCATTTTTTCTCTTCAACTGGACCCCTACCCCTAAAGCACTTTGAGGATAAACTGGATCTCCCTACTTCAGAAAGGTTCAGGTTTTTTCAAATCTTCCACTTCCTCAAAGCCATTTGGAAAAACAAACCAAATCCCCCAAATTTTACAGAATACGAACGGTGGTGCGGACAAGCCATGGAGCAGAGGGGAGGGATATCGATAATCTACACGTCCCTAGCCAACAATGCTAACAAATTACCATACATGACAGCCTGGGATAGGGACCTCCAAGAGGTTCGAAACCTAGAGGACTGGCATGAGTCGTTTTCTAGATCGCTCAAAGGAATATACAACACCTCACTCTTGGAAGCCAACATAAAACTTTTCACAAGATGGTACCTAGTGCCCACTAGACTAGCGTCCATATTCCCAAACTCTTCACCACTTTGCTTCAGAGGATGCCACAGCTTGGGGACGATGCTTCACACATGGTGGGAGTGCCCAAAAATTAGAGGATATTGGAATAATATCTTCCACATCATACGTAAAGTCACAAAATGTCCAGTGACCCAAAATCCTTCCATAGCCCTTATGAACGGCTACGTTCCAAACGTCCCCAAGCTGTCACGCACTTTGATCCACTTCATACTGACAGGAGCGAAAATATCAATTGCCAAAGCATGGAAACAACCGAAAGTCTCTATTAATGCTACGAAAAGGAAAATATCTTGGATAATGACCCAAGAAAGGCTAATCAGTGTGCTTCTGGACAAACCTAACCAGTTTGAGGCAATCTGGGAGCCGTGGGCCCGCTATGTGGGAATTTCCTTAATAACCGGCATTGACAATCGTCCTTAAAGTAACGATGACTTCTCGATAATGGGCACCACCTCCCCTTCTCCTCTCGCTCCTCCTCTACGCGTATAACTTCTCCTATAGTGCACTTGACACTATATCTTTTCTTTCTTTCTTTCTTTCTTTCTTTCTTTCTTTCTTTCTTTCTTTCTTTCTTTCTTTCTTTCTTTCTTTCTTTCTTTCTTTCTTTCTTTCTTTCTTTCTTTCTTTCTTTCTTTCTTTCTTTCTTTCTTTCTTTCTTTCTTTCTTTCTTTCTTTCCCTCTGGAATGCTCTTTGTAGCCTATCAGGCTAGTACTATTTGTTATCCAGGTTCGACTCAGGCCCCCAAAGGGGGACTGACAGTTCTGTTAAACTATTCACTCAGGACAGATTTACAGTCTCATTGCTGGTCAGACGGAAGCCTCCGGTTCACAAGTTACCACAGGGGAGGTTGGGGCTCCCTTTTCTCTCCCAACACAGTAAGATCCCAATGGGGTGTTGGGAGTTGAGGGTTCTATCAGCACCCCTTATACATTGCAAGAGGCCAGTTACTGTCTAAGTTCAATGTATTGTTCATGTATTTCAGGCATAGTGTTATATTACTTGATACTAATGTCGTACTGTATATTTCTATCTGAAAACCAATAAAACTTTAACTTCAAAAAAAAAAAAAAGAAGTTTGAGGCCAAGCCCCTCCCCCCCCCCCCAAAAAAAAAAGCCTGCAAAGTGGCGCACCCTCTTTCAGTGGATTGCTTTAGTGATGGCGGGTGCAATGTAAGGCTCCTGCAAACATCTCTATGCCCTTACATCTTTATGGGTTTTCAGTTGCAAAACCAGAGGAAGTAGCAATGGACTGCAAGTGTACTGATTAGTATGTGAATAAATGATGTAGCTGTGCACAGCTGCACAAAATGTAAAAATGACAGTGACTGCTGGGTAGATCAGGCCCTTTCACAAGAAAGAGGAGGGAGGCTTGTGTGCGTGCATGCATGCAATCTACACAATGTTACGTGTAATACCCTAAATAAAGGTGTATCATGTAACATGGTGCAAAAGGGGAACTTAGTATGACTCTTCCCTGTACTCCTGTTTAGTAATGCATACTAAATCCTATCTTTAGTGTCCTAATTTGGGAATCTGTAGAACAAAACAAAACATTTTGTTTGTAACTTAATTACAACAAGCAGCAGTTTAGCTAAAGCTGTTACAGAAAACACTGTCACTTTCTAAGTGTAAAGTGGGAATCTGTTTAGATTCTGTTCAAGTAAGCACAATATCAGACTTCAGCTACTGTAAAATTTTTCATGCAAATCAGACTAGATGTACAGACTCAGAGCTTTTTGGATACAAAAATGAAATGCATACAAAATACACTGTGTCTACACAATGAGTAAGTGGCGAGTGCCTTTCATGTAAAAGCCATTGATAGGTTTGGATGTCTTTAACATTAGAGGCACGGGAGTGCTAGTTGAGAGAGCAACCTCAATAGAAATGTGTGCCAAAAAAGTCAAAAATCCATGGGTTGCTAGACAATGCATGATATTTGCAAGCCATGTAACCGATTTAAGATTGCAGCATAGGAGCAATGAAGGAAATGGCTAAAAAGAAAACCTTTCTACGCTACTTTTTGTAAATGTAACATTGCACTAACTTAGGAGCTGGTCCTAGAGCCAAGCTGTAGAGCGCAAGTAGACCTGTAATTTGTCTATGAAATATGATCATTGCAAAATAGTAAATTGTGTCCTCCTATTGTAGCTTAGGTACTTTTACTTATTGTTGCATTTTTTTATACTTTTTTCTTCCTGTGCCTATTAGAATAGTCTTAGACATTGCATAAAGGATGTGTTTGCTGAATCTACTTTAACAGGGTCTTTTCTCTGAGAACAAAGAGAAGTTGATAAATAATGCCATAACATCCTTACTCTCCCAAGAAGGAGACCAAGCAGCAACGAATGCAGAGCTGGAAAGCCAGTTCCAGGCAGTCAGGCGATTAGTGGCTTCAAAAGCTGGATTCCTGGCCTTTACTCAGCTACCAAAGTAAGTAGATAATCAGCTTGTCATGATAAAAATACGTCTTCTTACTGCCAGAAGCCTCACTTAATGGCGTAGGATGTGTTATTTAATATTTAATATGTTGGTCTTCAGAGCATTACTCAGCTAATCCTACAGAGTTTTCCCCCTTAATGTACAAATCCTGGCGGTGTGTGTTTGGGAGACAGTGTTGTCTGTGTCATGCCAGCATACAGGAAAACTTCACTGGCACTGCAGATATTGATGTAGTTGCTAAAAATAATGGATCTATAGATGGATCCTGAGTTTTCAAGGTTACTCTTTATTTCCACAAGTGTCCTTTTTTCCTGTGGATTAAAGTGTATGTAAAAGCATAACTTTTTTTTTATAGTTTTGCATAGAGTGAGGAAGGGTCAGACCCTCTGCAAGTTTTTGTTATTGTCTCTGTTGGAAAATAGTACCCTTTATTTTGCTGCCAAATCAGCTGCTAAGGCCTGTGCTTGCAAACACACTGAAAAAATATCACTAAAGGTCCAGTTTACTTCTAGTCTTTTCACCTTGTTCTGACTCAAGCCCTGATGAAGGGGACGCTCTTGGATCCATGAAACAAAGAGTCGAGAGTTGAGCTTTACCTCTTCATATGCAATCCTTTACTATATTTCACTTTGTGTGGCTGAAAAAACATGTCAGGATATAGGAGTTCTAAATAAAATTATTTTAATTTATTTTACTTCTGATAAGGATTAGCAAATGTGCACCCATTCTTGAAGCGGTAATAAATCCAAAAACAAAAATACAACTTTAAAGCAGTAATATTGAAGTAAGGATACAGTGGCAAAAAAAGTATGTGAACCCCTTGAAATTAACTGGTTTTCTGCAGTAATTGGCAAGTCAGGAAACCGTGGCATGCTGCTAATAACAGCAGGTTATCAGCTTCCAGCAACAGCTAATGATATTGCTACCCTGGCAATTTGATAACTAGTCATACCTTTAAGCCGGCCATAGACAGTTCGAATCTTGGCCAGTTCAGCAGGAACCAGCTGAGATTCAAGCCATGTATTGGCAGGCTGAATGTACCCAAGTTGATCGATTGATCAATTTGGATACAACCAGCCTGCCGGATTTAACATGTGAATGATGCGATTATTGCAAGTGGTTGTTATAGCTGCTAACAATAATCGCTGTCTTCTCCCAGCGGGGATGGCTTCCCCCCGTTGGGAGAACACAGTGGCTCAGACGAAGGTTTTCCCCTGTTAACACTGTCTGTGTTGATTGGGGAATTGAACAAATTTCTTTCCTGCAACCACGGGTTGTAGGAAAGAGATTCCCTCCCTCTATGGCCGGCGTTAGCCATGTATATTGAAGAATTAACATCTATGCAAACTTCCTGACAACAAAGATTGAATAATGTAACTAGAACAGGGTGATGCTACAGTTTTCACACTTTCCATCTATCCACTCCATGGTAATTAGATTAACCACTTCAGCCCTGGAAGAATTTAACCCCTTCCTGACCAGGCCATTGTTTGCGATACGGCACTGCGTCGCTTTAACTGACAATTGCGCGGTTGTGCGATGCTGTACGCAAATAAAATTTACGTCCTTTTTTTAACCACAAATAGAGCTTTCTTTTGGTATTTGATCACCACTGCGGTTTTTATTTTTTTGCGCTATAAACAAGCATCGGCACCCCCCAAGTGCAGTGCGTGCCTGCTATCCTGCTTAAAGGAGCCGACGTATAGCTATGATGGCTCGCGGGATCGTGCCGACCTGCCGCAGTATAATGACGGCGGCTGGTCGGCAAGCAGTTAAAGAGCGATCGTGGGTGCCCGGCGGTCATTGCGCCCCCCCGGGCATTGACTCTGGGGACTCTTAAAGAGCCGATGTACAGCTACGACAGCTCGCCCAGGGAAGCCATACTGCTGCAGTATAACTGCGGCGCCTGGTTGGGAACCGGTTAAGGCAGTGGTCATCAACCCTGTCCTCAGGGCCCACTAACAGGCCAGGTTTTATGTATTACTTTGGGGAGATGCAGACTAGAATACTGCAATTACTGAGCAGCAAATTATATCACCTGTGATGTATTTCAGTTATCTTGCAAACCTGGCCTGTTAGTGGGCCCTGAGGACAGGGTTGATGACCACTGGGTTAAGGTGTCTATGCTATAAATGCTGGGGTATTTTCCTGACACTCATTGTAACTGAAGGAGTGACTTAGAGCAATGTTTTCCAACTCTAGTCCTCGCATACCCCCAACAGGTCATGTTTTCAGGCTTGCCATTATTTTGCACAGGTGATTTGTTCAGTTTAACTGCCTTAGTAATTACCACAACTGTTTCATTTGAGGGAAATCCTGAAAACATGACCTGTTGGGGGTACTTGAGGACTGGAGTTCAGAAACATTAACTGACTACTACTGGCTATACCATGACCTGGATATAAATGACAAACTTTACAGACGACTATAACATTCTTCTTCCAATTGCTAGGCACTATGTACAGTTGTGTTTGATAGCATTTGTAAAGCAGTAGCTTTTCTGTGCTGTACCAACACCACAAATGGCCTACTTGCAATACACTAAACAGCAGCTAGAGAAACCTAAAAAGTCCTGAAATAGATTAATTTGGAGTGATAGACCTAAAATTAACTCTCTGGTCACAACCATAAACAAAATGTTTGGGGAGTGATGAGTAAAGCTGAAGTATGAAGTAAAGCACACCAACCCTACCGTGAAGCATGGAGGTGGATTCCTGCTGTTTAGGGGGATTTGAGCTACAGCAGCACAGGTAATTTAGCCAAAATGAATGTCAAGCTGAATGCAGCATATTTTTAGAAAGTTATTGAAGGATAATTTTTCATTTATTAGTCTGGAAGCTCGGCATGGGTGCTTTTGGACTTTCCAACATATGAGAGTGATCTGAAACTTAAGGCCAAGTGCAGCAGCAGAAAAAAAAGTGAAGTTTCTGGCCATCGCACTATTTTTACCTCAACATCACTGAGCTATTTTGGAGGGTTGATAAACATGCAGTTCATGTTAGACAACCAAAAAATTGACGTAACCTGGAGGCTTTCTGCCAAAAACTACCAGTGGCTTTACCATGTGAGTAATTAAGGTGTCTTATTCACAAAATGGTAATTTTATGAGAAAGGGGGCAGAATATAATAAGAAAAATTTTGAACAGGTTAATTTTGTTGTTTTCTTTACTGCTATGATTTGTTAATTGATTGTGCTTCTCTGAGGTCCATAATAGTTTACTTTGAATCAATAATACACAAAAATAAAGAAGTAAACCTATGGGCACAACTATACAGCTTATGTTAGGAATCATTTGATACATTTAAATAGTTTTTGTAAGGAGGGAGATATCATTTTACACAGAAGCTGTTTTCGTCAATGTCCACCTAAAATAAAGTTACCAGTCTGAAGTGGGTCTAAAAGTTAGGATTTCAACTTATTGATGTTGGAAAATATGTGTTGAATATCTTTGCTTTTGGTATAGTCTACAACTGTCAAGTGATTTTTCCTTTCTAGATGGTTGTTCTTCTTGATGAATAAGTTCAAAATTAGTATTCTTTGTCTTGTTTGGTGTTACTATCGGGTATGTTTATAAAGAAGTGAATCTGAAATTCGCCAAATATTCTCTGCGACTGAACCTTCCAGGTGCAAAGAAGGTGATTGATTCATAACCAGTGAATGTTTAGTGAAAGTTACATTTACTGCTTTATAAATATGTCTCTAAGATTGTAATTACTGTTTTGGCTCCATTTATTGCTTTGTATTTGTGCAATATTGTTTTATCATGTCTTTAATGTAAAGGTTTCGGGAGCGTCTTGGAGTAAAAGTAGTGAAGGCACTGAAGAGGAACAATGATGGTGTTACCCATGCTGCTATTGACATGCTCTGTGCACTTATGTGTGTAAGTTTAGCCCATCCTTTGTCTATTGTCATGTATCTTAGACTCAAAGAATACACTAGCGGTGATGGTAAATAACAGAAGCAAAAAGTTTTAAAGAGGTTTCCTACAGAAGCATAAAGGACTCCTTGTTTTTTTTTTTGTTTTTGTTTTTTTTTCCTTCTCCATTGCCGGTGTGAGAATGAAAGATAAAACATGCTGACCGTTATTTTTCTTATGCCCTCTAGTTTTCAAACAGCTAAGCACTTATTTCCATCTCTATCCACTCTTTCCTGCTACTGATATGTGCAGAGTGACACAGGACTGTCAAGGTTGAAGTCCCTTTAACATGAGGCTGTATTTGACAGCCTGGCTTCATATTCATTTAGCTGAATAATTACGGTAATTTCTTTATCGTACATCATGGGACACAGAGCCTTAAGTAATGGGTTATAGGCCACCTTCAGGTGATGACACTGGCATACCCAATCCAGGAAGTTCACTCCCTATATAACCCCTCCTCCTTCCAGGAGCACATCAGTTTTTTTCACCAGTGTCTAAGGTGTTGGTCACGAATGAAGATGTGCTCTGAGGAGCTTCAGGAGGGATCCATGCTGGATTTAAATAGCCTCCATAGACCAGATCCATTCAAACTGCCACTGAGGCCTAAGTGGATGGTACTTGGGGCCTCATATCCAAAGCATGAGGATTTTGCCTGTAACGCCTCTTTGTAGGGCTGGACCCTGGGAACCCAGGTCTTAGGTCTTGCTACATTACCTAAAGCTTTCCTGTGGGGTGCCTTTACAGGTCCAAGGGAGCTGATATCTTGGGACCTGGTCCTTGAAGGTTTGCTAAACGCAGCCCGCTGTGATGGGTGAAGGATGGATTGTCTGTTATTTCAGAAAATCCTGCGGCGGGATAAGGTACACAGGGACACAAGAGCTGTGGGGCATGTGAGGGTTGTAAACTGGCATTCCTGATACAGGAAGGACACTTTTTTCCCAGAACTAGGCTGTACTTTATAGCAGCTTTATTGTCATGACTATATTCAGCGATTAAGTGCAATTGTATAGTGCCTTTTGTTTTTGTGCTTAGGACTATACCTGCTAAAAAAGACACCACAAAGACCAAAAAGGTACTAAAGGTTTCACCCCCAGGCGCTAGGGTCTCGAGTCGCATTTCCACGCTGTCATCCTCGCCTGAATTACCAGTTATGGCAAGCCAGGGTGAGCCATTGGAATAAATTGATAATGCAACTGCTTCTCACATTTCAGCCCCTGTATACATGACTGAAAATGTCTTTTCCTTCACCCTGCAGGGTCTGGAAGGAAGTTTAGCAGCTTTAATCGCATCCTCCATTCAAATGGATAGGAAGCGTGCTAGATCCCCCTCCCCCACTTCAGAATCTTTGCAAGGGGAACAGTGGGCACAGGATGAGGTGTTTCGAAAAAATTGTGAAAAAAAACGCGCTGTCTTATACAAATAATGGTAGCTGCCAGCACATCAGATAATCTGTGAATAAGTGAACAAATAAAGTAGTATAGTGCAGCGATGATGAAGATGAAATAAGCAATAAAATGATACCAATATAAAGTGAATATGATAAATGAATATTCAAAACAAGTATACACAGCAATAAAATATCACAACGATAATGATAAAATAGTATAAACCAACAGTGTCAGTGCATATAAAGTGCATAAAGTCCATATATGAACACCAAATATAGTGACTGTGAATCTGTGTGAACTGGTTGTCTGTAGTTAATCCACCACCGTAAGGAAAGGTGCTCACCAGACCGGTTGAACCCAACTAGGCATATGCCTGATGAGTCTACCAAGCTTTTGGTGTAACACACCCAAGGAGGTACAGCAACCACGACTTCCAAAATAGACCAAACCAGATAGGGATCCGTGACCGTTTTGACATTAGTAGATTTGAGAAGACATTAGGCATTATCCCCCTCATCCCAGAGGATGCCTTATTAGGACGAAACGTCGGGACGGGCTCTGCTGATGCCACTGCGTTGCTTTGATTTTATCCAAGAGGTTCCTGCGCAACAAGCCCGGGAACTGGCTGAACTACCAAAAGCATTATGCTTTGCCATAGGTGCCATTAAAGATTATATTCACCAGGCATCTCGCCTTACGCTTATGCTTGTACATATGCGTAGAATCCTGTGGTTTAAAAATGGTCAGCCGAAGCACCATGTAAAAACCTCCTAACTGGGTTCCCTTTTCATGGGGAGCGACTATTTGGAGAAGATTTGGACAAATATATCCAAACAATTTCTAGTGGGAAAAGTACTCTTTTGCCAGTCAAAAGAAAGTATAAATGCCCTTCATTTAAACAGGCCCTTTCCCTTGCGCCAGGGGCTTCTGCCTCTAGGCTACGGCCTCTGCCGTCAGACTCTAGCAGAAAACATCAGGGTCAGACCCAGGCTCAAAAGAAGTCCTGGGGTCGCAAACCTGCAAAGCAGAATCCTAAAGCCTCATCATGAAGAGGCAACCCCCCTCACCAAGGTGGGGGGAAGACTTCTGCAGTTTTCAGAAGTCTGGCAAGAGGACATTCAGGACAGATGAGTCATCTCCACAGCAACGCTGGGGTACAAGCTGGAATTTCGGGACTTTCCACTGTCTCGTTTCCTGAGGTCAAGCATTCCCAAAGCTCCAGAGAAAAGACAATCTCTTTTTCAGGCACTAGACCGATTAATATCTCAAGGAGTGATCATGCAGATCCCCACAAAAGAGCAAGGTTTGGGTTTTTATTCAAATCTTTTTATGGTACCAAAACCAAATGGAGATGTCCGACCCATTCTTTATCTAAAAAATCTAAACCTGTTCCTGAAGATCCGCTCCTTTTGCATGGAGACGATCCAGTCAGTGGTTTCTACCCTTCTAGGAGGAGAACTTCTGGCATCAATCAGGGATGCATATCTGCATGTTCCTATATTTCCCGCTCACCAAAAGTTTCTGCGGTTAGAGTTAGAACAGCAGCAGTTCCAGTTTGTAACCTTGCCCTTTGGACTAGCCATAGCATCCCGGGTGTTCACAAAAGTGCTGGCCCCACCTCTAGCCAGGTTAAGGGCACAGGGCATTACAGTCGTAGCATACCTAGATGATCTATTGCTAATAGACCAGTCGGTGGCTCGTGTGGAGCAAAGCGTATGCATTACAACCAGTTACCTGGAAAGTTTGGGTTGGATTCTCAACCTAGAGAAATCTTCCTTCATACCGCTAAAAAGACTGGAGTTCTTGGGACTTGATCATAGACACAGCCCAGAAAAAGGTGTTCTTTCCTCAGGCAAAGATCAACTCCATAAGAGAGCTGGTGCGGATAGTCAGGCCAAAAGGCGATCCCTCCATTCATCTTTGCATGAGGTTGCTAGGAACCATGGCGCCTTCATTCAAAGCAGTTTCCTATGCCCAGTTCTATTCAGGACTGTTGCAAAACAGTATCCTGTCTACTTGGAACAAAACAATTCAAGCTTTAGACTTGCCAATGGCTGTCCGCAAGAGTGTCCCAAAGCCTCACTTGGTGGTTACTAACCCAGAATCTGCTGAAAGGAAAATCCTTCAGAACAGTCACCTGGAAAGTGGTAACGACGAATACCAGCGTTTCAGGGCACTAGAATAGACAGCTGTCAAGGGACAGTGGTCAAGAACCGAAAGAACCTTGCCCATCAATATCCTAGAGATTCAGGCAGTGCGTCTGGCTCTAAAGGCCTGGACTTTCAGGTTACGGGATTATCCTGTCAGGATCCAATCTGACAATGCTACAGCTGTGCCCTATATCGGTCACTAAGGGGGCACCAAGAGTCTCTCAGTGCATAGAGAGGTGAACCATATTCTAACTTGGGCAGAAAGGAATGTTCCGTGCCTATCGGCAGTCTTCATTCGGACGTAGATTTTGTAGCGTCCAGGTTCAGAATGAATTTAGTCAACTTTGTGGCCAGAACAAGGGATCCACTTGCATGCGGAACGGATGCGTTGGTGACCCCGTGGGATCAGTTCTCACTGATCTATGCATTCCCCCCTATTCAGTTGCTGCAGGATCAAGCTGGAAAGAAAGCTGGTAATTCTAGTGGCACCAGCATGGCCCAGAAGGTCATGGTATGCAGAAATCGTAAAGATGGCAGTGGAGGGCCCATGGTCCCTCCCACTACAGCCAGATCTGCTCTCACGGAGACCGATATTCCATCCTACCTTACGGTCTCTAAATTTAACGGCTTGGTTATTGAAACCCATATTCTGAAGAAACGTGGGCTTTCCGGGTCCGTTATCTCTACCCTGATTAATGCAAGGAAGCCAGCTTCCAGAACTATATATTATAGGGTCTGGAGGGCTTATGTTTCCTGGTGGGAATCCAAGGGTTGGCACCCTCGGAGATATGTCGTAGGCAGAATTCTTGCCTTTCTACAATTAAGGGGTAGAAATGAAATTGGCCTTGCGTACTACTCAAGGCCAAGTCTCAGCTTTATCTGTCTTATTTCAAAGACCACGTGCTAAACATTCTTTAGTCCGAGGTTTTATGCAAGGGCTGATTTGGCTTAATCTGCCAGTCAAACCTCCCTTGAACCCTGGGGATTTGAACTTAGTTTTGTCTGTGTTACAAAAACAGCCATTTGAACCGAAACAACATATTCCCCTAGTCCTTCTGACAAGGAAGTTGGTATTTTTGGTTGCTATATCCTCAGCAAGGAGGGTTTCGGAATTGGCTGCTCTTTCTTGTAAAGAGCCATATTTGACTTTTCAGGAGGACAGAGTGGTGTTACGCCCTCGTCCTGACTTTTTGCCAAAAGTGATTTCAGGTTTTCACCTGAACCAAGATATTGTCCTGCCATAGTTTTTTCCAAAACCATGTTCCAGGGAAGAAAAGTAACTACATTGTCTTGATGTAGTGAGAGCAGTGAAAATGTATTTAAAGGCAACTGCGTAAGACTGATGTCTTCTTCTTTATTCTGCCAGAGGGTCTTAAGAAAGGACAGGCAGCGTCGAAATTCACTGTCGCTAAGTGGATTCGGCAAGTTATAATTCAAACTTCTAATTTAAGGGGTAAGATTCCCCCTTTTCAAGTTAAGGCTCACTCTACCCGGGCGGTTAGTGCTTCTTGGGCAGTGCGTCATCATGCCTCCATGGCTCAGATCTGTAAGGTCTTCAGTGCATACATTCACAAAATTTTATCAGCTGGATGTAAGGAGGTATGAGGATATCACCTTCGGGCGCAGTGTGCTGCAGGCAGCAGTATAGGTCCTCAAGTCTGGGGGTACCCTCCGCGTTGTGTCTCCCTCCCCTCAAGTAGCATTGCTATGGGACGTCCCATTAAGTAATTGGTTAAGGCTCTGTGTCCCATGAAGTACGATAAAGAAAATAGGATTTTTATAACAGCTTACCTGTAAAATCCTTTTCTTGGAGTACATCATGGGACACAGAGGTCCCTCCCCTCTTTTTTTGGGATTTAAGTATATTGCTTTGCTACAAAAACTGATGTGCTCCTGGAAGGAGGAGGGGTTATATAGGGAGTGAACTTCCTGGATTGGGTATACCAGTGTCCATCACCTGAAGGTGGCCTATAACCCATTAAGTAATTGTTATAAAAATCCTATTATTCGGTACCAGTTTCTGTAAACATTCGTAAAACAGTTTCCATTTTCCGTAATCTCTTCACATACAAAGTGGTAAAAAATGGGGAAGCGGTTAAAGGCCGCAGTTTATGCAGACAAAGTTGGGTGCATGTTTGTTTCAGGGGCTAGGTCTCTATTTTTCTGGCTGTCGAGTTCTATTTACTATTATTTATATGAAGGATTTGGCAGTTGTTAGAATGTGACCGGCAGATCACAAGTTCCTATCATGTGAAACATTTTTTTTCCCCCTTTAATGGTCTTGTTTAACCAGTTTGTTGTTCTACATATGTCTGTGTAAAGGTAATCTTTTTCATACCATTATGATTAAGTGTGCATTTGAAGGCTGTTAGTGAGTTTCCCTAAACCCTAAGGTTTCGACTAATGTTTCTTGATTACTTCTTTATGTAGCCCATGCATGACGACTATGACCTAAGGCAAGAGCAACTGAACAAAGCATCCCTTCTCTCTTCCAAAAAGTTTCTGGAAAACTTACTAGAAAAATTTAACTCTTATGTGGTAAGTAGATCTATAAGATGCTTTGCTTTTGTTTTTTCTTTTTAAAATTGACATGTTCTAATGTCAATTAGAACAAAAAAGAAAAAGGAAACTGGAGAATAATAAAAATGAATATATTTATTCTTAGTTATGGTGAACCCAGGAGAATTAAACCACCTAATGGTTTCTTCAATGTAGATATTTAATTACAAGAAAGTCCCAATCTCATTTCTGGATTTTTTTTTCCTACATTATGAAGAATATAGTGGAAAAGCAAATACAACGTCTAGGTTTTTAGAGCACTCAAAACTCCTGAATAAGCTGCACGTTACAGAGTTCTCACAGTTGAAGTCTTCAAGAAATTAGAAGCCGTTATAATGAATCTGAACAGTCAAACCTGCCTATAACTGAAATATCACATCTAGCTGGAACAGGCCTATTATAAGGACATACTGCCTTTCCCTCAAAAAAGCTCATAGAATTCCTGGAGACCTTTTAAGCTAACCACAAGTGTCTGATGAAAATCCTTTTCTTAATAGGACCTCATTCAGAGGCATGGCCTCTGGAATTGCTTTCTGATTAATACCTACACTGACCACTTGGTCCTAGCTAGCCAAATTCTAAACCAGTCTTCCTCAATGAGGGTTCCTCCAGTGATTGTTAGGGGTTCCTTTAGTTATGAGCAATTTCTGCCTCTAAGATAAGTAACCAATAAAACCAATTATAGCTATCTGTGAGGAGGGATCCTTCCTACTAATGACAAATGTAAAGAACATTCTTCCTACTGACCATCACACTAATGTACTATGAACTCTAGATATAGTAATTATTAGCAGGGATTACTTAAAACACTAAAATTATTTCAAGGGTTCCTCCTTGTTCAAAATGTTGAAAGACTGCTGTCTAAACTGTTGCATCGATAATGATGTTATAGTAGCATATATTCAGCTAAATGTGAATATCTGCATTACTGCTAGACTCTCATACAAGTTTGCAAGGGCTCACTGAGCAGGCATGACTGGTGGTGAGTGAGCTGTCAGCATACTTGAACAGTGACTGTATCCGATTGACTGAAGAATCTTCCGTTCAACTCCAATTTTTAAATCAAAGTTTATCAAGCAGACTGGTGCCGATAGGCCCACCCATAGCTTACGTTTCAAGCTGTGTAAGGCCCAATTTTAGTTTAGGGCTCAGTGGATTTGTTGGCTTACCTTACTTTTCTGTTTGTTTTGGGTGCTGAAAACCCAGTACTGTGAACAATCTGGTGCCACTTGCATGTTGGAAATTTAAACGCATACAGTAGCCATCATGACTAATGAAAATTTCCCCAATAGGTGCACAGATGGCAACAAAACTTCTTCACATTTATTCAAAACTAGAAAAAAAGAATTTTGGCTAGAGTCCTTGCTTTAAACAAGGCCAATGTGCTTTCCAATAACTGCATCATTGTATTTATTTATATGTCAGCATTCACCTGAATGGTGATTAATCACTGTAGCAGCCTGTAAAAGCACCTCTATGGTAACCTCTGTTTCTATGCACACATAGGCATTTACAGACGTATTACAAGAAGGGCGTTTACAGGTGGTAAAAACCCATCAAAAGCTCATTCAGGAGAGGGGCTGAAGAGCAGAATAAAAACAATGCAGTACACCCCTAAATTTGTGTAAACACTAGATGGATTTTATATGTCAGCATTGATCTGCATAGTGATTCATCGCTGTTTCTGCGTAGACTCTGTTAACTTTTGTATTGTTTAAAGTAGGGATACACCGCAATACCAGTACCAAGCATTTGTACCTAAATGCTCCCGAAACTGAAACCGATACTTTGCGGTGTGATTTGCGTCAATACAAAACGAATGAGCGAAAATCGCACTGCAAATAATCGCATATGATTTGAACAGCAATTCGGTGGGATTTCTGTCTGAATCACATGCGACTTCCCCCAAAATGTTAGAACTCGCAGTGCATATCTGCCCACATGCAAAATAATCTACATAGGTATCCTGGTCCACCAATGATAGTGAATCATGGCCTCTGGAGGAGATGTAGAGGCAGTCCGCCCCCAAGCTGACATTACTAACACCCTATACCCACGGTGTTCTGGAACTTCTTCTCTAGCCCTGTGAGCACCTCCAGTGGCCCTGATTTGCTATTATCGGCGGACCGGGACACCTATGTAGATCATTTTGCATGTGGCCAGATATGTACTATGATTTCCAACATTTTTTTTAAACTGCCCACAAGATGGCGCTTTTCCCTTTCTACACATGTGAGCAGTGGGGGAAATTGCGTGTGATTCTTTGCAGTGCAGTGATTTTTTTGTATTGACACAAATCGCATGGCAAAGTATTGGTACTCGGTATTGGCGAGTACTTGACCTAAAGTATCGGTACTTGTACTCGCTGATAAAAAAAAAAAAACGTATCGGTGCAACCCTAGTCTAAAGCCAACTTGATAGTATTTATTTCTTAATTTTAATCAAAGTGTAGTCAAATTTGCTGAACTGACAGCACAATATAAATTGACGTGTGTGTGTGTGTGTGTGTGTGTATGTGTGTGTGTGTGTGTATGTATGTATATATATATATATATATATATATATATCACACGCACATACACAGTTAGGTCCATATACAGTATCCCACAAAAGTAAAGTGAGTACACCCCTCACATCTTTGTAAATATTTTATTATATCTTTTCATGTGACAACACTGAAGAAATTACATTTTGCTATAATGTAAAGTAGCGAGTATACAGCTTGTATAACAGTCTAAATTTGCTGTCCCCTCCAAGGCTTTGGATGTATTTTTATATCCTTTTCCATCTTTGTAGAGTTTCATTACCTTGTTACGCAGGTCTTTTGACATTTTTTGCCTCCTCATGGCTCAGTGTCTAGCCTGCTTGGTGCATCCATGTGAGAGCTAACCAACTCACTGACTATTTATACACAGACACTAATTGTGATCTTAAAAGCCACAAATGTGGGAAATTGCCCTTTTAATGGCTATTTTAACCTGTGTGTGCCACCTTCTGTGTCTGTACCAAGGCCAAACATTCCAGGGTATGTAAACGTTTTATCAGGGCCATTTGGGTAATTTCTGTTATGATTTAAAAAGGATCCTAAAAAAAACAATGTGATAATAAAGGTGTGTGTGTGTGTGTGTGTGTCTATATCCCTCAAATTTTTGTAAATATTTTATTATATATTTTAATGTGACAACACTGAAGAAATGACACTTTGCTACAATGTAAAGTAGTAAGTGTACAGCTTGTATAACAGTGTAAATTTGCTGCCCCCTTAAAATAACTCAACACACAGCCATTAATGTCTAAACCGCTGGCAACAAAAGTAGGTACACCCCTAAGTGAAAATCTCCAAATTTTGCCCAAAGTGTCAATATTTTGTGTGGCCACCATTATTTTCCAGCACTGCCTTTATAACCCTCTTGGACATGGAGTTCACCAGAGCTTCACAGGTTGCCACTGGAGTCCTCTTCCACTCCTCCATGACAACATCACGGAGCTTGTGGATGTTGGAGACATTGCACTGCTCTACATTCTGTTTGAGGATGCCCCACAGATGCGCAGTAAAGTTTAGGTCTGGAGACATGCTTGGCCAGTCCATCACCTTTATCCTCAGCTTCTTTAGCAAGACAGTGGTTGTCTTGAAGGTGTGTTTGGGGTCGTTATCATGTTGGAATACTGCCCTGCGGCCCAGTCCCTGAAGTGAGAGAATCATGCTCTGCTTCATTATGTTACAGTACATGTTGGCATTCATGGTTCCCTCGATGAACTATAGCTCCCCAGTGCCGGCAGCACTCATGCAGCCACAGACCATGACACTCCCACAACCATGCTTGACTGTAGGCAAGACACACTTGTCTTTGTATTCCTCACCTGGTTGCCACCACACATGCTTGACACCATCTGAACCAAATAAGTTCATCTTGGTCTCATCAGACTACAGGACATGGTTCTAGTAATCCATGTCCTTGGTCTGCTTGCCTTCAGCAAACTGTTTGTGGGCTTTCTTGTGCATCATCTTTAGAAGAGGCTTCCTTCTGGGACGACAGCCATGCAGACCAATTTGATGCAGTGTGTGGCGTATGGTCTGAGCACTGACAGGCTGACCCCCCACCCCTTCAACCTTTGCAGCAATGCTGGCAGCACTCATACATCTATTTCCCAAAGACAACCTCTGGATATGACACAGAGCACGTGCACTCAACAACTTTGATCGATCATGGCGAGGCCTGTTCTGAGTGGAACCTGTCCTGTTAAACACTGTATGATGATATTGGCCACCGTGCTGAAGCTCAGTTTCTGAGTCTTGGCAATCTTCTTATAGCCTAGGCCATCTTCATGTAAAGCAACAATTCTTTGTGTTTTCAGAAAAAGTGCCATGTTGAACTTCCAGTGACCAGTATATGAGCGATAACGCCAAATTTAACACACCTGCTCCCCATTCACATCTGAGACCTTGTAACACTAACGAGTCACATGACATCGGGGAGGGAAAATGGCTAATTGGGCCCAATTTGGACATTTTCACTTAGGGGTGTACTCACTTTTGTTGCGAGCGGTTTAGACATTAATGGCGTATCGAGTTATTTTGAGGGGACAGCAACACTGTTATACAAGCTGTACACTCACTGCTTTACATTGTAGCAAAGTGTAATTTGTAATTATAATATATATATATACACATACATACATACACACATACATACACACATACATACACACATACGTGTGTGTGTGTGTGTGTATATATATATATATATATATATATATATATATATATATATATATATATATATATATATATATATATATATATACACACACACATTAAAAAAACAAAAACAAAAAAAACAGGAAAATGGTTGAAGGGAAAAGAGGAAGAAGTAGCTAATTGGGGCCAACAAAAGTAACAATGTTACGTTGTATCACTCTATTTTGTGTCTGAACAGGGTTGATAAACATTGTGTCAGATGGCCTTTTTTTAAATTATACATACATACATACATACATACATACATACATACATACATACATACACTGCTGAATGTACACAGCAACTCCCATTGTCGGAGAGTGGGGGTAGGGGGATCATGGCAGCTGGATAATATTGGTTGTTTAGGCATAAGATCGTAGACACTTTTTTTAACCAAAACATGATTTCTCTTTAAATTTGTGGTTCTTCCACACGGATTGTGACATTGTTTTGTTTTGGTCTATAGAGCTATGGGACTGGTGCTCTGGTTATCAGCTCACTCCTGGATTTCCTCACCTTTGCTCTGTGTGCCCCATACAGTGAGACAACAGAAGGGCAGCAGTTTGACATGCTACTAGAGATGGTGGCATCAAATGGTAGAACACTCTTCAAACTTTTTCAGGTATTGCTTCATTTTCTTTTTGAAAACACTACTTGCATTCTAATTCATGCTGTTTATTGATCTAGTAGAAGTGCAGCATTTTTGTGGGCTTACAGAGGTGGCACTGATACCATTTTTAGGATTAATGTTATTAATGTCATCACTGCCATAATCTGGTTCTGAGATTAAAACCAAAAGAATCCCTGGGGTAAAATACATACAGGGATTTAAAAGTATACTGAGTAAGCACACCACATAACAAAAATGCTTTACCAATAAAGTTGTTTTGGGCATAATACAGCATAGGTTTTCACTCCACTGATAATACCAACCAGCAAAAATGCATGCATGTACAGTATATAGGTACAGTGAGCACTGCTTAAATCATATAGCAGTCAATGATCAGAATTACATGAATTCAGTACCCAAAATGGAACAATGAGAAAGATAGCTGAGCCAGACCCCGGTGAAAAGAGAGGAGGAATAAAAACTTACCATTTCAGGGGTGTAAGAACCCCCTTTCTCAAGAACCTCCTACCTCACTTGCCAGCTGAGCACACGCTCTTCCAAAGGGTGGCTGGTTAAAAATTCACAATCCAAAATGTAAACAAAATGACCATGATTAGGAAAAGGGCCATGTGTAAAGCAGGTAAGTGTAGTAGATAAAACAATGTGCACCAGATTTAAGACACTGTACACATATTTAATACAAATGTTTATAAAAAGAAAGCCATAAGCAATACATTTAAACCACAAAGGGAAAACCCCTTTCTATACCTAGACGTTTACTATGCAATCAGACAATTCAATCTCTGCAAAATCTTGCGAGGGTTCATACAGACTGAACATTATGTAAACTATCCTATGCAGTTCTATCAGTTAGCAACTCATCAGGCCATTCAGTCTGATTATACAGTGTATGGCCAGCTTAAGTTGGAACCAGACAAGGTCAAAGAAACACTGCACAGGTCACATTCTTTCATTTCTTTTAATAACCTATCTAGCATATAAATCCTTTTGGTGTATCAGCCTAGCTAGGCCCCCCATCTTGATGGAGATTTCACTTCCTCAGAGTAAACCACAATTGTGAATGGTTGTGATCTGCGTTCCAGAAATGGCGTTCTACTGGTGAGGCAGGGTCACCCTCCTCACTTTGATTCTGTGTTCACCATATCTGATTCATATCTCAGGTTGATATCGCGTTTCTGGAGAGCAGTTCACAAACAATTTGTTTGGAATTTTTTTCTTTTATTGGGTGTGTAAAATGTGTGTCTAATTCCAAAATTACAATAAGTACAATGTCCGCATGGATATGTACCTCATGGCGTCAGATAAGTGCGTAACCATTAGTCCAATATTGCTGGTATATGCCTCAATTTTTCTTTGCTGCAAAATTTCAGAAGCTAGTGTCTAGGTTTTTGGAATGCTTTCTCTAGTGCTTCCTGTAGTACCTGTTTGTCATAACCTCGATTATATGAAATCCTCCAGCATCCTAACTGCCTGATCACACTACATTGTATCTGAGGGTGCTATTCTGACTGTATGGCAACCCACATTTTAGATCCTCTGGAAACATTTTCTATGCAAGTATGTATTATTGTCGGTATGTGTTTGCATGTGTATGTACATTGGTTTCAAAAGAACATCCAAAAAGTGTGTATCTGTTTTACTGTATTCCAAAGTGAAGAGATCGTTGGGTGACATTCATCCAGCCGTGCCCTTAAATCTGCCTCTGTACTATGCCAGATGAAGAAGATATTGTGTGTATATATGTGAGCAATATAAGGGCATGTCTCATATACAGTGGATTGCCATATACATAACTCTCCTCAAAGTCTCCCATAATCAAAAACTTGGCATACCTAGGGGCCGCATTGGACCCCATAGCTATGCCTTGGCATTGCTGGTAACAATCCCCATTGAAGCAAAAGTAATTCTTTGTCAGAATAATTTTCTAAAAGCTCTAGAGAAAGAAACCATATTGAGGGGTAGAGTCATACCATTCAGCCCTTCCTTGTGTGGAACAGGTGTGTAAAGATAGCATACAGCCATGCTATATATGCCACAACCCTTAGGTAGTGTTCCTATATGACTAAGGTTCAAAAGACAGTGCTGTATAGCAGAAATTAATGTATACCTTCCACCCTGGGAAGCAGAACCTGCAGTGGTGCGTAAAAATAAAACACCTGAGTGTACAAAAGTGCATGTGAAAGACACAAACAAAAAAGTGCACTTAAGTATTTCTCTCTAGTCCACCACCCAAAGAATTAGGGCTGTACCCTGACACATATTGACACATCTCCCTCCAACCCCCCCCCCCCCGAGTCGCAAGGCCTGTTACGGGGCAAAAGCCGAAGCCGACCACCGGGTTCTAGGTGAGGGGCATTCCTGAAGAGACCACCGGTTCAGAGGAGCAAGAAACCTAATGGCCACATATCCTCCCACTGGACTTCAGGGTAGGCTCACACCGTCCATGCAGGTGATAAAAGAAATAGAGAAATAGAAAAAGTGCAACAGGACAAATAGTGAGAGAAAAATAAATTTAAATAGAAGCAGAAACTGATAAAGAAAAATAGCTATAGACTGGAAGACTGAATTGTTCCTGGCCACAATGAGACAGCCTGGTGGTTTTGTGGGGTGCTTGTGGATCTTATGGATGCAATAAAACAATGGGTTTAATAAAAAATCGGTAACCAAGAATTTTTTGAGTTTTTGTTTTTATTAATGATGCCTTGTTCTGAAGCATTCATATTGACCTTGAATATCATAGCCCCCACTAGTGGATTACTTTGCAATTTTGCAGTATAACTTCCTATCAGATAACTGTCACATCACTTCAGCATGATAATTTAATTTGTTCAGTGCCACGGTAGCTCCACCGTTGTCAGCTGGCTTAAAGACAAAATTATTATACACGATTTGTATAGGGCCAACAGTTTACGCAGTGCTTTACAATGTAGAAGGGGGACAGCAGAATTACAATACAGTTCAATAGAGAAGGGACTGGAGAGCCCTGCTCGTAGAGCTTACATTCTAAAGGGAGGAGGTGGTGGTACAAAAGGTAATAGATATGGGGAATGATTTTGATGGGGGTGGCTCAGGGACAGTTGTTAGGTGGGTGTGGGATAGGCTTCCCTGAATAAGTGAGTTTTCAGGGATCTCCTAAAGGTGGACATATTAGGGGCTGATCGGACATACCGGGGGAAGAGCGTTCCAGAGGATGGGAGGGGCTCTGGAGAAGTCCTGAAGGTGAGCATCGGAGGAGGTAACAAGGGAGCTAGAGAGCAGGAGGTCCTGGGAGGAGCTCTTTGTTTTCACAACGTGTTTTAAGAGATGTCTATTCTTCCCAAGATAAATACCCATGGGGTTGTCCATGCCACTGTTGCCAACGCATGCTTTTAACATCCCTCCTGTAGCAGATTGACAAAGGGTTCCACCGCATACAAATTTATATAATCTTGATGTACAAAAGAATATTTCAAAGTCCACCTCTAATCTGTAACCCAAATAGTTTGGGACAAATACCAACCTTTTATTCAGTACTTGGACTTCCCCTGTGGATAGAGGGTATGAGGAGAGATTTACTACTAGGTTTTCCTTCCTTGCTTTGTGCACTAGTCCAAATCATTTGGTGGAGGGGGGATTATGGTGTGGGGTTGTTTTTCAGGTGTTCGGCTTGGCCCCTTCGTTCCAGTGAAGGGATCTCGTAAGCAGTCGGCAAGACATTTTGGACAATTTCATGCTCCCAACTTTTTGGCAACAGTTTGGGGATGGCCCCTTCCTTTTACAACATGACTGTGCGCAGTGCACAAAGCAAGGTCCAGAAAGACATGCATGAGCGAATTTGGGGTGGAGGAACTTGACTGGCCTGCACCTCAACCTGATAGAACACCTTTGGGTTGAATTAGAGTGGAGACTGCGAGCTAGGCCTTCTCATCCAACATCAGTGCCTGACCTCACAAATGGGCTTTTGGAAAAATGGTCAAGCATTCCCATAGACACACTACTAAACCTTGTGGACAGCCTTCTCAGAAGAGTTGAAGCAGTTGTAGCTGCAAAGGGTGGGCCAACTCAATATTGAGCCCTACAGACTAAGACTGGGATTCCAATAACCACTTCAGCCGCCGGAGATTTTGCCCCCTTCCTGACCAGAGCACTTTTTGCGATTCCGCACTGCGTCGCTTTAACTTACAATTGCGCGGTCGTGCGACATTGCACCCAAACAAAATTGACGTCCTTTTTTCCCCACAAATAGAGCTTTCTTTTGGTGGCATTTGATCACCTCCGTTTTTTATTTTTTGTGCTATAAACAAAAAAAGAGCGACAATTTTGAAAAAAACACATTTTTTTTTTTTACTTTTTGCTATAATAAATATCCCACAAAGAGATATAAAAAAAACTATTTTTTCCTCAGTTTAGGCCGATGTGTATTCTTCTACATATTTTTGGTAAAACAAAATCGCATCAAGCGTATATTGATTGGTTTGCACAAAAGTTATAGCGTCTACAAAATAGGGAATAGTTTTATGGCATTTTTATTATTAGTTTTTTTTTTTTTTTTACTAGTAATGGCATTGATCTGCGATTTTTATCGGGACTGCGACGTTATGGCCGACCCGTCAGACAATTTTGACACATTTTTGGGACCATTGTCATTTATGCAGCGATCAGTGCTATAAAAATGCATTGATTACTGTAAAAATGTCACTGGCAGGTAAGAGGTTAACACTAGGGGGCGATTAAGGGGTTAATGTGTTCCCTAGTGTGTGTTCTAACTGAAGGGGGAATGGACTGTGTAGGGGAAGAGATAGATCGCTGTTCATACTCTGTATGAACAGACGATCTGTCACCTCTCCATCTCAGAGAACCAGAAACTGTGTGTTTACACACACAGATCCCGGTTCTCCGTGTGCTCCAAGCGACCGCGGAAGCCCAGCGGTGTTCGCGAGCGTCGGGTACTCGCATCGGCTCCGTGGGCGAGCAGTGGCCACAGGGCGAAGCGACGTTACATGAGTTTGTTTCGCCCAGCCGTGCCATTCTGCCACAGTACAACTGCGGCGGCTGGTCGGCAAGTGGTTGTGCTTGTAAAGGCAGGTGTCCCAATACTTTTGGCAATAGTTTATATTCAGCGAGCAGAAACCCTGTTGACACAACACTTCATGATATTTTGTCTAACTACTTTTTTTTACATTTCTTTATTTACAAGGGATAAAATTGGAGATTTAGGCAAGTCATTCCATGAACAGATACACTTCGCAACTAATTGAGAAAATGTTTATGTAGTGAAATGTTTTTTAATTAAATGGGTGTTCTATATTATTGAAGTGCATCTATATCTTAAACTTTAGATAGAGCAGGGAATGATAAAAACCCTTGTCAGCTTTAGTTCCGTGTTCTATAAAAAAAATCCAGTTTCTTGTCCTGGGGATGCAACAAAAAAACAAGAGACAATCTCTCCAAAATCCCGTCTTAGTTTCCGTCCAACAGGTGTTCCCACTGGAAGATTTCTCCTGGCCTCCTATTCGAATGACAACTGTAAAAGTTTGGATTTCCCATTTCCCACAATAAAAAGTTGACAGAGGTTCGAACTTTTTCGCACTCTAGCCAAAGCTGGGAAAAATGTTATGGCTGTAGATACTTTAAAGACAGGTGTCATGCAGTATAACCTAAAAAAGCTTCCGCAAATGAAGGGCCAATATCAGGTAAATGCACAAGCTGATTTAAAAAAATGATTTTATAGGAAATACATCACTGATATGTGAATGTTTTATGTATTAGCGTAATGTTCTTTTATTTTTGCAATTAGAAAATGATAGTATTCTACTTACTAAGGTATGTAAAATCTTTAGCCACCTAGACTGAAATGAGAGCCAGCCTCCAAATTTATGAAAATGTGTTTGGTCTTTTGGATGAAGACGAAAATTTCACTGGAAATCGTCTCTTGGGTATTTGTCACCGGAATAGGTGTCGCCATTGGAAGATTTTTCTTCATCTGTTATGTGCTAATCATTCCCTACTCTAAGCAACACTAAAAAAAATTAAGGCTATTGATATATTTTAAATAATCATAAAAAGTAGGAACTGTTCTGAAGATTTAAAGCCGAAATCCAGGCACAAAGAAATACTCTTGCGGTGATCCCCTGCGTGCTGCAAGTGTTAACTACTCATTAGGTCTAGTGCTCCCGGTTCTTCCCCACACATTCCTCTCCAAGCTTCTCATTGTTGCAGTCACTCACTTGCCCCCACCAGGTACAATACAAGGCTAATAGGAGGGAAGCATGGAAGCCCTCCAGCTGAGTATCTATGGTCCTCTAGAAGGCAGACTTACACTTCTGCATCTGGGAAAATGTGACGGTGCATCTTATATTGGCAGCAAGACTTTTATCAGCGTGGCAAGATTTTGTTCAAGAGTAAAGTTCAAATGTAGCATGCAGTGTGTTTATATGCTGACTTTCTGATATGACTGCGGGGCTTATTTACTAAAGCTGGAGAGTGCAAAATCAGGCTCACTTCTGCATAGAAACGAATCGGCTTCTAACCTGAGCTTGCTTTGGCAATAAAACCTGGAAGCTGATTGGTTTCTATGCAGAAGTGAGCCTGATTGTGCACTCTCTAGCCTTAGTAAATAACCCGCTATGTGTGTTTAATTGCACTGACTATGTCAGCAGTTCTGTAGTATGTACTGCTCTGTGCAAAAAATCATTTCTGTATGGTGAAAATTAGTCTAACACAATTCTGTTTTCTTGTAGCATCCATCCATGGCCATTATAAAAGGAGCTGGTTTAGTAATGAAGGCTATCATAGAAGTAGGTATTTTAATGGTAATTGAGAAATGCAACAACTTTTCAGTCTGACATTGTTACAATGCAGATATTCAGTTTGTTTTTCATTACTGTTGAATTTCATGGGTCTCCAAGAGCCATGTCAGATAGGTGATTCTGCCACTGGCGAAACCTCACCAGTGGTTAAATCACCCACCTTCACTAATGAAGTCTTTTCCTACATCTGACATATTCAGAAGACAGGTCCGCTTTTATACTTTTAGCATCCCAATCATGAAATATATGTATCAAGTTGAAAATGCCCATAATTAAAATATTACCGTATATACTCGAGTATAAGTCGAATTTTTCAGCACATTTTTTTGTGCTGAAAGTGCCCCCCTCGACTTATACTCGAGTCAAGCACTTTTCTGCAGCAAAAAAATTCATTTTCCGAACCGACTTTGGGGCCCCGTATCTCAGGGCCACTTGGTGCTAGAAACCCCAAATTTGGTATGCAAACCCAGTGGACCTGGTACCACAACATATCCAAAGCTGGGGTTCCTAGCACTAAGTGGCCCTGAGATACGGGGCCCCAAACCTGGTTCGGAAAATGTCATTCTCTGCTGCAGAAGTGCTTGACATTTTCTGAACTGATTTTTGGGGCCCTGTATCTCGGGGCCACTTAGTGCTAGAAACCCCAGCTTTGGAAATTTTATGGTGCTAGTTCCACTGGGTTTGCACACCAAATTTGGGGTTCTTAGCACTAAGTGGCCCCGAGATACGGGGCCCCAAATTTGGTCAACTGTGTCTATCTGCAGCAATGTCATTTCGGGACCCTTTGGGTTCAGAGACCCCAAATTTTGGCTGCAGCTAGGGGGCATCTAGGAACCCTTAACTACCGAGTTTGAAGTTCAGGGGACCTATGGCTGCAAATGGGCACAGTGAGGCATGCAAATGGGCACAGTGATGCTGCAAATGGGCATTGTTGACCCTCTTTTCCACTTAAAGTAGCTGTGCATTTCTCACCCTCGTCTTATACTCGGGTCAATAAGTTTTTCCCATTTTTTTTGTGGTAAATTAGGGCCTCGACTTATACTCGGAACGACTTATACTCGAGTATATACGGTATACCCATAACCTTTTTAACCACTACACATCCGCGCTATGGCCGAATGACAGCCACAGCGCGGACCTGAATTCCCGGGAGGCCGTCATATGACGGCCTCCCCTGTGCACGCTCCCTGCGCGCGCCCTGCAGGGAGCGCGCCGTGATCACCAAGTCGATGAAACTCGGCTGATCACCGATCCGAGTAAGGGGCCGGTCCCAGCCCCTTACCATATGATCAGCTGTCAGCCAATGACAGCTGATCACATGATGTAAACAAAAGATCGGTAATCGTTTTTTTTTTTTTTTCCACTCATGCTGACAGCGTGAGTAGAAAAATAAGCCGATCACCGGCTTGGATGTGAGGGACATCGGTCCCCAAGTGGGAGAGGCACATCTGCCTCATCAGTGCCACCAAATAGTGCCACCTAACAGTGCCCACAGTGCCACCTAACAGTGCCCACAGTGCCACCTATCAATGCCCACCTGTAGTGCCAATCACTGCCACCCATCAGTGCTGCCCATCACTGCCACCCATCAGTGCCCATCACTGCCGCCTATCAGTGCCCATCACTGCCGCCTCATCAGCGTACATCAATGAAGAAGAAAAATGACCCGTTTTAGATTTTTTTTTTTAACAAAATATAAAAAAAAAATTTTTTTTTTTTTTTTTTTTTTAAATTCAGTTTTTTACATTTTTTTTAACAAAAAGTAAAAACTGCAGAGGTGATCAAATACCACCAAAAGAAAGCTCTATTTTTGTGGTGAAAAAAATGATAAAAATTTCATTTGGGTACAGTGTTGTATGACAGTGCAATTGTCATTCAAAATGCGTCGGCGCTGAAAGCTCAAAATTGGTCTGGATAGGAGGGGGGTTTAAGTGCCCTGTAAGCAAATGGTTAATTACAGTAAAACCTTGGTTTAAGAGTAACTTGGTTTGAGAGCGTTTTGTAAGACAAGCAAAATGTTTTCATAAATTTTTTGACTTGTTATACAAGCAATGTCTTGATATACAAGTAGCGTCAAGTCTCAACTGAGTATAAAAGTAGAGAGGCGCCGCTAAGTGTAGCAATATGGTTACATTTAATGAAGGTACAACATTTAGCAACTCACATGGTTGATGATTAGAACAGGCACATCTAAGTATGCGAGCTTCCAGGGTAAAGCTGTCCACATCCTCCACACCACCATCGACGTCACCCCTTCCACGCTGAGCTCCATGAGTGCTTCAAGCCTCACTTTTAGAACGCTCTACTGCAGAGTAGTCTTCCCGGTCACAATTGTAGATTGACAGCGATGAGAGCCGGTGGTCTGGAGGATGGTCTATGTTGACAGCTTTACCCCAGGTGCTTGCATATTTAGATGTGCCTCTTTTAATCAACCATGTAAGATGCTAAGTGTTGGACCTTCATTAAATGTGACCATATTGCTACACTTAGAGGCATCTTTCTTCTCTTTTATACTCTGTAGCTCCTGCTGGATTTTGCTTCTAATCCCCTTGTGGAGACTTCCATTTGTGGATGGACATTTTATGGTTACACAACCTATACCATTGCTATAATCTTTTTATATGGACTATAAACCGAAATACCTATGAATAAATGGTTGTGGAACGAATCATCTGAATTTCCATTATTTCTTATAGGGAAATTTGCTTTGATATACAAGTGCTTTGGATTACAAGCATGTTTCCAGAACGAATTATGCTCGCAATCCAAGGTTTTACTGTAATGCATAAACTATTTATAGCATACTAAACATTGCACTAATTCAAGTGGTAATTGCTGGAAGAAAAACAAAACCAGTTTTTAAATATTTTGCTTAATAGCAAACGTGTCTTAATTGTCAAATTTTACTTTTTTTTTTTTTTTTTTAACTTTAAACTACATACTGAGAATAGATTAATTTGTTATGTGTATGCAGTTACTTCAATATTCCTTTTTTTGTTTAAGGAAGCAGACAAAGAAATTGCAACAAAGATGCAAGAGCTTGCTCTCAGTGAAGGTGCCTTACCTCGACACTTGCACACTGCCATGTTTACAATAAGTGTTGATCAGAGAATGCTTACAAACAGGTGGGTAGAACTGAGGAATTAGGTTGTTTTCTTCTGCCTCTTCTGCTCTGTGTTTGTGACTGCAGAGAGCACTTACACATTGCACTTCCCTTTCAAGTAAACCTGATATAGAGCATTTTATTTTCATTCAGAACTCTCTGCACCCCATACCACCACTAGACAGTGACATGTAGCAGAAAAAGGAAATGACTTATAAAAGGACATGGAATACTTTGATCTACCAATTTCCAAGTATCTAGTTTGTCAGATGACTCAAGCGTTGAGCTTTAGTCATTCTTCCATATTTTTTATTTTAGTAATATATGCACTTATCTTGAAGCAGATCTACCATCTTCTGGCAGGTCATGTGATATCCTAGGGCTTTCTGTTTGCAGCAGTCTTCAAAGGAAACTGCACAGGTGTAATTGACATTGCTTTCTGCAGTATTGTACTTTGAGCTAAGGCTGACATGGTGATACATTAAGCTACATTTTACTGTAATATCTCACATTGTGTACTAACTGTGGAAAATTGTATATATAATAAAAATATTGTTTTTCTCCATTTTTATTTACATTGGACGGTGCTTTTCAGACAGTTGAGCAGACACTTAGTGGGTCTTTGGACAGCAGAAAATACAACATCTTTTAATTTGCTCAAGCGCATTTTGGTAAGAGAAGTTAATCTAACTTTTGTATGAACTGTTCGCTTCAGATTTTTTTGTAAATTTTACCATTTTTTGGTTGTATATTACGGTCATATTTACTGGATATAGTTAGTATATTGTCTGAAAATGCCTTTGTTTGACTTGTTCGACTTGTTTCTTCAACTCCCCAGCCCCCAGGTTTGCTAATATACTTGGACAGTAAGGATCCAGTACCAGAAAAGGATATTGATCGAATGCATATCAGGGATAATTTAAAAATTGCAACTGTAAGTTATCACACATTTCATTTTTATTGTCATGTAGCTCAGTTGTAATAAAATTGCAGCAGGGCTCAAGGATTGTTTAACTGTTTTTTTCATTTTTATGTTTGAACCAAAGGAACTTCCCTATGCTGTCTGTTGGAACAGGAAGTGATGGGAAATCTCTGCAGGGGAACACAGGCTGTATAAAAAAAAACAAACAGATTTTTCAGTAAGATAGGGAAGGGTTGTAACCTGTCGGGTTATTGTTACTGTCTTTGTCTTTCAGTCCCAGTGACAGTGGTTTCCCCTCATTTCTTGTTCTGGTGTTACAGGGCCAAATGGGTGATGGACAGTGATAAAAATATTTTACTATTTCCAGTCTATTAAAAATATAAAATGGCTTTTGTTGGGCTTTCGTGAAAATTAACCAGCCCTCCCTGATATGATACACTATTCCTCCCACTGACACAAACATTGGGGCATAATTCCTACCACTGACACCAAATATGGGTCACTATTCCTTCCCCTAATATCAAAGATGGGGCATTGTTTACTGCCACTGACGCCAGGACAATATTTACCCCCACTGACCACAGTCTAGCCCCCCTAAAGTCTAGGGGACAGTAAATTTGGCCTTTTTGTTTAGAAAGTTTGGAGACCCCTGGTGAATAGGTAAACCTATTGTGTTGAAGCAGTAGCTAAGGACAAAAAATGTTTAAGGGGTAACTCTCATGGGTTATTCTGCAAATATTAGTTTTGTAGTGAGTTATCTTATAATGGTTGGTTCTAAAGCACATTATTATTGTTACTGTCACCGTGTATTATGGCAGGATTACACCAAAACAACAGTGTGAGAAAGGCAAGTTCCGTGTGTGTTTCCTGTGCGGCGCTCAAAACAATACCGCCTTTGTGATCTGCTGCAGGTGCCAATGTAGTATTAACAGCACCTCAAACGTGGATTGTAAATGCAGTGCATTTGCGGGAACCAAATTGCATTGCACTGCAGTAGCTTGGTATTTGGCACGGCACGTTTTTTTTTAAAATAGCGCATGCGCTATTTTCTCTGTGACCCAGTATGATTTCAGCCCATTCAAAAAGAAATGGGTTGTAAGATCGTATCGCACGGGAACGTGCAAGCACACCTGTGGACTGGCTCTTACGCATCAAAATCTAGCCCTGTAATTTTTAAATTTGTTTATATACACGTTTTATTTATTTTTTTTGTGTATGATTGCCTTTCATTAGGACCAATATGGACAATTCAACAAAGTCCCTGAGTGGCAAAGGATTGCTGGAAAAGCTGCCAAGGAAGTTGAAAAATTTGCCAAGGAAAAAGTTGACTTGGTGTTGTTGCACTGGAGGGATAGGATGGGAATAGCACAAAAAGAGGTATGTTGTGGTATAATTGTAAAAGGTTGTGCTAAAATGAAATCTTTAAATCCATTTGCTGCTAGGCTCTATTTACATCAATGTTATAAAACCCATGTCCTTTACCATGTTCAATGACAAAATACTGGATTATGGGTGAAGTAAAACGACAGGAGTTGGTAATCAGTAGGCACTGTTAAAGTCTACCATCCTGGAGGCAACTTGAAATTGTCAGGAAACTTACTAGGAGTAAACTGAAGAAAAAAAACAATAAGGTTCACTAAAAAGGAATGTAGGATAGTAAGGAGAAAAAAAATGCATATAGGAGATTCAATAAAACAAAGTGTAGATGATAAAGAAGTGTATAAAAATAAACAAAAAGAGGCCAACACATTAAGTGCTGTCAAAGCTCAGAAAGAGGATTAAATGACAATCTATTAAGAAAGGAGACAAAAGGTACATCGTGATAAACGGAATCGTGATAAACGGAAAACAAAATACAATAAGATCACTAAAATAAAAACTGGACACATACGTTGAGCGAGACCTGGATGTAGCAAACAATTGCTTCTTTTCAATCTTCTCAGAAATAAATTGCACTAATGATAACAAGTTGCGGGGACCATATTGGTTCTAGTAATGATGGTTCATTTTCAGGTGGCAGAGGAACTGGCTCATTTAAAGCTTAATAAAGCAAATGGGCCTTGATGGTGTTCATTCCAAAATTTTTAGAGAACTTCAAGATATAGTTGCTGGACGATTAAGAGATCTCTTTAATCAATATCTTCTAACAGGAGAAGTTTCCCATAACTGGCCGACAGCTAATATTGTACCTATCCACAAGAAGGATAGAAAGGTAAAAGCTGTCAATTATAAGCCAGTGAGTTTACCATCAGTTGTAGCCATGTTAATGGGATCACGCCTAAACAGAAGGATAATTGATCAATTATTACAGTTTACTGGACAAATATTACAATTTACTGGGCAGCATGGCTTTACTGAGGGCAGATCATGTCAGATTAACCTGACTGAATTCTTTGATTATATTACCATTGTTTTGAATCAGGGTGGAGCTTGATTTCCGCAAAGCATTTGATACAGTTGATAGGGTTGGGTGGTTTAGTGGATATGCAGTTGGCTAAAGAGTAGATACCAGAGTATGGTTGTAAATAGGGTTCATCAGGGACCCCTCTCTAGTGGTATACCACGAGGCTCTCTACTAGGCCCTGTTCTATTTAATCTACAAATATATATGTATATGTAAGTGATATAACTAAAGGTTTGGTTGGTAAGGGATGTCTTTTTGCTGATACAAAAGTGTGTAATAAGGCTGATAACCCTGGAGGTGTCTGTAACATGGAACGTGATTTGGCATTGCTGTGAGATTGGTCAAAGCATTGGAAACTGCAATTCACTGTTTCTAAATGTAAAATAATGCACCTAAAAAAATAAAATATCTTGATAGACTACATGATTAAGTGCAGTGTTGGCTAACACAACAGAGGAAAAACATTTAGGAGTACTTCTTTCAGATGACTGCAAAATGAGCAAACAGTGTGGCTAAAAGCAAATAGAATTCTAGGATGCATCACTAGAGGAGTCATCAGCAGGAAAGTCCTGATCTGGAGACCTCACTTACAAAAATATATTGATAAGATAAAACGGGTCCAGAGACGGGCAACAAAAATGGTGAAAGGTCTGAGGGATAAGACGTTTAAGGAGACACTTCAGGAACTTAATAGCTACAGTCTGGAAGAAAGAAAGGAAGCGCTTTGCCTTAAACCTTTAAGTACATTAAGGGTGTGAATTCATGAGGGCAGTATTGTCAGTATGAAATCAAAATCAAGAACACCAGGACTTGATCTCAAACTAATGGGAGGATAGTTCGAAACAAATCTTAGTATTCTTTAACTGAAAGAGTAATTGATCCTTGGAATAGGCTTCCAACAGAGGTAGTGAGTCGGTGAACAGTAAGTGAATTCATACATGCTCTATCTATTCAAACATAATCTATACTCAGACAAAAATTTAGAAAAAAAAAAAGTATAAATATAAACAAATAATTAAACAATTGGATTGACTCGATTAACCTTGGTCTTTTTTCCGCTGTCACTCTTCTGTGTTTCTTTGACTCAAACGGTGCTCTATGGATCCCTGTTGTAGTGCCATGAAAAGAACCAATCTGTGCCACTGTGCATTTTATCTTTGATGTAAGGGATACTTCACATAAACGTGATAGGGCTGGAGCACTGTCTCGGGACGGTGTAGTTATATAGGCACAGCAACAGTATTCTTAGGTCTATGAACAGCCTATCCCGATCCTTAATGAAAAGGCACTGATGGTTTCCCTTCGTTTATACCAGAAAATATCAAAAACCATATATATGGTTCTGTTCACCTTAAGGCTTAGCTGTTATACACATACATGTTACCTAGCAAACAAGTGTAGAAGATGAGCTGATCTGTATCATGCCTTACATCTCCTCCTTGATGCAGGGCTGTGACCAACGGTTGTACCTATTTAGAGATAAGGAATATCACAGAAGATGTGTCATCACTACTCTTTTAATGCTGATTTTTCTACGTTTTGGTGGGTCCTGGTTGCAACATAGTTCCTAACTCAGCCTGCTGGCCCCAACCATTAGACTGTAGTTGTAGATGCTAAAGTCCACAAATATTAAATCTCATCAGGCTTGGGTAGGCTGATTACTTATCTGTGAGGTAGAAAATGATAATGCTAGCAGCAGTTCTTGGAGGAATAATACAGTATATCTGGTATTTATACTTAATAGGAGAAAAATTGCTTTTAAGCAACCAGCACAATAATTTAATCTATTTTCTCTTTTGTAAACTTGACTATATGGCATTGTTTTCATATTTTTTACTCCTTTTTTTTTTTTTTTTTAATCAACTACCTTTAGGATAGAAATCTGGTGAGTAGATTTTTTTTTTTTTTCTCTCATGTTTGTGTTACATGCTTCCTGTATTTAGTCCTGCCAGTATTTTATTAAAAAGCATTGAAACTTCTGTGTTCATTGGTGGATTCTACATCTGTTTCCTGAAATTTCTCACTGCATTAATCAGAGTCTAGATCAGTCTAGTCTAGATCTGATTAATCTGCTCTAAATAGCTGTTTACGTCATATGAGCCTTGGCCAAACCAGTGTCTCACAGCGCATGTGAGTCTTATCTGCTTGCAGTATATGTAAGTTTCAGATGTGACCAGCTGGGTAATGCACATGTGAGTTTTAGTCCTGCTGGTGTTGTAAAAAGATTGTGACTTTTGCTCTCACTACTGTAGTAGTCTGCCACCCGGAATTAATGTAGCATGTGGAACTATGTTCTCTACCAGCTCTCTCTCTAAACTTTACCACTTTCTAACTCCCTCTAGTCCACAGTCAGCTTCCTTTCTGCCTCAATTCATCTCCAGCATCCCTTCCCACAGAACATGCTTGAAAGAGGATCTTCACCCTAGAAAGAAAAAAAGTGAAGTCTGCTGCTATTAATAAATTAGCTGCTGACTTTTAATAAAAGCACACTTACCTGTCCAGGGATCCAGCGCTGTCCTCACCCGAGCCGGTTCTTCGCCGGTCTTTGGATCCCTGGCGCCGACATGTTAACCATGGAAAGCCATCTGTGACTCCTTGTGGATTTACAGCCAGCTTCCCACTGAGCATGTGCAGACCGCGCTACACTTTGAGAATGGTCCCACAGCCTCCTGGGACCTGTGATGTTTCCCAGAAGGCTGCTGGCAAGGAGAGGGGTGCCCAAACAATCCGAGTGGGAGTGGGTACCTATCAAAGCTAGGTACTGTTTCCCGCCCCCCCCAAAAAAAATAATAATGTGCTAAATGTGGTAGAGGAGGAGGAGGACATTAAGGGGATCTCCCCCTTTTGGCTGAAGTTCAGCTTTAACTTCCATTCTTCCTCTCCCCCTATGTCTCAACATCAGTCAGTTCTCTCTCTGCTTCCTCTCTCACCTGTGCACAGTCAGCTTCAGCTCTACAAAAGTGTGTAATAAGGCTGATAACCCTGGAGGTGTCTGTAACATGGAACGTGATTTGGCATTGCTGTGATTGCTGTGATTTGGCATTGCTGCTGCAAGAACATTTTAAAACTACATTGTGTTTTGTATTCAGAATTTAGCCCAAAAGCCTGTTATCCTTCGAAAAAGACGACAGAGAATAAAAATAGAATTTAACTGGGAACTTTTCTACTACAGGTAAATTGTACTACATTTTAAAGTGCTAAACATTTTAGATATTTTTACCAAAACACGTGACATTGTAAAATATGTATTTGTTATAGATCATGAATAATCCAGTAAACTTAGATTGTGGAAGTCTGCTTTTAATATTAAATTATACTAAGCACTTCAAAGCTGAACAATGTAGCTTAACCTAAATATAGTTTTCAGAAAAAAAATATTTTTGGGAAAACAAACTTACAATGCTCTACTACATGGCATATACTGTACATCAGTGACTACAGCAGGCGTACACACAGCATAAAGCCCCTTGCACACGGGCGTCATTATTTACTGGTGTTTACTCAGGAACTTGTGAAAAAATGTGTGTAATGACCTGAGTAATGTTGAGTATAGGCGAGTAAAGGTGTGCAAGCATACAAGTAAAATTCTTCTTCATTGGCAGTATTGTGATATACTCACTTAGGCTTCTTGCACACTGCAGCTTGAAAAAGCTCAGTACAGCGTTTTTTGATCCAGACTGCAGCCCACTGTTTACAATGTGCCTGTACACGCAGGCATGTAAAGAAGCGCTGGGTATTCTTGAATGAAAAAAAAAATAGAAAAATCTGAGCATAAATATTAATGAATTTTCCCTAGGATTATATTGTGTGCATATACGAGAAAAACAAATGCCTGAAAATACATCCAAAAAAAGCAGATGCTCAAACAATACCATGTGCAAGAGGCCTTATACTCACGTAAACGTATTAAGGTCTCCTCTTGCACATAGTACTGATGTTTTGGGCATCTGCTTTTTTTGGACATAATTTCAGGTGCTTCTTTTGCACGCATATGCGTGCTCGCACAATACATTCCTAGGGAAAATAAATTAATATTTATGCTCATATGCACACATTTGCGCGTACTACCACAAAATACTGATTATGAAAGCAGATTTTTCACGTTTTTTATTTTAACTCAAAACTATGCACCGCTTGTTTATGCACCTGTGTGTACAGGCACATTGTAAACAATGGGCTGCATTTTAGATCAGTAAAAAGAAACGCTGTACTGAGCTTTTTCTCAAGCTGCAGTTTGCAAGAGGCTTAAATGAGTAAACACGAGAGTAAATTGCTGCATCCAAATGCAAAATTTTCTATTTTTGTTTTACTGCTCTGTACTAAATGCTGTATTATCTAATGCTGATCTTTACATAGCTGTGTGCAATGTCTCATAGACAACAATGCATCTCATTTCAGATCAGTAAAAAACTCAGCATTTTTTACTCCCATGTGCAACAGGCCTAAATCCTATGACTCCTTTCTATGTACAGAATGCCTAGTATGTTACAGTCAGTTAACATGGTTTTTTGTAATGTAGGCATTTCACCATAGGGGATTTAAAGTGTATTGATGATTGTAAGTTCTTTGGGATAGTGTTTGTGGTTGTGTGATATGTACATTTCAGATTGGTATAATTTAATTCCTAGATTCCATCAGGATCATGCAAGGTCAAATTTGATCTGGAATTATAAAACCAGGGAGGAGTTGAGAGACACACTTGAGGCTGAAATGCGAGCATTTAATGTGGACAGGGAGCTTGGAAGCGCAACAGTGATCTCTTGGAACCACCATGAGTTTGAGGTATTAATGTGACCCACTTGCTGAACATCTCTAAGTTTGGTGGGGAGGAGTATGTTTTTTTTATAAAGCAAGTAAGAATATACTTTGCTTACTAATGTTGTGTTTATTCAGAAAAGTGTTTGTAGAGCTTAAAAAAAAAAAAAAAAAAATTATCATGTTCCTTGTTCTTTAAGGCAGGATAAACTGTATAGCGATCTTGCACTCTTATGTATTCCTTTACATATAGTATAATATCTGGTTGATCCTGCTGTTAGTAAACTGAATAAGCTAGTCATGGCTGTCGATATACGACAGCATGGTCAGTTTACATCTTTTGTCATCTAGCTTTCTGTGCAGCTTTCCATGTATCGCCCTCTCTTCCCCTCCCTCCCTGCCATATCCGTGGTCTGTGCGAATTCGATCATCTCACTGCCACTCCGGAGAAAGGAGGAGAGAAGGAGATACAGACATGCAGAGAGAGCCAAATCACATTCCTCTGCTGATGATCAGCTCCTCCTACTGGAGTCCCTCTGTTCAGGAATGATAAGAGGACAAAAAAAAATGTGACTGCACAGAATTGGTGCTTTATAAAGTTCTTTATCAATTTTATTAGAAAAAAAGACTGCTATTACTATTGTTTTAAAACCAAGTATCATCATTACTTTTGATACTTTACAACCTACTTTAATGTATGTATAGCCACATGGTATTATATTATAAAAAAAAAATCATTAGAGGCCACAGCTATTTCTGTGAATGAATGATTTAATAATCTTACGCTTGTGGCAGAAAACATGGAGAGCTGAAAGTGTTACTGTGTGTAGTACTCACCATTTTTACAGCCAAACGTGGCTTCTCACAGGAGTAATTGGTTAAAATTTTATTTATTTTTTACATATTTTAAATGTGCTGCTCTTTCCTTTGTATTTAAGGACAAAGTTTAAGATCTGATATACAAAACAGATAACCCATTCCTAAAGCCCCACTCCAGATAAAATGTACAGATTTAAATAGACTTGATAAGAAGTAATACTTGTCTAGTTTTTATTTCTGTCTGCAGTCCTGTTGTGGAAATATGACCTAGTTTCCTGTCGCTGTGACAATATGACAAGAACTGTAATAACCTGAGGTTATAATCCTTCCTACATTTTACTGAAAAGGGTGTTTCTTTATCGTACATCCCAGGACAACAGGAGATCATATCCATAACAAAATGGTTATGCTGCCATCTTCAGGTGATTGGACACTGGCAAAAAAAATCCCTCTCCTAGGCATAACCCTTCACAGTTAGGCATAGCTTCGTTTTTTTGCTAGTGTATTAGGTAATGGTCATGCCTGTGCCGTCTCTGCACTTGATACATATTTTCCTGCTAGAATTCTTTCAGACGTCTCATTTGGGTACAGGAGACTAGCTTATCAGGATCTGTTGCCTATGGCTTATTGCCAAGAGGAATAGTACCTGAAGTCTGCTTTGAAATTGCTGGAACGGCCTGTTATCTTTCGAGACTGGACCCTGCATTGCAGGACCCTGTATGAATTCTCTATTGTCTGGTGGACAAGTTAGGGTGCTTTACAGGTCCAGGGGGGTACCCCCCAGTCAGGGAGTCGTGTCCCTGTAGGCCGTAAGGCCCTATTGACGTTACGGCCTACAGAGGTAAGATCTGTAGGTCGTAATGCACAGATGGGTGAAGTTTGGGGTCTTGCAGAGTACCAGGGGAGGGGGCGAGAGAGATGTTCCTATTCAATAATGCCCTTGTTCCTATTCATAACTCCTGGCTGCTCTTGTTATGCCTGAATCTCATCTTTTCTTGGGTGGAATTTTGTCCCTGCCCTGTCTGCCATCCACTTTACCAGCATAAAGAATTATCAGTCAGATATTCTCAGCCATCAACTGACTTTGTGGGAGTGGGCACTTCACCCAGAAGTGTTCAAGGAACTCTGCAGAAGAGGGAGAACCCCATACATAGATTTTCTGGTGTCCAGGACCAATATAAAGCTTGGAGAGATTCATATCCAGAACCAGGGACCCTGAGCATTTGTGGTGGATGCTCTGGTGACACCATGAGATCAGTGCTCTATGCCTTTCCATTGTTATATTATTTTAACATGTTTGTGTCATAGGATTCAGGGGGAAGGCATTCCAGTGAATCTGATCACCCCGTCCTCGCTTAGGAGAATGTGGTATTCAGACATTGTAAACTTGTCAGTGGACAAACCATGGACTCTTTTGGATCAACCCATCCTCCTGTCATAAGACTTGATCTTCCATCCTTCTTTACAGTCACTGGCTTAAAGCGGGGGTCCGCCGGAAAAAAAAATAAAATAAAAGCCAGCAGCTACAAATACTGCAGCTGCTGACTTTTAATATATGGACACTTACCTGTCCAGGGAGCCCGCGATGTCAGCAGCCGAAGCCGATCTGTCCGTCAGCTCCCGGCTGCTGCCAACCTCGGTAAAGGGAGTCAGGAAGTGAGGCTGTGTGTCTTCCTCACTGGTCCCTGCTGTCTTCTGTCCCCCAGAAGACAGCGGGGGAGTACCGAATAGGCACCGGAAGTGGCGTAGATCACCACAAACACCGGGGTGATCTATGCCAGGAGGTGGGAGCAAATACCTGTATTAGACAGGTATCTGCTCCCTCCTCCACACTAAAAAAAAGGGCCAAATGTGACACCGGAGGGGGGGAGGATTCCAAAAAGTGGAAATTCCATTTTTGGGTGGAACTCCACTTTAAACTGCATTACTCTTGAAGCCAGAGTCCTGAGCCTTGACGGTCCTCTTTCAGAGACCTATTTCTTTGCATTTCCTGGTGTGTGCCTTTGTACAAGGTGTGACGTGTATTGTTCCATCGGTTCAGATTCCGTTGACTCCATGGGACCGTAACTTGGCACTTCCTGTAGTGCAGAAATCTCCATTTAAACCAATTCAGGATATTATGCTAGACCATCTGACACAGAAGGTAATTTTTCTGGTTGCCTTTACTTCGGCTCAAAAAGTTTTAGAATTGGTTGATCTTACATGTAAGGAACCATTCCTGGGGCTCCAGTGGTGATTTTTTACTGTCACAGCCTTCTCTTTACCCAAGGTGATCTCTTTGTTCCATCTTAAGGACATTGGGGTAACTTTTTTCTGTCCTATGCTTCAGAGGCAGAGTGCAGTGGTCATAATGCAGCTGATCTTTCCCTTTTTCATCATTTTTTTTACTGCTTTATCGTCATTGCATTGAAATGAAACATTCGACCTACGTTGATTGGTTTAAAATTTCCTCATAGTGAACGTCTCCTTGCTAAAGACTAAATACAAAGTCAGTGTTTAGAGACACTGTCACCTCCCATTCTGCACAAAGTGCCAGTGCCACCTGAATGTCCACCAGCTCAGCAAGGTATACTAACCCATCTGCACTATCTCCACTGGAGCTCCAGGTATGAGGGAACACGTGACTCTCCCTCCCCTATCCTGACAGTGCTTGGGCCTGAGGGGCCATTGAAGCCCCAACACTGTCGCATGGAGCGCTTGTTCTGTCACTCTACCCAAGTAAACTCTGGCACCAAAGCTTTCTCAGGGTGGACCCCTTCAGCCAGAATGCACTGAGGGGGTGCAGAGACTATACCTTGGTGGGCAAGGTGGGCTGTCATGGGCTGTCAAAAGACTGTCTTTAATCGGCATGTGACAGCGCCCCTTTTAAGCCAGAAATATTTCAGTTACTTATTTTTATTTATTAGAAGCTGTTTTATGTAAGGTGTCTTTTTTTTTTTTTTATTGTGGAAATGTTATTCTCCCCCCAAAGAAATCTTTGCAACAGTACATTTCTACACAGTGCCAGATACATATAAGTGCGGCAAATTAACAGACAACGCGTTATTAGCAAAGTATAACTTCGTTGTCACTATGAAGCCTGATTTGTGTTACTGAATCTGGTGTGTGTTCTGATGTAAAAAAATATTCTTGTAACAAATGTTTTGTTTTAATTAAAAAAGAAAAAAATTTCTTTAAAAAAAAACCTTGGAAATGATTTAAGCAGTCAAGATTTACCTGAACGGGGAAGCAGAAAAAAATACATGGATTTTATTGGTACACATACAGTACCATTAAAATTAAAAATGTTATTCCAAATCATTTTTTACAAGGATAAAAACATTGCATCAAAAGATTGTGTGATATAAAAATACTACATTAGATTTATCTAGAACTGGCAGTTCAAAGTTCAAATGCTGAGAAAAACATCCTTGGAGAGAAGATGGAGATATAAAGTCCTCTGGAACAAATTTCAGCCACGGTACAAATCCTCTGTAGAGGGAGCCCACACACCACCAATGATAATAAAGAGGCTTACCAGACTTGGTGGACCCAACAAGGCGTACGCCAGGTGAGGTCAATCAGGCTTAGGTGGTGCTGGGCTGGAACGAGTGCAGAAGAGCAGGGATGGTGGAATGACTTCCATGTGGCTGTATTCCTCCGACGTGGTCCGGCTCAGAGGTCGTGTCACTCGAATCCTTGTTGGAATGAATGGAGGAAAAGAAAGATGGGCCAAATAGTGTGAATCCGTATAAATGAAAATGTATTAAATTATAATATACACTCACATGGAAAGTGTCTAAAAAACAGCGCTGTGAAGAAGTGGCGACAGTGGGGTCCTACCCGACGCGTTTCGTCTGCATAGACGTCATCTTTGATCCCCCAGATGACGTCTATGCAGACGAAACGCGTCGGGTAGGACCCCACTGTCGCCACTTCTTCACAGCGCTGTTTTTTAGACACTTTCCATGTGAGTGTATATTATATTTTAATAAATTTTCATTTATGCGGATTCACACTATTTGGCCCATCTTTCTTTTCCTCCATTCATTCCAACACAGATTCGAGTGACACGACCTCTGAGCCGGACCACGTCAGAGGAATACAGCCACGTGGAAGTCATTCCACCATCCCTGCTCTTCTGCACTCATTCCAGCCCAGCACCACCTAAGCCTGATTGACCTCACCTGGCGTACGCCTTGTTGGGTCCACCAAGTCTGGTAAGCCTCTTTATTATCATTGGTGGTGTGTGGGCTCCCTCTACAGAGGATTTGTACCGTGGCTGAAATTTGTTCCAGAGGACTTTATATCTCCATCTTCTCTCCAAGGATGTTTTTCTCAGCATTTGAACTTTGAACTGCCAGTTCTTAGGCCATATTTTTTATCCCCTTCCTTAGCGCTACACTTATTTTGTTTTCTTGTCTGCCAGCATTGCTGCAGAGGTTGAAGGGGTGGGGGGTCAGCCTGTCAGTGCTCAGACCATACGCTGCACACTGCATCATGTTGGTCTGCATGGCTGTTGTCCCAGAAGGAAGCCTCATCTAAAGATGATGTACAAGAAAGCCTGCAAACAGTTTGCTAAAGACAAGCAGACTAAGGACATGGATTACTGGAACCATGTCCTGTGGTCTGATGAGACCAAGATGAACTTATTTGGTTCAGATAGTGTCAAGTGTGTGTGGCAACAACCAGGTGAGGAGTACAAAGACAAGTGTGTCTTGCCTACAGTCAAGCATGGTGGTGGGATAGTCATGGTCTGGGGGCTGCATAAGTGCTGCCGGCACTGGGGAGCTACAGTTCATTGAGGGTACCACGAATGCAACATGTACTGTGACATACTAAAGTGCAGCATTATCCCCTCCCTTCAGAGACTGGGCCACAGGGCAGTATTCCAACATAACGACCCCAAACAAGTCTCCAAGATGACCACTGCCTTGCTAAAGAAGCTGAGGGTGAAAGTGATGGACTGGCCAAGCATGTTTCCAGAACTAAACCCTATTTAGCATCTGTGGGACATCCTCAAACAGAGGGTGGAGGAGCACAAGGTCTCTAACGGCCACCAGCTCCGTGATGTCGTCATGGAGGAGTGAAAGAAGACTCCTGTGGCAGCCTGTGAAGCTCTGGTTAGCTCCATGCCCAAGAGGGTTAAGGCAGTGCTGGAAAATAATGGTGGCCACACAAAATATTGACACTTTAGACCCAATTTGGACATTTTCACTTAAGGGGTGTACTCACTTTTTGTTGCCAGAGGTTTAGACATGAATTACTGTGTTTGAGTTATTTTGAAGGGACAGCAATCTTACACTGTTATACAAGCTTTACATTGTAGCAAAGTGTCATTTCTTCAGAGTTGTCACATGAAAAGATATAATAAAATATTCACAAAAATGTAATAGGTGTACTCACTTTTGTGAGATACTGTAGGTCCCCCTTTTTTCCATTTATGTATAGCTTTCCTAGTTTGTTATATCATAAAACTTATTAGACCATTATTACAAATATGAAGATGAGAGCTGAAAAGGAGGATCCAAGATTCCTCAACATGTTTCGCAAGATGAGCCGCTTCATCGGGAGGTTATAGAAATTGAAAATATGTTCCTGATTATCCAAATAAACACATACAAGGTAGTAAATCACAAGAGTACAAGTATAACCCATATACAAACTCATATTATATACAAAAAGGAAAATAATCAGAAATTTGCTCATGATTCACTAAAAGCAGCGTGTCCCAGTAAAGTCCACGGGGTAGCTATGCTTTGGGGCAAGTGTGAGAATGCACAGACAAGGTCCACTAGGAAGAGGGGATGCAGAAAATAGGAATCTAGGTGCTGGTCTGCTAAAGGCAGAACACCCAATGAGACCAGTGTGTATAGATGTATGTGTATGTGTGTGTGTAATAAATATATAGATATATATCTATATTTCATGAAGAAACGTCTACCTATAGATTATAAAGACATATATACAGTATAAAAGGTCCTCCAACTGTATGTTCTAATACATAACTTCAGTATAGATATCCACTCTTTATTCACCTAAATTGGAAGGAATTTGGTGGTTCTATAACAAACATCAATATTGTAACTAATAAATACCCTTAAAGAGCAACCAACAAATCATGGTACTGATAAACAGCCTCCCCATACCTTCGTAATAATAGAACACAGAGAAATGTATAGCTACAGCAAAAACTTTAATGTAGGTAATAGCAATAAGACCACATTGGATAGAGCATGGTGGAAACCCTCAGTCAGCTTGTGTATGAGCAAGGAAAATATTTGGTTACAAAGATTTACCTTGTCAGTCTGAATCCTTTGTGCTTCCTGAAGGCCCAAGGAAGAGTCTTGCAACTCCCAAATCTACCAGTTCTGGTTGGAGTTGTCCTCTTATAGCTCAATATTTTAGTTTAAAGGGCAAAGTTCCACCTTTCTTGGTGAAGGTTAATTCCACCAGGAGTGTTGGTGCTTCCTAGGCTGTTCATTATTGGGCTTTGGTAGCTCAAGTTTGTAAGGCTGCTACCTGGTCTTCGTTTCATAGTTTTACAAAATTTTACCAAATGGATGTTTGAACTCCTGAGGACACCATTGGTCCTCGAGTCTTGCAGGCTGCTGCATGAGGTTCTAACCTGTTCTGTTTTGGTTACTTGGGTCCTGTTGGCTTGTTGCTGTGTCCCCCCCCCCCCCCCCCATATTCTGTCTTTTTGGATAGCCCCCATGTCTTAATGGATATGAAGATACCCTGTGTCCTGGGATGTACTACATGGAAAGGATTTTACAAGTAAAGCAAAAATCCAATTTGTTTTCCAGTTTGTGTACTGACTGAACAGATTTTCCATCACTTAATTTTTTTCTGCTGTGGAGATGCAATACGAAAAAAAAAACTGCCTCCTTATGCCGCGTACACATGAGCGGACTTTCCGCCATACTTGGTCCGGCGTACCGGAGTCCGTCGGACAATTCGATCCTGTGTGGGCTTCAGCGGACTTTTTTTTCTCAAAAGTTTGACGGACTAAGATTTGAAACATGTTTCAAATTTGTCCGACGGACTGGAGTCCGGTCAAAAAGTCTGCTCGTCTGTATGCTAGTCCGACAGACAAAAACCGATGCTAGGGCAGCTATTGGCTACTGGCTATGAACTTCCTTGTTTTAGTCCGGTCGTGCGTCATTACATACGTATCCGTCGGACTTTGGTTGATCGTGTGTAGGCAAGTCCGTTCATTTGGAAAGTCCGTCGAAAAGTCCGCCGGACAAAGTCTGCCGTCAAGTCCGGTCATGTGTACAAGGCTTTAGGCTTTGTCCTCGCCTCCCTTTGTTCAAAAGAGAAAAGAAAAACAGTTTTTGCTGGAACTGGGCTTTAATTCATTTAACCGCTTGCCGACCGTATAACTTGCATATATGGCGGCTACCTAGTGCATAAACCTGCACTTCTGGGTCTGGGGCGCATGCGTTATTATACACCGCGGGAGCTGATCGGCGGGTACGGCGGACTCCATGTCCGCCGGCATCCACCGATGCTTCAGTACAGAGGCAGATTGCTGGTCTGCCTCTGTAAACAAGGCAGATTGCCATACTTTTAGTACAGGAGGCATGGATCCTGTGTTCCTATAAAGCAGGAACACAGATCCATGCCTTCCACTAGTAAAAGCACCTCCCCCACTACACTGAAACACCAGCTAGGCACACTTTGATCACCTCTGATGTTAATCCCTTACCAGCCAGTGTCATTAGTACAGTAGCAGTGCATGTTTTTTTAGCACTTATCACTGTATTGGTGTCACTGGTCCCCAAAAAGTGTCAGTGTCTGGTTTGTCCGCTGCAATATCACACTCCCGCTATAAGTTTCTGATCACCGCTATAACTTTTGCGCAAACCAGGCAATCTACCCTTATTGGGATTTTTTTTACTAAAAATATTTAGCAGAATTCATATTGGCTTAAATTAAGACATTTTTTTCACTTTTTTTTATCGGTTGTGTTTTATAGCAGAAGGTAAAAAAATATTGTGTGTGTTTTATATATATATATATATATATATATATATATATATATATATATATATATATATATATATATATATATATATTATATATATCAAATCAAATACCACCAAAAGAAATCTCTATTTGTGAGGAAAAAGACTTTTATTTGGCTACAGCGTCGTACAACCGCACAATTCTCATTTAAAGTGTCGCAGCGCCGTATCGCAAAAAATGCCTTGGTCATGAAATCTAGCACAATCTAAATAACAAAAATGATACTGCTGTGATCTAGAGTCTTCCTAATTCAGCATCAGAAATAGACTTTAGTATAGACACACGATACAGCGCTAAGTTTACTTCATGTGAGTATTGCATACTTTGTCACAAACTTTGCACATTTTGAAGATCTTAATTAAGCTTCTGGCGCTGTGCTGAGTGTGTGTATTATGTTTTTTTTTGTGTGTGTAGAATTATGTATATGTGCAGCAAAGCATTGCTGTATAATTTTCTAAAGCAGAAGTTGACATATCCTCTATCGTTTTATATTAACCTGGTGTGTCCTTTTCTCCAGGTAAAATATGAGTGCCTCTCTGATGAGATAAAAATAGGAGATTACTATCTACGTCTGCTTTTGGAAGAAGATGAGAATGAAGAAAACAGTGTTATAAAGCAATCGTAAGTACCCACACGATGGATATATTTGGTAGTTTGTGTTTTCGGATTCCAGAAATGTCCATATAAAGCCTATTTTGCATGTTTTGCTGCAGGAATGAATTTTTCAATGAACTCTACCACCGTTTCCTCCTCACTCCTAAAGTGAACATGAAGTGCTTATGTTTACAAGCCCTAGCCATTGTTTATGGCAGATGCCATGAAGAAATAGGGCCTTTTCCAGACACAAAGTACATCATTGGAATGCTTGAGAGGGTAATTTGTTTCTTGTGATAATGGAAACCGCAATCGCATTTTAGTTGTGCTTTCATAGCATTGTTATTCCTCGGGTCCTGAACCTGGCTTGCAACTTCTCTTGAACTGGACAGATAATGAGATATTACAGACTGTCTGATTGTGAAACTTTTAGATACATCTTGTGGGATTTGCTGAAACTTTTTGTTCTGAGCCAACCAATTAGTCTACATGGCTATCATAAAAAATTACCGCGCTTCCCTACACCCCCCAAGCTGCAGTCCTAATCCTCAGGTACAAAGAATCAAAATAGATAAAGCAATAAAAAGAACTGCGCTATAAAAATAAAATTAAAAAGACTGTGCTAAAAAAATATATGAATATATGAAATGACACAGAAATTGTGTTGCATTCACCTATTAATTATATATGTGAACCCAAATAGCAACATAATAACACAATCAGTGTTTCACGATAATTTCGGTTGTATCAGGTCATCTGATTGTTATTATGTTGCTATTTGGGTTCACATATATAATTAATAGGTGAATGCAACACAATTTCTGTGTCATTTCATATATTCATATATTTTTTTAGCACAGTCTTTTTAATTTTATTTTTATAGCGCAGTTCTTTTTATTGCTTTAGTCTACATGGCTATTCCATTAGAAGAAAAAACACTTTGAAGTGCTCCTAAACAAAAATTCCACAGAGTTCTCCAAAAACACTTGCTACTACTTTTAATACCTTTTTTTTTTTTTTTTGTTAATACCTAACCCCTAACAACTCCCCATTTCCTCCTCAAACCTCACCCTTTTTTCATTTTCTTTCCCTTTCCTTTTTTTTTCCTCTTCTATGTCTTCTTGCCCTTGTTTTCCCTTTCCCCCTGCTCTCCCACAATCTAACATTATACCACCATCCCAACTTTCAGCCCTTAGAAATTACACAATAAACTGTTTTCAAAAACACAAAGTTTATTAACTGCTAAGTTGCAAAAATTACAGAGCACCATCTTGTTCAAACATTTTTCTCAATATATTGATGATAGAGGTTACTTGTTGGAAAACGCGGAATACTTGATTCTATAATATGTACTTTATCCACAATCTAGAACTGTAATGGTAAAATACTATGTTCAAAATGCAATAAAAATTGTAAAATAGAAAGGAATAAATCCTGTCAATTTTAAAGTGTAGGAACATCCTCAAAGTGGGTCTTTATGCTCAGTTACTGGACCTTTTGATGGGCAAAGCTCTGATACTTTTTGAAACTTGGCTATTTCTTCAACTTTTTGACTTTTAAAGCTAAAGCCCCAATAAGAATGTAGACTGTTATGGCGAGCTTTGGGATTTTTCTTTGCCAAGGTAAATTATATTTTTGATCTGTTTGATATATTTTAAATGAAAAATCAGTTTCTTTAAAAGTAAATTGTAATTTATTTGGCATTTGCTTCAATTTTTTTTCTTATTTTAGTGCACAGACAGACTAGAAAGGGACAGGCTCATCTTATTTTTAAACAAGCTGATTCTTAATAAGGTAAGTTATCAGTATTTGGTGTTGAATATTAAACACTTGTAAGCTTTCTTAATGCTATAATGTTGCCCATCTTTTAGGATTCATTGACAGCTGCCTTTGACCTGCAAGGACAGGAAGGGGCGAGACGCTGGACATGAATCTCCAACCGATACAAATGGAAATTATTAGCTCAGCCTGATGGCTTAGGTTCCGCAGCTCTCAGAAAACCTTGCTATATAGAAGGCAGCCAGCCAATGTGTTTAGGAGGCTCTACTGGTCTGCCGCCAACATAGGCACTCACATGCTGAGCATTTTCCTGGCTTTGACATATCCAGAATGTTTATTGTTGGTTTCTTGGATGCTGTTTTAGGCAGTGTAGCACTGTTGAAGGGGAAATAGGTTAGGCCCTGGATTGTGTTGGCTGCCTTTTTTTTTTTTCATTTTGGTCACTTGTGGAATTAAATACTTATGGTGTTTTTTTTTTCTTTTTGGCTTGGGTATATATTCAACCTGCATTTGGCCTGCTTCAAGCTCCTTTTGCATTAACATAGACTTGCATGGGGAGAGAAGCAGTTCTGGAGCAGACCAAAGCCCATTAACACTGATCCTGTTGAGTTGAGTTGAGGTGAGTTGTAGCTTTTGAAAAGTAGAACTACTTGACAAATTCTTGACAATCTCTTGAGTTTGTTAATCAGTTCCCACCCTTTTTGTTGGATTATTTCCTTTTATAAAATGCAGTAGGTGGAACACACAAAGGTTGTCTGTAACATATGGACAAGAACAGACACATGAACTATGTCTGAGAGAGCTTGCTTTTAGAGTATTCAGGTTTTACAAAAAGCCAGGCAATGCCCCAGCCTACGACACCCCACGCATAGTAAGCTGCAAAAGTAATTTTAAATAGTGTACAATAGTTATCATATGGAACAAACTGTTTTTGGTAAAACTAACGGGCAAAGAAAAATGTCTACAAATAAGGCATTTTGATCTATGACAGGGTAATTAGTCTAGTGCAGGGGTCTCAAATGGCGGCCCTCCAGCTGTTGCGAAACTACAAGTCCCATCATGCCTCTGCCTGTGGGAGTCATGCTTGTAACTGTCAGCCTTGCAATGCTTCATGGGACTAGTATCGCAACAGCTGAAGGCCTGCCAGTTTGAGACCACTCTAGTGACAATGCGCTGTGTATGGTTAGCAGTCCAAAGGCTTGGTAGATTGCACTAATGCTACAGACTTTGCTGCTACTGCTTTAAAATAAAATGGTTATGGTTATAGTTTAATGAAGCTTTTTGACCTTTTCCTTCCCTTCCAGAAAAATGTGAGAGATGTGATGGACTCCAATGGAGTCAGGATCCTGGTTGATCTTCTTACCTTGGCACATCTTCACACCAGCAGGGCTACAGTTCCACTTCAGGTAAGTAGATTATCTTTAATGCTTTCACAATTTTTTAGTAGTCTTTACTTTTTTTAAATAAAGCTGGCCAGTTTAGCAGTGGCCAGCTTTAATTTCCGAATTTCGATAAGCGAGTGGCCGTCCGTGCTCAACAGAAGTAGATTGTCTGAACAGCTTCTGTCGAAGGGGCTTGCTGGAAAACTTTTCTTAGTTGGCTGCAGCTGAAAACAAAATAAAAGCTATGGCCAACTCAAGACTCATGTCACACTGGTAATTCTTTAGCATTGATTTGTATCCACTACAGAGTTGCTTTTTTTAGGGCATTTTCAACATGTTACATGTTGGCCTTTAACCAAACTTTCATTGCAGGTGTAGCTTTCTGGTGCATGTTTTCTTAACAATGATTGACTCACATTTAAAGGATATCTCCACCTTTGAACCAGGAAAGAAAAAAAACTCTTCCTAACAGCCTCCCCCTCCTTCTTTCTCCACTGCATTTATTTTTATTCGATCATCTACTGGCCAATGAGGGTCCTTTCTTTTTTTTTCCAGGAGTAAGATGAGACTCTCATTGGACTGCACTGACCAATGGCCGGGGCCATTGCACAGATTATGCTTCTACACAGCTTCTGGGGCTGTGGATGGAGTTTTCAAGTGTACGGACCTGTACACTGCTAGCTGTGGGCGGCAGATGTTTGAAATGAAATACAGACACGTGCAGTGAGAAAAAAAGCGCAGTGAGGCTGTTACGTAGAAATTTTTTTTTCAGGTATGAAGGTGGAGATACCCTTTAAACCACCACAGTATTTGGCACTTTCACTCCCTTCCTGACCAGGCCAATTTTCGGCTTTCAGTGCGCTCACATTTTGAATGACAAATATGCAGTCATGCAACACTGTACCTAAATAAATAATACATTTTTTTTTTTTTTTTGAGACCTAGCTTTTTTTCCGTGTTATTTAATCGGCACTTTTTTTTTTTGCTATATAAGTGAAAAAAATACCAAAAATGAAGAAAAATTTTTTTTTTTTTAGTTTGTTAAAAAATTTGCAATTAAATATTAGGGATGCACCGAAAATTCAGCCGTCAAAACATATCGGCCTGAAAATGGCCTTTTCGTCAATTTGCCGAAAAAGAAAAAAGGCCGATAATGGAGCCGAAAATGGGGTGGGGGCAGGGCTTTGCCCCCCGCCCCTGGTGCCGCCCATTACGGGGGTGTCGTATAGTGCAGAAGAGAGAGGAGAGCCGCCCACACCTGGTTGATTAGAGCGTCGGGAACATCACAGATTTCATTTCAATAGCTGTGTGTTCCCCGCCGTGCGCCGCCCTTGTCCGGGCACTTTGATAGACAGATCACCCGTCCAATCCTGGGACGGGTGATCTGTCTATCAAAGTTCCCCGGACAAGGGGGAGGGACTGTATGTGACAGCGTGCGGCATGAAAGCTGTGATGTTCCTGGCGCTCTAATCAACCTGGCGGTGGCTCTCCTCTCTCTTCCCCTGCCCAGGCAAGGCTGCACTGGGGACGCCCAGGCAAGGCTGCACTGGGGACGCCCAGGCAAGGCTGCACTGGGGACGCCCAGGCAAGGCTGCACTGGGGACGCCCAGGCAAGGCTGCACTGGGGACGCCCAGGCAAGGCTGATCTGGGGACGCCCAGGCAAGGCTGCATTGATCTCTTATATCATGTCCCCAGTCTCTGGCCATCTAATGTATAAAAATATTTTTTAAAAACAGTCATTTTCGGTATCGGTTTTGGTTTTCGGCCTAGTGTATTTTTCATTTTCGGTATCGGTTTCGGCACCAAAAAACCCATTCGTTGCACCCCTTTCTTCATAAGGTCAGGTCAAAATGTATTCTGCTAATTTTTTGGGTAAAAATAATCCAAATCAATGAATATTATTTTGTTTGTGTGAAAGTTTTATAATTACAGTCTACAAACTATGGTATATACAGTGATACCTCGGTTCATGAACGTTCTGTTTACAAACAACTCGGTTTGCGAACAGAAAAGTTCACAAAAATTTTCTTCAGTAAGCGAACTCTGCTTCAGTTCACAAACACGAGCCGCGGCCATCTTCCCTGCTCTGACACGTTCATATTGAGCAGTGCAAGATGAGTCTTAGGCAAACCAGTCCACTCAGATAGGGGTTTCTGCCCCCTGACTACCGTGAGGGTAGTTTGATTGGGAATTCATATGAATTCTACAACTTTATCATGCCCTCAGATGTTCTTTCCTTGATGCACAGTACTGTTGACGTCCTTTATTTATTTATTTTTTTACTAGTAATGGCGGTGATCAGCGATTTTTATTGGGACTGCGACATTATGGCGGACACATCGGACCATTTTGGCACATTTTTGGGACCATTGGCATTTATACAGCGATAAGTGCTATAAAAATGCACTGATTATTGTAAAAATGTCACTGGCAGGGAAGGGTTTAACACTAGGGGGCAATCAAGTGGTTAACTGTGTTCCCTGTGTGTGTTTCTAACTGTAGGGGAGGGGACTCGCCTGGAGAAAATGACTATTTTCTAGCTATTAGGTATTAGCTATTAGGAACTATAGCTATTAGCTATTAGGAACTCACAATCTGTCTCTCCTCACAGAACAGGGATTTGTGTGTTTACACAAACACACGTCCCTGTTCTGCCTCTCGTGCCCACGATTGCTCGTGGCCGGCTGTCATCCCAAACGTCGGCCACGAGCATCGGCAACCCCCAAGTGCAGTGCGTGCCTGCTATCCTGCTTAAAGGAGTCGACGTATCGCTATGACGGCTTGCGGGATCGTGCCGACCTGCCACAGTATAATGACGGCGGCTGGTCGGCAAGCGGTTAAAGAAGAGCTATAATTTTTTTTTTTTTTTTAGATGTACACATGAAAGAGGTCAGCCTAATGTAAAAGACCGTATGTAATATGTTTAAAATACATTTCAGAATTTTATATACAGCATAAACATTAAAAAAAAAGTTCAGAACAGATTAACCTGATTTACATTGAACCCTATGGGAAAATTTGCCTCTGTACGCAACCAATGCGGTTTGCGACCAGAGTAGTTACACGAATTAAGTTTGTGAACCGAGGTAAGGTATTGCTGTATTTGAAAATTGATTATTCCTGATGTGCTGACTGCCTATCTCATTTCACGAGGCCCAAAATGCTAGCACAGTACAATTACCCCCCAAATGACCCCTTTTTGAAAAGTAGACAGTCCAAGGTATTTAGTAAGAGGCATGGTGAGCTTTTGTACATTTTTTTTTGTCAGTTTGTGAAAAAAATAAATCATTTACCGTAATTTCCTAATTTTCCAAAAAAACTTGTTAAGCTGTAACACGTTATTTCTCACACACAGCATAGGCATACTTATAATTACACCCCAAAACACATTCTGCTATGTCTCCTGTGTATGAGGATACCACATGTGTGAGACTTTTTCACAGACTAGATGCATAGAACACCCACAAAGTGACCACATTTTAGAAAGCGAACACCCAAAGGTATTTTTTTTTTTTTAAGAGGTCTTTTTTTTTTTTTTTTTTTGCACAAGAAAATGAAAATACATTTTGTATAGTTGTAAATTTAATAAGATATTTCGCACACACAGCATGAGCATAGTTAGAATTACACCCTAAAACACATTCTACTACTCCTCCTGAGTATGGCGATATGTTTGAAACTTTTTCACTTTTTGGACTGATTATATACCAGACATTGTATCTTGTGTATAACACAATTCAACCAATTGTATCAAAACCAATGTACTATAATATAGCTTAGTATAGTGTCAGCTATAGCAGTGGGTCTATATTGTTTTTATGGTACTATATTTGTGTTAAAGAGGAAGTAAACCCTGATGGGTTTACTTTCTCTTTGTTTCCCTGCAAAGGTAAAGCATAATGGGCTACTATGCATCGCATAGTAGCCCATTGTGTCACTTACCTGACACAGGAGCCTGCGATGTCACCGCTGTCCCTTCTCCTACGAAGCGTCCATCTTCTTTCCGGGTATCGCGGCTCCGGCGCTGTGATTGGCCGGAGCTGTGATGACGTCACTCCCGCGCATGCGTGATGGTGCCCGCCACTAACGGCATGATCGCCGTTAGAGACGGTACGCTCAGTGCACCTACGGCATGCGGTGCCTGTCTTTTGAAAATATCTCCTAAACCATGTAGGTTTAGGGGATATTTCTTGCACCTACAGGTAAGCCTTAATGTAGGCTTACCTGTAGGTAAAAGTGGTCTGTAAGGGCTTACAACCACTTTAATAAAGTCTTGTATTTTTAGTTCTGGCTGGACTTTGTCTTGGCACATTGAACATCTAGCTTTCCCTTTCCGTTTTTTGTTCTATACTATTTAGGATGTGGTGCCTTAAAGTGCATATAAACCCGATTCATGAAATTTTGAGCTGAGCACATAAATCTGCCCGTATGTCTCCTGTTCCGTTCTTCTGTTATCAGCCTGTTATCTCTGACACGTGATAAAAGCAGCTGGAGTTTTGTGTTGGGGAGGATGCTATAAATAGATTAGCAGAGCCCTGAACTGTTCAAGGAAACAGTCTGAAAGTCTCTACCTATGAGGAGAGGGGGTGTGTGCCTTTCCTCCAATCAGCTGTCTTGGCTGTATGCCCAGGCTTCACTGCAGTGTTGAACAGGAAGAGAAAATATGTAGCAAAGAAGAGCACTTTCTAAAGGATATATACAGCTGAAGACAGCAGATATACAAGTAAATTTATGAAGGGAGGTTTGTTTCATCTCTGTGTATCATTTGAGGCTATTCACTTCACTGGGTGTATGTGAGGGTTTACATCCACTTTAAGCAAACTCCTCACTATCATACTATATATTGACTTTGGTCAATAAACAGGCCAGGGTCAGTAAAGGTGGTAGGCAGAGGCAACACTGCACTGGTATGGCAGTGATCAGGAATATTATAGCTGGCTTCACTGGTCTAATGAAACTGGAAACTAGTGTGACAGCAATACAGAACACTGCTGCTGACTTATAATGGTCAGGTGACACTGGGACTGGTGTGGCGACAATCAGGGATACTGTTTTTAGCTTACACTGGTGTGCTGACGCTGTAACTGGTGTGGCGTCCCTAGGGGGGGCAGAGGGGGCCCTGACCCCCCCAACATTATGCTGTGCCCCACCATATGCCCCCCCAATTAAAAAAAATTAGCATTTTTGTAAAAAAAAAAAAAAGTCTTTTTGTTTGCATTCGTAGCAGATGTGCCACATCTTACTCGGCTGCCGCAGGAGTAACACAGTCTCTATTGAGAGGGAGAGCATCCCCAGTCAACTCCTGCGGGTGATTCTTCCCCCCCTTCATCTGCTCGCTGACCCTGCATAATGCGAGCACTCACACAACCACGGCCGCCCGATATGCTGGTGACATATATCTCTTGTTTTCTGCCACCCTGGGGGGCCCCAATACAGTAGGAAGGGAGTTCACTGCAGAACATGTGAAAGGGCCCGTTGTGGGATCGTAGTAAAGGGCCCCAGGATATATATATTTGCATTTCATAGTTGCCCCCCTACTTTTGTCCCTGTTCCCCCATGTGCCCCCCCTAAATATGAAAGCTGGAGACGCCACTGGCGGTGATCATGGACAATATGACCGGTGTGGTGGTGATCAGGGACAATATGACCAGTGTGGTGGTGATTAGGGACACTGTGACCAGTGTGGTGGTGATTAGGTACCATATGACTGGTGTACAGTAATTGGGGACAGTATGACTGGCCTGGCAGTTATGAAGGACACTGTGAGTGGTGTGTCGGTGATTAGGGACGGTATGAGTGGGTGGCAGTGATTGGGGCTATTGACTGGCAGCACTGATCTGGCTACCTTGTACTGCTGTGGCGGTGATCAGAGATAATGGCTTGCAGTGCTGATCTACAGTGATAGCCGAGCAGCCAGCCATTGTACATAAACTCCGCCACAGTGGTATGAAGTCAGTAGTGACACTGCACTTCCTCTGGTGACAGGATTTAAAAAAAAAAAGAAATTGTAAAAATGAATATATATACATACAGTGAAGAAAATAATTGATCCCCTGCAGATCTTGTTTACCCACTTCCAAAGAAATGAAGGGTCTATAATTGTTATCATAGTAAAAGGAGAAAAGTGTGATCTGACCTGTCCACAGTAAAAGGCCTTCATCCCTGGCTATATGAAATAGAAACAAAGAAATAGAATGGGACGTTAAATGAGGCTTATTGCTGCAAAAATGAGTGTATGGAGTAAATATATAAAACCTTTATTGTATCAAAAGCAATTCCGTGGTCTACAAATGCATGATAATGTTTTGCAAAACATACATAACATATAAAAAGGCTGACATTTTGGTAAAAATATACCATGAACACATACACTGTATACAATGAAAAAAATCATATATAGAAATATAATAAACCCTTCATAAAAATGAGGGAGGGAAAACTTGCCGCTGGGCTCAGCAGTTTTTTTTTGTGGCCATGGCGCACGCGGCTTCGCCGCACATGCGCCGTAGCCTTTATCTGGGCGCACGTAGATTCGCATCATACGCAAATACGGCCATGCATCGCAGAATGTTCCCTGCGCACAGCCAGCTTATTTAAACTGTATGCCAAGAATTCGGTGCTTCCAGAAGGCAGCTGTGGGACACAGAGCAGGCTCTGAACCAGGCACTTGCAGCGGTTCATTTCTCCTTACCTGGGTCACATGAGTCACCAGGTGTTTGGCAGGCTAAAGGTGCTTAGCAGGATTGTTGCATAGGGGCTTGGTAAGCCCTATTAAAGGGGCTCCCTTCTGAGGTGTGTTAATACTAACACCCAGGTACTCCCTTTTTGTGGCTAGTAAATGTCTTCATAAAAGAGGAGCAGGACTAACACTACAGGGAAGGGCACACCTATGTCATCAGTAGTTCCTGATGAACCTAGTCGCATCCCTAGTGTTGCATCTCCTGAAGGACCAGAGGCTTCCGGGCAATCTGAGCAGATGCACCCATCTGGGTTTGTGCCTACAATTAACGCTGCTGCTTCACCCTTTATCACTAAGGATGAACTGTCCTCAGCCCTAGCTGGGTTAGGATTGCTGGCATGATTGCCTCCATCCCACAGGGTGACAAGAAGAGTGACAGATCCCCCTCCCTGGAGCCTCATAGTCTGCAGCAGGAATGGGTTGAGGATGGCAAAAAGCTTAAAGCTTAGGATTCTGTGGATGGCCTGGTGGAGTAGTCTGCTTCCGAGCAATCTAGACAAGAAGATACCCAGTTGGTGTCTGCCTCTCAATCACAGAGGCTTTTGATCCTGACTCTTACCGAAATGGTTCGTTCTCCCTTTAAGTTGCCTCTTGCAGAGGTTACTGAGCTTCCCTGGTCCTCTATGGCAGTGGTCCCCAACCTTTTTGGCACTGGGGACTGGCTGCGTGGAAGAAAATTGTGGCAAGGCCCGGCAGGGGGGGTGTGTGTACGCACACGCGGGGGGGGTAGGCAAATTTCGCGGGCTATTTATCGGGGCAATAGCTGGTGTTCTGCTGCTGGTACTTCAATCATCACGGCACCATGGTTGGTATGGTGTCAGAATGAATGAAGCGCATTATTATTTATATTACATTGTAATATAAATGAAATAGTTCAACTCGCCATAATGCAGAATCAGTTGGAGGACTGAGTGTGTCACTTTCCACGTCGCCTGCCACCAGATGAGGAATGCCACTTGCCGTGCTTGCCTGCCACCAGTTGAGGAATGCCACTTGCCATGCTTGCCTGCCACCAGTTGAGGAATGCCACTTGCCACATCCCCTGCCTGTGCCGCCAGATGAGGAATGCCACTTGCCGCGCTGCCTACCACCAGATGAGGAATGCTACTTGCCGCGCTGCCTGCCTGTGCCACCAGATGAGGAATGCCACTTGCCACACTGCCTGCCACCAAATGAGGAATGCCACTTGCCATGTCACCTGCCTGTGCCACCAGTTGAGGAATGCCACTTGCCACGTCACCTGCCTGTGCCTTCAGATGAGGAATGCCACTTGCCACGCTGCCTGCCACCAAATGAGGAATGCCACTTGCCATGCTTGCCTGCCACCAGTTGAGGAATGCCACTTGCCACGTCCCCTGCCTGTGCCGCCAGATGAGTAATGCCACTTGCCGCGCTGCCTACCACCAGATGAGGAATGCTACTTGCCGCGCTGCCTGCCTGTGCCTTCAGATGAGGAATGCCACTTGCCGCGCTTGCCTGCCACCAGTTGAGGAATGCCACTTGCCGTGCTGCCTGCCTGTGCCACCAGATGAGGAATGCCACTTGCCACGCTGCCTGCCACCAAATGAATGCCACTTGCCATGTCACCTGCCTGTGCCACCAGATGAGGAATGCCAGTGCCACCAGATGCGGATTTTCACTGCATTGGTGACACTGGTTCAGTGAGGGCAGGGTGAGGCAGACTGAGGGCAGGAGAGCAGAGATGCGGGCAGGCGGTGAGAGATGATGTCATCTCTCTGCTCCCCGCCGCACTTCCGACATTCTATATGCTGTGAGGGCAGAAGAGTGGTAATGCTAGGTGGACAGGGAGAGATGATGTCATCTCTCTGCTCCCCACCGCACTGCCAACATTCCTCACGTTGTGAGGGCGGAAGAGCGGTGATGCTAGGCGGGCGGAGAGAGATGACGTCTCTGCTCACCAGCCCGCTTTCCTCAAAATGTCATGCCGCCTGCCGCGGCCCGGGGGTTGATGAACCCTGCTCTATGGGATCCCTGAGGCCTCTTCAGGCCACATAGGCTTTCCCCTCTATTGGAACAGGCGATGTATGCTGATTGAGAACATCCTGAGTTTTGTTCCTCCTAAGAGATTTTCCCTTTTATATCCCATGGATGAAAAGTTTGTAAAGAAGTGGAGTATGCCAACCGTAGATGCAGCAGTCTCTTCCTTAAACAAGAACTCGACTTGTCCGGTGGATAATGCACAGGGCTTGAAAGACCCTGTTGACAAGAAATTTGGAGTCATTATTGAAGGCTTCCTTATCTTTGGCCAGTTCAGCTATTCAGCCAGCTGTTGCAGCAATTGGTATTTGCCAGTCCGTAAAGGATCAGGTCAGATGGCCTAACCGGAAGGATGATCTGCCTAAAAATAAGGCAGATATTCCTCGAGCGCTGTGTTTTGCTGTTGACACCTTTAAAGGATTCAATACAGCAGGTTTCTCGTTTGGCTCTCTTGTCTGTACATATGCATAGACTTTTGTGGCTTAAGAACTGGTCAGCCGAGCTTCCTTGTAAGAAGTTATTGGCAGGTTTCCTCTTTCATGGGGAACTTTTTATTTGGTGATCATTTGGACAAACATATCCAAAAGATTTCCGGAAGGAAGAGTTCTCTACTTCCTGAGAAGAAAAGCACCAGGCATCCCTCATTTAAAACCTTATGGACTGCTTCCTCAAATGTCTCAGCGCCAAGGCAGTTCTGCTAGTTCCGGTAGGGGGGAAGGCTGCTGCACTTTGCGGACATTTGGAGAACAATATTTCAGGACAAGTGGGTCACCTCAACCATATCCCACGGTTACAAGCTGGAGTTGTGGGGGGTTCCCCCTCAGAGGTTTTTAAGATCCAGCATTCCCTCGCATCCTCCAAAAAGAGACTTTTGGCTTCAGGCCCTACATCATTTAGTGCATCAAGGAGTGATTGTAGAGGTTCCTGTACCCGAAAGGGTATAAAAAAAATTGGATTATTATCTGTTATATAAAGGCCAACATCCCTAACTTGAATAGTGTACAAATTTCCCCTAGGAAAATGGGACTTTTTAGGCACAGATTGTGAAACAGTATATATTTATAAAAAAAGTTTTGTTTATCAAAAAAGGTAGTGTCATAGAAAGTAGCACATAGTTATAAACAACACATTGATGGTTGGGTTTTTTGTGCAAGACACAAGAGATACATATAATACCCAAAAATTTGAGCATATAACAAAATATGTAACCACAAAATACAACCATATTTCCTACGAGTTACGGAGTATGATAAACTCCTTCTTCAGAGATAGTTCGATATGTAGTTTAAAGTTTTAATGGTAATCTAAAAATACAGAATTATTTAGTAAACATATATCCAATAAGTGTTCACAATCTCAAAACATGACAGCAAATGAAAAGGGCAAAGAACATATAGATTGCATTATTCACATACTCACATGTCCATAAATGAGTAAGGTCCAAAGTGTATTAAACAAAAAGACCAGATGGCCACAATGGTTAGATGGGGAGAAGCAAGGTAGAAAGAATATTATCTCCTCACTCCGAAGAGAGGCAGACACCGCGCTCCCCCGTGTGCAAACCAGGACCGGTTCAGAAAGGAAAACTGGGGGAGAAGAAAAAACAGCCCATATAAATTGGCCGGATCGTGGGACAATGCGCCCCAATATTATTGCGGTATACATTGGCAGGGATAGGTAAGGGGATAAAAAAAGCATGTGTATTGTTACTAAAGATAACCCAAAGAAAACGCTGTACCTTAGACAATAATATATATAGTAACAGGAGACAGATTTGGTGAAGTGCTTCAAAAAGTCCCCTATTTCATCCATATAGGAGAGGGCTTTTTGGTATGAATGATGGTATCCTCCTTCGAGGCGGTGCCCTATGCCCAGTTCCATTCCATCTTGTTGGCTTGGAACAGGAGAGGACAGGCTCTGGATTATCCAATGTTCTTATCTCCTTAGGCACGCTTAAGCTTAAACTGGTGGTTGCAGGATCAGAACCTGTGATAGGGAAAATCCTTCCTTCCAGTAACTTGGAGAGTACTGACTACAGATGCCAGTCTCTCAGGCTGGGGAGCGACCCTAGAACGGCTCACAGCTCAGGGGAAATGGTCAAGGACAGATCCTTCCCACCAACGTCCTGGAATTACGGGCAGTACGACTGGCCATACGGTCCTAGATGGTGGAGCTTCAGGACTGCCCTATTAGGGTTCAGTCCGACAATGCCACTGCAGTGGCCTATATAAACCACCAAGGCGGTACCAGGAGTCGTTCAGCTCTGAAGGAGGTGAACCACATACTAGCTTGGGCAGAGGGGTCATGTGCCGATTCTATCGGCAGTCCATATTCCGGGAGTAGACCACTGGAAGGCAGATTATCTCAGCCGCCAGCAGATCTGCCCTGGGGGAATGATCCCTACACCCAGGCGTGTTCCAGGAAATTTGCCAATGTTGGGGATGGCCAGAGGTCGACCTACTGGCATCCAGGTTCAACAACAAGCTACAGCAGTTTGTGTCCTTAACAAGAGATCCTGTGGCAATCAGAGCAGATGCTCTGGTAGTTCCATGGAGCCATTACTCCCTGGTTTATGCTTCCATTGCCAATTGGGTCTGTCAATTGGTCATTCAGGCCTATGGTCTGAAATGTAAAGCTCCTCCCTATAGGGTGAGAGCTCATTCTACCAGGGGTGTAGGAACCTCCTGGGCTTTTCGTCATCAGGTATCTGTGGCTCAGATTTTGTAAGGCTGCCACCTGGTCTTCAGTGCATACGTTCACAAAATTTATCAAGTGGATGTTCGAGCAGCAGGATTCGGCTTTTGGCCGCAGTGTACTGCGGGCTGCCATATAAGGTCTGATGGCTATTGTTTGGCAGGGTGTCTCCCTCCCCTCAAAGACTATTGCTCTGGGATGTTCCAGCAGGTAATGAATATTAGTTTAACTCTGTGTCCCATGATGTTTTAAAAAGAAATTGGGATTTTTTTAGTCATACTTACCTGTAAAATCCTTTTCTTTGAGTACATCATGGGACACAGAGGTCCCTCCCCATATATATACTGTGTGTGTGTGTGTGTGTGTGTATATATGTGGAGATATATATATATATTGCCTTGAAAAAGTATTCATACCTCTTTAAATGTTCCAACCAAAAACGTAAATTTATTTTATTGAGATTTTATGTGATAGACCAACACAAAGTGGCACATAATAGTGAAGTGGAAGGAAAATGATAAATGGTTTTCAATTTTTTTTTTTTTTACAAATATGTGAAAAGTGTGGCATGTTTTTTTTTTTTTTTTTTTTTTATTCAGCCCCCATGAGTAAATACTTTGTAGAACCACTTTTCGCTGCAATTACAGCTGCAAGTCTTTTTTGGGGATGTCTCTACCAGCTTTGCCCATCTAGAGTGACATTTTTGCCCATTCTAACCTTGCAAATTACCGTATCTTAAGCTTTGTGAACAACAATTTTCAAGTCTTGTCACAGGTTCTCAATTGAATTTAGGTCTGGACTGGGTTATTCTAACACACAAATATATTCTTTTTTTTTTTTTTTGCCAATTTGTTTTTATTAATATTTTCCCTAGTACAAAAAACACAAAAAGAAACTATCACGCCACACAGGGCAGGATTCATAGAAAAGACGAGTAAAAATAAAGAAACTCCCACAATATTCTCCCCCCCCCCCCCCCCCCCCCAGTCCAGGTTTACCTCCCTGTAGACAAATCCACCTTCCCGGATGCAATTCCCCTAAAACAAAAGGGGTAAGTATACCAACATCATATTATAGGCATCAATATAACGATTTCACAGCTCTCAGGATAATAAGGCTATCAATCATCCCTACATACAGCTATCTAAGCAGAAGTCGGTGCCTAAATAATCCCAATGTTGGTACAGGAATTACAGAGCCATATACAACCATATTCATCACCACCCAGACAACCTCCTCCCTATTAGTACAATCATATAATCATTAGGCTACAGAAAGATTGCTGTCCAACCAAATCTTCCAAACTTTGTCAAATTTCTTTGGACACCCTCTGCTCAGGTATGTTGCGTTTTAGAACAAAATCGCCTTATTCACATACCCCTTTCAGTACGACAGTGAGGGGGTCGTGGGTTTCTTCCAGGAGAGGATCAGTGTCTTGCTCGCATAAAACAATAACAAGCTAAGCAAAGTACGCTGTGCCCTAGTAGGTGCCAAGCCCTAATGCATGAATATTCTTTGATCTAAACCATTCCATTGTAGCTCTGGCTGTATGTTTAGGGTCTTTGTCCTGCTGGAAGGTGAACCTCTGCCAAAGTCCCAAGTCTTTTGCAGACTCTAACAAGTTTTCTTCTAAGATTTCCCTGTGTTTGGCTTCATCCATCTTCCCATCAACTCTAGACAGCTTTCCTGTCCCTGCTGAAGAAAGGCATCCCCACAACATGATGCTGCCACCACCACCATATTTCACGGTGGTGGTGATGATGTGTTCAGGGTAATATGCGTCGTTCATTTTCCGCCACACATAGCATTTTGCTTTTAGGTCAAAAAATGTAATTTTGGTCCAGAGCACCTTCTTCCAAATGTTTGCTATGTCCCCCACATGGCTTCTCACAAACTGCAAATAGGACTTCTTATGGATTTTTTTTCAACAATGGTTTTCTTCTTGCCACTCTTCCATAAAGCCAGATTTGTGGAGTGCTCGACTAATAGTTGTCCTGTGGACAGATTCTCCCACCTGAGCTGTGGATCTCTGCAGCTCCTCCAGTGTTACCATGGGCCTCTTGGCTGCTTCTCTGGTTATTGTTCTCCTTGCCTGGCCTGTCAGTTTAGGTGGAGGGCCATGTCTTGGTAGATTTGCAGTTGTGCCATACTGTCCATTTTCAGATGATGGATTGAACAGTGCTCTGTGAGATGTTCAAAACTTGGGATATTTTTTTTATAACTTAACCCTGCTTTAATTTTCTCCACAACTTTATCCCTGACCTGTCTGGTGTGTTCCTTGGCCTTCATGATGCTGTTTGTTCACTCAGGTTCTCTAACAAACCTCTGAGGGCTTCACAGAACAGTTGTATTTATACTGAGATTAAATTACACACAGGAGGGCTCTATTTACTAATTAGGTGACTTCTGAAGGCAATTGGTTTCACTAGATTTTAGCTAGGGGTATTAGGGTAAAGGGGGCTGAATACAAATGCACGCCACATTTTTCACATATTTATTTGTAAAAAAAAAAAAATTGAAAAACATTTATCATTGCGCTGTGTGTGTGTGTATATATGTGTGTGTGTGTATATGTGTGTATGTGTATATATATATATATATATATATATATATATATATATATATATATATATATATATATATATATATATATATATATATATATATATATATATATAATGAAAGGCAAGGTGATTGATGGACGTTATGTTTCACCTCGCACGCGTTCAATTGCAGAGAACTAAGGTGGAATCCGGTCCGGGTTTTACCAGCCATCTTGGCAGGGTTGGTTCAGGACCAGATTTTGCAGTCCACTTGTGTCCATCAACAGGTGGTATAAATAAAGCAGGACTGGAGCAAACAATTGCTCTTGGCCTGGGACTCAGGAAGTCATACATGAGAAAGGGCTACTGATGTGATGTCTGCTTCGTTAGACACAGAAAAAAGGTTTGCAATATCTTTGTTTTGTGGGTGACTAGGAGAAGCCCTTCACCTGTGAGTTAGGATCTGGAACTGTTTAGTTAGTGCCTGGATGACGAGAAATTATTTTCTGTTTTGTTTATTTGATATTCGTGCAACCATTTAAAAATACAACTAGCTATTGGTCAGATTTTAAGAAAACCTGCCGTTTGGACTACCCTTTACCCCAGGGAAGGTGATCCCCATTAAGCTAACCCATATACATATATGTGTGTATAGATAGATAGATATATTATATACACACACATAGTGGGCACTGAAAGTATTCAGACCCCCTTAAATTTTTCACTCTTTGTTATATTGCAGCCATTTGCTAAAATCATTTAAGTTCATTTTTTTCCCTCATTAATGTACACACAGCACCCCATATAGACAGAAAAACACAAAATTGTTGACATTTTTGGAGATTTATTAAAAAAGGAAAACTGAAATATCACATGGTCCTAAGTATTTAGACCCTTTGCTCAGTATTTAGTAGAAGCACCCTTTTGATCTAATACAGCCATGAGTCTTTTTGGGAAAGATGCAACAAGTTTTTCGCACCTAGATTTGGGGATCCTCTGCCATTCCTCTTTGCAGATCCTGTCCGACTCTGTCAGGTTGGATGGTAAATGTTGGTGGACAGCCATTTTTAGGTCTCTCCAGAGATACTCAATTGGGTTTAAGTCAGGGCTCTGGCTGGGCAATTCAAGAACAGTCACGGAGTTGTGAAGCCACTCCTTCCTTATTTTAGCTGTGTGCTTAGGGTCATTGTCTTGTTGGAAGGTAAACCTTCGGCCCAGTCTGAGATACTGAGCACTCTGGAGAAGGTTTTCATCCAGGATATCCCTGTACTTGGCCACATTCATCTTTCCCTCGATTGCAACCAGTCGTCCTGTCCCTACAGCTGAAAAACACCCCACAGCATGATGCTGCCACCACCATGCTTCACTGTTGGGACTCTATTGGACAGGTGATGAGCAGTGCCTGGTTTTCTCCACACATACCGCTTAGAATTAAGGCCAAAAAGTTCTATCTTGGTCTCATCAGACTAGAGAATCAGATTTCTCACCATCTTTGAGTCCTTCAGGTTTTTTTTTTAGCAAACTCCATGCAGGCTTTCATGTTTCTTGCACTGAGGAGAGGCTTCCGTCAGGCCACTCTGCCATAAAGCCCTGACTGGTGGAGGGCTGCAGTGATGGCTGACTTTCTACAACTTTCTCCCATCTCCCGACTGCATCTCTGGAGCTCAGCCACAGTGATCTTTGGGTTCTTCTTTACCTCTCTCACCAAGGCTCTTCTCCCCCGATAGCTCAGTTTGGCCCGACGGCCAGCTCTAGGAAGGGTTCTGGTCGTCCCAAACGTCTTCCATTTAAGGATTATGGAGGCCACTGTGCTCTTAGGAACCTTAAATGCAGCAGAAATTTTTTTGTAGCCTTGGCCAGATCTGTGCCTTGCCACAATTCTGTCTCTGAGCTCTTCAGGCAGTTCCTTTGACCTCATGATTCTCATTTGCTCTGACATGCACTGTGAGCTGTAAGGTCTTATATAGACAGGTGTGTGACTTTCCTAATTAAGTCCAATCAGTATAATCAAACACAGCTGGACTCAAATGAAAGTGTAGAGCCATCTCAAGGATGATCAGAAGAAATGGACAGCACCTGAGTTAAATATATGAGTGTCACAGCAAAGAGTCTGAATACTTAGGACCATGTGATATTTCAGTTTTTCTTTTTTAATCTGCAAAAATGTCAACAATTCTGTGTTTTTTCTGTTAATATGGGGTGCTGTGTGTACATTAATGAGGAAAAAATGAACTTAAATGATTTTAGCAAATGGCTGCAATATAAAAAAAAGTGAAACATTTAAGGGGGTCTGAATACTTTCTGTCCCTTCTGTGTGTGTGTGTGTGTAAATAATATATAACACTCATAATTTCTTTTTTTAATTACATCCTGTCATCAGAGCAGTGCAGTGTTACCTTGGTGATGCTGCACCACTCTAGGGAGGTGATTTGAATTTTTTTTTTCACTATGATTGCCTATACAGCCATGATGGCTGTATAAGCTATCATTTCTGACAGTTCTCAGCTGTGATTGGCTACTGTGATTGACCCTGTACCATGTGATCACTTTGCCCGATCAGAGATCACGGTAATTCTCAGAGGCTGTATGAATGACAGCCATGTTCAGTACTGTACATGTGATCGATGGGATTGGTCACACTCCGGTGATCTGCTGCACTGGACACAGCTGTCCCGGGGCATGCACAAGGTGCAGTTCTGGGGGGACGTATGGGTATGTCCTTCCAGAATGGTGCTCGACCCTGCCCAGCTGTATGTGTACAGTGGCTGGGTGGGCAGCGATTTATAAGATACCTTACACCGGTATTTAGGCTCCGCTCACACAGCTGCGCCATTCATTTACAGTGATATGTGAATGAATAAGCTACAAATCCCATCTGCCTCTGTGGAAGACTAACTTGTAGTTCTCAATAGATTATGAGTTTGTTGATCAGTGCACTCATGGTCCATTGGCACTTCCTGCAACTCAGTAACTGAAATCCTGTATAGAACTACCACTGGTTATGGGTGCAGTACTTTGCAGGCTGCTATGTAAAAAGAATGAATACACACTTTTGTTTTTATCTTCATGAACATATTGGAATATTTTATGTTCACCTGACTATTTTTTTTGTCCTGACTATAAAAAAGGATATATATATATGTAAAACCATATACATATTTTTTTTCTCCAGAGCAATGTTATTGAAGCATCTCCTGATATGAAGAGAGAAAGTGAGAAGGAATGGTATTTTGGTAATGCAGACAAGGAAAGACGTGGCCCTTACAGTTTTGTTGAGGTAAAGTATAAAAGATGATTTCCAGATAATACATTTGTGGTGACTAAAGAAAAAAAAAATAGGGAATAATGTCTGTGACGGTTCCCATTTATTCCAGGTCAGGGTATATTCCTAGTGGTAGCTGGTCACATCAAATTGGACTTGTTCTGTAATGATGAATACATTAATACCACTCATTTTAAGGTTTCAGAAAGTACAACAGATGCAGGCATTGTAAAGATTACACATAAACATTAAAGTGACAGAGGCAGAAGGTTGAATGTGATATGTGCATGGGATGACCTTTATATTGTAGGACACCACTAACTTTAAAGAAATGGAAGACACAAGAAAGAGGGAACCTAACTTGAGTGTGCAATAGAGCAAGACCTGGAGGAAAAGGGGATTGGCTGGGTTTGGAGAGGAGGGGTTTAGGGCCAGGATTCTCAACAGCCCTGCATAAAAGACAAAATAAATTGTTTACATCTAATTCAAGGAGGTGGCGGTCAAAGTCGGCTGGTAGAAAGTATGTAACCCATGGTTTCCAGACCCTGCGAATTTTGGGCATAGTGCCTTGCAACTTAGTTGTTAGCTTTTTACTTTTTGAAGTAGAGCCATGCATTACCGATGGTCTGTTTAGTGGCCATCAGAACGTGGGTCGTGAGTGTAAATTGGTGTAAATATGGACTCACAGGAAGCAATTGTTGGATCGGAATATGTAAAATTTTGTATACTTGCGACCATAATTTTTGGACAGTAGAGCAGGTCCACAAGGGTATGTAGAAATGTGCCTGCTTCTGAACAGTCACAAGCTATCCTGGAGCAATATAAGCTAGTTGACTGGATACATACTATATAGCACCGAAACAGCACTTTATAAGTAGTTTACACTGCTGGATCATTGCGTTAGCATGATTTGGTGGTATCCCAAATTTGAGCCCACGCATCATGTTCCAATTCTGTTCCCAGATCTGGTTAATTTTGATGCATAGTTGAGACCTTGCTGTGTACTTGGCTAACAGATGCTACAAAGAGGGGACGTTTCTCTGGTTCTAATATGTGTCAGGAACATACATAAGCATTTAAAGTCATATGGGTAACTTAATACAGTCAACATTGAATGTGTAAATGTAGATGTTGACTGTCCAAGAGCATCATTGGAGGTGTGAATGTTTTCAAAATTACCCTGTTTGAATGTATATAGCAACAATTTGTGATGCTACTATCCTTAAGTTGCAATCCAATTATGAGATCAGCACCTGTGCCAAACTACAGCCTCCACAAGCTGCTTGAACCAGACATCCAATTTCAGCTAAAGTGGGCTTTAGTCATAGCATGCCATCCCACTTGAGCTAAAACGCATCAGAAGTTTGGTGTATTGGATCTTTTGCTTCTGATGGAATTTAAATTAAGAGGTATTTTTTATGAGTATCGGACACAGGGTTGCCAACCTTCTTCAAATTGGACCCCCTGTTTTAATACTCACCATGGTGACACAAAGTTGTTGGGAGCTGGTAATTGTTCAGGTCACACAGTCCAAAGTGTAAATTGCTTTTAAATCACTGTGGTAGAGATGTAAAAACAGCATTATATGTGGGTAATGGGGGATTTCCTGCTTCCTTTTTTGGCGAATGGTTCCAGTCTGACAACTTTCAAATGAAGGGCTTTGCTTAACTGAAGTTTATTACTAGACAGCAAAATGAGAAAATCAGGGAGTTGTAAAGACCTGTATTTAAAGCTGCGTGTATATCATGGTGCTTGCTTGGTGCTCTAACTTAATAAAGGTCAATAAGCGTTTGGGGATTAGCCATGTACACCTCCAAATCGATCAGACCATTCACTTTTAAAAGTGAGTGGAATACTTTTTAATCTTTTTATCTGCTATAATAAAATACTACACTTGGTTTACATATCTTTGGTAGTCTGATGTTGTGATGTTCCTGGAACGTTTAAAAGATGATAGAATGGTATCTCAGAAAATCTACTAAGATATGGTGTGATCGATTTGGAGGTGTATATGGTTAATCCCACAGCTCTTATTGACCTTTTAAGTTAGAGGTCACTGGATTGGCAGTGACTCCGCATTTTTTGTAATAGTAGTGGTGGTGTAAGTCGGTGCACTACTGGAAGAATATCTGTCAAATATAGAAGATGTCTTCACTTGGTGTGTGGATTATAATGCAAAATTTATGGACATTAATATTTGTGTTTTTTATGGACATTTGATTGTCTTAGTGATATTTTCCTTTCCTTTCCTTCCATTGGTGGAAGGTAATGGTTACTTTTTTTTTTTTTTTTTTTTTTTTATAAGGTAGGGTTTTCACACACACTGATGCTTGGGTGGTGATGTTTCAAACAACTTCCAGTTGATACACTTCCACCTGTCCTTTCTGCCGAAAATGCAATAAGCATGTCTGCTCCTCGCTACCTGCTTCTCCAGAGACAGACACAGAACATCTGTCAGAGCCTAGGTTATAGAGGCTCCTTTCCTGGGCACACAAATACCCTCTCATTCCATATCCATTTTGTTAGTACACAACAGAAGTTCCCTTTGCTTAGCAATGGTGAAGACAAGGCGTATAGTAGTTGAGAAAAGGGGCCTAATAACACTCAAGCTATTGATGGCACCAAGCAAAACACTCAAGGTGATACCTGTTCCCCTGAACTAGAGCAAGATCCCATAATAACATGGCTCCATTTCTCTAATTCCAGTTCCCTCTCAGACAGACAACAAATGGCCTATCTGACTGAGGTTGGTTTTACTGCAATTATGCCTAATTTCTTTGGGAAACTTCCTTTCTGAAGTCCTCGATCTTCAGGCCCAAAAGCGCATTTCTGTCTCTTCCCCACCTGATCCTCCTAACCTCTTCAAAAAATATATTGTGGAGAGTGAGGTGAACACCGAAAAGGATCCAGCAGAGGAATTTTCACTTTCTCTACTCAGACACAAACTAAGGTTTCAAACAATATGCTTTCTACTCTGATCTCACTTTTTGGTGTGGTGCACACTATCCTTTTTTTTTTTTTTTTTTTCTAAAAAAACAAAAAACAAAAAAAAAAACACCAGAATCTCCTCAGTCTAAAAAAGATCTTATGGGCACTTTAAAGCTGACAAAGATTAAAAAGACTTTTCCCCTACTGACCCAAATTAACTGTGCCTTGCATGAGGATTGGCCCAATCCTGAAAAGTTATCCAGAAGTACTAAGTTTTATATCTGATGTAAAGGGATTTATGAAAAATGGTCTGTCTGAGGCTGTGTCCACTTGTCAGACTGTAGCTGGTCTAGACAAATGAATAGAGATCATAATTTAGGTTTGAAGACCCTGTTCTCCTAGAATAATTGCAGTTTATGCCTATGGCACTGCTATTTTGTGTTGATGCCCTGGAGAAGGTTATTCGCCAGGTCTTTAGGATAACACCATTGTCTTTGCAAATTTGTCTTTTGAGCCTGCTTGTAAGAGGTGTCTTTTGCATTTGATACATCTTTTAAGGACATCACTTTGGGGAAATTACTGCCACCCCACTAAAAACAACCTAAACCTACTACTACGGATTAGTACCGCTTTTCACTAAAAGGGGTTCTTTCACTTTTCCCCGACATTCTCCTCCAAGTCAAAGTATTGAGTGCATCCTTTTGTTGCAAGCCTTGGACCTCGGAACCCTCCAGGCCTACTCAGAAACGATCTTCACAAGGACTGGGCACTCCCACTCTGGAGTGGGGCGCGCCTGTCTAGATCAGAAACATTCTGGACCTCTGGATGGAATCTGTTTCCAGGGGCTTCAAAATAGAATTTCTATTCATGCCTCCCTCCTCGGTTCCTACTCCCCAATCTGCTAGCTTCACCTCAAAGTTGGTCAGATTTGTGGGCTACCCTGAATCAACTTGAGGCACTTGAAAGGGTTCAAAGGGTTTTGCTCAAACGTATTTACTGTTCCAAACCAAACAATGGTCCTGTGTACTGATATCACTACCATGATGGCAGTGCTCAGCAGCTGCAGGACTTTGGGATGTCTACACAAGTGAGTCTTTTTAAAAGTAACGTGCATGTAATCTTTTAAAAAGGTGTTTGCTAAAATGACTGGTCTGGCAACAGGGTCTCTTTTTAAAAAGGCTTAGCCCCAAAAGTAGAAGAGAAGAATGTAAAAAAGCTGCAGCATGTCCTCCTTTCATTCAGCTGTCTTTAAACTTTAGGGCTAAGCTCTCCATTTTAAATATTTACCCTAACTTGCTTTGTTTTTATACCTGGTTGTTTTCCTTTAATACTGAAACATCTTGGGTTCTCCCGGCATTATTTTGTGACAGTGTTGTGCAATTAAAGAGAAGTTATCGCTGAATGAAAAAAAAAAAAGCTGGTTAAAGACCCCAGGGGGACCCTGTATGCATAGCATTTCTCCCAATTTAAATGGTGTCTAATAGCTAGCCCCTCCCACTTGCCCACTTGCCAAGCTATCTGACCACACTGAACAGAGGAGAAAAAGTTCTGACTGACAGCTCAGCAGGAGACAGGCAGTGCACAAAGAGCCTGCTCCAACTCCTGAGCTGGCAGACAGAACACCATTCTGCTTTGCAGGGCTGTCTCCTTATCTGTCCTGTTACAATGAGTCCAGACTTGTTGCCGGACACAAGATATTTGGGGCACAGAGAGGGCAGAAACTGTGTCATGATATATTGTCAATTATTGCAAATGAAGAAGAGCATTTATTTGTTCCAGAGAGGCTAGTGTGGTTGCAGATGTATCCTGTTGTCAGCTTGTGTTTTTGTGAATGAAAGTGCTCTTCTCCAGCCACAATCATTCACAACACAAGCTGACAGTTTCCAGTTTCTGAAAAGCAAGCACCCGTTCCAAACTCTGTTAAGGGGGAACTACAGCCAGTAATGACAGAAAATAAATATTTTTTATACTTTACATCCGCTGCTCAGATTTTCACGGGACTGTGATTTGTGCAGAGGGAACCCCTCTGATTTAACCAGCCTTTTTTTTTTCCTGCTGGGAATACTACTTCTTTAAAGAGTTGCTCCTTATAGTTCCTTTATAAAATGTCTCATTTGTGCAGCAAAGATAACATAGTCTTATTTTGATAGATGCAAGAGTTCTGGAACAATGGAGTACTAACCTCGAAAACGCGCTGCTGGGCCCAGGGGATGGATGGTTGGAGGCCTCTGCAAGTCATACCCCAGCTGAAATGGTGTTTGCTGGCAAGCGGTCAAGCTGTCCTAAATGAAACTGATTTGGCCACTTTAATTTTAAATATGCTTATCACTATGTGTTCATACTTTCCCAGCCGGTAAGCTGCTGCAGATAATGTACATTGTAACCGTTTTAGAGATTTTATTTCATTTTTTTTCTTTTTGCTCATGCATTGTCATTTAGCAAAGAAAAATCTTTGGTAATAAGGAAGCTGTTTGTCTCTGAGGTCATTTCGATTACTGATACAAATCTAATGTGTGAGCTTTCCTTGTTTACTGTTGGCAACCCAATTATGTTGACCAAGCCAAACTGTGCACAAAAGTGACATAAAGGACATGATGCAGTAAAAAGCTGAATCTTTGCAGAATACTTGTATTCAGTACATATTTTCTGTTTCAATAGTTTTATAGTTTTTCAAGAAAAAATAACAGAAGTAGGCTGCATATAGCATAAAACTATACAAAATGGGTTGGTAAAATAGTTATAAAGAGTTACAAACCTGGATATGGTGAGGACTCATGTAGGAGAATACAAGATGCAAGTGTCTGAGGTAATAAAGATTGTACTCTTGGTTAAGATGTTAACTGAGTTTTATATAGTTGGGTTTTGGGAGATAATGGTGTTTTTTAAAAAGTTATAGTGTGCTATAGTGGGAGTAGGTATGAAAACTCACGAAACTGTGATTGGTGTAAATTGTTTAGTATAATAGGAGTGAGAGGAGGGAATGAGCATAGGAAAGAAGAAAAAGGAAGGGGAGGAAGTAAAGAGGGGTAGAGATTGAGAGGGAAGGGAAGGAGGAGACAGGAGAAAGTGGTAGAGGAGGGGGGGTGGGACTAGGAACAGAAAAATTTAAGCGTTCAGATTGATACAAGAGTTTGATCAAATGATGGGTCAGAAAATATGTGATCCAGGGGTCCCAAATTTTGTGCACTTTAGGTCGCTTGTCCTGTTGCATGGTCTTCAGTTTCTTGAACAACATGCATAGATGCACTTGTAATTTTAAAAGAGAAATATGGTCAAAGCTCTTTCGGCTATACTTCTCTTGTGGGTCACAGGAGTACATTTGTGCTCTTCTAAGACCCCAAATCAGCCAATAGCGGTCTAAAGCCTGCTGTCGGTTGACGTCACAGAGCCGCTTCAGATTCTGGAGGGATCTCAACAATGTCAGGGTCCAGCCAAATTCCTGAGCGGCAGCTTGCTCAGCCTCTCAGTGCACTGCTGAGAACCCAAGCCTGCCTCTCTCGTCCCCTTCACAGCCCGGCACTTTAGTGACATTCACTGCTTTATGCACAGAGTGGACCCAAGAACTGAGCGATCAGTGGTCACATGATCGTTCAGTTCTTGATCTTAGAGCTGGCAGGGGATAGCTGCAGCAGGTAGACGAGTGTAGAGTTTGTCGTCCCCCCCCCCCGGATTCTCGCACCTTGCCCTTTTAGGCCTCATGCCCACAGACGTTTTAGAAAACGAGCTGCAAAGCTGGTACCGACGCCAGGAAAAAAGCGGCGTTAAAAACACGTTTTTTTTTCACTGTATGCATTGGCGTCACTGCACGTTCAGCCATGCTAGCTTTCAGCCGTGTTTCTGTGTCTCTATTCAAAATCAATGGTTCCCTATGGGAGCCCATTGATTTGAATAGAAGTCGCACCAGAAGTCGGATCCAGATGATCGGACTTGCGGTGCAACTTGTGTGCTGAGAATCTTGAAGGGGAACCCCAACAAAATTTTGCGTGAGGTTCCCCCCAAGATTCATACCAGTTCCTTATCCGAGCACACAGCCCGGCAGGTCAGGAAAGGGGGGGGCCAGGAAGCGCCCCCCCTCCCCCTCCTGGACCATGCCAGGCAACATGCTCTCAACATGGAGGGGGGTTGATGTTTTTGGGCAGGAGGGCCCCACCCCCCACCACAAAGCACCTTGTCCCCATGTTGATGAGGACAAGGGCCCCTTCCCGACAACCCTTGCCCGGTGGTTGTCGGGGTCTGCGGGCGGGGACTTATCTTGATCTGGAAGCCCCCTTTAACAAGGGGCCCCTCCAGATCACAGCCCCCACCCTAGGTGAATGAGTATTGTGTACATTGTACCCCTACCCATTCACCTAAATAAAAAAAGTGTCAAAAATAAACACACTACACAGGTTTTTAAAGTATTTTATTTAAAGCAGCTCCAGCTCTTCTCCCTCTTCTGGCGACGTGTTCTCTCCTCTCCGGTCCTTCTCTCCTCTCTGCGCTGTCTTCTGCTCTTTTGCTGGGTCCTCTCCGCTATCTTCTGCTCTTTTGCTGGGTCCTCTCCGCTATCTTCTGCTCTTTTGTCGGGTCTTCTCTGCTGTCTTTTGCCGTGTCTTCTCCGCTGTCCGTTGTCTTCTGCTCTTATGCCGGGTCTTCTCCATTGTATTCTGCTCTTTTGCCGGTCTTCTCCCTCTGTTTTGCCGGGTCTTCTCCCTCTTGCCGAGTTCTTCTTCTGCTGTTGACTCGACGCGATCTCCTGGTGTAATTCTGGGTCCACCGTGTGCAGTGACTTATATTGGCATGGGGCAGGGCCATCCAAAGACGTAAGTTAGAGGCCACGCCCCTTGTGATGTCATTACCCCATAATGCCCCGGGTGATGACATCACAAGGGGCGTGGCCTCTAACTTATGTTATCGGATGGCCCTGCCCCATGCCAACATAAGTCATTGCACACGGCGGACCCAGCATTACACCTGGAGATCGCTTTGAGTCAACAGTGGGAGAAGACCTGGCAGAAGACAGCGGAGAGGACCCGGCAAAAGAGCAGAAAACAGCAGAGAGAGAGGACAGCGCAGAGAGGAGAAGAACCGGAGAGGAGAGAACACATCGCCAGAAGAGGGAGAAGAGCCAGAGCTGCTTTAATAAAATACTTTAAAAACCTGTGTAGTGTGTTTTGCTTTTGACACTTTTTTTATCTAGGTGAATGGGTAGGGGTATGATGTACTCAATACTCATTCACCTGGGGTGGGGGGCCGTGATCTGGGGGGGCCCCTTGTTAAAGGGGGCTTCCAGATAATGAAAAGTCCCCGCCTGCAGTCCCCGACAACCACCGAGCAAGGGTTGTCTGGAAGAGGCCCTTGTCCTCATCAACATGGGGACAAGGTGCTTTGGGGTGGGGGGCGCAGGGCCCCTCTGCTCCAAAGCACCAACCCCCCCATGTTGAGGGCATGTGGCCTGGTATGGTCTAGGAGTGGGGGAGGGGAGGCTTGCCCCCCCCCCTTTCCTGACCTGCCGGGCTGCATGCTCGGATAAGGGTCTGGTATGGATCTTGGGGGGGAACATCACGCAAAATTTTGTCAGGGTTTCCCCTTCAACATTCTCAGCACACAAGTCGCACCGCAAGTCGAATCATCTGGATCTGACTTCTGGTGCGACTTCTCCCATAGGGAACCATTGATTTTGAATAGAGACACAAACACTGGACGAGGCATAATACTGTGTATACAGCATTAAGCCTCGTTAAATCGTGGTTAACACATTTTACTAGCGCTTTTACAGCTCTAGTGCTGGAGCCTCGGAAAGCACTGGTCCTGGGGTTTTTTTTGCAGCTCAAAAACGCCTATGCCATTTACAGCTCAAAAACGCCATGGTGGCCATGAGGCCATAGACTAACATGGAGAGGCATTTTTAAGCTACAAAAAACGCTCATAAAAGCAGCTGTAAAAATGTCCGTGGCATGTAGCCTTAAGGGTCTGTGTTTTCCAAACTTTTGCTAGGATTTGTTTAGCTGTGAAAATATGAGTGATTAGGCAGGATTCAGTTTAAGTGCAGGTGTGTGCATGTATGTGTAGGCTTATTTAAAAAGGCTTTTCATGGGTCCATGTTTAGCCAGTGGTCCAATAGGGTAGGGATTATAGAGTAGACATCTTGTCAAAATTGGTAACTGATGGGACAGGATGACCAAAGGTGGTTGTATTTGCCTTGAACAGGGCAACTTCCAAAGCCATAGAAAGAGGTGCCAGGGAAGGGTCAGTTCAAGATACCAGCGTTTGTTTCTAAGGCAAAAGCATTAATGCAGGGAGTCATAATTCTGTGTATTTTGTTTGTTCTATGTCAGTAACTGATTTGCTTTAATTTCATGGGTTTGTTTTTTTTAGTGATCAAGACAATGCCATTATTAGACCTTTACCGAAGGTGAAAAGACTGCTGACTGACAATACTTGCCTTCCCCACATCACACAGGTCAGTAATACTTTAGCTGTGGATTGGATCATACCAAGATGAGTCTTCCCAGCTTGTTTCCTGTTATGGGCGAAGTTGAACCATCTTCCTACCAAAAAATGTCACTTAGTGTTTAACTTTTTTTTTTTTTGGGGGGTGGGCGGCTGTACTCGAGTCTACTGCCTCAGCTGAAACTATTTCTTTTTGTGTTTCTTATAGCTTTTGCTGACATTTGACCCAATTCTGGTAGAAAAAGTTTCCATTTTGCTCCATCACATCATGCAAGACAACCCCCAGCTGCCTCGTTTCTATCTCACTGGAGTCTTCTTCTTTATAATGATGTATACTGGCTCCAATGTGCTTCCTATAGCTAGGTAAGTGGTAGCCATGAAGGACTGGAAGGATGAAGGACTGTTTACTTACAGTATTTACCTTTTTATCTATATGGTTTATGAGAAAAAAAGATAAGGAGACACCATTGCAAAATATTGCAACTGAAGAACGATTGTTGTTCATACATTGATTGCATGTACCGTTTAAAGAGGAACTGCAGGCTGCTCACATAATTTGTAATAAAAACATCTTTGCCATTCTGAAGCTTCCCTCCAACCACTTTGCATATTATTTTATATATACTGTGATGCTGTACTTGCCAAATATGCAGCAAAAAATTTCCCTCCCCTGAGTCTGGCTGCAGCCATTTTAACTGTGGGCAGCTGAAGCTGCTGCCAGTTCATTTCCTGGATTTACACAGAGGCACACCTCCAGATCTGCAGCCGTCCAGTTATCATTGGCTCTCTTATCACTCATCCCCCTCCCTTGCTGGCAAACTCTCAGGAGAGAGAGAGAGCTGTGCATGATGTCATAAGCCTAGGCCAATGACCAGACAAGAATCAGGACGTGGGCTGTATAAGGTATTTACTGGTAGAAAAAAAAATGTTTTACTATCCATAGTTAAAACAACAAGGGCAAAAGATTTAATAGATGGAAAGTTGAAAAAATGACTGAAGGTCCGCTTTAAGCAGTGCAAAAATAATCAACTTAACCAGCTAACCCTCCATGAGATAGATCACACTTATTTTAACACCCATTTAAAATTAAAAGACACAAACCGATCTAATTGTGTTATGCTGTTAAGCCCCATAGAGTTTGCTAAAGAGTAGATTTGATTGATTCAGTATCTCATTTTCATGTATTCAGTTATAATTCTTTTAAATTGGATTAGGAAAAAATGGTTTCATTATATAGTCTGTTTATATTAAATCATATTGTCACGCTGTTCAATAGCACATTGTTTGGCACAACGTTGTTTTTAAAGGGTTTTTGCATCTAGTGCTAATGTATTCCTTACTGCTTTAGGGTAGATTGTTCTCCAAACATGTGTAAAGTATAATAGGAACACTGGAATGACACAGACAGGTTTCTCCTTTCTCATCGTACAATAGTGTTACTAGGTATTAAAAGTTTTCTTTTTTCTATTTACAGCCTGTTTTTGGTGGTTTTACTCCAATCCAGTGTTTTGATTTAATATATTTTGTTTCCTCACTTTCTATCTAAAGGTTTAACCACCTTCCCGCTGACATAACACATATATGCGGCCTCACTGGATTGGACTGTTGGGCCGCATATATGCGTATCTGTCTTTGTGCTGGGAGCGCACTCCCAGCACAGAGACCGGGTTCTCTCACTAACGATTGGAACCCGAAACTCCAGATTTCGGGTTACCTTATCACTGTGGTAGCTTCTAATTGGCTACCACAGTGATCTGTCACTGTGCAACCTGCCCTTGTGTTTTTCTCTGTGAACGGAGAGGAAAGATACATTGTTTCTTTCTCCTTGCAGAAAGGGAAAAAAAAGTGTGTAAAAATAAATACATTATACTAAAAAATAAAGACAAAATACCTGAAAACAAGGTATAATCCACCTGGATGCACAAAGTTGTGATATGTATGGTTTTACCAACACATGTCAAAGTTGCAAAATTGTGCTTTGGCCTTAATGTTTGTTTTACCCTTGAAGGCGCGTTAAAGTGTTAATTAGACAAAGGTGAGGAGAAAATCTGCAACAGGGGCAGAGACTGAAATAAAAAGCCATTGGTGCCCCAGCCTTCCCTAATGGTAGCCATACGCCTGTTGAAAAATCGTTCAATTGTGTTTTTCACAATTGTCAAAACGGTCTTAAGAGCAAACGATTTTGCCATCATGTTGCACGAACTGTTGGCACTATATAAATTCTGTATAATAATAATAATAATGGATTATTTTTTGTTGTTTTTGTCACATATGCCTAGTGCAAACTGGGTGAGAAACACATTAACCTTTCAATTTATCATCCGTTCGGCAGAAATTTTCCAAACTTGTCCTTTGTTTTTTTTTTTTACTCAAAAATGTCACTGATTTGTGCCAATTACCTGGCCGAAAAATGAACGAACTGTCCAAATGACAGGATTTCGAACGTTTTTTGTCTAGAATATGGGCACCATCAGTCTACTAAAAAATGTGTTTTTCTGTCTGTGTTGCTGTTGGCCATTTATGGGCACTTCCTATCTGGTAACATTTCAGCAGGACAGGAAGTGGGGGTATATTTCTCCAACCAAGCTTTTAATGTCTGTTGCTTTGCGCATTGAGGCCTTCGGGTAAGACTGCGTAGGTCAAGCATTTTAATAAATAAATAATTAAAAATAAAAACATTTCATGAAATTTCGAGATTCTAAATCGTAAACCTTTCCAGCATATTTAACATTTTTATTATTGTGGGTAGATCTCCCTTCCTTATCACTTGACCGCTCCTTGTATTGTGTATAAAAAAAAAAAAAGAAAAAAAACTTCCAACTGGGTATCCTCTGTGAGCTGTGAGCTAACCAGAAAAGCAAGAAACTTAAATTTCTGGAGACATTGTGTACATGTTCTGGTTACAGAATATCTTTAATTGCCATTATTATAAGGGAATTATATTTTCATTTTTGTCTTAGAAAATATTAGTGTCTATGGTTTGAAATGGAAGAGTAATTTTTAATAACAGTAGTTTTTCCAAATGTTATCTTAAAGTATAAGTAAAGGGAAAACTTTTTTTTTTGTTTGTTTGTTTTGGACAGAGTAGAGGCGGATTAGCATACATGTCCATTTGTATTACTGTCTGTGCCCTCTCTATTTGTCCTGTTTACCATTTATCATTCAAAGTGAAAGTAAAAGAAAATCCCAAATTTGGGGTTGCCCCCAGAAAAGTAAGTCTTCCAATGGAGACACTAGTTATGACCCTGGGGTCCCCAAGGAATGCCCTTAGTTTGCAGGGACTTGGTCTCACTTCCCATTTAATATGGGACAGGAAGTGAAGGGAAATCTACGCAATAGGGCACAGATGGCACAAATAAAAAAATCTGACAGGGGTTGTAACACTTCCTTGCTCTATCCAAAATGAAAAAAGCTTTGCCAATAGTTCTACTTTAAAGCATTTGCAACTGGTGTAAAAGTCTGGGATTACAAGTGTATTCCTCTCTTTTGGCTCTCTTTGGAATCTCTGAGAAGTATGTTATGTGTTTCAACCCCAGCATGTATCAAAAACTGATCTATATTTTTTATGTAGCTGTAATATTTTTTTCTCATGGTTTGTTATAGTGAGATTTTAACTAGGCTTGAGCATGCTGAATGGTGTTAGTAAATGTTGTCTCTTTGTGTTTTTTTTTTTCTTGAATCTTGAAAGCTAATGCATACCCATTATGTGATTATTCATTCCTCTTTTGTTAAAGGTTCCTGAAGTACACTCATACAAAACAAGCTTTCAGATCAGAAGAGGTCAGTATTGGTTATGGAAATGCTCTGACTTTTGAAAACTTGTCAGTAAATAGGACATTCTTTACTTAGTGTTACTAAACCCAGGACCCTGCATTCACTATATCTGGTCTCCCACAGTACCCAGAACATGGAAATGCAAATATTTGATACATATAAACAGCTAAATACTTTTTTTTTTAATCAGCCGTGTATAGCAGTCTTGTGACTTCTATCAGTGTCCGGCCAAGCACTGGTTCAAGCTCGTAGGGGTTTTCATTCTCCTATGTGACTGTCCTATGAGGCTGCATGACCCTTAACTTTGTCTGGACAGTGCTGATTGGCCCTGTGCTGCTCATATTTTTTCATTTGAAGCTCACTGTATTAGTCTATTTTCTCCAGTTTCGTTGAGAATTGCTGTGATCTATTGGCCTCCTGGACCGGTATCAAGCTTCCTTGAGGACTTCTCTGCCTGGCTACCTTACTTTCTTCTGAAATCCCAACAATCATTCTTGGTGACTTCAACATCCCTGTTAATCTTAACACTCCCTCTACTTCTAAATTTCTGAACCTAACCTCTTTCGACCTGAAACAATGGGCAAACGCTTCTACTCACTCTGTTGACAACTGCCTTGACCTCATATTCTCCTACCTATGCACCCCACGCAACCACTCCAACATTCCTTTTCCTCTCTTTGATCACCACCTTATTAGTTTTACTCTCCTTGTCTTCCTCTTTGCCTTCCAACTACCAAACAATTACCCATAGAAACCTTTGCCATCTTAACCCTTCTCTTCTTTTTTCTGCTACAGATTGTCTCTATGCCAAAATCTCATCCTTGTCCTGCTTCAACCTGGCCACTTCTATCTACAACAGTTCACTGTCTTCCACCCTGGATACCTTGGCCCCCCTCACTACGCACAGAATCAGGCCCCAACCGCTACAACCCTGGCAGACAGACAATACCAAAAGCCTCAAAAACAGAGCCATGCTCTTGAGCATCTGTGGTGTAAGACAAAGTCACAGCAAGATTTCAGCCAATATAAATCTGCCCTCCAAAAATACCATTCCTGTCTCCACGCTGCCAAACAGACTTACTTTTATCACTCTCATTAACACCCTCTCACGCAGTCCCCGTCAACTCTTTTCTACCTTTTAATGCTCCATTTCATCCGCCATTACCTCCACCCACTAACTTACTCAATGCCCAAGAGATTGCTAATCACTTCAAAAATAAGATTGAGACAATTCGTCTCAAGATCTCCTCCACTACAGATATCTCTCTCACTTTACACTCTTTGTACTCCTGTACAATCAAAACTCTTGTTTAACCCAACTACTACAGAGGAAGTCGATAAACCTTTTTCTTACGCCCACCTAACCTCCTGCCCGCTGGACCCCGTTCCCTCTCAAATACTACGGTCACCCTCTGACTCTATCCTGCACTCTTTAATTCATATCTTCAACCTCTCCCTCTCTACTGGCATCTTCCCCAACCCTCTGAAACATGCACTAGTCACTCCCATATAAAAAAAAAGGCCTCACTGGACCCCACCAATCTTAACAATCTAAGACCCAGCTCCTTACTCCCTTTTGCCTCCAAACTCCTTGAACCTTTAGCCTACAACCGACTGAACGACCATCTCGTTGAGAATAACCTTCTCCCCTTCAGTCTGGATTTTGTCCACAGCACTTAGCAGAATCTACTCTCCTAAAACTCACAAACGACTTACTAACCGCTAAAACCAACGGTCATTATTCCATACTCTTACTCTTGGACCTCTCCGCTGCCTCAATATGCTTGGTATCTATGGCTGTGCTCATCATCTTGCCTATCTCACTGCACCTTCAGTGTCACTTACAACTCTACTTCCTCCTCTCCAACACCTCTTACCGTTGGGGTCCCACAAGGTTCTGTCTTTGGACCTCTACTATTCTCGATCTACACATCCTCCCTGGGTCAGCTGGCATGTATATGCCGATGACATCCAAATCTATCTCTCTACCCCTCAGCTCACCCCATCAGTCTCCTCACACATCACTGATTTGCTAACAGACATATCGGCCTGGATGTCACACCACTTCCTCAAACTGAATCTATTTAAAACCGAGCTCATAATATTTCCTTCCCCACGTGCTCCTTCCCCTAACTTCTCTGTCAAGATCAATGGCTCAACTATCAGTCCGTCCCCACATGCCAGGGTGCTAGGGGTAACCCTAGACTCTGAACTGTCCTTTCAGGCCCACATCCAATCCCTGTCCAAATTATGCCACCTTAGCCTCCAACATCTCTAGAATACGCCCCTTTTTAACCAATGATACCACCAAGCTTCTAATTCACTCCCTGGTCATCTCTCGCCTCGACTACTGCAACTCACTCCTCATTGGATTACCTTTACATACACTATCCCCCCTTCAGTCCATAATGAATGCTGCTGCAAGACTCATCCACCTTACCAACTGTTCAGTGTCCTCCACCCCTCTCTGCCAATCTCTACATTGGCTTCCACTCACCCAACGAATAAAATTGAAAGTACTAATAATAATTTGCAAAGCCGTCCACAACTCTACCCCCAGCTACATCACTAACCTAGTCTCAAAATACCAACAAAGCCGCTCTCTTTGGTCTTCCCAAGACCTCCTGCTCTCTAGCTCCCTTGTCACCTCCTCCCATGCTCTCCTACAGGATTTCTCCAGAGCTTCTCCCATCCTTTGGAACTCCCTACCCCAATCTGTCCGACTGTCCCCTAATCTATCCATCTTTAGACGATCCCTGAAAACCCTTCTTTTTAAAGAAGCTTATCCTGCTTCCAACTAATACACTGTTTTACTTTCTCCATCAGCTCACCCCCCACAGCTATTACCTTTTGTATCAATTGACCCTCCCTCCTAGATTTTAAGCTCTAGCGTGCAGGACCCTCCGATTCCTCTTGTACCAAATTGTAATATAACGCTAATGTCTGCCTTCATTTTGTTAAGCGCTGACTGTTGGCGCTATATAAATCCTGCATAATAATAATATACACGCTACAAAAAAAAATAAATCTCTAGCAATACACACCAAACTGAGCATGTGCAGAGTGCCCTCAAGGCTCTACTATCAGAAGTTGGATTGGGGACAGTAAAAGTAGGGGAGGATAGAGAAGACAAAATTAAACAGCCTTTTTACACATTGCGGCGGATTAACCCCTTAGGTTCCACAGTGAGTATAACAAGCATGCTTTACTGCAGTGGTCATCAACCCTGTCCTCAGGGCCCACTAACAGGCCAGGTTTGCAAGATTACTGAAATACATCACAGGTGATATCATCTACTGCTCAGTTATTGCAGTATTCTAGTCTGCATCTCCCCAAGGTAATACATAAAACCTGGCCTGTTAGTGGGCCCTGAGAACAGGGTTTAAGACCACTGCTTTACTGCATAAACAGACTGATTTTACTGTTGTGGGTTTAGTAACGCTTTGTGTTTTGAAATGGATCATTCTGGCATCCCAACAAAATGATAGACCACCCTCAAATTCTTGCTTAGACTTGTAGACTTCTAATAATCCTTGGATGTATGTCAGACCATGATCATCTTGTAATCATAAGACTGTTGTCAAGCACAATCTCATCCATACAACACTGGAAATTTCCTGAAGGGAGTAGGCAATGTGTTAATTTGGTAACCATGCTGCTGCTCTTTTAGTGTCCAATTTCAAGCTGGAAGCTGGAAACTGGGGCAGATCTTAAGCTGGCCATACATTATACAATTTATTCAGTTTTATTTAGATTTTATTTCAATATATAGTGCAAGGGCCTGCTTATTTACATACAAATTTAAAGTGTTTGACCTCATATTTATATGGTTTTGATAAATCTGAAGGAAAGTTGTGCCAGAAAATTGTATAATGTATGACAAGACTTGGACCAGTCTATATTACTCGGTGTGGTCTGGAGAGAGGTCCCAGGGAGTACAAGGCCTGACTGTACTGTTTGGCAGTTGTGCTCACAACACTGATAGCAGAGAATTAGAAGTCCATCCGAAACTTCACAAGTCCCTCCCTAAGCAACATTGGCACTTTTTGCTAATGCTCTTAACATTGCGCAATGTTCGTTTGTTCTGTTATGTTGGTCGTCTTCATAATTAATTGGCAAACCTGAAAAAAGAGAGTTCATCCGCATTTTTTGCTGTGGGCAAAATATTTAAATCAGCGGGCAAAATATAAATATTAAAGCAATGATGAAAGTAAGGAGTTTAAGGAGACAAATGAACCAAATGATTGTCTTATAGCAGTATAAGTACCTTGCAGTTTACAGTTTATATAAAGTAAGTTTTTTGGGGGGTTTATATTAAGACTGGCTCTTGGTGATTTAATAATCGCATTACTGTATTCATTGGTAAAATTATATTTCTTGTTACAGAGCAAAGGGCCTGATATATTTCAGCGGAGTATACTTGGCCATATTCTTCCTGAAGCTATGGTGTGCTATCTGGAAAATTACGAGTCTGAGAAATTTTCAGAAATATTTCTTGGAGAATTTGATACTCCAGAGGCTATATGGAGCAGTGAGATGAGGTCTGCACAATTTTACTACAGAACGTTTGTTTTTTTTGTTTTTTCTGTATGTAATAATCCTGGGAATTTTACTTAACCATGTATACAACAGAATATGATTATTATTTTTTTTTTTCAGATCTCTTTAACATGAGTGAAACTCCTCCTCAGTTTAGGGATCCTCCATAGTTCACTTATTTATGCTTCTGCCTGTTGTTCTATTTTCAGACGTCTCATGATTGAGAAAATTGCTGCTCATTTAGCTGACTTCAGCCCTCGCCTTCAGAGTAACACAAGAGCACTTTATCAGTATTGCCCTATTCCAGTAATCAACTACCCTCAACTGGAGAATGAGTTGTTCTGCAACATATACTACCTGAAACATTTCTGTGACACGCTCAGGTTTCCTGATTGGCCCATCAAAGATCCTGTAAGTCATGTCTACCCAATCTGGTTTAGTTCTGTGTGTTCTTATAGTGTTTGTATTGTTGTTTTGGTTCTGAAATTGATATGATACGAATGTTATTAAATGTTTTTTGCACAGGTAAAACTGCTAAAAGATACCTTAGACGCATGGAAAAAAGAAGTGGAGAAAAAACCTCCAACCATGTCTATAGAAGATGCTTATGAAGTTCTTGGTCTTCCGAAAGGGCAAGGACAGTAAGTTGCAAATGTTAAATCTTAGTTTTATTGTGGAACATGAAGGTGTTAGGGGTTTGCAGGGCTGCTACCGGTCAAAAAAGAAAAATTTCACCCTGATACTATTTTAAGATGTCTCTGTTCATGTTTTGAAGCTGAACTCCAAGCAAAAGGTTTTCTTGTTATGGATAGAGCAGGGAGTAAATTGGATACTCTATTAGGTCTTTTATTGCTCTCTGTATCCCTATTGGGGTGATTTACTTGGACTTTCGTCAAATCTCTCTAACAGTAACAAAGACACAATTTTAGTGAGTGAGGTTAAATTAGGGGTTTCAACTACTGACAATGCATTTATTGTCGCCCGTGTCTTACCCGCCGCCATCCCCACATTTCTTGTATGGGCTTCTCGGGGACCGAAACTTATAAAAAAATCTTCCCAATCGACTCCCAGACCAAACTAAATATAGGCAATTTTTTATCATTGATATAATGTCCTGCAATTGGTTTGGCATACATTTGACATTGGCAGAAGCAACTCTAAATGTTTCACTTTGTGCTTTTCTCACATATTCTAAACATTGGGAACTTGAAATGGTGTGTTATGAGGGAGAGTTTTAGATCAGTGTGTGGATATACTGTAGATATTATGTAGATTAGATAAAGCTTAACAAATTAATTTACCACATCAATCAAATTATTCTTTAAATGGCTCAGCTTCTTTAGTATGTTCCTACGTTGTAAAATGATTGACACATTTAAAAGAATAACATACCCTTAAATGCATGTTAATACTTTTTTTTGTTCTAGGCAAGATGAGAGCAAAATCAGGAAAGCGTACTTTAGACTTGCACAGAAATATCATCCAGACAAGAATCCTGAAGGAAGGGTTTGTATTTCATTTTGACCTCCTGCATCTAGTATAAGACTTCTATACTGCTAACCTATCTTAACTACTTCTGCTCTCCTACTTGTATCTACCTTATGGACCATGGTGATTTTTACATTTCTGCAACTATAGATCAATTCATCGAGCTATAACTTTGTGATTACTTTTTATAATTTATTTTTTCTTGCAAAATGTTAATATACATACATTATGTTGTAAAAAAAAAAAAAATCTTGACAGATTTTCAATGGTTCCACTGTAAATGTTCTAAAAAAAATAACATAACTGGTTTTCCTTAACTGATTACCTTTTGTAAACCCTTTGTTATGCATGAGGTGTTTAAAATTATATTGGGGCTTATGCACATTTTCTTTTTTTTTTTTTTGCAGGATATGTTTGAAAAAGTTAATAAAGCTTATGAGTTTCTGTGTACAAAGTCAGCCAAAATTGTGGATGGACCAGACCCAGAAAATATCATTTTAATTCTTAAAACTCAAAGCATACTTTTCAAGAGGCATAAGGAAGGTAAAATCCTGCATCTAATTTGTTAAATATAGATTCAGTATAGATGCCAAAAGCGTGTGTATGTATATATGCATATGTATATATGCATATGTGTGTGTGTGTGTGTGTGTATATGTGTAATATATATATATATATATATATATATATATATATATATATATATATATATATATATGAGATACATACGTGTGTATGTGTGTGTATGTATATATATATATGTATATATATATATATATATATATATATATATATATATATATATATATATAGATCTGGTGACTGTGGAGGCCAATGGAGCACAGTGAACTCATTGTCATGTTCAAGATGGAAGTAGCCATCAGAAGATGGGTGCACTGTAGCCATAAAGGGATGGACATGGTTAGGCTGTGGCATTTAAACTATGCTCAATTTGTACTAAGGGGCCCAAAGTGTACCAAGAAAATATCCCCCACACCATTATACCACCAGACTGAACCATTGATACAAGGGAGGATGGATTCATGCTTGCATGTTTTACACCAGATTCTGACCAAACCATCTGATTGTTGCAGCTGAAATCGAGACTCATCAGACCGGGCAATGTTTTTTTCAATCTTTTATTGTACAATTTTGGTGAATCTGTGCAAATCATAGCCTCAGTTTCCTGTTCTTAGTTGATAGGAGTGGCACCCAATGTGGTCTTCTGCTGCTGTAGCTTATCTGCTTCAAAGATCTATGTGTTGTGCATTCAGAGATGGTATTCTGCATACCTTGGTTATAACGAGTGGTTGTTTGAGTTACCGCTGCCTTTCTATCTGTTCCCATTCTCCTCTGACATCAACAAGGCATTTTCGTACACACATCTGCCGCTCACTGGATATTTTCTCTTTTTCCGACTATTCTCTGTAAACTCTAGAGATGATTGTGGGTGAAAATCCCAGTAAATCTGCAGTTTGTGAAATATTCAAACCAGCCCGTAGGGGCACCAACAACCATGCCACGTTCAAAGTCACTTAAATCCCCTTTCTTCCCTATTTTGATACCACGTCTAGATTTCTAAATGCAGGTAACTACACTATAGAAATCCCTCTCATGCTTTGCAGAGAAAAATGTCACTGTTGAGCTTGGCAACAAATCCACATTTTATTTTCAAATCCATTTTAAAGAACTATACTCACCTGTGGCTGTAGCAATAAGATGTCCTGAAACTTCACGTTCCGCTGACATCTTCGAAAGACCGCCACTTTCATTGGCTGGGCGGAGATGATGCCACTCCTGCGCATGCACTGAAGTTCCGTTGGCTTCGGCATTGTCAAATTCTTAAGCTGGATACACACTATACAATTTTCTTTCGATTTTTTTCCTTTAGATTTACCAAAACCATATAATATGAGGTCCACTTCCCGACCAGCACACGCCGATGTACGTCGGCAGAATGGCATGGCTGGGCAAATGGACGTACCTGTAAGTCCCATTTGAATTTCCCCCCGTGCCATTACGTGCGGGCCGGTCGGGAGCTCCATGAGTCGGGTCGCGGGTCCCGCGGACTCGACCGCCGCGGGGATGCCCACGATCGCCTCACGTAGAGGACGAACGGGGAGATGCTGATGTGAACAAGCATCTCCCTGTTCTGCCTAGTGACAGTGTCACTGATCTCTGCTCCCTGCAGAGATCAGTGACGTGTCACAGCTAGCCCTTTCCCCCCTACAGTTAGACCCCTTTCACACTGGGGCGGTTTGCAGGCTTATTGCGCTAAAAATACCGCCTGCAAACCGCCCCTAAACAGCCTCCGCTGTTCAGTGTGAAAGCCCGAGGGCTTTTACACTGAAGCGGTGCGCAGGCAGGGCGGTGAAAAAAGTCCTGCAAACCGCTTTTTGGGAGCGGTGAAGGATCGGTGTATTCACCGCTCCTTCACCGCTCCTGCCCATTGAAATCAATGGGACAGCGCGGCTATACCGCGGCTATAGCCGCGCTGTACGAGGGATTTTAACCCTTTTTCGGCCGCCAGCGGGGGTTAAAACCGCACCGCTAGCGGCCGAATACCGCTGCAAGAACGACGGTACAGCAGCGCTAAAAATAGCGCTGTTGTACCGCCGACGCCCCCACCGCCCCAGTGTGAAAGGGGCCTTAGAATCACTCCCTAGTACTGACTTAACCCCTCCCCGCCCCCTAGTGGTTAACCCCTTCACTGCCAGTGTCATTTACACAGGAATCAGTGCATTTTTATAGCACTGATTGCTGTATAAATGACAATGGTCCCAAATATGTGTCAAAAATGTCCGATGTGTCTGCCATAATGTCGCAGTCACAATAAAAAATCGCTGATCGCCGCCATTACTAGTAAAAAAAAAAATTATTAATAAAAATGCCATAAAACTATCCCCTATTTTGTAAACGCTATAACTTTTGCACAAACCAATCAATAAATGCTTATTGTGATTTTTTTTCTTTTTACCAAAAATATGTAGAAGAATACGTATCGGCCTAAACCGAGAAAAAAAAATGTTTTTTTAATTATTTTTTGGGGATATTTATTATAGCAAAAAGTAAAAAATAATGCTTTTTTTTTTTTTTTTTTTTTTTTCAAAATTGTAGCTATTTTTTTGTTTATAGCATAAAAAATAAAAACCCCAGAGATGATCAAATACCACCAAAAGAAAGCTCTATTTGTGGGAAAAAAAGGACGTCAATTTTGTTTGGGAACCACATCGCACGGCCGCGCAATTGTCAGTTAAAGCGACGCAGTGCCGAATCGCAAAAAGTGCTCTGGTCAGGAAGGGGGTAAATTCTTCCGGGGCTGAAGCGGTTAAGAGTTTCAATTTGTATGCAATCGGGCAGGCCTTTGCACTACATGGTTTTGGTAAATCTAAAGGAAATCGGACAACAAAAGTTGTATAGTGTGTATGGGGTTTTACAGTGAGCTGCGAGGGGGGGGTTCAGGCAAGTAGGTAATTTTTAGCCTAAGGTGCGAATTCCCCATCCGTTTTCACTGCGAATTTCCAAAGCAGTTGTTCAGCTGCAATTTCCACATACGGTTTAGATGCAAATTTTTAGTGCTGGTGGCCATTAGTGTCTTTAACAGTAGCTGGTTAAGAAGCGAGCCAGGAAGTCGGCCGCCGCGTCCTTAACAACCGATGACTCATCAGCTAAGAATTGGAAAGCTGTAAAATATGGTTGGTTTTGGGTTTTACTGCTTTTAATTTGTTTGGGGTTTTTTAGCTGACGTGAAAAATCCTCTTGAATGGTCTTAAGGTCTTTTATGTTATACATACTGTAAAAATGTTGTGACCATTAAACAATGTAAAAAATGTACTTTCCACTTTTATTAGACCTTCAGCCTTACAAATACGCTGGCTATCCCATGCTCATCAAAACCATCACCAGGGAGACTTCTGATGACCAACTCTTCTCTAAGCTGTCTCTGTTGCCGGCTGCCACTGAGCTGGCATTTCACACAGTCAACTGTTCAGCCCTTAATGCAGAAGAACTCAGGAGGGAAAATGGCATAGAGGTACAATATTATTATACGACTAAACAAAATCAGTTAACCACCTCTGCACCGCTGTATTGTAGAAAACAAGTGGGAAGGTGGATGTGTATGTCTGGAGAAAACAAACTCAGTTGGCCCTGTCCTGTGAATGTCATAGATCTGATCAGTCATGATGTACAGTGCCAATCAGAGTGACACTCTGTACCTTGTGACTGCTGTGAACTAGAACCTCTCATAGCCATCAGAAGTGTAAACACTAGTAGTGTTTACAATCCTTCAGCCTGTTTACAATGTAACAAACAACCTTCCTTCATTGTGAAAAGGCTGAATGTTAGTATACACAGCAGAAAGGAAGATTGAATGTGAACATGGGAGATGTTAAAGTGCAACTAACCACCAATGATGTTGGGTTTTTTTTTAAGGTGGTGGTGGGGTTAAAGTGCCCCTGACCAGCAATGCTTGTGGGATTTTTCGGGGAGGGAAGGAGTATCGGTGTTAAAGTGCTGCTGGCCATCAATGATTTTGGGGTTGCTTAAACTAAAGGTAAATTTGGGTGATTTAAAGGACTTTTTTTTTTAAAGGTGAAGAAATTAATGGAAACCCATTTTTTTTGGTGCATTTTTTTTAAACCCCACTGCATATTAAATACCTGCAAAATGCTATCTACAATAAATTATATCAAATTCATTTGGATACAGTGTTGCATGGCCAAGTAATTGGCAATCAAACTATCACAGCAATGAAAATGGCCTGGTATTGAAGGAGCTTTGAACTTTATTAATGACGTTTTTTTTGGAAAGTGCCGTTTTATTTCTATTTTTTTCCTAACAATTTTACGCCTCTCACTGAATCACTGATTCTATACCAAATAAAAAGATAGATGTGTTGAAAATTACATCTGATCAGATTGTAACACGTAACACGTGTGTTACAGGTGTTTGATTGCTATGATGCTGAAATGATGATAAGATTCATGAAAACTGCTTTTAAACATAAATTTAATTTGAACATTGTTTTAGGTACTACAAGATGCTTTTTCACGCTGTGTTTCAGTGTTAACTGGATCAAGTAAACCAGATGACATGCCTGTGCAGGTAACAGAAAATTAACACTAAACCTCTACATTGTAGTGTTCTAGTTTTACATAAGGGCTCATGTACACAGGGCAGTTGAAAACCTTTTCTGAATGCTGGTAACTTAACAGCTGGAAACCGATGGTGAAAAATGTCTGTTTTACAGCTTTTACATACTGAGTTTATGCGAGTTTAGCAGCGGTTATTAGCATTTGAGGTTGGAAGTGTTTTTTTTAAAGATAAATTCAGGAGACCCTCCCAGATACCCACAATACATGAAAAACAAGAAATTTAATAACTATTTCAGCCATTCTGTGAGAGAAGAGACAGCAGCAGCAGAGAGTGTATTGCATTTAGCACTTTTTTTTTATTATTTATTTTTTGTGTTTTCACTATTGATCCCATCATAAGCATGTGTAAGGGAAATGATGCTAAGGCTCCGAAGGATTAGAAAATTGTGTGAGAGGACTAGAGTTTGTCGCTACTGGACTCATCCATAGATGTAGGCTACAGCATGTGGTGAAAATTGTGTTTTTTTTCAACATATTTATATGTTAAAAAATTATCAAAATGTTTTCCCCTTTAAAAACACTTATAAACGCAAATGCGCATAGACGCGGTTACAAGCATTTGGCGTTTGAGATGCCAGTAAACTACAGTCCTGAACGTGATTTTATTCTGCTTTAAAAAAATTGCCTGTAACCTCAACTGTCTCTAAACTCCTATAAACGACTGAGCGTATATGTTTTTTTTTTTCTCTTAAATAATCTTTATTGACAATTCTTAATTCACATAAACCATATTGCATTAAAACACTTACATATTCACGTGGACATACTCCACTACAAAAGGAATATACATCATATGGTACACTAAGGCGATCGGAAGCTTTCCCTTTTTCTCTTTACCTTCCTTCTCTTCCCCCAACCCTCCCACCCTTCCATTACCCACCCCCTACCTTGGGCCACAACCTTCCCTTTATTCCTGGCACCCTAGACTTTCCAACCACGGGTTCCACATCTTTTCAAACTTCTTAAGGTTCCCTCTTCTAATATATAGGGCCCTCTCCTTCCATATTACCTCATTTATTGTTTTAGCCCACTCGTCTACTACCGGGGGAAGGACTGTTTGCCATCTCTGCATAATGAGCTTCCGGGCCTGGTAAAGACACCTCAGAACGGCTATTTTAGCTGCTACTTCCTCCCGTCTCCATACTCTGTATCCAAGAATACAGAATCTGACGTCCATCTCCAGGGAAAGCCCCCATTTGCCCTCAATAGAGCCCACAACCCCCCGCCAGTAACGTACTAGCTTGGGGCACCTCCATACCATATGTATCAGATCGCCCTCATCCCCACACCTGGGGCACTTAGCATCAGTTCTTACACCGAAACGGAATAATTTTTTTGGGGTGTAATATGCTCTATGTAACAACATTAGGTGGGAGAGTCTCTGTGCAGGTGAAACTGAAACCTCCTGTCCCACCTCCAGTATTTCTTTCCATTGTGTATCCGTCAGCTTTCCCACATCCTTTTCCCACCCCTGCCTGCAGCCCAGATGCTCTGATCTGACAATGGTTTCCTTGCACAGCTGCGCGTATATTCCAGAGATAAAGCTCTTCACCTCCCCGGACTTAATCACCCTTTGGAGGAGTGTAGCGTCTGTCCAGGCTGGGGGATTTACTCTAAATTGTACCTCCAGTGCCGCTCTCATTTGCAGGTACCTAAAGAATGTTTGTCTTGGGATACTGTATTCCCTTTGGAGGTCCTCAAAGGATTTCAATACCCTCCCTCTATACAGCTGTGATAGTCTATTTATACCCCACCTCGCCCATTCCTTAAATTCCCCCATAACCACTATCTCCTGTAGGTTTTTATTATGCCAGAGGGGAGCATATTCTGTAAACCCATCATATCCCATTAGGGTCTTTATTGCCTTCCAGACTTTAGTTATTAACTTAGTTGTGGGGCCTCTACCAACTAGTGAGTCTGCCTCCAATGCTTCTACTACAGTTTTATGGGGTGTCTCTAGAGTTAACAAACCTCTGTCAGCACTTCCACCCCGAATGTGCTGCAGCTGTGCTGCTAGAAAATAGCACCTCGGATGTGGGAGGGCTATCCCCCCCTCCTTAACTGGCAACTGCAAGCTCTGCAGGCTAATCCTGGCCTTCCCCCTTCTCCACAGCAGTTCCCTGAAAAGTGAGTCAATCTTTTGGAACCACTTTTTGTTCAGCCACACCGGCGTGTTGTGTAGCAAATACAGCAGTTGGGGCAACCAGACCATCTTGATCAGGTTGCCCCTTCCTGCTACAGACAGGGGCAACCGGCTCCAGATATCTATTTTACCCCTAAATTTACCCAATAGTGGAACTAGGTTGTCTACGATGTATTGATTGGGGTCTTTTGACATATTTATGCCCAGGTAGCGAATCTTTGAGACTACTTTTAATTGTGGGATTCCCGACATGTCCGGACCATTGGGGTTATCCAATGGCAGTAGTGCAGATTTCCTCCAATTCACCACCAGTCCTGACACGTTGCCAAACCTTCCCATTATGTCCATTACTTGCCTAAGAGAACCTTCCGTATCTCCAAGAAACAGTAGGACATCGTCGGCATACAGGGCAATCTTCTCCTCTCCTGTTCTTCTTACAAAGCCTTCGATCTTGGAGCTAGATCTAATATGGATTGCTAGTGGCTCCATAGCGAGAGCAAACAGCAGGGGGGACAGGGGACATCCCTGTCTCGTCCCCCTCTCTAAGCATATTTTCCCTGACAGTTCTTTATTAACCCTAACCTTCGCACTTGGGCCCTTATACAATATTTTTATCCACTTTCTGAAGACTGAACCCAAGCCAAACTCCTCCAACACCCGCCAGAGATAGGGCCATTCTAAACTGTCAAAGGCCTTAGTTATATCCAGAGATACCACTGCTCTTGAACCTATATTCTCTGTCGGGGTCTGGAGATTCATATATGCCCTCCTAATGTTCATACTCGTGGTCCTACGGGAAATGAATCCCGTTTGATCCACGTGAATGAGTTTATGCATAATTTTGTTAAGTCTAGCAGCCAAGACCCTTGCCAGAATCTTGGCGTCTGTACACAACAAAGATATGGGCCTATATGCCGATGGTTCTAGTGGGTCACCCCCTTCTTTATGAAGCAGGATGATATTTGTTTCAGTCATAGAGACAGGCAGACACCCTCCCAGCAGAGCCCAGTTCAGCGTTTTCAGCAACTCCGGCAGAAGGATTTTCCCATAGTGCTTATAGACCTCTACCGGGAGACCATCCGGCCCCGGAGATTTTTGATTTGCCATTCCATTTACAGCTTGTTGTAGTTCAGCTAGTGTAATTGGCGCATCTATACCCTCTCTATCCTCTTCAGTAACTACAGGGACCTGTATGTCTTTAAAGAACTTCTCCATATCCTCCTCCCCAACGAACCCCTGTGACCTATACAGGTTTTTATAATACCTCTCAAATATATCCGTAATTTCTGGGCTCTGAGAGGTTATCTCATCACCTGGGGTCCTAATTGCCGGGATCGCCGAGGAGGAGGAGTTGGTTTTTACCAAATAGGCCAGCATACGACCCACACTTTCTCCTTCCCCAAAGGTCCGTTGTTTCAGGAAGAGTTGCTTATTTTCACCCTTCTTCAGGACTGCTATTCTATAGGCCTCCTGTTTCTCTTCCCACAGTTTCTGCCTCTCTGGTGTAGGGCCTTCTATAAATTGCTTCTCTGCCACCTCCAGTTCCCTCCTGATTCCCTCCTCCCACTTTCTTGCCCTCCTCTTAACTCCTGCCACCTCCTGAATCAAAATACCCCTGAGGAATGCCTTCAGTGTGTCCCATTGCACACCTGCTGTCGTTGAGCCTTCATTAAATTTTAAAAACTCTTCTAGCTTTGTTATTATCTTCTTTGGCTCCCCTATTAACTCCAACCAATATGGACTTAGCTTCCAGGGCCCTCTAACCTCCCTGACCCCTAAACCCACTGAAGCCACCATCAGGGAGTGATCCGAGACCCCTCTCGGATAGTATACTACATTCTTTATTATTGACATTGCCTCTGCGTTCCCCAGGGTCATATCAATTCTGGAGAAGGTGGAGTGGGAGGACGAGAAGCACGAGTACTGCCTTACTCCAGGATTCCGGACCCTCCATAAATCCAACAGTCCTGCCTCCTCCAGGAAGCTACCCAGCCGGCCCCCTGTTACACTATTCACTTGGGCTCGCGGTGGAAATCTGTCCAACTCTTTGTTCAATACCTCATTGAAATCCCCTACTACTATCACCGGGGTATCTGTTTTATCCACCATAAACTCCATTAAGCTATACATTACTTCCAGTTTAAATGGTGGAGGGATATAAATATTAGCAACAACATACATTTTGTTTTCAATAGAACAGTATAGAAAAACATAACGACCTAAACTATCTATCCTGGTCTGCCTACAGGAGAACATCACACTTCTAGTTACCAATATACTCACCCCCCTGGAGTAGGAGGAATACACCGAGTGATATTGGGCCTGGAACCTTCTGCTTGGGAAACCTTTCACCGTATCCTTTGTCAAGTGAGTCTCCTGCAGACAGACCAAGCCCACCCCTCTTATCTCCAGCAGTGAAAAAATGGCAGCCCTCTTAATTGGGTTCCCCATCCCCCGTATGTTCCAGGAGCCTATTTTAAGATCTTTAGGCTGCATTAGACAAACAACAGACATGAGTTAGTGCCAGAAGGCCAGCAACAGTGGGCATCTTTAACTTGGTATACTGTCTTGTGCCAAGCTTTAACACCTCCCTACCCCTTATAATTCCCCCCCGAAAGCAAAAAGAAAAAACCCCCGTGGGGCAACCCAAGTGAGACCCCACCCTTGATACCCAGCTGTGTATTACATATAGCAGAACAGGAGAAAACAAAAACAAAACACACAAAAAAAAAAAAAAAAAAAGGAGGAACCCCAGCTACCCTCTGTGTTTCATTACCATTGTTTTCCTTTCTAATAAACCTACTACGTGTCCCCCTTTCCTCTTTCCCCATATTCCTATTACTAGAGGACCCCTCCATTAATACCGAGCTAAGAGCTACATCTTTAATATCAGAAAAAAGAAGAAAAGAAAAAAAAAAAAAAGAGAAAAAATATTGCCTTAATACCCTCTGTGCTTCATTACTATTATTTTCCTTTCTGGTGAGCATTCTAAGTGTCCCCCTTCCCCTTTCTCCATGTTCCTGTTCATAGTGCTTGCTTTTACCACACGTGTGCTTAATCGCCCTTCCCCCCTCCCACCCCATTCCCCTAACTACCCCTCCAATTACTAAGTGCATTTTAATTCCTCTATGAGATAATTTTGCAACCCCCCTTCCTCTCCACCACCCACCCCCCCTTCTCCCTCCCCACCACCAATCCCCCCCCATCCCTACCCCCCCCCTCCCCCACCTTATCAGGTTAGCCCCTGGGGCTCTATTCGTGACCGTCTCATATATTCCTCCTTGCACCATTAGAATCCACGTGTGCAAAAAATTTTTAAATATATTAACCTCCCCCTCTCCCATTCCTAAACTCCCATACACCATCATTCTCCCTCTCTATGTCAAATTCATATTGCCTTCCTCAGTCCAAATTTTCTTGTCTTCTGATCGAGCAGCCTAACACTCTGGGCTCCTTTCCTTGGGTTCCAGTCTCTGTTTGTTTTCTTCATACCAGTGGGTTACCCCCCCCGGGGAGTCAAAGAGGAGAACCTCCCCCATTGCCTCAACCCGTAGCCTGGCTGGATACAGTAGGGCATACTTGACATCATATTTTTGAAGGGTACGTTTAACCTCCACAAATCCTTCCCTGCGTCTCTGCAACTCCGGAGAGAAGTCCGCAAAAAATGAGACCCTTGCACCATTATACAAAATAAGCCCCTTCTCTCTGGCTTTGCGCATTAAGGCTATCTTGTCGCAGTGGTTCAGAAATTTCATCAATAAGGACCTGGGACGCCCTCCAGGGGGCGGAGCCCTGAAGGGGACCCGATGGGCTCTCTCAATTGCAAACTGTGAGGAAAATGCATCTCTTCCAAATATTTCTGTGAACCATCCTTCCAGGAAAGCAATGGGATTCTGCCCTTCACATCTCTCCGGGAGGCCCACTATTCTTATATTGTCCCTTCTTAGACGGTTTTCCATTTCATCCATTTTGTCATTAATTCTACCCAGTTGTTCCTTCATAGACTTGACATCTTGCTGTAGGGGGAAAACATCATCCTCCACTTGGCTCACTCTACCCTCCAAGTCGGTTATTCTATCTGCTGCCTTTTGCAGTTCCTGCTTTATTAATAACAGTTCATCCTTGATCTCTTTAATTTGGCAGCTTAACCCCTCCACTGATGCTCTGCAAGAGTTGATCGCATGGAAAATTTCCCTCAGGGTTGGTTCTGCCTCTGTAACAGAGGCCATTGCTAGTGATGGTACCTGGACTTTTTCCCCTGCTCCTGGGCCTTTATTAGCAGTTGGATTTTTCTGCCCTACTCCGGCTGGGTTAGAAGATGCCTGTCCATGACTTTTCCTATCCCCCGTGGTCTTGAGTTGGGGAGCTTGCCCATTCTTAGTGGGGGTCTGTTCAGGAGTGTGTGCAAACCTCTCCAATTTTGCTGCAGCTACTGCCGCCTGGATCCCCTTCTCTTTTGCAGATCGCAGCGACTGGGGCCCCAAATTCTCCATATTGGCTGGCTCCTCCCCTCTCCTCCTTGACATCGCCGTTATTACCTTTGTGTACCTGGGTACCCAGCACCGCCAGTGGGGAACAGATGTAGCACAGGGAAACCGCAACAGCGGCTAGCACAGATAGATACTATCTCTTAGTGTAAGGTTCTGTTTGCACCGCTCTCGTCCCCACTCAACCAATATGCGTGTTTCAACAGGGCCGCAAGTTTAACAGACTGATCAGGTAGGTAGGTAGGTTAGCTTTTAGTCGAGTACCATAGACTTCTCTTTACTTCCTTTTTTCCCCTTTCCTTTCTTTCCTTCTTCCTTTCTTCCTTCCTTCTCCCTTTAACAGACTCTTTCCTTGCCTCTTTTGGGTTTTTTCTTTTCTTTTTTTTTTTTTTTTTTCTTCCTTCCTCTTTCTTCCCCCGCTCTCCTCTTTCCTTCTTCCCTTTGCTCTTCCTTATTTTACTCTTTCAATGACTCTCTTTACAACCATTATATAACTGTATAGCATTAGCAGGTATAGCAGGTATATCAGGTATAGCAGGTATAACAGGGTATAGTTTTAACAGGATACCATACAGTCCACCTTTATAGTCCCAGGATTTTTTTTTTAAACTGAGCCCAAGTGCTCACATACCTGTCCTGTGATATTTCAGAGCCGCACGTTCTCTCCACGTGTACCCAGTGTCTGTTGCTGTAGCCGGCGTCTGCTGCTGTGGCTGTGACTAAGGCAAGGGGAGTGAGGCTGGGGCCGAAGCGGAGCGTCTTAGCTGTCACTCCCGGACCGTCATCCAGATCACTTGAGATTTTCACAGCTCTCGCGAGAGCCCCAGGCGTTGCCAGGCAACCAGTCCGGCGGCGACGGGGAGAAGCCTGCAGCACGATCCGGGCGCGGAGCGCAGGGCCAAGAACAAGCCGGTATACGGCAGCGCGGCACAGCGGCAGCAGGACACCCCCACTCCCGAAGGTAAAATGCGGCTGGCCGGTCACAGTAGCCGTCGACTGGAGCGGTGTACACGGAGGCAGGAAGGCAGGTCAGATAGCACCTATACAGTTAGCAAGCTAAGTTGAGCTGTCAGGGAGAGAGGTAGGACTGAGGCAGGGTTGAGCAGCATGGAAGCCGGGACCGAGCGGGAGCTCACACACACACACCCGCTCACAACGACATCCGGTCACGCCCCCCCTCTCAGGAACACGTCTGGAGGATCGCTCAAGAATGGTAAACCTGACTGAGCGTATATGTACACATGAGATAACCTAGAGGGAGAGTTCAGGGGCTGCTGAAAAAAACTCCCAACTGCTCCTAAACTTTAGTTTAGCATCTGTAGTATACATGAGGCGTAAATGTGTTCTTTTTGACCTACATAAGGCTTTGCCTCATAAGTAGCGTGGAGACTGCCAATATTTGGTGCTTTCGATTATTGCTATGTTGATAATGTATATAGTCAAGATGTCTTATAAATGCCTTCCTTTCAGCAACTGTTTTGTTTCTTTGACTCTTTAAATGCTTATTTATTGTCAGGTGTGTGCACATATATGCAAGTGTTACAGTGTTGCTGCTCAGTTTGAAGAATGCAGAGAGAAGATTATAGAGATGCCAAATATCATTAAAGACCTCTGCAGAGTTTTGTATTATGGCAAGGTGAGACTGTACTACTTTATACTATTAAACACGCAGTCCAGGCTTAATAAACTTCAATACCACTCACTTCTTATTTCTAAACAGACTAAAACAGGGGTAGGTAACCATAGATAGGTGGCGATCTACCTGAACAACATGGGAGAAGTCAAAGATCACCGGGCACAGTGTCACCCAATGTTGCCTCCTCATCACCTGCTTTAAACCTACAATTGCCATACTACTCTGCTGCTATCACGTGCTTTTCACTGCAATTATTGGTTAAAACCAGGCAGTAAGGAGGCAACATTTTGCCTCCTCACCACCAGTAAAATGCACTCAGATCACCTTTCAGAGAAGCAGCATTGCCCACCGCACTTGTGACTGAGCCCTTAGTTACATTTGGCGACTGCACCCTCAGGGCTAGTTCACACGTGAATTTGGGGGGCGTTAAACCCTGAATTTGAGCTAGTGTCTTACTACCCCCAAATTCTACCACCTTTAGCTGCTGGGTATAATCCTTGCCTGCATCCTTGTTGCTTTCGGCAGATGTTTTCAACCCATTCAATTGAGTGGAGCCACTCTGGAAATGCCCTGCAACCATGTGCAATGCACGCACTTGCAGCTTGCTAGTGTGGGGTCAAATGGTGTTAAAGCAGGTTGTGAGGAGGCAATACAACTCCTCCACATCACCTGTTTTAACCTCTTGGTCTCTCTACTCCACACGGTTGCAGGGTGCTTGCAAAGCGCTCCCATGCACTTGAATGAGTTACAGTTAATGGGTGCTACACCTGCCAAGCATGACCGGGTGTATAATTCCTGCTGCGGCCGTGACATGTCTACACCCCAGACCATTTGCAGCTAAAGGGTGTGGTAAAAACAGGGCTTAACTATGAGGGTTTTAGATTATCCAAAGGCAATGCTTTAAAAGCCTTTTACAGGTTACAAGTGCAGAGTTACACAGGAGGTCTGGTGCTAGAATTATTTCTCTCGCTCTGTCATTCGTATCGAAACCTCACGTGTAGTGCGTGCAGGGCCTGCATGCACATTGGCATTTGCGCGTCGGCAAAGGGGAAGAGGGGTGATTTTTAATTTTTACCAGAGTCTTGTAATGAGCATTGAGAGACAGTGTTTTTTTATTTATTTTTTCATTGAAACAATTTCTTTTATTGAACAAAAAAAATATATACATATGTAAAACATTTGTGACCAATGTCCAGTGCGTTATACAGTATCGTAGTCGACTATCACGCAGCGACATCCCTTGATATTACAGACATTAACATGACACTTTTAACCATTTCAAGTTATGTCAGGTTATACAACTTGCAAGGTGTATTACGTTTTAATGATCTCTTCTCTGTTTCTTCACATGAAGCTAGTGGGGAAACTGGAGGACTGGAGGTACATGGTGTATTGGATCCCTGCTAAACGCAGGTTTCAGGGGTCTGTAGCCACCTATCCCAGATCTTATTGTACTTTGAGGGCATCCTCTATGGGAGTGTATGAGTTTCTTATAAGGCAAAGTATTATTCACTTCTACTATCCAGTTAGTGAGCTCTGGCGGGCTGGGCCTTGTCCATAGTCTGGCTATGACTTTTCTCGCAGAAAAGAGTGTTTCATTTAAGAATATTTTAGTGAACTTATCCATATCCGGTTCTGGAAAAATGCCCAGAATGCATGGCTTGGGGTGCAGTGTTAGGGGAGAGCCCATGGTGTCATGTAGGAACTACGCTACTTGTGTCCAGAATGCCTGAATCTTTGGGCATTGCCACAGTAGGTGATAGAATGTGCCTGTGTCTTGATTGCACATTGGGCAATTAGTGGATTGACCTTGTTTATATCAAGAAATTCTTAGTGGTATGAGAGATGATCGGTGCAGTATAAAGATTTGGGTCAAGCGATCCGAGCATTTGGGTGAAACTAGTTTACAGGTATCTAAGGCTTCACTCCATTCCTCATCCTCTGTGGACTTCCCCTTTCCATCTAGTCTTCAATGCATAGGCTGATGTGGACGCCTGGGGAGGTGACAACATATTATAAAAGTGAGAGATCAGTTTTTTGGGGTCAGGGCTTTTTATTCTATTAAGAGTTTATTGTTTAGGGAGAGATTGTCCAGGGAGAATTGTGTTTGAAAAGCATGGCAAATTTGTAGGTATCTGAAAAACGTTTGATTTGGTAGCATGAACTCGGATTTCAGCCTGTCAAAAGTCTTTAGTTTCCCATTTTGTGTGATGTGAGACAAATAGAATATTCCCCTGGAGCTCCACAATTCGGGGTCTGGGATCAAGTTGAATTCCGGGAGGGCTATATTATGTCACAGGGGTGTGAAGTCATGAACTTGTGGTAGTTTGAGCTTATCTGATACGATATCTACTGGTATAGCAGGGATTTGCGGTCGCCTGTCCTCTCTGTACCTCTTATTCACCCCGTTATTGCCATAAAGGGATCCAAGGTTGCATGTGACCTCTTGGGGCACAAGGAGTTCAGGAACCTGTCTCTGTCAACCTTGTCTATGTGGAATAGTTGTGACAGTTGAGTGGCTAGATAGTATGTGTTAAAGTCCGGTAGGGCCGTTCCAGCGAGGTCTGCAGGATTTTTTAATTAGTTCCAGAGAAGCTTAGGTCTATTGTTGCCCCATATAAATGGTTTTAGTATGGTTTCCATTGATTTGAAACGCCTAAGCACCAAATACACTGGTGAGTGCCATATCATATATAATAATTTGGGTAATAGTACCATTTTCACAAGATTTAAGTTTTCTGCTTAAGCATTTCAAAGAGTGACAATAATATTGAGTGAGATGTAGTCAGCCGGGTCTCGAGTGATCTGTATTCCTAGGTATTTGATGCGATCCACTCTATGCAAGGGGAGCGTGGCTCTGTCTTTAGGCGATGGGAAGCTGTCTAGAGGGAGTATCTGGGATTTATTCCAATTGATCTGGAGGCCAGTTAAGGTACCGAAACATTCTATCAAGGCCAGGGCTGTTGGTAGGGAATTATCTGAGTCATCTAGGTATAGCAGGGTGTCATCTGCACAGGTGCTAATCTTTTCTATAACCGGCCACTTACTGAGTCCCACTATGTCAGGGTTTGAGCATATGGCGATCGCAAGTGGCTCTGCCGCTAATGCGTAAAGTAGCGGTGACAGAGGACACCCCTGTCGTGTACCTCCAGGGAGAGGGAACTGCTCAGAAGACCACCCATTGGCCAGTACCCTAGCTACTGGATACAGCATTTTAACACAATTTATAAATTTAGGGCCTAGACCAAATTTGCAAAGGCAGGTCTATAGGTACCTCCACTCCACCGAGTCGAACGCCTTGGCTGTGTCTAAGGCCACAATCATCCTGGACCCTGGGTTGTCATGAGTAGTCTGAAGATTTATAACCAATCGCCTAAGATTAAACAAGGTACTCCTGCCTGGCATGAAGCCTGACTTTGTACACCAGTGATAAAATTATTTTGTTGAGGCGGATGACAAGCACTTTTGCAAAAATCTTGACACCCACCTGGAGTAAAGAAATGGGGGGATATGATTCTGGGAGGCTTGGATCCTTACCGGGCTTGGGAATTAATACAATTGTTGCTTCCCTCATGAAAGCGGGTAAATTTGAGTCTTCATGTATGGCGTTATATTGATAGTATAGTGAGAGGAGTTTTGGAACAAGAAGTTTGTGGAGTAGAATTCTACAGGTAGGCCATCTGATTCCAGTGCCTTTGATCTGGGGAATTCTGCTATGGCTCCTGCAATCTTTTTTGTCGTCAGTGGTGCCTTCAATTCCGCAACATGTTCCTCAGTTGAGGAATTTGTAGCTCAGAGAGGAATGATTCCATTGAGGAGGTGTCATTTGAGACTGAGGTTGCGTATAGAGTGGCAAATAAGTCCCTAAACATTGTCGTGACTTGGCTAGGTTCTGTTACTAGGTCATTCCCAGGAGAGCAGAGTGAAATCACCACGGGTGGCCTCTCCTTGCAATGTACCAAGTATGCTAACAGTTTCCCGGCTCTCTCCCATGTTTGAATGATTTTTGTCTATGAAAAAACAGTTTACGCTTAGATTTTTCATATTGCATTTGTTCAACTGCCCTAGAGCATAATTTAAGATCATTAACCCTGTCAATTGTGGGATCGTCTAAGAACGCTTTCTCCGCAGAGAGTAGGTCAGCCGTCACTTTGCCCATAGTTGTTTCTGAGGTTCGTTCGGTATGTCATCCTCCTCTGGTAATAATGTTAGCTAGAAGGGGTGTAACCGCCACATGACCGGTGGTTGGTTGTGTGGCAGAGACAATGTGGCCCAGTAGGGACAGTAGTCCGAGAGTGATCTAGGGATGAAACCTACTTCTTTCAGTCTGAGTAAGAGAGAGTGAGATATAAGGATGAGGTCCATTCTGGACAGGGAGTGTTGGGAGGGGGAGAAACAAGAGTAATCCCTCAATGTGGGGTGTTTGGATCTCCAAGTATCCACAAGGTTGTAGTCGGCTAACAGTCTAGTAGCAAATCGTGTTGGATGATGATGAGGGGGGGGGGTTGGGTTAGAGCATCCCTGCACAGTCTATCAACATTTGGGTTGAGGGTATTATTAAAATCACCTAACTAAACTATCGGCACGGAGGGGTGCAGTGCCATGAAGCTAAATCCATCAGACAAGATAGCAGAGTTAAATGGTGGTGGTACATAAAAGGCCATCAGCAGTATCGGGTCCCCATATATTATTGCATTTAAAAATGCATATCTACCCATTGGGTCGATCTCAGAACCCCTGAGCTCAAAGTGTGTGGGTTTTGCTATGAGGATACATACTCTTCTAGAGTGAGTGGTAAGCCCAATCCACCCATGGATGTTTAAGGGGCCTCTGTAGTTGGCCCTCAGCATGAGTTTCTACTAACACTATCACATCAGCATGTTGCTTCTTGAGTAGTGAGAATAAGGCTGACCTTTTAACTAGATCTCTCATGCCTCGGACATTCATGTGAGAAATTTCAAAGTGACCATGTGACAAGTGGAGGAATTTGTGGAGCTCCGGGGTTCAGAGTCCCCTCAGTGTCTGTCATATACAGTATGTGTGAACAACCTGAAAAGGAAAAATGCCTGACAACATAGCAGTTCTGTCATTACACCATACATGTGTAACCTGAACATAATACATCAGCCTGTCTCGTAGTAGCATAGAACTTAAATCCCCCCTCCCCGCCCTGCACTATCCCCATCTGGTACGGGCATTCAACCCTAACTGCCAATATGTATCAAACAATGTCCAACCTGTGAAGAGAACATTAAAGAACAATAATAGACAAAGGACAGCTGCTGGTGCTGGTATGCCTAGGTGATATACAGATACAAAGGTTATTTGCAGCAAGACGGTGTCCATTCTTTTCCAGCATAGGTTGCATACTGTGGTGAGTGGGGCGATACTCCACTGTGTAACGTAACACATTACAGGACTATGCTACATTTTTATTTTTTAATGCAAATGTGGAATTGGACTTTTGGTTACCAAATACTAATGAATTATTTGTATTTCTCTTGTTACTTTAGTTTTTTCCAATTTCATAGAATCTATTTCTGACACATAAATGCAAAGTATTGTGCACTTTTTTTGAAAAGCAAATTTACTATGTGACATTAATATCACTGAAATAATAATTTGATTTTGTTCCCAGAGGGTCCAAAGATTAGCAACCCAGGCCGTAGAATGCGTTAGTTCCTTTGCTGTGGATTACTTTCTTCAGACACACTTGTTCCATGCGGGGATTTTGTGGCATTTACTTATTTATCCTTTCAACTATGACTTTACCTTGGAGGAGAGTGGCATTCAAAAGAATGAGGACACTAATCAACAGGTACTTTTATATAATGTGACCTGTTAAGAAAATCATTTACATTAATTGTGTTTTTAGAAGGAAATGTGTGCTTTTTTTTTTTTTGGCCTCTGATTTATGCATTATTTTTGTGTGTATAACAGGAAGTTGCCAATAGTCTCGCCAAGCTCAGTCTTCTTGCAGTTAGCCGATTAGGTGGTTATTTACCTGGAGAGCTGACAACGCCAGAAAACCCAACAATACAGAAAAGCTTAGCTGGGATGCTCACCCCTTATATTGCTCGGAAGCTGTCTGTGTCTTCTCCTGCAGAGGTATTATATAATACATGTCTGTGGAAGCATCTGTCTAATGAGCACCATTCTATGGATTATATTGCACATGAGTTGTATAGGTCACCTTTTCCATCATTTTCTCCAAGCACAACTTGTAGACACATACCCTGCTTTAACTATCTTGCACTGCTTTACTATTTCTTTGTATTATCGTTGGTTGTTTTTACACTATGTTTGTGACTAGCGTAATAATAAGCTTTAATAGTACCATGTTGGTGTGTTCCTTTGTCACACTGTTCCTGAAAATGATGGGCAATTCCTTTGCCATAGCTGCCTGAGTCACAAGTACAGAGTTTATCTAAACTTGGAACTGTTATTGATGTTTTGCAAATAGGTATTTATAGTAATTGTGTTTTTTTTAAAATAACAAACATTGATGTTTTGCAAATAGGTATTTATAGTAATTGTGTTTTTTTTAAAATAACAAACATGCTATACCTACCTGCTCTATGCACTGGTTTTGCCTCCTCTTCTGGGATCCCCCACCATTGATTTTGGTTCCTCCTCTTCTCTGAGTGCCCGATAGCAAACTGCTTGCTGTGGGGGCACTCACGAAGGCTCGATCGCGAGCCGGGTTATGTGCATTTATAGACATATGCAGTGCGGCTTAACCCAGTTCCCAGTTGCTGCTGCCAAGTCTCCTGTGAGAAGAGCTGCTGCAGATGGGCACAGAGCTGCATTAAGATCAGGGTAAGTGTTTAAGGGGGTGCGCTGGGGGGGGGGTAGGTTTTTAAAGTGTTTTTTTTTTTTACCTTAATGCAGAAAATGCATTAAGGTAGAAAAAGAAAAGAAACTTTTACATTTACAACCACTTTTGAAATAATTGATATTTATGTCATAGCTTTGACAGTCAATCACATCACTTTATATGTAAGTATGTTACATTTTGTTTTCATTTCAGATCCTTAAAATGCTGAACAGTAATTCAGAAAGCCCATGCCTGATATGGAACAATGGCACAAGAGCAGAGCTGCTGGAATTTCTTGAAGCTGAACAAGAAAGCATGACAAGAAGGGTAACACGCATATACACACACATAAGCATATCAAAAACATGCAATTTTCCAGACAATATTAGTGGCCATGCAAAAGGTAGAACCTCTCAGGAAAGTCTAGTCTATAGTGCAAAGTTATATGTTAGGAATAGATCTTTTAAAAAATGTCTCCATACTCTTGAACAAGCAGCATCATCTTGCAGAGAAATTTTAAAAATTCCTACAGCGGGGGGAGGGACCTCTCCATTGTAAGGTATTAAAATCAGCTGGGAGATTTGTTGTCTCAAGTTGAGAAGACCAGTGCTAATGGCATGTTTTTTCAAGGCCTATATTGGAGTTGAGTTGAATCCTCCAAACTCATCTCTATTCGAGCACTTAAATAAGTTTTTTTTTTTTTTTTTTTTTTTTTTTTTTTAATATAACCACTACCGGACCACCCGCCTACAATAAACTGTGAAAGGGCAGCCTGTACAGGCACAACGGTGTACTGGTACGTCGCTGCCTGTTTTCGGGTTTGCGCGTGAGCATACCCTGCCGACACCCACTGTGATTGTACACAGCGGGAGTTTGTCAGCAGGTCCCGTGCCAATGAATAATGCCTGGGACCTGCTGATTGGCTGTGCCCATTCACAACCCAGAGCTCTATGTTGAAAATCAACACAAGGCTCTGTACAGAGGGAACAATCTGTTTCTTCTACCTGAAAAGCAGGGATAAGAAACAAACAGATCTTTAGTAAAACCCTTGTTAGGCACACATTTAATCCCTTGATTACCTGGGATGTTAACCCCCTCCCAGCCAGTGTCATTAGTAAAATACACACCAAGTTCTCAGAGCGCCAAGAGCTGTCAGTCCAATATGTAGGTGTAGGACCCGGAGAAACAAGACCGTACCCAGTGCAACTGCCTAACCACTGGAAAATGGAAGACTAAAAACAAAAAACAATAATGCTCCATGGGTAAAGTCATAAGTTGTATAAAGTACATCTAAACTGGTAGATGGATGTAAAATGGTTTATTGCACTATGAAGATGAACAGTCCCTGCACAGTCTAGTATATGACTGTGAGCTATAAAAACAAATGCAGCAAATACCATATTGCATAAAGCATCAAAAATGAAGGAAATGTTTAAAATGTTAATTTAAAAAAGGCAAAAACGGTACCACACAATAAAACTGGGTAGGAGGAAGATGGTATACTCCAGGTGGCTTGCTGGTGAGATCTGAGAGGTAAACCTTATTTATTTATTTTTTATTTAATTTCTGACCTTGTTTTATTTTTACATATATATCAATTTTTCATAATATAAATTTATAATTTCTTAATTAATTTATTAATTTTATAACCATTCCTATACAATGCAAATGTCATGCATCCCCCAGTCAAGACTCTATGTAATTAAGTGTTCTTAATTACAACGTAACTTACTGTTATCTCACATATATATTATTTTTGAAAAAAAAAAATCATTTTTGAAAAAAAAAAATCATTTTTAAAAAAAAAAAAACATTTTTGAAAAAAAAAAAAAAATTGTTCAGCTCTTTCAGCTAATGATGGTACTTCCTCAACTTTTTTACTACTATTTATACTTTTTAAAATATTAAACTTTTTAACACTTTTCACAGTAACTCCAGCCACTCCAACCACACAACACTCAAGCCACACCACCCAGCTACTCCGCCCACTCCAGTTGTAGAGGCAAGAACACTTTCCACAATTTCCCCAGAAATTGTAGCTTTTATAGTTTAATATAGGAGGAAGACTGAGGTTTAGAACCATTTTGTATAGTTCCCATTGTAGGGTTGAGAGGGGTTAACAGAGTATATTCCAGGTTGGCCATCTCCACCCCCTCCCCTTCAATGAGTTTAAATATCGTTGTTGCCATTATTCCCTTGACTTTGACCAAGCGCATGCACGCGAAACATGTCAGTCACGGCAACCAAAGCTTGCGGTTCACAACCCTAAAACGGGGGCTACTGTCCCTTCACATCCGGACGCATCTTTTTGACGTCATCCAGTGCGCCCAGGTCTCGTGGCTTTGCTCGGCTTCCCCGGCTCCACCGCTCAATCGTGGATCACACTGTTTACATCCGGTAATCCGGCACTGTCGTGCCCCCACATCCAGCCCCAGATCTTCACCAGCAGCTAGCAGAGTGTCCTCCTACATGTGCAGCTTTCCATCTTGCAGACCCAATGAGCTTGGTCTCCTCTGTGCTGCCATTGGGCTGTGTACTATCTCTTCTCCACCGGGCTGTCATCGTTCCCTTTGTGGTTCAAGTATTTACCTCTCACATCTCACCAGCAAGCCACCTGGAGTATACCATCTTCCGCCTACCCATTTTTATTGTGTGGTACCGTTTTTGCCTTTTTTAAATTAACATTTTAAACATTTTTCTTCATTTTTTGATGCTTTATGCTATTTGCTGCATTTATTTTTATATCTCACAGTCATATACTAGACTGTGCAGGGACTGTTCATCTTCATAGTGCAATAAACCATTTTACATCCATCTACCAGTTTAGATGTACTTTATACAACTTATGACTTTACCCATGGAGCGCTGCTTTATTGTTTTTAGTGTCATTAGTACAGTGACATTGTATAGTATTATCATTGTATTCGTATCACTGGTGATGTCGGTGACCGTCAGTTCCCACTCAATGTCAGTGTCAGATTGCCTACCGCACTATTGCAGTCCCATTATAAGTAACTGATCATGGCCATTAGTATTATAAAAAAATCAATAAATAAAAATTCCAGTATATATACCATAGTTGATGCTATAACTTCCACCCAAACCAATCAATATATACTTATTGGGATTTTTTTCTATCAAAGACATGTAGCAGAATACATTGTGGCCAGAAAAAACAAGAAATAGGATTTTTTTTTATTGGATGTTTTCTAGAAAAAATTAAAAAATATATATATTTTTGAAAAATGTCTTTTTTTTTGTTTTTGTTTTTATAATAAAAAATAAAGAATGCAGTGGTGATCAAATACCAGATGAAATCTCTATTTGTGTGAAAAAAATGTATATAAATTTAATTTTGGTACAGTGTTGCATGACTGCAATTACCAAGTACCGCAGTGCTAAATAGCTAGAAATGGCCTTATCACGAAGGGTGTAAAGCCTTCCGGTGCTGAGGTGGTCGGTCAGCTGCGGGCTGGGTTATTTCCCACCTGGGGCACATGTAAACAGAAAGGGCAGGATGCTGGCGACATCAGGACCATTATATGGACACATGCCCATATTTAGCCAGTGACATTGTCTAAGTATGTCCATGTATCCATATAAGGGCTACGATGTCACCAGCATCCTGCCCCTTTGTTTACGTGTGCTGCCGGGCACGGAATGACACGGAGCACAGAAGAATGGAGTAAGAAAAAAACAAACAAACATGATTTGAATGTTCTGATAGAAGGGAGTTTGAAGGACACCAAAACATCTCTTGTGGATTTTGACCTGCTAGTTACAGGTCTTTGACCTTTAGTCATGGATTGCCTTAAAGCTGGCCATACCCTGTACAAACTGAACACTTTCTGTAGTCTTAGGTTTATCAAAATTTTATAATATGAGGACAGACCTAACCAATGCTTTCAATTTGTATCCAATCAGGCAGGCCCTTGTACTGCACAGCTGATGGCAGATCTGATGGAGATTGTATAGTCACCTTTTGGTCTTTCAAGTTTATTACAGCATTTAGTTGGTCTATCTAGCTTCCTGTCTAGCTACTTTATAATAACACCTTGTTTACTGTATATATATATATATTTGGTCTGTTTTTGACTTTTTCAGGGGGAATGTGATAAAAGCTATGGAGCCAACTTTGTTTTCGGTGATCATGCCAAGGAGCTCATTGTCGGAGAGATTTTTGTACGGGTATATAATGAACAACCTACATTCCAACTGGAGGTGAGTTCTTTCTGAACAGAACTGTCTGCCAACTTAAGATGGTCAGTAAAGAATATCTAGAATCAGTATGTTTACTGAGATGACATAATTTAACTAGACAAAAACGTACCATTGTAAAATGTAACATACAGGGAAAGATTACACAATATGCTGGGTCGTGCCAAAAAGCTGTAAGCTTTTGAATTATTTTTAGTGATTAGTATGTAAACATTAGATCCCTTACATTTTTTTTTATTTTTTGTTTTCCTTGTTTGTTCTTTTTATTGATAAAAAGATAAACTGTATATAATAACATCAATTTGAAGTTTACAGTAGAGGGTGGGACTTGCACTCACTCTAGACACAATAAACAGAAAAATATACTGCACAAAGAAATGGAATAATGATATATAGATTAATCAGTAATGTTCTACAGGATCAAATAACAGGAGCGTTAAGCCCCATGAAGTGTAGCTAGCTAATACACAAAAACGTAAATCGCCAGTCCAGGAACTTTGTGTTGCAAAGCTTATATTAATGTGCAAAACTTCCACATTTAGAGAGAGAGAACTGAAAAGAAAAGGGGGGAGAAAGAGGATAATAGATGAGGAGGTCAGCTGTTCCCAAACTCAGAGCTGTGATCACTACATCGGGTAGGGGTAAGGTGGTTTGGGCTCGAGTAGGGAAGAGTCAAAATCGGGTGGTAAAAATTATCCACCCAAGGTTGACAGAACTTGGAACTTTACCCATAACAACTTGATAAAAAAATATGTTCTTTAGCAAGGAACATACATATTCAACCCTTATTATTCTACCAACATTTGTGTGTGCTGTAAATTGTAAAGCGGAACTAAACCCATCGATTTAACGATTAAAAAAAATAAAAAAAAGTTACATTCTTGGAATGCCAGGATGTCCTCAACCAAACTGTCACATTAAATGGCAGCTGTCATAACTGATCACATGTGCAGCATCATGGCAGTTGCAGATCAAACAGAAGCAGCTTCCTTGGCTGTAAAGGATTGGAGGGTTTAATTCTGCTTTCTGGCTGTTAGCAGATCGGCCTCTACAAACTCAGCAGTGCCTAAAAATGGAGAGCAACTGAGCATGTGCAGAGCAGAGTGAAACCGTGTATTACTGGATTTTAAATAGTATAGACACTTATTTTAATTGTTTTACATAGCTATACCTGCAAACAGGGCTGCTGTTAGAAATCATGGGGCCCTGTACAGCCTACCTGACAAGGCCCCCCTCTCCTCTTTTTTTTTTTTTTTTTTTTTTTTTTTTTACATTCTTTTATTAGCCTTGTTGGGGGGTCTTTGGTGAAATATCAGGGCTCTAAACAAACATCTGATGTCTCACATTTAAAACAGACCAAGGGACTAAGGACAGAGATTCCCCAGCTTCTTTCTTTGCAACCTCAGCTGCACTGGACAGTGAATGAATGAGAAGCACTCTGAGGCTCCCTGTTCATTCACAAACTGAAGCATAGTAAACACAATTTAATATGATTCAGTGATGAATGGATACAGCGAGTGATCGGTGCCAATTGCTATCTGTGTTCATTCAGGAAAGGAAGGGGCTAGTAAATAAAACATATATTTACCAGACCCCCCACCCTCTCTCTTTATCCTGAAACATCCCCCTGTTTGCCATCAGCAGCTGCTGGAAGGAGTGGAGGGAAACTGGCAATGTTGAAGGGGAGGGGGGCACACAGGAAGACAGCAGGGGGGTGGGGACACAGATGACTATCCCCCTGTAGTGCATTTGGAGGAAGAAAAAGGGGGAGAAGCCAGCAGAGCTGCAGGAGTTGGCAATAAGGCAGTACAGCTGTCGCTCCTGCCCAGACCCTCCTTTTGAACTGTTGGGGCCTGGGCCCGATACAGGAGGGCTGGCTGTGCTGCCTTATCAGCAGCCTTGCCTGTAAAAGGGGCCAGCCTGAAGTGATCTAGCAGGACTTCATTTTTTGACTAAAATTCGACTTTAGGATGTTTAGGGACTGTATCTGTCACCTGTCATTTTCCTAAAAACCTGAAAACGTATTGTCCTATTCTATTCATGTTTAATATTTGTCAATACATCTCTGACTGCACTGGAACACAAAGTACAAGTTGGGAGACTCTAGGCAATGTGGAAATTGGTCTCTCCAGCAGGAGATATGAAGTCTGGTTAAAGTAGACCTATACTCAAATTTAACCGAAGCCTTGTTGAAATGCATAGTTAAAGCAAAATAGCTAAACTATCTGCTTTGTCTTGTGAAAGTGTTGCTCCAGGTGGCGTCTGGTGCTTGTCACATCACCAAATGCCCTTTGGTCCCATGACCAGTACTGAGGGTTACTTAAAGCAGCATTTTTCTAGGAAAGGTAAATATTTTGGCCCTTCTTTTATTTAATTACTCGTTAACGTAACATTTAGGTGTGTGTATATGTATATACAGTTTAAAGCAGAGCTCCAGGCCCCTTCAATAAAAAAAATAAGTCAACAGCTACTGTAGCTGCTGACTTTTAATATTAGGACACTTACCTGTCCATGAATCCAGTGGTGTCTTCACCCGAGGCGATTTGCGGCTTCACAGCCCATTCCCTACTGCGCATGCATTAAGCATGCTGCGCCTTGTGAATGGCCCGGCGGTGGGGGAAGGAGGAGGGGGGTGTCAAAACCAGGTACCCGCTCCTCCCTCCGCCTCCCCCCCCCCCCCCCCCCCACCAAACAAATCAATATACTGTATAAAGCAAAGGGGTTACAGCACAGCAAGTTTTCACAATATAGCTAGTAATGAAGCAACTTCAGGCATCTCTACCCTTTAGAGTTACCAACCTGCATCATGCAGTAGACATAGGGGTATGAATGCTCAGGTCCTAAATAGCTTCATATATACAACACATGTATATCTATCTAACATGCATTTCCTGTGTTTAAAGGTCCCAAAAGCTTTTGCAGCAAGTCTGCTGGATTACATTGGATCTCAAGCACAGTACCTCCATACACTAATGGCGATGACCCAGACTGGCAAGGTGGAGTCTGATCAGCATGTAGACAGACTGCAGAGGGTTGAAATGGCTCTGGAAGCACTTAGGAACGTCATCAAACACAACCCTGGTAGGAGGGCATTTTTTTTTTTTGTTTACGGAATGAGGCTGCTCTAGATAGATTTTTTTTTTTTTTTTTTTTTTTTTCTAGTTATTGATCTAGGAAGCGGTAACGCTGTCTGTATCCTGAACTATAATGCTTAGATTGCAGTGCAATCTTAAGTCTTAGTATGACCACGCTTTACGTGTGTGTATGTATGTTCTTATAATTGAAGTTTATTTCCTTGGTGATAAAGTACTAACAAAACCATAGCAGCTTATTGCACAATGTGGCACTTCTAAAAAGGGGAAACTGCTTGTCTTACTGATCTTTGTTGAAATTACATCAGACTTTCTAAACTGACAATGCTACTACATAACGGACACACTTTATTGACTACAAATCACCTAAACCTAGCTACTGAGCCCCTGGGTACCCATGTGGTAACTATACACATGTTGGTATTGTACTGTGCATGCGCAAATCTTTGTGCGAATGCCCGGGAGTTCAAGCATCAGTCAGCTTACAAAATTCCATATAATGGTGCTTGAAATGCAGTATTCAGTAGTATTGACATATGGCAGCATGACATACAGGATTTGGTGCATATGTTCTTTAACGTGATGTATGTGCAATTCATTGGTTAGCAAAATTTTATCCTAATGTACATACAGAATACAGGCTGGATATTAATAGACCCTGGGTTCTCTAGTGGTACCTTGAGGTGATCAGACACGCCACTTGGCATCATTCTATAATCCTACCTCACTCTGAGTTTTTTTTTCTAGTGTCCAAAGGTGAAGGACCTTTTCTTCCTTAGAGAAATAATTATTTGCCAAGTTTACTTTTAGAGCATGTTACACATTACAATTATTTTTAGGCTCCAACACCTCCACCTTCCCCCAGTCCCTGAATCATTAATTCAGGGCAATCTGTACAAGTCCAGTCTGTAACCATGGTTAACTTGTAGTACAAAATGAACTTTAAGGGTGCTGATGAGTGCCCTCGTAGTTCATTGACACTTCTTCCAGCTTTTTAACAGCCTGCAGAGAGATACTGGAAGACATGTCTGCAGGAGCCTGACATTGCACCCACAATCCACTGATCATGGAAGCAATGCTTTGCTGGCTCCTGATAAAATAATAAATGCAATATAATAATAATAATGCACATTTTTTTCATGCAAAAGTATGTGCACTTATGTTTTCCCCAAAGGTGAACTTATCCTTTAATTATTTTATTATTTTAACTTTGGATTCTTCTTTTTTTGTTTTTTTTTTTTAGTTGTGTGTGCATTCTTTTCTGCTTCTTATAGGAACAGAGGACATAAAAATAATTTTGATATTTATTTGCAAACTGTGACTGCAACATTATGAATAGAACATCAGTGTACATTTGCCTAGATAGTTTCATGGCTGACAATGGCCTATATGAAAGAATGTTGTGTTTGCTTGCATATGCTGGTATACAATTCAGTTGTAACCTTTTGGTTTTCCTCCTGATATTTATTATTTTTTAATCCACCTTATTTTTAGTTTGTTATATTTTATATTTTTCAGGATCAGAAGCTGAATGTATTGGCCATTTCAAGTTGATATTTTCTTTACTGCGAGTCCATGGAGCTGGGAAGGTTCAGCAGCTTGCACTGGAGGTAACCTACAATAATTTGAAGTAAATCTATTGTAAAAGCCTAATATATTTCCTGGATTCAGTCAAAAAAAAAAAAAAAAAGCATTAGGGATGGTAATTACCATAAATGAAGAGTGTCACGTGTGCCGGTGGCTGCTGTGCTCAGTTTAAATCCAAAGTCCTCTGACCCCGACACCCCTGCAGATCATCCAGTGCTGAGGGGGGTTAATATAAGTGGCTGCGAGTGTGATAGGCACTTGTCAAGTGCAGACTGTGCCCCTCATCTTTGCCCCAGTGCTTCATCATAGAAGCTGTACTATGAAAAGCATTTTAGGATTGGAGGACGGGCGGGTGAATGACATTTCTACCTTCTGCAATCACCGAATGCTTTTAATTGTGGGAATTGATACTACGGCTTTTTGAATGGAGATTGGTGGTGGAAAGATCGAACGTAGTTGCAAAGTGACAAGTGCCCATCACAGATGCAGCCACTCATTTTAACCCCCGCAATACAGGAAGATCACCACTGCAGGGGTAAGCAGGGGCAGAGGACTTCGGATTTGAAACACAGCAGGCACCAGAACATGGGGCGCTCCTATTAATGGTAAATTCCATCTTTGGTGCAGTTTAAAAATAAAATCACTAAATTACAGTGTTTAAAAGAAAGAAGGTGTAAGGCAAGAATCTGCACATATTCTGCTGCTTCAATGCCAAAGATTTCTATTGTGCAAATCTTGACTTGTGGAAGTTAAGAGCTCTATAAAGTTCATGATTTATGTACGGATATTGGGGGATATCTCTATAAGTGTAGGTTCATAAGAGGTTCACTTAGAAGGATAGCTGAACCTTCACCAAATATCAGGCTTTAAAGTGAATCCAAACTGCAAAACAATTTTTTTTATTGACAAAGATGAAAAAGACAAATCGGTACAACTTACATAATGCTCAACAGGAGCATAACGGGGAAAAGGTTTAAAGTCTGGTACACCTAGATGTAATAGGTACAGAGTTACAGTTGTATATAGTAAAGCTTCCAGTCTTAACAAAGAACAGTAACAAATCCTTCCCTGACCCAATACAACCAGTCTGAATGTATAGCAATGCTGCTGCTAGTGCAAAGAAATAATCTCTTATGTACACAGAAAGCAATAGAAAAAATAATACTCCCCTTTACATGTGAAAAAAAAAAAAAACAACAAAGAGAATGAGTATCTCTCAAGAGGACAGAAGACCCTCAGGCACTGTCTGAAAAACCAAGCCAATATTTTATTAAATTATACAATTACAAAAAGACATCACACTAGTATATAACACTTTGTAGAAAAAAGGGGGCTATGGTGAGTGACTACCACTGGCCCTGGACATAAAATTGACAACGTTGTCGTTTAAATACAAAGGGAGGGAGCCATGGCCGAGCATACCACAGACACACTCCATTCACCACTCATACACAATTGTATGTAGCACAAAGCAATTGGACTTGAGTGACCTGATCAGTGAATTACTCTTCAGGGGCGTGGTATAACAGGTGAGTGGGTAATTGTGGATGGGGAGCAGTGGAAGTCCAAAGGCCAATAAACCTGATGGAAGAGAGCAGGAGCTGGCAGGGATAGATTCCGGCTTGGAGTAAAGGTCCAAGTGAAGCCGGTTTGCTGTTTTGACTGCTAATCCTCCGAGTGTTGCGCTTGCTGTGCCGAGTACGGTGGTCAGATGCATGAAATGCCGGTCATCAGCTGATCGGTCCCGGCTGGTTAGCCATCCACAGCATTGCACATTGCCGGTCACTTTTGCTGTGTCCCCCCAGAATCTATCCCGGCCAGCTCCTGCTCTCTTCCATCAGGTTTATTGGCCTTTGGACTTCCACTGCTCCCCATCCACAATTACCCACTCACCTGTTATACCACGCCCCTGAAGAGTGATTCACTGATCAGGTCACTCAAGTCCAATTGCTTTGTGCTACATACAATTGTGTATGAGTGGTGAATGGAGTGTGTCTGTGGTATGCTCGGCCACGGCTCCCTTTGTTTTTAAACGACAACGTTGTCAATTTTATGTCCAGGGCCAGTGGTAGTCACTCACCATAGCCCCCTTTTTTCTACAAAGTGTTATATACTAGTGTGATGTCTTTTTGTAATTGTATAATTTAATAAAATATTGGCTTGGTTTTTCAGACAGTGCTTGAGGGTCTTCTGTCCTCTTGAGAGATACTCATTCTCTTTGTTGTTTTTTGTATGCTTCAGGACATCCCTGACTGGTATCCCGCAACTTTTATGTGGTTGATTGCCTGACATAAGCCTGTCTTTAAATTAACTATAATTGGTGGTTGATCCGGGCTAACCTCATCTATTGTTTTCCCCTTTACATGTGAGTAGTAGTGAGAGTGAAGGAGCACCAGACATCCCACACCTTGTCGTACTTATTGGGACATTCCCTATGTACAAAAAAACGGGCAGCATCTGGTTCACAACCTGGATCCATTGTCGGATGGATGGAGGAGCAGATTGATTCCACTTGAGGGCAATAGCCTTTCCCTCAATAAAATCCTGATATATTTTGGCCCTTGTTCCTCAAGTATACCCAACAGGCAAAAGCGTGGGGTGCATAGCACAGGGACATAAAGAACTTGACAATACATCCATCACCCACTTCCAATACGTGTCAATAACAGGGCATAACCACATTACATGAATACATGAACTGCGCCCAGTCAGGTGCACCTGGTGCAGGCAGAAGTGGGGATCCGATGCATAGCATGGAGTCGCACTGGGGTTAAATATGACTGATGCATCATGTATAATTGAATACGTTTGTTATTAATAGCCAGTGAGATGTCAGATGGGAGTTACACGCTTCCTCCCAATCCACAGAACAATTTTAACCACCTAATTACCATGCTATAGTTGAAACACGGCTACAGTGTGGTTCTCTAGTTCTGGGAGGGCGTTCATGGACGTTGTCCTAGAACCGTGCCCTCTGAGGGCGAGCTCTGTGACTGCTGCATCCTTAGGGCTATGCAGATCGCAGAAAAGGGCCAATAACGGCCAATACAGACTTGCCGGTTTATGGCAGTCCTTTCCTCACAAGCTGTCTCTGTGTGAGGAAAGGAAAGCCGATAACCGGCAAAGCACACAGTTTACACTGATAATCAGGCCACTGATCATGAGCGCAGCCTCATCAGTGAAAAAGAAAAATTACTAATTTGCAAAATGTTATAACCGAAACTAAGAAAAAAATAAGAAACCCAGTGGGGATTAAATACCACCAAAAGAAAGCTCTATCTGTTTTTAAAAAAAATATACAAATTTAATATGGATACAATGTTGCATGACTGCCCAATGGTCATTCAAAGTGTGAGAGCTCTGAAAGCTTAAAATTGGCCTGGGCAGGAGGGGGGTTAAAGTGCCCAGTGTTGAAGTGGTTAATACATTGCAGCTTAAGTTTTGATGGCTGCATTTGTTTTGTTTTTTTATTCATTTCTTTCCCCATTATTTCTGCCTGCCACTATTACACTTCCTGTCCTTTGACAGCACTTCTTGCACTGTATCTATCAAGGAGCAGCATTGTTGCCCTGGGTGGCTCTCTACTAGTTTAACCAAGTAGAGCTATTTACCCTTTCGGTGTTCCCACCTGTGAAATCCATAAAACCTTTCCCCCGTGTTATAGAGATTAGTAGAGGTGGGTAAAGTGGAAGTGTGTTCTAGTTTACACAGGAAAATTCAGGCAGGGCATATAATTCTGCTTGGAATTTTGTTGCAGCAAAGTGCACAGGAAGTTAGGTGCGCAATTGATTTCTTAAAGGATCAACGGGTATTTTTTTGCAATTGCAGAGACAAAATGTGGGAAGATCTGCTTCTATTGGAGTGGTATATATCACGATGAATGCTTTTTTTTTTTCCCTGACTTACATTTTAAAGTAAATCTGTCTTAAAAGAGGTCTGACTTTTGATGCTTTCCGCTGTTCTGCCGAGAAAGTTCCCCTCGCAGATAAGGACCCCCCTCTACTGCACAGGCGCAGCGCTTGCGCATTAGGAGCCGGCAGAAATAGCCGAAGCCGAATAGAATAGAAATCAGCTGTACACGGCGCCTGTAAGAGGGCCCCTCGTGGGCTCGCTTCGCTCTCTACGCTTCGGGCACGGCCTCGCTTCGCTCGGCACTTTTTTATTCTCCCTCTAGGTCCACTTGGATGGTGGGGCTTGAACCTGGACCTAGGGCGCAGGCGCCATGTACAGCTGATTTGAAGTTTTTCAGCTTTGGCTATTTTCGAGGGCTCCTAGTCATTCGTACTGCGCAAGCGCTGCGCCTGCGCAGTACAGGGGGGTCCTTATCCGCCGGGGGAACTTTCTCGGCAAGACACCGGACCTGAAACAAGCATGCATATCAGGGATTTCAGAAGGCCTTTTCTGCACTTTTTTTTCTGGACAGTGACTTGAAGTCCTGAAGCAAAACGATCAGAATTAAAGCCAGACAATGAGTGTTTTTTAGAAGGCAACTTTCTTATTTCTCTCATGACAGGTTTTGTTTAAAGCCAAGACCATAAATGTAATATATATCAGCTTACTAATGAATAGATGTGATGGCTGCATTAGTTTTCTTTTTTTTTAGTCCCCCCCCACGTTTTCACCTGGTGATCTGGCCAGTAGCACACCTCCTGTATTAGTGTGCCCCCACTCTGGATAAAGGAGCAACTGGACTATCTTTGGACAGCAGCATTGTCAGTCTCGGGGGGAGGGAAGTGTTAGATGTACTTGCAGATTTAGGTATACAAACAAATTAAAGCCAAACTCCAGTTAATACTTTAAGCTGTTTTGTTCTTTTTTGGGATAAAGGTTTTATACGAATAAATAAAACTCATTATAAGCACCCTCTTCTGCTGTTAAATGGTTTGTCTCATCTCTATAACTGAATACAGTCTGCTGGAGAGCTTGTTCTTTTGAAAAACAGACTTGCTGGCCAGGTTACCAGGTGAAAATAAGAGTCTAATCAAGAAAACTAATACAGCCATCACATCTAAGAATTGGTAAGGTACAATATAAGAAGTGTTTAATTTGAGGTTTAATGCTGCTTTAATCAAAATGTCACTAGTGCTACCAGTAAATACAATATGTAATTTTGAGTATAAATACTTTATTTTATTTTTTGCTTTGCTTTCCATTGAGCTACTACATGGCAATCTATAAGCTCTGTGGATGAACTTTGATTTTTATCAGCATACATAACCTTTCTAATAAAGTCTTTTGTTTGTGACAGGTGGTCAACATAGTCACCAGTAATCAGGAATGTGTAAATAACATTGCAGAAGCCATGGTACTATCCAGTTTGTTATCACTCTTGCATTCATTACCAACAAGTAAGTACTGCTGTAGAATTTAGAAGACTGGCAGACTACAAACTTAAACTAAAAGCGGAATACAGTGCATTCGGAAAGTATTCACATCGTTTCACGTTTTCCACATTTTGTTATGTTACAGCCTTATTCCAAAATGGATTAAATTCATTTTCCTCAATTCTTCAAACAATACCCCATAATGACAACATGAAAGAAGTTTGTTTGCAATCTTTGCAAACTTATTAAAAATAAAAATTGAAAAAAATCCCATGTACATATGTATTCCCAGTCTCTCAATACTTTGGTGAAGCACCTTTGGCACCAATTAAAGCCTCAAATATTTTTGAGTATGATGCTACAAGCTTGGCACACCTATTTTTGGGCAGTTTTTCCCATTCTTTTTTGCAGGACCTCTCAAGCTCCATCAGGTTTAATGGGGAGTGTCGGTACACAGCCATTTTTAGTTCTGGAAGGTTCTCCTCTCTCCACAGAGAAGCGCTGGAACTCTGTCAGAGTGCCCTTCAGGTTCTTGCTCACCTCCCTGACTAAGACCCTTCTCCCCCAATCGCTCAGTTTGGCCGGGCGGCCCACCCTAGGAACAGTCATGGCGGTTCCAAACTTATTCCGTTTATGGATGATGGAGGCCATTGTGCTTATTGGGACCTTCAATGCTGCAGAAAATTTTCTGTACCCTTTCCCAGGATCTGTGCCTCGATACAATCCTGTCTTGGAGGTCTACAGACAATTCCTTAGACTTCATGGCTTGGTTTGTGCTCTGACATGTTAACTGTTGGACCTTATATAGACAGGTGTGTGCCTTTCCAAATCATGTCCAATCAGCTGAATTTACCACAGGTGAACCCCAATCAAGTTGTAGAAACATCTCAAAGATGATCAGTGGAAACAGGATGCACCTGAGCTCAATTTTGAGTGTTATGGCAAAGGCTGTGAATACTTGTGTACATGTGATTTTTTTTTTTAATAAATTTGCAAAGATTTCATCCAAACATCATTATGGGGTATTGTTTGTAGCATTTTGATGAAAATAAGGAATTCATTTTGGAATAAGGCTTTAACCTAACAAAATGTGGAAAAAGTGAAGCGCTGTGAATACTTTTTGGATGCACTGTAATTTTATATCACTCTCCACATTTTTAAAGTGCTTTCACTTGGAAAGATTCACCAGTTCAGGCAAAATCGCACTGTATTCGCGCAGTGGTCTTTCAAACGCAATTTTTGTGGAAAAAATACACGTCAATGAATTTAAAAAGAAACAAAATACTTAAAGATACTGTGAAAGATGTTACGCCGAGAATCGTGATCTTTATTCTAAGCAAAAAAAATCGTGATTCTCATTTTATCCAGAATCGTGCATCTCTAGTATACGTGAAATTAGTCATATTCTGTATAACTGACTTGTCATTTCACAACTTATTCTCCATTTGTAAGGAGTTTCTGCATACACCAGCATTTAAAACCGCACTGTTAATGCAGTTACCTTGATTCAATCACCATGGAATGTGTCCAGACACATGTTGATTGTGCTAGAACAGGATGGGAGGTGTTGAAAGTATGTGGTATATTTAGCTTTAATAAGTTGGAAAACATCTTCAGTGTTACAGAACAAGTCACGTTGAGACAATCCAATGCTTCTAGATGCATTCATTTTAATATGTTCTATATAGGGATTCCTATTTAGAGAAATTACTCCTAAATCAGTGCTGAAGGGCATGCATGCTGGATTCAGCTTTGCCTTTTTCATGCTTTATAAAAAACAAAAAACAAAAAAAAACACATAAGCAGAAAGAAAATTTAAGTCTGTATTCCAAGAGCTGATTTTATGCTAAACACACAGGATCAGCTTTGGGCATCGTTGACATGTGCATACAAAATGCTGCTTTTGCAGGTATACAGCTTTTGTTTTGTTTTTTGTTTTTATTTTTTTGTTTTTCTTATGGCTCTAAAGGTTAGCCTAAATGGCCATACACATCAGGTGTTTTCGATCATTATTTTAGGAGCAGCATTTAGAGGCATAAAAAAAAAAATACACTAAAGCTGCGTTCAGAGTGGAGCTTATGAGCATGATTTATGCACATAAATGTATTCCAGTGTCCAGAGTGAATAAATATTCTAGCCAGTAAAATGCATTTATGCACAACACCATACTCGCATAAACACGTGTGCATATGCAACATCAGAGGCAGTTTTTCTCCCAAGTTTTGGAGAGGGATTAAAAAATCCAGCATATTTGAAGATTAAATTCATATGCACATGTGTACGAGGCCTTCTAAAGTGTCGCCCTTTAACTGGAACATTTAGAAAAACTAGCCCTATTGCAGCTTTAACATTTACCAGGTAAAGTATTTTCGCAGATTGCAAAACTGTGTACTTGAAGTGAAATATCTGGTGGTAGACTAGGACAGAGCAACTGACTTTTTTTTCTTTTTTTTTAATTACTTTTAGGTCGACAGCTTGTTCTTGCAACTCTGTATGCCTTAACGTCTAGTACAAAAATCATAAAAGAGGCTATGGCCAAAGGTATGTCGTGGGATACTTTTTAAATAGCTGTTAGTCCGTGGTATCCAGGTTTTTAAGATTTATTCCTGAAAATGTTCCTATTTTGAAAAAGTACCATAAAAATGTTTTTTCTTTCATGTCACTACACTCATCATCTTCCAATTTATTAATGTTTTATTTGCCACTTTAAAAATGTAAATTCTTTTTTTTTCTAGTTTTCTTACTTATAGTAAGCATGCCATAATTAAAGTTGTTTTTTTTTTTTTTTTTTTTAATATCATTTTTTGATTGAATCATTCTGATAGCACAGCCAGTTATTTTAGATGGGCTATTCATCACAATCATGTCTCAAAGTATTTTTTTTTTATTAACTCTATTAATAAAATAAACTGTTTATTGGAAAACAGTCTGACTGACATGTTATATACCCTGGCTATAAGAAATGGGACACAAAGTTACTCTAATTTATGAGCTTTATTCCATTGTGAGGCACTGTCTTTTACATTTTAGCTTGGTGTATGTATGAGGTAAATTCTAGGGACATTTTTGTTTTAAAGCTTCCAGAGACCCAAACATTTCATGGCAATCATTATTCTATTGGAGTGACTGTATATATGAACCTATAGTGACCTACAGCACTACCAGAGTATTCTTCACATTTTCTTTCTAATTGTTATGCCATTTTAGAAATCTGTGGTCATTTGTATACCATTCTATTGCACTTTATTACAAGGAACTCTGGTCTTTATAAAAAAATGAAAACTACAATGTGTGGACACCATTAGAAAGCCCAGGGAACTCCTAAAATATTGCATTGTAATGAATTATCTAAAACATAAATTTGAAGCTAGTGCTGGGGCTTTGATAAAAAAATGTTTGTTTTAACAGGAGCCTTAATCTACTTGTTGGACATGTTTTGCAATTCGACTCACCCACAAGTGCGAACACAGACGGCAGAGTTATTTGCCAAAATGATAACTGATAAACTTATTGGTCCTAAGGTAAGTAAATATATTGCGCTGTATGAAAATAGGAATTCTCAGTTCGTAAGTACAATTAGAAAATGCATGTTGTCTTGGACAATGCCATATAGGAATACCTACAAAGAGAGTGTTAAAAATATGTTTTGTATGCATGATGTAAAAGCAGTGTTATGCCCGGTACACACGGTCGGACTTTGTTCAGACATTCCGACAACAAAATCCTAGGATTTTTTCCGACGGATGTTGGCTCAAACTTGTCTTGCATACACACGATCACACAAAGTTGTCGGAAAATCCGATCGTTCTGAACGTGGTGACGTAAAACACGTATGTTGGGACTATAAACGGGGCAGTGGCCAATAGCTTTCATCTCTTTATGTATTCTGAGCATGCATGGAACTTTGTCGGTCGGATTTGTGTACACACGATCGGAATTTCCGACAACGGATTTTGTTGTCAGAAAATTTTATATCCTGCTCTCAAACTTTGTGTGTCGGAAATTCCGATGGAAAATGTGTGATGGAGCCCACACACGGTCGGAATTTCCGACAACAAGGTCCTATCACACATTTTCCATCGGAAAATCCGACCGTGTGTACGGGGCATAAGAGTTGTAACACTTGATGCTGTGTATGAAAGATGCAACACTGGCAAACGTTTACTTTGCAATTGACCTCTGCTGCTATGTTGATATCAAAGTTGCATCACTTTTACATGTGCATAAAGGTCTTGGGGACTGGGACAAACAACCAAGATCAGACCCACAGATATGGCCATATTGGCAAATAAGTTTGAACCGAAAATGTACAAAGCAGTAAAGTTGGATGTGTGGCTATGCTTTGCTTATTTAGTAATAGGTATGTAAGTTGGGTAAGAATTGGGATGGGCACCTCTTCTTTACCCAACCCATGACTTCCTTGGTCTGGTCTCCTTAGAGCCCTTTCACACTGAGGCAGTTTTCAGGTGTTTTAGCGCTAGAAATAGCACCTGTAGAGCGCCTGAAAACTGCCTCCCATGCCGCCCGAATGTGAAAGCCTGAGTGCTTTCACACTGGTGTGGTACACTTGCAGGATGTTAGAAAAAGTCCTGCAAGCAGTATCTTTTGGGGCAGTTTAGCTCAGGCAGCCCCAGTGTGAAAGGGGTCTTAGTGTTTGCAGGACCTCTGCTGTGGGGAATAAGACAGGAATATGTGTATATGCGCTTATGTTAGGGGAGAAGGGGAGTATGAATCTAACCTATCGCTATGCCCCTTACCCTGTTCAGAACACTTCCTCCCACTGTTCTCTTGCATCTTGATTCCAGCACTGTAACTTTGTGTCAGAAAATCCCTACAGCGTTTTTTAGCAGACGGCATCTTTTTGAGATGCGGGGAAGGCAGCTTAACTAAGATAGGTTGATCCTGAAATGCTTGCCGCAAATCCATTCTCAGGTGGCCAGACCATTTTTTGCTTTATTCTATTTTTATTATTTTTTCCCCACTTACAGCATGTAAAAGAACCCCCCCCCCCCCCTCCTTCCAAACGTCTACATTTTCTGAAAGCACCTGACCAGTAGATTGAAATAAAAAGATGGTGCTATTAATTTTGTAGATCACGTGATTTCAATAGAAAATACTCTCAAACCGTTATCAAACACACACAAACAGCATAACTTAAAATGTCCTACTAAATCTAAAAATATAACTGTATTCAGTTAATAACAAATATATGTAAATTTTAAATTGTGCTTTTTGCAAACTGTGAAAATCAAACCTATGCAAAATTGGAAATCAACATAATCCTGGAGATTGGCTTCACATCCATGCTTTGTGGTCACAGCGAACTGCAGTGCTGTGTGTCCACGGTGTTGGTGTGCATTACGATAAAATAATCCAGGCATACATTTTCTCACAATGCAGTGCATTAAAACGCATGGCAGTGGATCACAAGGTGCTTCTACATATCACATTGAATTAATGTAATTTTAAAATGTAAACAAAATTAAGCACTGCGATGTGGTGTAAGAACGTATTGCAGTAAATATACACAACACAGACCAGTGTGTTGTGTGCACCCGCTGGAGTGAAGGAGCCCTTAGTGTGTTGGTGCAGCAGCACACAACTTGTACATTACTACAATATGTACAACCCCTGGCAAAAATGATGAAATCACCAGTCCCTGAGGATGTTACTTCAGTTGTTTATTGTTGTAGAAAAAAAGCAGATCACAGACATGGCCAAAAACTAAAGGCATTTCAAATGGCAACTTTCTGGCTTTAAGAAACACTAAAAGAAATCAAGAAAAATAATTGTGGTGGCCAGTAACAGTTAGATTTATAGAACAAGCACAGGTAATAAATTATGGAATCACTCAATTCTGAGGAAAAAATTATGGAATCACCCTGTAAATTTTCATTACAAACACTAACACCTGCATCAGATTAAATCTGCTTGTTAGTATGTAGGTAAAAAGGAGTGATCACACCTTGGAGAGCTGTTGCAACAAGTGGACTGACATGAAGCATGGCTCCAACACCAGAGATGTCAATTGAAAAAAAGGAGAGGATTATCAAACTCCTTAACCACTTGCCGACCGCCTACCGCATATATACTGCGGCAGAATGGCACGGGCAGGCAAAATCACGTACCCATACGTGATCTGCCTCCCGCGGGCGGGGGGTCCGATCGGACCCCCCCCCCCCGGTGCCATCGGCGGTCGGCATTTGACTGGGAGCGTCGGGAGGCGAGGGGGAGACCATCCGATCGTGGCCCCCCCCTCGCGATCGCTCCCAGCCAATGGGAATCCTCCTCTGCCTGTGTGTCGTTTCACACAGGCAGAGGATGTGATGTCATCTCTCCTCGGTCTGGCAGTTTCCGTTCCAGCGCCGAGGAGAGATGACAAGTGAGTGCACAACACACACACACACACAGTAGAACATGCCAGGCATACCTTACACCCCGATCCCCCCCCGATCGCCCCCCGATCCCCCCCCAATCACCCCCCCCCCCTGTCACAAACTGACATTAGCAGTATTTTTTTTTTTTTTTCTGATTACTGCATAGTGTCAGTTTGTGACAGTTAGTGTTAGGGCAGTGAGTATTACCCCCCTTTAGGTCTAGGATACCCCCCTAACCCCCCCTAATAAAGTTTTAACCCCTTGATCACCCCCCCTCACCAGTGTCGCTAAGCGATCATTTTTCTGATCGCTGTATTAGTGTCGCTGGTGACGGTAGTTAGGAACGTAAATATTTAGGTTCGCCGTCAGCATTTTATAGCGACAGGGACCCCCATATACTATCTAATAAATGTTTTAACCCCTTGATTGCCCCCTAGTTAACCCTTTCACCACTGATCACCGTATAACTGTTACGGGTGACGCTGGTTAGTTCGTTTATTTTTTATAGTGTCAGGGCACCCGCCGTTTATTACCGAATAAAGGTTTAGCCCCCTGATCGCCCGGCGGTGATATGCGTCACCCCAGGCAGCGTCAGATTAGCGCCAGTACCGCGAACACCCACGCACGCAGCATGCGCCTCCCTTAGTGGTATAGTATCTGATCGGATCAATATCTGATCCGATCAAATCTATACTAGCGTCCCCAGCAGTTTAGGGTTCCCGAAAACGCAGTGTTAGCGGGATCAGCCCAGATACCTGCTAGCACCTGCGTTTTGCCCCTCCGCCCAGCCCAGCCCACCCAAGTGCAGTATCGATCGATCACTGTCACTTACAAAACACTAAACGCATAACTGCAGCGTTCGCAGAGTCAGGCCTGATCCCTGCGATCGCTAACAGTTTTTTTGGTAGCGTTTTGGTGAACTGGCAAGCACCAGCCCCAGGCAGCGTCAGGTTAGCGCCAGTACCGCTAACACCCATGCACGCACCGTATACCTCCCTTAGTGGTATAGTATCTGATCGGATCAATATCTGATCCGATCAGATCTATACTAGCGTCCCCAGCAGTTTAGGGTTCCCAAAAACGCAGTGTTAGCGGGATCAGCCCAGATACCTGCTAGCACCTGCGTTTTGCCCCTCCGCCCAGCCCAGCCCACCCAAGTGCAGTATCGATCGATCACTGTCACTTACAAAACACTAAACGCATAACTGCAGCGTTCGCAGAGTCAGGCCTGATCCCTGCGATCGCTAACAGTTTTTTTGGTAGCGTTTTGGTGAACTGGCAAGCACCAGCCCCAGGCAGCGTCAGGTTAGCGCCAGTACCGCTAACACCCATGCACGCACCGTATACCTCCCTTAGTGGTATAGTATCTGATCGGATCAATATCTGATCCGATCAGATCTATACTAGCGTCCCCAGCAGTTTAGGGTTCCCAAAAACGCAGTGTTAGCGGGATCAGCCCAGATACCTGCTAGCACCTGCGTTTTGCCCCTCCGCCCAGCCCAGCCCACCCAAGTGCAGTATCGATCGATCACTGTCACTTACAAAACACTAAACGCATAACTGCAGCGTTCGCAGAGTCAGGCCTGATCCCTGCGATCGCTAACAGTTTTTTTGGTAGCGTTTTGGTGAACTGGCAAGCACCAGCCCCAGGCAGCGTCAGATTAGCGCCAGTACCGCTAACACCCACGCACGCAGCATACGCCTCCCTTAGTGGTATAGTATCTGATCGGATCAATATCTGATCCGATTAGATCTATACTAGTGTCCCCAGCAGTTTAGGGTTCCCAAAAACGCAGTGTTAGCGGGATCAGCCCAGATACCTGCTAGCACCTGCGTTTTGCCCCTCCGCCCGGCCCGGCCCGGCCCAGCCCACCCAAGTGCAGTATCGATCGATCACTGTCACTTACAAAACACTAAACGCATAACTGCAGCGTTCGCAGAGTCAGGCCGGATCCCTGTGATCGCTAACAGTTTTTTTTGTAGCGTTTTGGTGAACTGGCAAGCGCCAGCGGCCTAGTACACCCCGGTCGTAGTCAAACCAGCACTGCAGTAACACTTGGTGACGTGGCGAGTCCCATAAGTGCAGTTCAAGCTGGTGAGGTGGCAAGCACAAGTAGTGTCCCGCTGCCACCAAAAAGACAAACACAGGCCCGTCGTGCCCATAGTGCCCTTCCTGCTGCATTCGCCAATCCTAATTGGGAACCCACCACTTCTGCAGCTCCCGTACTTCCCCCATTCACATCCCCAACCAAATGCAGTCGGCTGCATGAGAGGCATTTTTATGTCCTCCCGAGTACCCCTACCCAACGAACCCCCCAAAAAAGATGTTGTGTCTGCAGCTAGCACGGATATAGGCGTGACACCCGCTATTATTGTCCCTCCTGTCCTGACAATCCTGGTCTTTGCATTGGTGAATGTTTTGAACGCTACCATGCACTAGTTGAGTATTAGCGTAGGGTACAGCATTGCACAGACTAGGCGCACTTTCACAGGGTCTCCCAAGATGCCATCGCATTTTGAGAGACCCGAACCTGGAACCGGTTACAGTTATAAAAGTTAGTTACAAAAAAAAGTGTAAAAAAAAAAAAAAAAAAAAACACAAACAAAAATATAAAATAAAAATAGTTGTCGTTTTATTGTTCTCTCTCTCTCTCTATTCTCTCTCTATTGTTCTGCTCTTTTTTACTGTATTCTATTCTGCAATGTTTTATTGTTATTGTTATTGTTATTGTTATTGTTATTATGTTTTATCATGTTTGCTTTTCAGGTATGCAATTTTTTATACCTTACCGTTTACTGTGCTTTATTGTTAACCATTTTTTTGTCTTCAGGTATGCCATTCACGACTTTGAGTGGTTATACCAGAATGATGCCTGCAGGTTTAGGTATCATCTTGGTATCATTCTTTTCAGCCAGCGGTCGGCTTTCATGTAAAAGCAATCCTAGTGGCTAATTAGCCTCTAGACTGCTTTTACAAGCAGTGGGAGGGAATGCCCCCCCCCCCCCCAACATCTTCCGTGTTTTTCTCTGGCTCTCCTGTCTCAACAGGGAACCTGAAAATGCAGCCGGTGATTCAGCCAGCTGACCATAGAGCTGATCAGAGACCAGAGTGGCTCCAAACATCTCTATGACCTAAGAAACCGGAAGCTACGAGCATTTTATGACGTAGATTTCGCCGGATGTAAACAGCGCCATTGGGAAATTGGGAAAGCATTTTATCACACCGATCTTGGTGTGATCAGATGCTTTGAGGGCAGAGGAGAAATCTAGGGTCTAATAGACCCCAATTTTTGCAAAAAAGAGTACCTGTCACTACCTATTGCTATCATAGGGGATATTTACATTCCCTGAGATAACAATAAAAATGATTTAAAAAAAAAAAATGAAAGGAACAGTTTAAAAATAAGATAAAAAAATAATAATAATAAAGAAAAAAAAAAAAAAAAGCACCCCTGTCCCCCCTGCTCTCGCGCTAAGGTGAACGCAAGCGTTGGTCTGGCGTCAAATGTAAACAGCAATTGCACCATGCATGTGAGGTATCGCCGCGAAGGTCAGATCGAGGGCAGTAAGTTTAGCAGTAGACCTCCTCTGTAAATCTAAAGTGGTAACCTGTAAAGGCTTTTAAAGGCTTTTAAAAATGTATTTAGTTTGTCGCCACTGCACGTTTGTGCGCAATTTTAAAGCATGTCATGTTTGGTATCCATGTACTCGGCCTAAGATCATCTTTTTTATCTCATCAAACATTTGGGCAATATAGTGTGTTTTAGTGCATTAAAATGTAAAAAAGTGTGTTTTTTCCCCAAAAAATGCGTTTGAAAAATCGCTGCGCAAATACTGTGGGAAAAAAAAAAATGAAACACCCACCATTTTAATCTGTAGGGCATTTGCTTTAAAAAAAATATATAATGTTTGGGGGTTCAAAGTAATTTTCTTGCAAAAAAAAATTAATTTTTTTATGTAAACAATAAGTGTCAGAAAGGGCTTTGTCTTCAAGTGGTTAGAAGAGTGGGTGATGTGTGACATAAGCTTCTAGATGTTGTGCATAAAATGCCAGGACAGTTCAAACCCCCCCCAAATGACCCCATTTTGGAAAGTAGACACCCCAAGCTATTTGCTGAGAGTCATGTTGAGTCCATGGAATATTTTATATTGCGACACAAGTTGCGGGAAAGAGACAATTTTTTATTTTTTTTATTTTTTTTTGCGCAAAGTTGTCACTAAATGATATATTGCTCAAACATGCCATGGGAATATGTGAAATTACACCCCAAAATACATTCTGCTGCTTCTCCTGAGTACGGGGATACCACATGTGTGGGACTTTTTGGGAGCCTAGCCGCGTACGGGACCCCGAAAACCAAGCACCGCCTTCAGGCTTTCTAAGGCCGTAAATTTTTGATTTCACTCTTCACTGCCTATCACAGTATCGGAGGCCATGGAATGCCCAGGTGGCACAAAACCCCCCCAAATGACCCCATTTTGGAAAGTAGACACCCCAAGCTATTTGATGAGAGGTATAGTGAGTATTTTGCAGACCTCACTTTTTGTCACAAAGTTTTGAAAATTGAAAAAAGAAAAAAAAAAAATTTTTTTCTCGTCTTTCTTTATTTTCAAAAACAAATGAGAGCTGCAAAATACTCACCATGCCTCTCAGCAAATAGCTTGATGTGTCTACTTTCCAAAATGGGGTCATTTGGGGGGGGTTTTGTGCCACCTGGGCATTCCATGGCCTCCGAAACTGTGATAGGCAGTGAGGAGTAAAATCAAAAATGTACGCCCTTAGAAATCCTGAAGGCGGTGCTTGGTTTTCGGGGTCCCGTACGCGGCTAGGCTCCTAAAAAGTCCCACACATGTGGTATCCCCGTACTCAGGAGAAGCAGCTAAATGTATTTTGGGGTGCAATTCCACATATGCCCATGGCCTGTGTGAGCAATATATCATTTAGTGACAACTTTGTGCAAAAAAAAAAAAAAAAAAAAAAAATTTGTCACTTTCCCGCAACTTGTGTCAAAATATAAAACATTCCATGGACTCAACATGCCTCAAAGCAAATAGCTTGGGGTGTCTACTTTCCAAAATGGGGTCATTTTGGGGGGTTTTATGTCATCTGGGCATTTTATGGCCTTCAAAACTGTGATAGGTAGTGAGGAGTAAAATCAAAAATGTACGCCCTTAGAAATCCTGAAGGCGGTGCTTGGTTTTCGGGGCCCCGTACGCGGCTAGGCTCCCAAAAAGTCCCACACATGTGGTATCCCCGTACTCAGGAGAAGCAGCTAAATGTATTTTGGGGTGCAATTCCACATATGCCCATGGCCTGTGTGAGCAATATATCATTTAGTGACAACTTTTTGTAATTTTTTTTTTTTTTGTCATTATTCAATCACTTGGGACAAAAAAAATGAATATTCAATGGGCTCAACATGCCTCTCAGCAAATTCCTTGGGGTGTCTACTTTCCAAAATGGGGTCATTTGTGGGGGTTTTGTACTGCCCTGCCATTTTAGCACCTCAAGAAACGACATAGGCAGTCATAAATTAAAGGCTGTGTAAATTCCAGAAAATGTACCCTAGTTTGTAGACGCTATAACTTTTGCGCAAACCAATAAATATACACTTATTGACATTTTTTTTACCAAAGACATGTGGCCGAATACATTTTGGCCTAAATGTATGACTAAAATTGAGTTTATTGGATTTTTTTTAGAACAAAAAGTAGAAAATATCATTTTTTTTCAAAATTTTCGGTCTTTTTCCGCGTATAGCGCAAAAAATAAAAACGGCAGAGGTGATCAAATACCATCAAAAGAAAGCTCTATTTGTGGGAAGAAAAGGACGCAAATTTCGTTTGGGTACAGCATTGCATGACCGCGCAATTAGCAGTTAAAGCGACGCAGTGCCGAATTGTAAAAAGTGCTCTGGTCAGGAAGGGGGTAAAACCTTCCGGGGCTGAAGTGGTTAAAGAGGGTAAGTCATCACGCAGTGTTGCACAAGATGTTGGTTGTTCACAGTCGGCTGTGTCTAAAACATGGACCAAATACAAACAACATGGGAAGGTGGTTAAAGGCAAGCATACTGGTAGACCAAGGAAGACATCAAAGCGTCAAGACAGAAAACTTAAAGCAATATGCCTTGAAAACAGAAAATGTACAACAAAACAAATGAGGAACAAATGGGAGGAAACTGGAGTCAACATCTGTGACCGAACTGTAAGAAACTGCCTAAAGGAAATGGGATTTACATACAGAAAAGCTAAAAGAAAGCCATCTCTAACACCTAAACACAAAAAAACAAGGTTACAATGGGCTAAGGAAAAGCAATCGTGGACTGTGGATGATTGGATGAAAGTCATATTCAGTGATGAATCTCGAATCTGCATTGGGCAAGGTGATGATGCTGGAACTTTTGTTTAGTGCCGTTCCAATGAGATTTATGCAGACGACTGTCTGAAGAAAACATGCAAATTTCCACAGTCAATTATGATATGGGCCTGCATGTCAGGTAAAGGCAGTGGGGAGATGGCTGTCATTAAATCTTCAATAAATGCACAGGTTTACATTGAAATTTTGGACACTTTTCTTATTCCATCTATTGAAAGGATGTTTGGGGATGATGAAATCATTTATCAAGATAATGCATCTTGCCATAGAGCAAAAACTGTGAAAAAATTCCTTGAAGAAAGACAAATAAGGTCAATGTCATGGCCTGCAAACAGTCCGAATCTCAATCCAATTGAAAATCTGGTGGAAGTTAAAGAAAATGGTCCATGACAAGGCTCCAACCTGCAAAGATGATTTGGCAACAGCAATCAGAGAAGTCTGGAGCCAGATTGATGAAGAGTACTGTTTATCACTCATTAAGTCAATGCCTCAGAGACTGCAAGCAGTTATAAAAGCCAGAGGTGGTGCAACAAAGTACTAGTGATGTGTTGGAGTGTTATTTTGTTTGTTTTTCATGATTCCATAATTTTTTCCTCAGAGTTGAGTGATTCCATAATTTATTCCCTGTGCTTGTTCTATAAATCTAACTGTTACTGGCCACCACAATTATTTTTCTTGATTTCTTTTAGTGTTTCTTAAAGCCAGAAAGTTGCCATTTGAAATGCCTTTAGTTTTTGGCTATGTCTATGATCTGCTTTTTTTCTACAACAATAAACAACTGAAGGAACATCCTCAGGGACTGGTGATTCCATCATTTTTGCCAGGGGTTGTATACGATGTGTGTTTGTATGTAATGGATGTTTAAACTGTTCCCATATACGTGGCAGCAGAGTGGGTGTACCTAAGGCCAAACCACCACATATATGCATGTGGGGGAATCGATCTGTGCTTGGAGTGCATTCGCTTAATGCTCCCAGCTCGTTAATCAAGCAGTCACAGACCCCCAGTCATTTTTTTACATTCAGAAGCTTCTGATGATGTGACAGCCAGTCACAGCAGTCACATGATTGAGAAACCCACTTCTTACATTTAGAACCTCTTAAAGGGCTGCTGGGCAGAAGTGGCAAGGTTAAAATTCGATGTCCTGCAGCAATGCACCTTGATGCACGTTTTTACATGCATTTAAGCACATTACATTAGGGTGGCCCAAGGCAAAATAGAGAAAGATTTGAGGACAGAGTTCATTCACAAAAGAAGAGATAGGAAACATGAATGACTACTTATGCTTACTATCTCAGCATTTATGAATGAACACTGAGTAATCAACACTGATCATCCTGGTGTTCATTGAGGACAGACAAAGAATTGGTAGATATGACATTCATATTTACCAATTCTCTCCTAGACCATCGTGTACACCTGATCCTCCCCGATGGCCACCAGCAGTCTTCTCCCCTGTACAGGCTGTTGTCTCTGTTGATACAGAAAGGGAGCACATCAGGGGAATCTGAGGGCATGGTGGAAACAAAGGCTATGCAGGAGACACAGAAAGCAGCTATTTGCCGACGCCAGGCTGTCACTGGATTCTCCCTGCTGGGAGCCAGCTGCTTCTCCCCCCGCATGGCCCCCTGCTTCCACTGTTACAGATAGGTAGATGGGCGAGTAAGGAGGGGGAATCGGAGGGCACAGTGTGGGGATTGAGCTGTGCAGGGGACACAGAACTACGTTTTTTTGCTAGGCACCCAGTACGGAGGATTCATGTTGGCAGAGTGGCAGATCCCAGCTGAATCAGTGGGAAGGAAAGGGGGGTTATTTTTTTAATAAATTACTAGTCAGAAACTTGTCGGCTGCTGATCATAGCTATTCATTAAGCTAGGAGGACTATTCTGGTATAAGTTCATGAGCTTATAGCAGAGTTGGGAATTCAACCGACGTAAGGCATACTGTTCTGCCGTATGCCTTAGTTTGGTGGCAGAAAAAGGGTTGAAGAAAGAATTGTTGCAATCATGTATTTACTGAATATAGTAATTTTAGTATACAGTTTTGTTTCGCTTTTAAGGTATTAAATCATCTTGTCTATTTTTGTAGGTCAGAATCGCTTTGATGAAGTTTTTACCTGGGGTATTTATGGATGCTATGAGGGATAACCCTGAAGCTTCTGTACATATATTTGAAGGAACCCACGAAAACCCAGAACTAATTTGGAATGATAATTCCAGAGAAAAAGTATCAACCACAGTTCGAGAAATGATGCTGGAGTAAGTGGGAAGTAGGGAAGCTGGTTTGGGTGTGTTTATACAATCCAACATGGTGCATATATTATGCATGATTTTTACACTGCATATGCTAGAGGTCACTTTATAGGCATTCTCTTTTAAACAAAAACTCCAGTCTAAAGGGAGATATTCCTATCGTTGCTAATAGCGAAGTGTTTATATCATTGACCACTATTTGTTAAGCTGAAACAGCTATTAATGTGCAAATCAACTGTTCTCCTAGAGGAGACAGAATGATTGGTCTGCCCTGCCATGCTTTAACATCAGTGTGGGTCAGTGGATCTATGCTCCGTCTGTTCCTGCCCCCATTGACATATTACCGTATATACTCGAGTATAAGTCGAATTTTTCAGCACATTTTTTTGTGCTGAAAGTGCCCCCTTCGACTTATACTTGAGTCAAGCACTTTTCTGCAGCAAAAAATTTCATTTTCCGAACCGACTTTGGGGCCCCGTATCTCAGGACCACTTGGTGCTAGGAACCCCAAATTTGGTGTGCAAACCCAGTGGAACTGGTACCACAACATATCCAAAGATGAAGTTCCTAGCACTAAGTGGCCCTGAGATACGGGGCCCCAAAATCGGTTCGGAAAATGTCATTCTCTGCTGAAGAAAAGTGCTTGACATTTTCTGAACCGACTTTGGGGCCCCATATCTCAGGGCCACTTGGTGCTAGGAACCCCAAATTTGGTGTGCAATCCTAGTGGAACTGGCACCATAACATATCCAAAGCTGGGGTTTCTAGCACCAATTGGCCCTGAGATATGGGGCCCCAAAACCGGTTCATAAAATGTCATTCTCTGCTGCAGAAAAGTCAGTGAACTGATTTTTGGGGCCCTGTATCTCGGGGCCACTTGATGCTAGAAGCCCCAGCTTTGGAAATTTTATGGTGCTAGTTCCACTGGGTTTGCACACCAAATTTGGGGTTCCTAGCACTAAGTGGCTCTGAGATACAGGGCCCCAAATTCGGTCAACTGTGTCCATCTGCAGCAATGTCATTTCAGGACCCTTTGGGTTCAGAGACCCCAAATTTTGGCTGCAGCTAGGGGGCATCTAGGAACCCTTAACTACCGAGTTTGAAGTTCAGGGGACCTATGGCTGCAAATAGGCACAGTGATGCTGCAAATGGGCATTGTTGACCCTCTTTTCCACTTACAGTAGCTGTGCATTTCTCACCCTCGTCTTATACTCGGGTCAATAAGTTTTTCCCATTTTTTTGTAGTAAATTAGGGCCTCGACTTATACTCGGAACGACTTATACTCGAGTATATACGGTACATGCTGCTTGGGTGGAATGCTGATGATTCAGTTCTAGCTTGCTGGTCCCAAGTACAGTTCAGCTAACCACTGTAGTTTCCTGCTATAATTCTCGTTTAACCACAGACTTACAGTATGTTTGTTTTTATGTCATGTTGTATTGTCATCTAGAGTAGTGTTGATTAGAAAAATGTCACCACCTTGTGGCCTCCGTTAGTTGGTACTAACTAGGCTAATAGCGCTGTACAAATACTACATTTCCCATATTTAGTCATACATGCATTATACAATAACTACTATAGACTCAAAAGGTGTTTTGTCCATTTAACAGGTCAGTACTTTGGTTAAAGAAGGGGGGGGAGGGTGGAATGTGTCCTCTGTTTCCATTTCTACATCTTCATAGGCAGACATAGAGGTCTTGCTTTTTTTTCTACAATTGCATTGGGTTTTGTGTAGTATGGTTTGGTAATACCCAGTTAAGACTTGGCAGTGCTCTTTTACCTTGTTTCACTGTTTAGTGAGTTACTGACCCAGATCAAGTTTGTAGACTAGGAACTCCAGCTTCAGAAAGTGTGATTTTTAACTGCCTCACCCTGCTACAGCTACATCTTCTACACATCAGCCTTTTAGCTGAAGTACAAAATAAAATGCATGACTTGAAAATGTTAATGCTGTTCCACGACCGACACGTGGAATACCTAGTTTAGTTTAGAAGCTGCAGAATGTTTTCTTCAGTCCTGGAGCTCAGCTGCATTCTAGTTTCAGCTGTAGTCCAGCTCTAGAACTATCTACAGAGGAGAAAAGCTGTGAGTTCAGTATCGGACCTTAAATCACTGCAAAATGGAATTCATAGGATTTTTTTTCTTTGACAGTGACGTAATCGATAGAGTAAAGTGATTTAAAGAAGATGTAAAAAAAACATGTTGTACTTACCTGATCTATGCAATGGTTTTGCCCAGAGCAAGCCCGATCCTCCTTTTCTCAGGTCCCCCATTGGCACTCTGGGCCCCTCCCCCTTGCCGAATGCCCCCATAGAAAGGCGTTTGCTATGAGGGTACTCGTGCATGCTCGCTCCCGAGCCGGCTTTCTGCGTCCATAAGACACAAATCACGGCTCAGCCCCACCCTCGCCTCACTGGCTGTGATTGACAGCAGCGGGAGCCAATGGCTGCTGCATCTTAGCTCAGGAGGGAGAGACCTGATAGAGTCACGGCTCTCGTGCATCTCACTGGATCGAGATTGGGCTTTAGGGTAAGTATTAGCTGCATGCATAATGTAACAAACCTTCAGCCTTTACAATGACTTTAAAAGAGTTGTAAAGGCAGAAGGTTTTTTTTATCTTAATGCATTCTTCTGTGTGCAGCAGCCTCCCCAGCACCCCCTAATACGCACCTGAGCCTCATCTCTGTCCAGTGATGTTCACGAGTCCCTCAGCCATCCGAGACTCTCCCTCCTCATCGGCCGAGACACAGCAGCGGCGCCATTGGCTCTCGCAGCTGTCAAACAAAGTCAGTTAGCCAATTAGGAGAGAGAGGGGTGGGACTGAAAGGCAGCTCCGTGTCTGTATGGACACACAGAGCTGCAGCTTGGCTGGGGTGCCCCCATAGCAAGCTGCTTGCAGTGGGGGGCACTCAACAAGAGGGAGGGGCCAGGAACAGCGATGAGGGACTGAGAAGAGGAGGATCCAGGCTGCTCTGTGCAAATCCACTGCAATAGAGCAGGTAAGTATACCATGTTATTTTAATAGAAAAAAAAAAGAGACTTTACAATCACATCAATTTAACTTTTTGAAACTGTTGACTGGCTTAATTTAAATTAATTACAAATCGCCTGATTTTCTCCTCATTTTAGGCACTTTAAGCAGCAAGTAGAAAATCCTGATGCAAACTGGAAGGTGAGTAGTTTTCAGCTGGATTTAAGGTCTCCTAATGCTGGTAAACGTTACAATGCACTTGCTGATTTTTATCTCACGTCAGTCATTTTTTACCTGAAGAATGGTTCCCATAGTTACAAAGTTACACTTTAAATGAATAAAAGTCTTTTAAACTGTACTTTACATTAATACTATATTATGTGTCTATTTTTCTTTTTTTACTTAAGGCATTGTTACTCTGAAGGTTAAATAGAACTTACATTGTATAGGAAAAAATAAAATAAATAATAATAATTTTGCTGTCTTTTATACCAGCTCCCATGTCACAAATATTGTGTACAAGCCATCAGGGGCACAACACTGTAGTTGCCACAGACCATAAGTTCACTCATTATTGACTTTTAGAAGTGGTGGTTTTCAGATGCCATGCCAGAAATACTAACTGGAGAAGGAGAGTAATCCACAAAAGTGGAGAACTACCTATATAGACCAGTCAGGTGTCATCATCTATTCTCTGGGCTAATGAGATAAGATTAAGGAATCTGACTGATATGGGCATGTTCTGAGTTTGTGTGGAGAATATTCTGTCCTCCAGTTTTTATAAATAGGTCACTTAGGCAGCCCATAGAGAAGTCAGTTGACTTGATTCCCCATCCACATACTTGATGTGGATGAGGGAAATCCTCTCTGCTGTGTTATTGTATTCTGACAGCGGGGAGACTTCCCCACCATCAGAATACACTGATTAGTGTTGTTTCTATAGCTTGTGATGCTAATCCTGTGGGGAAAATCCGACAGGAAGATTGTACTAAGGTCAATTAGTAGCATCTTATTAGCTTTAATTGTATTTTGTAAGTGTTATTTTGCCAACTTTTACTTTTCATTGAGTGGTATTTCTGTCCCTAATCTTGATAGATCACGGACAGAAATCTCACTCGCAGCCATTCTTCATGTGTTCCATTCACTTCTTAGTCAGAGAAGAGGAGTGCAAATGTTAATAAACCAGCTCTTCTATGAGAGCTTTATATACAGTGAAGGGCTGCAATATGTAAAGGCACTCTACATCACAGTTTAACAAAACATATACCTTAGTGTTAAATTGAAGTACTTGGGAAGTTGTTATGCATTTCAAACTGGCCAGACCCATCCCTCAGCAACATTTAGGATTTATTAAAGTAATATTAAACAAAACGTTGCAGCATTGTTTCATAGTAACCTTTCAAAAGATAACCCTGGCACTTAAGATTGGTAGAGCAGGGGGAAGTACTGATTGAGCTTATTTATGCATCTCTTAAAACCAGGGACGTGCGGTGAGTTCAGTGGCTGATGGGACACTGGCTAGTATCAGAGCCACATACACACAGGTTACATACGCCACAATCGTTAGAGCGAGAGCAATAATTCTAGCACTAGACCTACTTTGTAACTCTAAACATGTCATCTGTAAAAATAAATAAATAAATAAATTTAAAGCGTCACCTATGAAGGTTTGAAAGTACTGAAGTTTGGCGCCATTCCACGAGTGTGCGCAATTTTAAAGTATGACATGTTAGGTATCTATTTACTCAGCATAACAACATATTTCACATTATACAAAAAAATCGAGTTATCTTTAGTGTTGTGTTTTTTTTTTTTTTATTCATGAAACCGTTTTTTTCCAAAATAAAACTTGTTTAAAAAATTGCTGCGCAAATGCAGTGTAACATAAAAAGATGCAACAACCACTATTTCTTTCTCGAACATCACGGGACACAGAGCCTCAGTAATAACTGATGGGTTATATAGGTATCACTAGGTGATTGGACACTGGTCACACCCTAAACAGGAAGTTCAACCTCCTATATAATCCCTCCCCTTGCAGAGATACCTCAGTTTTTACGCCAGTGTCTTAGGTGATGGACGTGTAAAGATGTCCTGTGCTGAGCTCCGAAGGGAATATCCTATATCCTATACTGGGGCAAGCCAAGCGAACCGGATCAATCTCAAAGTGTCCTTTCTAGGCCGAATTGGATGGTATCCGGGCCTCGTGTCCGAAGAAACGAGGTTTTACCTGTAACGCTTCCTCTTTTTAAAGAGCTGGACCCCGCATATCAGAAAATGGTTTTATATCCTTATTTCTGGCCGGGTGCTTTACAGGCCCAGAACTGTGGATCCCCTTATCCATAGGGGGCCCCAGTCTCTGAAGGTTTTTCCAAACAGAGCCCACCGTGCGAGGTGAAGATTGGGTCTGTATAACAGAACCCTGCATCTGGATAAGGTAAGGGAGATTCCACAGAATTTTTTAATTCTAGTAGGATTTCTCCTTTAAAGTAAATGCATGCTATGCCTATTGTCGCCACCGGAGGCTGCCAAGAGCACATACCTTCTCATGCTGATGTCTGTCTCAGTGTTTTCGTGCTGCACAAGCTCCTCCAGCCGGCTCCAGGTAGGATGGGATGGGGGGCTCTCCTCAGGGATATTTCCCCCCAAACTAGGGGGAGGCCGCAGGTGGTCTGTGAGGCGGTTATACACCACACTATCACCACCATTGCCACGTGTAGGCCCCATCACTGCCGGCCTCTCTCCTTCCTCCTCCACCCCCAGCCTTCCCTCCATGCTTGTCCCGGAGGGTCGGCTCGCGCGGGAAGCGCACGTTTTTGTTCTTTTTTTGAAAAACGAAGGGGGGGGGGCGGTAGAGCGGGGGGGGTGTCAGCACCATGTTCAGCGTGCTCAGACACCCACATTGCAGGCTGCAGGCTATTAAAGGCACACTTTATAGGTGCACAAAGCCTTTGGAGGGACACAGAGCTGACGGTCGCATGTAAGGTGGGACACAGGCATTCTCCTAGGCAGCATTTACTAAGGGAACACCAGACTGGGCATTTGGTAGCAAGGCTTTTTGCCAGACTACATCGCTCAGCAGTCAGTGTTCATTTTGTGATACCTCCACCTTGTTGCTTTGCACTATGGGTAGAAGAGGTTCAAATACCCCAAGAACCAGAGACTCTAGGGGATCTCCTTCAGGTTCTGAGGGCTCCCTTTCTGCAGCACCTTCCCCCCCTTAGGGGCCAGGGACGGCTAGCCAGGGAGAGCCATTGAGGTCAGGGGCTACACCTGCTTCTGGCACTTCAGCCCCTGTATACATTACACAGGAGGTTTTTTCCTCAACCATTAATGGTCTAGAGGAAAGATTAATGGCCGTAGTTGCATCTTCACTCAGGAGAGGAGCTCTGGGATAGGGGAGAAAAATCCCTTTCAGAGGATCGGGATGGGACAGATGAGTCCTTCTCTGAGGAATCAAGTGGAGAAGGGCCCTCTTCGCTTCTCAGGATGAGAAAGGCTTAGTACAGATCCTTGCTGGATTGGTCCGCTCCACACTTAAAGTACCCGTATCTGAATCAAAGAACCCTCTATTTCTTTGGGGTCACTGAAGCCTCCTCAAACAACACATGCTTTTCCTGTTCATAATTTACTTGAAAAAGCTCATTGATTCTGAGTGGGATCACCCAGATAAACGTTTTTTCCGCCTGAAATAGTTTTCAACACTTTATCCGATGGAAGAAATGTTTATAAAGATGTGGGGGATACCGGCCATTGATGCCGCCATTTCCTCTGTAGTCTGACTTGTCCTGTAGACAATGCTCAGAGGCTCAGGGATCCTGTGGATTAAAGGATGGAATCCCTATTGAAGGATATTTTCTCCTTAGCAGGTTCAGTAGCTCAACCTGCAGTGGCTGGGATCGGAGTCTGTCAATACTTAAGAGACCAGGTTAAGCAGGTCATCAAAGTTTTACTTGAATAGCAGGCCCAGGGGTTGGCTAACCTTCCAGCAGCCTTATGTTTTGCTGTTTATGCCATTCGAGATTCTATCATGCAAACCCCTCGTTTTTCACTTGGGTTGGTGCGTATGCGTAGAATCTTATGGTTGAAAAATTGGTCAGCTGAAGCACCATGTAAGAAACTTCTGTCTGGATTTCCATTTCATGGTGCAAGGTTGTTTGGAGAAGACTTGGATAATTATATTCAAAGGTTCTCTAGTGGGCGAGCACTATCTTACCTGTTAAGAGGAGTAAGCGTCCCTCTTTCAAACGGACTCTTTTCCCCAGTGCCAGGGACATCAGCCTCTAGGCAGTCGCGACGGTCTTCTCCGTCTGGTTCAAGGGTCAAACCCCAGAGACAAAGAAGTCCTGGGGGAAGAAGCCTGCTAGACAGGACTCTAAGGCCTCTTTATGAAGGGGTGCCTCCGCTCGCTCGAGTGGGGGAAGACTGCTACAGTTCTCAAAAGCTCTGGTAGGAGGATTTCAGGACAGATGGGTAATCTCCACGGTAACCTTAGGTTACAAACTGGAGTTCCAAGAGTTTCCCTCTCCTCGTTTCCTCAGATCAAGTGTCCCCAGAGATCCAGAGAAGAAGCAGTCACTCCTTCTAGCGTTAGAGCGACTTTTGTCGCAAGAGGTCATTATGGTAAGGGATCTGAATCGGTTTTTCCGCATGGAATCAATTCGGACAGTAGTCTCCATCCTGCAGGGAGGAGAATTTGCTGGCATCGATAGACATCAGAGATGCATATCTGCATGTGCCCATTTTTCCTGCTCATCAGAAGTTTCTGCACTTCGAGATAGGAGGGCGTCATTTCCAGTTTGTGGCTCTGCCTTTCGGGATAGCCACTGCACCTCGAGTGTTCACAAAGATCTTGGCTCTTCCTCTGGCCAGATTAAGGGCTCAGGGTAAAACTGTCATAGCATACCTAGACGACCTGCTCTTGATAGACAGGTCAGTAGCCTCGTTGAACGGGAACTTGAGGACCACAGTCGAGTATCTGGAACACCTAGGTTGGATCCTCAACCTAAGAAAGATCTTTCCTAAAACCAGTAAGAAAACTGGAGTATTTGGGTCTGATCATAGATACAAGCCAGGAAGAAGGTATTTTTACCTCAGGCAAAGATCACTGCCTTAAGGGAGCTAATTCTGGTAGTCAGGACCAGGAAGGGTCCTTCTGTCCGCCTTTTGTATAAGGCTGCTGGGAAAGAGGGTAGCTTCGTCGAAGCAGTTCCCTATGCTCAGTTTCAGTTGTTGCAACACAGTATCCTGTCTGCCTGGAACAAGAGGGTTCAGGCATTAGATTTTCCGATGCACTTGTCTCATGCAGTCACCTGGAAGGTGGTAACAACGGATGCCAGTCTTTCGGGTTGGGGAGCAGTTCTGGAACAGTCTGCGGTCCAAGGGGTATGGTCCAAGACCGAGAGGTCTCTACCTGTCAACGTTCTGGAGATCCGTGCGGCATATCTAGCCCTAAAGGCCTGGACTCTCAGGCTACAGGGTTGCCCAGTCAGAATCCAGTCCGACAATGCCACAGCAGTGGCTTATATCAAATTTGTGGCAGGGACAAAAGATCCTCTTGCATACGGGACGGATGCGGTGGTGATTCCGTGGCATCGGTTCTCACTGGTTTATGCATTCCCGCATATTCTGCTACTGCCACAATTCCTTCGCAGGATCAGGCAGGAAGGTCGGTACTTCTGGTAGTCCCCGCTTGGCCCAGGAGGACTTGGTATGCAGAAATAGTAAGGATGACGGTGAGTTCCCCGTGGACCCTACAGTCATGCCCAGACCTGTTCTCTCGGGGTCCAGCGTTCCATCCTGCCTTACAAACATTAAAATTGACGGTTTGGCTATTGAAACCCAGGTTCTGAAGAGCCGTGGGGTTTCAGGTCCTGTGATATCTACCTTGATCAATGCAAGAAAGCCAGCTTCCAGAGTAATTTATCATAGAGTCTGGAAAGCTTATGTATCCTGGTGTGAATCCAGGGGTTGGCATCCCAGAAAATATGTGATTGGTAGAATTCTTGATTTTCTAAAATTGGGATTAGAGATAAAGCTGGCCTTGAGTACCATCAAGGGCCAGGTCTCGGCCTTATCAGTATTATTTCAACGGCCACTTGCTTTGCATTCTTTGGTCCAAAACCTTATGCAGGGGGTGACGCATCTTAATCTTCTGGTTAAGGCGCCCCTAAAACCCTGGGACTTGAACTTGGTTCTGCCTGTTTTACAGAAACAGCCCTTTGAACTAATACGTCAGATTCCTTTGGTCTTGCTGACAAGGAAGTTAATTTTTCTGGTAGCCATCTCTTCTGCTAGAAGAGTATCAGAATTAGCAGCTCTCTCCTGTAAAGAGCCTTATTTGATTATGCACAAGGATAGAGTGGTATTGCGCCCTCATCTTAGTTTTTTTTACCGAAGGTGGTTTCAGATTTTCATCTAAACCAACCTGGTCTTCAGTTCATACATTCACCAGATTTTATCAGGTGAATGTGAGAAGGCATGAGGATATCGCCTTTGGGCGTAGTGTGCTGCAGGCAGCGGTAAAGGGTCCTCAGGTCTGATTGCACCCTACTTGGTTGTGGTTCCCCTCCCCTCAGGTAGCATTGCTCTGGGACATCCCATCAGTTATTACTGAGGCTCTGTGTCCCATGATGTTCGAGAAAGAAAATAGGATTTTTTTTATAACAGCTTACCTGTAAAATCCTTTTCTTTCGATGGACATCATGGGACACAGAGGTCCCGCCCCTCTTCTAATACACTTATATTGCTTGGCTACAAAACTGAGGTGTCCCTTGCAAGGGGAGGGATTATATAGGGGGTTGAACTTCCTGTTTAGGGTGTGACCAGTGTCCAATCACCTAGTGATGCCTATATAACCCATCAGTTATTACTGAGGCTCTGTGTCCCGTGATGTCCATCGAAAGAAAAGGATTTTACAGGTAAGCTGTTATAAAAAATCCTATTTTTATTTGCTAGGGTGTCTGTTAAAACATAATATATAATGTTTGGGGGTTCTGAGTAATTTTCTAGCAAAAAAAATGATTATTACATGTGGGAGAGAAGTGTCAGAATTGGCCTGGGTGGCAAGGGGTAATTACCATAGGTAATATACAAATAATTATATATTGTTTTTAAAGTAATTTACTATATTTTCAAAAACTATACTCAAGCAGGTGGCTTAATGGACAAATTACTGAAGTTTGAAGTTATATTTTCAAACCAGTAATTTCACACTAAATAGATAAATATCATCATCTTATAACATAACATATAGCATAATAATATATGATTTAGCTTGATTATAACAGAATCTTTTCAACAGCAGCAGATTCTCATTCTCCCTCCTAACTGTGTGAGAAAAACATGGATTGTGGGTAAATCTTATACCCATAAACCCATGTTATTTCCTTCTAGTTAAGAGGCCTGGTCTAGAAGGGAGTATTTGTCTTTTAGACACATGCCCCTTCTATGACACTGCAGTGAGAGGCGTGCCTCCACTGCAGCATTTGTATTGGACAGCTGGGGCTAATGGTACTTTACCATTGGTCCAAGACTCCAAGCTGTCCATTGTGCTCAGTGCCTCTGACAAGAAGTGAAGAGAGGCACTGTGAGCTCATCCTCTCAGTCTGCTGCAAACAGAGTGTGCCAGCTTGTATTTAAACTGGGTGCTCTGTATGTAGCTTCTGACAGGCTGCACAAGGAGCCCCGTATCTCTGGAACCATGGGTCATAATAGCCCCAAATTTTACCAGGGGTGGGGTAGAACTTAGGCTACCTACCCCCCAATTTGGGGTCTTTGTGACCTTAGGTTGCCGAGCTACGTCTCTCGAAGCTCAATTTTTTTTTTTTTAAATGTTTATGGCAGGTGAGGCTCTCTCCTGACTGCACGTCCCTGCTTAAAAACCTCTCAGCTGATTGAAAACTCCTGTTCCTGGGGGCCCATTAGTTTTCACCTCTATACACCTTATTTTATCCACACATGTTCTTGGGGGCTGAGAAAGCAATGGCTTTTACACGCTATGTTTATAATGTATTTACCCTTACGTCATAATATGCAGTATTCACCTCCATCTCTGTGTACACAATATTTCATCCACACATCCAAGTGATTAGGGGCAGATAGAGTAAGGTATTTTATAAACTGCAACTATACCATCTATACTTTTGTTTAATATATGCATGTCTAAGTGACTTTAAGTGCAGTAGTCCATACAACCAATACACAGTATTTTATCAATAGAATTGTTTGGAGGAGTGGTGAATTAGGAGCATATAGAGTATCGTAGTTTGCAAATTTCAGTTAGATTGTCTCCATTCGATTCCATTCCATAATGACTGCTGTGTTGCAGATTATGACATTTCTAACACACATTTACCATTTTCTAGTTACCGGATGATTTTTGTATTGCACTCGGAGAGGCCAATGGAGAACTGTCAGTGGGTGGCGTTTTCTTACGAATATTCATTGCACAGCCTGCTTGGGTGCTGCGGAAGCCAAGAGAATTTCTTGTGGCTCTTTTGGAAAGGTTTACTGAATTACTGGAAAAAAATAATGCTCATGTAAGGTTCTTTAACACTGCAAAATTACTTAATCCTTATCTAATACCATAATGTATAAAAACACAGCGCTGTCAGCAAAAATATTAGGACATGCAAAACATAATCTGCTGTCTATATAAGTAGAATAGTTAAGCTGCAGTTACAAAATATGGGATACCCACATTAAACAAGATGATAACAGAAAAGAAACTGCGCTAAATATAAGAGCAAAAACCAAGTGTATGCACACGTAGTATTTAAGTCCATCCAAAACATAAAAACAGGTGCCAATTAACACTCTGTATAAGATTCACAAAAGGTATGTATCCTCATCCTTAGTCAAGGTGACATCACACTTAGAATCACCGCAGAAATAAGTGTAGAAGATAGGACAGTCCTCCACCTTTAAACCAACTGCCTCTTACCAGCTCCCTTGATCTCTGGTGAGGAGATCAAATGCGCTTTTTAGCTTATAACCCAGCCACAGTCTCAGGGTGAAATAGATGGGACACCAGATATAGTCCTCCGTGATTTCCTTATATGTGTCTTGGAGGTCCTTTTCCTCAATTTGGATGCACACGACACCAGTCGATATTGTCCAGTCAGCTCATGCCATTTCTCTTGGTGGGTTGGACTAGCATCCCAAAATATTGAATCCTTATGATTTGAATCCAACTGGTTCGATAATTTTTTGAATATATAGAATCTTCAGGGAAAAACGGCAACATTTTTCAGATCCATCTGGACCAATGAATCAGAAATCAGATCAATAAAAGCCTTGATTAATAGTAGTAAATCTGCATCAATATCCAAAGCGACCACCAGATGTCAGTATTATTCCCAGTAGTTCCAATAGGATATGTAGAAGAAACAAAAATGCTCACATAGCATGATACTGCTAAACATCTTTATTTGAACCATCCAAACATCCCCTTTAAAACCATGCGTACCAAAATTTAATAAACATTGAGCAAAGATAACAAAGTGCACTGTGCCTGATTGCGTCCTCCAGTCGTGAAAACCTGTCAGGAGCGCTCCCTGTGTGTAACCACAGTCACACGCTTCCTGGTTCCTCGGTTGGTGGAGCACATGCGTCACTTCCTGTGCGACACGTCCCTAACGTTTCGTCACTTCCTGGACTCAGAAGAAGTCCATTAGGGAACTGGTTCATCCCAGATGCAGTCCAGCACGTTATTAATCTGCATCAAAAACACATGAACACTGTTTTCAATGTATTCCACCAGTGCAGATCGTTCCAGTGCAGTCAACAAAAGTAGAGAATGCTGCACTTTTTTCTGTATGGAATGTGACAAAACTCATCAAAGACGCACCAGAATGGACATGTCCTGAATAGAGAGGGGGAAAACGCACCAGAACGCATCAAAAATGGTCATGCAGAAATCCATCCAAAACACAAATTGTGGTGTGAAACAGCTCTTGGATAAGATACAATACCACTCTGTGCACTAAAATATATCTTCTAAATCAGTCTTTTGGAACTTTGCTTATTTCTTTTTGATATTTGTCATGTGAAATATATGAAAAATTCTCCTGTAGTTAAAAATACACACATGCATAAAATGTATCAAACAATAAAGGTACTGTAATTATTATTTCCCCTTAGGGTGAAACTTTAGAAACCGTCACCACTGCAACAGTTTGTCTATTTAGTGCACAACCTCAGTTATTGGACCAAGTCCCACCTTTGGGTCACCTACCCAAGATACTCAATGCAATGAGCCACAAGAATAATGCAATTCCAAAGTGTGCAATACGGGTCATCCACACAATGACAGATAATGAGGTAATTCTATGCTTACTCTTTAAAATTCATACTGTATGTTAATAAATATGTATGCTTTAATAGATTGGGATTTATTTTTCTAGCTCTGTGTTCGAGCAATGGCTTCACTTGAGACAATTGGACCTCTGATTTGTGGAATGAAAAAACGCTCAGACATGATAGGATTGGCGTGTGAAGCACTTAACAGGATGTTCCAAAAAGAGCAAACTGAGCTTGTAGCCCAAGTAAGAAAACCTGTCGTTTGAAAAAGTCTATAAAAGCGGTTTACATATTTTTTTTCACTTTCATAATGACAGAGAGAAACCCCTTTAATTTGAGCTAGTGTAAAAACATCTGATGCCCTTCCCTCCATGCTTTTCAACTGATAAGCTGTTTGTTGAAAGGCAGCTCTAGGGCTGTTATTAAAGTGGTGTTCCAGCCGAAATTATACTTTTTAAATATAAATACCCCAATAATACACAAACTTAATGTATTCTAGTAAAGTTAGTCTGTAAACTAAGGTCTGTTTTGTTAGTTTATAGCATTAGTTTGTTATTTTATAAACTTACAGCAGGCCGTGGCCATCTTAAGTGTGGGCATCTGAAGCCAGACTGTATTTCTTCCTGGATCTCATCCTTGCAGATCTCGCACATGCTCAGTGCAGCACAAGCAGTGTAATAGGTTTCAGGTCAGGTTTCCATAGCAACGGCAGTGTCAGAGGAAGTTGCCGCCCCTTCCCAGAAGGAATTGCAAACAGGAAATGATGCGATGGGCCGCGGCCAGGGAGGAGGAAGTGAAGAATGAATACAGCAGATATACAGGAGGTGCTGAGAGAAAAAAATAAAAAATATACAATTCATTTACAGTGCGCAGTTTAGTGAGGGATGCTGAAGAGTTGTAAAAGTGGGTGGAACTCCACTTTAAGCTGGCCCTACAGTAGTAGAACTTTGAAAATTTCAAAATAAAATATAAAGGATCAGGATGGAAAATGTTTCTTGAACAAATTTTTTATAGTTAACATGGATTCATTCGGTAAAGTCCATTTTGTTTTAAAATTGAATGTTGAAAGCAAACAAAATTTTTAAGTACTGTCAAATGACATTTGTCAATCATTGGATGTACAGAGAACGTTCCAAAATCTTCTAGTTTACGACAAGCTTAAGTGTGTTCAGGATTACCTCATCTAAATCTTTGGAGAATAAATCTGGACCCCACAGACGCGTAATTGTGTCATTAGGTCCTTAAAGGATAACTTCACCTTTTTGGTAACATGTTAAATGTTCCTCTCGTTTTTTTAGGGTGGAACATGTAACATGTTTCCAATGTTGCAGCCGCTGCCCGCTACCCTCCCTTCCTGTGGCAGCAGTACAAGAAGAAGTTTCCCATACTAGCTGTCCCTTTTTAAAATCCGCCCGCAGGGCCACGTCTTTCCTTCACACAGCTCTGAGTGTGAATGAACTCGAGCCCTGACATCCTTTTGCGGTTGTCGACTTGCAGTTCTCAATGTATTACCCATGGCACTGTGGAGCGCCATGGTAGTTCATTGAGTTTCTTCCATCAGTGTATCTGCCTGCCCATATGGGATGTACGGGTATATAGATATACTAACAGATCTGATGGAGAGACCTGCATGGCACCAACGATCTTCTGATCACCGGTGCAATGCTTTACAGGCTCCCTGGAAACTTTTGGAAAATTGTCCCTGGAGCTGTTCTCTGGATTTCCAGAACAAATGGTTTGTTTTACATTGTAGGTTCCCCTCTCTGGCCAGACCTCCTCGTTTGAATACTGCTGGACCACCTGCTGTATCTTTGCCATCAAACATAAACCAGGTGTCCTTTCAGTATTAGGATAGATAGTCCAGTACCCAAAGGAACAATACCGTGAGTCTTCGTTTTACACATGGTGGTGACCCCTTGAACAAAGTTCTTCCCAGCTAGCAACAGCTGGAGATTGAGGAAAGATTAAATCACCAAGGTGCATCTCAGACACTTTTGCAGGGGAAAGATATTGGAGGGGGGGTCACCTGTCTTCCTGCACGACATGCAGGTGGAACCAACTAGTCTGCTGCTGGTATACCCCATCAGGAACAGGAACTGCCTTAAGGCTTCCGTGGGACCTGTCTGGGTTTAGGGCCCTTTTTCTTGGCTGATCAGCAGAATTCTGCATGGCTTCCATTTCTGGATTAATTCAGGATAAAAATCCTGATAAGATGCCTGTCCCTTGCTCTAGTATTATCCTCTGCTACATATGGGTTGTAACCTGTCTTACCAGTTATGGTTATGTTCTAATTTTCATCTCCTGCCTACTCCTTGGGGTGTTTCCGATGCAACTTCACCCCTTTAGCCATGCTCGAATTGAATCCTGGTATCTCTGCTGGAGTCTTTTTCACACCCTTCGCAGGGTGTGTTTTCTAGTCAATTGTGGAGTGAGTCTTGCCTTGCTGAGATGATTGCCTGTTCTGACAACCTCTCAATGTATGAAGTTATTATTTCTTTACTTTTATGGGGCCAGGCGAGTAGGCAAAGGGCCATATACTGGCTTGGGGTTTGCCTTTTCAAATACTTTTTCACAGATTCCCGGTCTGGTACTTGAACCCCTTTTTTTGTTAGCTGCGTTAGGTTGGAGTTTTCATTACCTATCAGAAATCTATTCATTCCACCCCTTGGTTGCCCAGCATCTCACTTGGCTGTGTTTCAGTGCTCCCTTCCTTGGTGCATAATTCCTCTCTGGTTCGTGAGCATTTGTTTTTTTTTGTTTTTTCTTGGACATCAGGTTGACACAGTGACCGTCCTCTGGTCATATTTGAAGGTTCCCTATCAGGCAGGGTGTTCAGACTTATTAGTTGTCAGATTTAGTTTTTGGTCCTTCAGGCAGCTCTTGGGGTGCAGGCATTCTCCAAATCTGTTTTGTTGGGTATTATTTGTATTGTTGCTGTTTGCCCACCCCTCATTTGGACTGTTGTTGGATGCCCCAACAATGTGACCTTGACTTCCTCTGTCCCTCAGTGGGTGAGAAAGACAATTAGGGTTTTTGTAATCACCAAAAAATCCTTTTCTATTGTCTAAAATGTTATCTACTTTATCACTAACCTGCATATCCATGATATTGTACATAGTTCTCTGCACTCTTTTTTTACGAAGTTAAAAATGCTTTTTCTAGGCTCTGAAAGTGGAATTGGTTCCATATTTGCTAAGATTACTTGAAGGCCAAGGTCTGGAAAACCTAGAAAGTCCAGCAGCCACAAAAGCTCAGATCGTTAAAGCATTGAAGTCAATGACTCGCAGCCTGCAGTATGGAGAACAGGTAAGTGTCCTGGGGAGGGTTTAGATGAATCCTTTATATTTGACTAATCACTAGTAGGGATGAGCTCAGGAGTGTTCAGATCCTAGTCCAGACCCACCTGAGTGATCCTGCCAGCAAGCGGTTATCTGTATTTTGCCAATCATCAGGGAATATCTTGACCGCTTATGATTGTACAAGAACAGTGATCACTTCCTAGAGGGATTAATCGGGTAGGTTTGGACAAAGATCCCATACACGCCTGAGCTCATCTCTAGTCACTAGCAAGTAAAAACATTATGAAAAGGCTAATAATAAATGCAATTTACTTGCCCTTTGTAGGTGAATGAAATCCTGTCTCGATCCTCTGTCTGGAGTGCCTTTAAAGATCAGAAACATGACCTGTTCATTTCTGAATCACAAACAGCAGGATACCTCACTGGTAAGTGGATTTGTTACATATGTAGTATAGTGAATTAAAATACATGTGTACACTGTGGGTAGATTTGTTGAGAAGAACAAAGACAGAGGACGTAAAAGCTATGTGGAATTTTAGTGTGCCATATAAATTAATACAGTATTTACATTTCTTTAGTAAAGTTAAGTATTCTAAAGCATGTAATTATGCTACACTTTTATGTTTTTGTATGTTGATTATGAAAGGTGCTGCTACGGGCTACACACCAGCTTATATTAGTTACTGATTGTATTTCAATAGCCTGTGTTATGGCATCCACTCATAAGAACCTCAAGCAGATCAGCTTTTGGCTACTTGATACTCATCATTGTACAGTAAATTGTAAGAGTGTCATTTATATAATCAACGAAGTGTCCCTATAGAGTGAAATTGCAATAAAAAAAATTACTACAAACTATATAAATATATATAACCCATTTAATTTTTATGTTTTTGTTTACATATTAAAAATATAATAAAATTTATTACAAAACTTGGTCTGAGTGACCATTCACACCTTAACATGGTGCAGGAAAAAGCATTGCTTTTCAATAGATTCCCAATGACACCCCAAACACAGATTGCAAACGCAGTGTGTTTGTGTGCATCTGATTGCATGGTACCATGCAATCCGTTTGCAGTGTGTTTTTAAAAGTAGTGCATGCACTACTTTTGGTGAGATCCAGTGCAATTACAGCCCATTCAAATGAATGAACCGAAAATCACGTTGCATAGAATGGCACAGTTACGCGCTCCAGTGTGAACTGGCACTACAAGTAACTACATGGTTTAGTTATCCTGATCTATTAAACCAACAGAAAGAGTTGTGTTATTCATTTGAATTCACATGACTGGTCTGTATGGGTTGTAGTTAAAAAAAAATTAAAATAAAATAAAAAAGCTGTATATCTGCAAAGAAAAAAATGTAATACCTTTGCTGCTGCCTGCACTGCCAAAGTCCACTGTGTGTGTTGAAGAGATAAACTAAGTGCACAATGTTATGCATTCAATACTTCCAGAAGTGGTTTCCTCTTCTGAACACTGCATTACCGCAGGACGCCATAATGACATGGGGGGCAGCAGAACACCGCTGAGGCGCACAGGCATCTGACAAATCCACAAGTGTTCCAGATGCTGAACACCTTTAGCAAGCTTCACTCTTCAATGCAGTAAAGTTTGGAGGAACACGACGTATTAGTATTACAAACCTTTTTTTATGCAGGGACATCTTCAATTGTCCCTCACTGTCTCCTATCCTATGCTTTTGCATAAACTTCATTAGAGAGAGGCAGAGGAAGTCGCTCCACAGGACTTCCTTTAAATTATTTTTACAGCAAAAAAAGCCATTTTAGTATTATGATGAGCTACCTATTCTACAATATCCGCAATGTTCCATTCCAATTTATTTACATATAGTTGGTGACATTTAAAAGCATTTGGACATACTTTATAATGAAATATGAAAAAAAAAGTTTTTGGCAGATAAGCTTTTTTTATTATTGTATGTGTACTTTTTAATTTTATATTATCTAATTTCCATAGTCTAGTTTCTTGCTTACATTAAAACATGTGGTGAAATGGTCTGCTGTAATAGCATGCCAGTTTGTGGTGACTGTGTACCAAGCATTCCTTGGAGCTATCAAAGGGTTCTATCCACAAATTATTTTCCCAAAGTGTTCTTCTTTATCCCTATTAAGTTCCATCAGTAGTAGATGTACATCCTGAGAAAGTAGATCTAAAAATAACCTGGATGTCAAAACTAACCTAAATGTTGCTAACCTAAATCTTAAAGCGGACCTTCAGTCATTTTTTCAACTTTCAATCTATTAAATCTTCTGCCCTTGTTTTAAATTTGGATAGTAAAACATTTTTTTTTCTGCCAGTAAATACCTTATACAGCCCACTTCCTGTTTCTTGTCTGGTCATTAGCCTAGGCCTATGCACAGCTCTCTCTCTTATGAGAGTTTGCCAGGAAGGGAGGGGTGATGAGTCATAAAAGGGCCAAGGAGAGCTGCAGAGCTGGAGGTTTGCCTCTGTGTAAATCCAGGAAGTGAACAGGCAGCAGCTTCAGCTGCCCACAGTTAAAATGGCTGCAGCCAGACTTGGTGGAGGGAGATTTCTGCAGTATATTTGGCAAGTACAGAATCACAGTATATATAAAATAATATGCAAAGTGGTTGGAGGGAAGCTTCAGAATGGTAAAGATGTTTTTATTACAAATTATGTGAGCAGACTGCAGTTCCTCTTTAAGTGATAGGTTCTCTAAAAAGCAATTGGTTTTGTAGGCGTATTCTGGTAGTTCCCTGTGTTCTGTTGCATGCTCCCGTATGTCTACATGTGCATGCTTATTTTCAGGAATGTGCATGCAGCTAGGGGAGTCTGTGTGGAAGGGTGGGATGTACACACAAACTTACTTCTTCACTTCTACCACCCACTCGTGACCAGGAGTTAGTGAAACCCGTGACCTCAGTGACAATGATCACCTGAAAATCATTGATCCCTAAACTCTATTTCTGCCTCTTGTGGTAAGACTTGTGTCGCAGACTGCTATGCCGTGTACATTGAAATCTGTCTGCAAAAAAATACAATATCCTGTTGCAACAGGCACTTACTTTAAAGGAATCCATCGATCAGCCATAACATTATGACCACTGACAGGTAAAGTGAATAACCTTGATTATCTCTTTACAGTGACATCTGAAAGTGGGATACATTAACCATTTCAGCTCCGGAAGATTTACCCCCATCATGGCCAGGCCATTTTTTGCGATACGGCACTGCGTTACTTAAACTGACAATTGCGTGGTGTACCCAAATAAAATTTACCAGTATGTCCTTTTTTTTCCCACAAATAGAGCTTTCTTTTGGTGGTATTTGATCACCTCTGTGTTTTTTTATTTTTTTGCTCTATAAACAAAAAAACTGAGAATTTTGGAAAAAAAAAATATTTTTTACTTTCTGCTATAAAAATGTAAAAAATCAAATTTCTTTATCAATTTAGGCTAATATGTATTCTGCTACATATTTTTGGCAAGAGAAAAATACGAATAAGCGTATATTGATTGGTTTGCATGAAAGTTATAGCATCTACAAACTATGGGATATTTTTATAAAATTTTTCATTTTGTACTAGTAATGGCGGTGATCAGCGACTTATAGCGGGACTGTGACATTGCAGCAGGCAAATTGGGGACCAGTGATACTAACACAGTGATCAGTGCTAAAAAAATATGCACTGTCACTGTACTCATGACACTGACAGGGAAGGCGTTAACATCAGAGGCAATCAAATGTGTCCCAAGGGGGTGCTTTCTATCTATGTGGGGGGTGCTTGTACTGTAAGAAGACAGAGATCCATATTCCTGCTTGGCAGAACGCAAGATCTTCTCCTGTCACAGAAAGACTATCTGCCTTGTTTACATAGGAGGACTGCCATTCTGTCTGTCTCGGGAATGATAGGCGGGTCGTCTCCCACTGCGTCCAATCACAGCGAAGCAGGTCACGGTGGCACGCGTGCGTGTCCCAGACTCGAAAGAAAAAAAAATCACACACAGGTACAAGATTTTGCGCTAAAGGGCCACCATGCTGCAGTAAATGTACGTGGGGCGGTCCTTAACCACTTAAGGACCAGCCGCCGCAGTTATACTGCGGCAGGTTGGCTCCCCTGGGCGAATTGCCGTAGCTGTACATCGGCCGCTTTAAGACCACTAGGGGGTGCAACAGAGTTGATGCGCGTGCTCGGCGGCCGCAGTGTCCGCTGGGCATCCGCGTTTGCTCCTGAGAGAGACAGAATGGAGGTCTGTCAATGTAAACGGACAGATCTCCGTTCTGTCAGGAGAGAGGAGACAGATCTGCTGTTCATACTGAGTATGAACAGCGAATCTGTCTCCTCCCCCAGTCAGTCCCATCCCCCCACAGTTAGAAACACACCCTAGGACACACATTTAACCCCTTGATCGCTCCCTAGTGTTAACCCCTTCCCTGCCAATGACATTTATACAGTAATCAGTGGCTATTTTTAGCTCTGATCGCTATATAAATGTTAATGGTCCCAAAAAAGTGTCCGATCTGTCCGCCGCAATCCCGCTAAAAATCGCTGATCGCCGCCATTACTAGTAAAATAAAAATTAATAATAAACATGCCATAAATATATCCCCTATTTTGTAGACGCTTTTACTTCTAAACCATTCAGTATACACTTTTGCAATTTTTTTCTATTTTTTTTTTTTTTTTACCAAAAATATGTAGAAGAATACATATCAGCCTAAACTGAGGAAGAAATTTTGTTTTTGTTTTTGGAAATTTATTATAGTAAAAACTAAAAAAAAATTTTTTTTTTTTTTTCTTTCAAAATTGTCAGTCTTTTTTTGTTTATAGCTCAAAAAATAAACGAGGAGGTGATCAAATACAACCAAAAGAAAGCTCTATTTGTGGGGAAAAAGACATACCGTATATACTCGAGTATAAGTCGAATTTTTCAGCACATTTTTTAGTGCTGAATGTGCCCCCCTCAACTTATACTCGAGTCAAGCACTTTTCTGCAGCAAAAAATTTCATTTTCCGAACCGACTTTGGGGCCCCGTATCTCAGGGCCACTTAATGCTAGGAACTCCATATTTGGTGTGCAAACCCAGTGGACCTGGTACCACAACATATCCAAAGCTGAAGTTCCTAGCTCTAAGTGGCCCTGAGATACAGGGCCCCCAAACCGGTTCGGAAAATGTCATTCTCTGCTGTAGAAAAGTGCTTGACATTTTCTGAACTGATTTTTGGGGCCCTGTATCTCGGGGCCACTTGGTGCTAGAAACCCCAGCTTTGAAAATTTTATGGTGCTAGTTCCACTGGGTTAGCATACCAAATTTGGGGTTCTTAGCACTAAGTGGCCCTGAGATACAGGGCCCCAAATTCGGTCAACTGTGTCCATCTGCTGCAATGTCATTTCGGGACCCTTTGGGTTCAGAGACCCCAAAGTTTGGCTGCAGCTAGGGGGCATCTAGGAACCCTTAACTACCGAGTTTGAAGTTCAGGGGACCTATGGCTGCAAATGGGCACAGTGAGGCTGCAAATGGGCATTGTTGATCCTCTTTTCCACTTACAGTAGCTGTGCATTTCTCACCCTCGTCTTATACTCGGGTCAATAAGTTTTTCCCATTTATTTGTGGTAAATTAGGGCCTCGACTTATACTCGGAACGACTTATACTCGAGTATATACGGTACATTTTGTTTGGGTACAACGTCGCACAACAGCGCAATTCTCAGTTAAAGCGACGCAGTGCCGTTTTACAAAAAATGGCCTGGTCATTTAAGGGGGCAAATCCTTCCAGTCCTTAAGAAGTTAAGCAGCAAGTGAACATGTTGTCCCTGAAGTTGGCCCGTTAAATACAGAATCAATGGGCAAGTGTAAGGATTTGAGCAACTCTGACAAAGGCCAAATTGTAATGGCTAGACGACTGGGTCAGAGCATCTCCAAAGCTGCAGCTCTTGTGGGATGTTTCCAATCTGCAGTGGTCAGAACCTACCAAAAGTATTCCAAGACAGGAAAATCAGTGACAGGGTCATGAGGGGCTAAGGCTCATTAATGCACATAGAGAGCAAAGGCTGGCCCGTGTAGTCAGATCCAATAGCATAGCTACTGTAGCTCCAATTACTGAAAGTTAATGCTGGTTCCAATAGAAAGGTGTCATAACACCCAGTGCATCGCAGTTGGTTGCATATGGGGCTGCCTAGCTGCCAACCAGTCAGAGTGCCCATGCTGACCCCTTGTCCACCGCCGACAAAAGGAACTTTCGCATCAGAACTGGACCACGAAGCAATAGAAGAAGGTGGCCTGGTCTGATGAATTCAAGAACGGTTTGGAGGACCACAACAAGCTTGTGGTGTTGACTTTGCCTCCAAATTCTCCAGAACTCAATCCAATCAAACATCTGTGGCATGCGCTGGAAAGACCAGGCCCATCCATGGAGGCCCCACCTTGCAACTTAGAGTATCTGCTACTGGTGGCTTGGAGCCAGATACTCAAGTATAATGTCAGAGGTCTTTTGGAGTCCATGCCTTGACAGGTTATGGAGGGTGGTCATAATGTTAAGGCTGATGGGTGTATATGTGCCTGCTTATTGTAATAAAAAATTTGTTGCTAGGAAAGGAGCAGTAAAAGGGGGTATTATAGATAGAACACTATGATGTTTGTATAGCGATGACTGATTATTTGCAGAGGATGGGGGGGGGGGGGGGGCAGAAATTTGGATACTAGGCAAAAATTGGGGGGAAAAAATGGAGACAATCCATATCCAATTGAAGAGAGTTTGTGAAACAAGAACTTTGCCAAGGGATGGAACCCCTTTAAGTACCTGCCACTGTCTTTACCCACTACTTCTTTCCTTAATGGAACATTTGCATTCTTTTGTGCAACATGACTTCCAAGTGCAGCACATATTGTGTAGACCTAGTGTATGTGATAGATTAGCACAAATGATCATATGTGTAGTCACTGGTGAATCCCACTGCCAGGCAAAATGTAATGTGTGCGGACAATGTACCAGTAACAAATTGGCACATACACTATATTACCAAACGTATTAGGATGCCTGGCTGTCTGCATGGTTTAAGAGTTGGTCTATGGGAATGTTTGACCATTCTTCCAGAAGTGCCTTTGTGAGGTCAGACACTGATGTGGATGATAAAGCCCTGGCTCGCAGTCTCTGCTCTAATTCATCCCAACAATGTTCTATCGGATTGAGGTCAGGACTCTGTGCAGGCCAGTCAAGTTCCTCCACTCCAAACTCGCTCATCCATGTCTTTATGGACCTTGCTTTGTGTACTGGTGCACAGTCATGTTGGAATAGAAAGGAGCCATCTTCAAGCTGTTCCCACAAAGTTGGGATCGTGAAATTGTCCAAAATGTCTTGGTATGCTGACGCCTTAGGCGTTCCCTTCACTGGAACTAAGGGGCCAAGCCCAACCCCTGAAAAACAACCCCACACCATAATCCCCCCTCCACCAAATGAGTTGGACCAATGCACAAAGCAAGGTCTATATAGACATGGATGAGTGAGTTTGGGGTGGAGGAACTTGACTGGCCTGTACAGAGTCCTGACCTCAACCCGATAGAACACCTTTGGGATGAATTAGAGCACAGACTGTGAGCCAGGCCTTCTCATCCACATCGGTGCCTTACCTCACAAATGCGCTTCTGTAAGAATGGTCAAACATTCTCATAGACGCACTCCTAAAGCTTGTGGACAGCCTTCCCAGAAGAGTTGAAGCTGTTATTGCTGTAAAGGGTGGGCCAACTCAATATTGAACCCTTCAGACCAAGACTGGGAAACCATTAAAATTCATGTGGGTGTAAAGGTAGGTGTCCCAATACTTTTGGTAATATAGTGTAACTGTATTTTACATTTTAGTGTTGGTAAGTGTGCTGTATTTGTGACAACCGGATGTCCTAAATATCCTCCGTCAAGCTTCCATTTTTTGTCATTTCCTGCAAGAAACAATTTCAGTTATTTAAGCTGAGTGTAAGGTATATATGACACTACCCTCTGAAATCCTGTACGTCTGGAAGCAGCCATTACTAACAAATGCTAGTCGCCAGGCTTCCATAATTTGCCATTGGATCCGCATTGCAGACACAGGCAGACAGATTTTTCAGGCAGAATTTAAGCTGAGGCCAACAATGGCAGGTGACATATTCTTAGTACAGGTTTTCTTTAAAGTAGAACTATAGGTAAAAGTGTATTATTTCTTTTCTATTTTGGATAGAGCAAGCGAAGATTAAAACCCCTGTCAGATTTTCTTTTCCATCATCTGTGTCCCATTGCAGATATTTACCTTCACTTCCTGTCCCATAGCCAAACAGGAAGTGAGAGGAAATCGCTGCAAATTAAGGGAGTTCTTTGGGGACCCGCAGGTCACAAGAACTAGTGTGCCCAGTAGAAGATTTCCTCTATTACTTTTCTGGGGACAACCCAACATTTGGCAAACAAGACAAATACAGAGGGTGGATCTCCCTAACAGGCTCTCACACAGCAATAAATACTGACAGGGGTTCTAATCCCTCTACTCAAAACAAAACAAAAAAAGTTTGGCCTTTTAGTTATACTTTAAAGTTCCGAATATATTGGCCTTCCTCACCATCCCGAGGTGTATTGGAGATTTCTCCTAATATTCTATTGGTAAACAATCAGTGGAGTGAGATGAAGGTTCAGAACGATAGACGTAGGAAGTTGCTCTGTCTGGTCTTTCCAAGGCCCAGAATAATAGCATAGAAGAGTGCAATTTGTATTGTAAACTTGCCTTTCCGAATTCCAGTGATTGTCTAGAATGAGCCGACTCTCTAAGCTACACAATATGTGCATTTATTTCCTGACCGGTGAGGTGGTGCAAGTGCTTGAGAAGGCCAGTTTTTGCGGAAAGCCCTTCTGCATATTGTAATCTTCTTCCTAACCTCTTCCCTGGCTTTTCACTTTTCTTTTCTTCCTTCAGGTGTCTCTCCTTCCCTTCTTACTGGTAGCAGCCCCCTTCACCTCAGAAGTGGGCTTTAGATGCTCTCTTCCAAGCAGCTTGCTAACTGCTGTGTAGCTCTGTAACACCAGGTAGACCATCTATTGCTATTTTGCTTGTTGCACCTGCTGAATTCCTGCATCTTGTACTGTATGCAATGTTCCTGTGAACCCGCAACCTTCTAGGTGTATGACTATTTCATTGTACAGTATGGTATAAGGTAAGCTACAGCAGACTGGTGCTTATTACGTTTGCATTTTGGAACAGGTGGCTTCATAATGGTAAGAACATGATTTGCAGCGTTTTTCATAAATCTTCCATCATGTGTTCCATCAATAAGTTTGTTGTGCCGCGTACACACGAGCGGACTTTACGGCATACTTGGTCCGGCGTACCGGATTTCGTCAGACAATTCAATCGTGTGTGGGCTCCAGCGGACTTTGTTTTCTCAAAAGTTTGACAGACTTAGATTTGAAACATGTTTCAAATCTGTCCGACAGACTCGAGTCCAATCGAAAAGTCCGCTCGTCTGTATGCTAGTCAGATGGACAAAGTCTGCCATAAAGTCCATTCGTGTGTACACGGCATTAGAGGTACTTAAAATGGTTGAAAATCTCAGACCTGAAATATGAACAAAGCATATCCCTCTATAGCAGGGATATGCAATTAGCGGACCTCCAGCTGTTACAAAACTACAAGTCCCATCATGCCTCTGCCTCTGGGTGTCATGCTTGTGGCTGTCAGTCTTGCTATGCCTCATGGGACTTGTAGTTCTGCAACAGATGGAGGTCCGCTAATTGCATATCCCTGCTCTATAGTGTCTATTATCTCAATCAACAGAACAAAGTGTAATTTCTGTCTGATGCTTTGTTTCTCTGCTATCAGCATGAATCACTTCTGATAAGTTTTCCTGACACCAGGAGAAAAATGGTGGCAGGGAAGGGGTCTCCAGCAGATTGACAGCCTCAGCTCTGTTCCTGTGTGATGTATGGAAGGGGGTGTGTCCCTTCCCTCCAATCAACACCCAGAGCTCTTCTCCCTGAGCTCTGCAGAGTGTAACTTCAGCTCCCTGTCCCCTTTTTTCTGACTGCTCAGACAAGATTTAAAAATTCTGGACAGCTGTTAAGAAGAGAAGACCACAGTTAAACAGATACAACTTATGTAGGAGGATTTGTTTCATCTGTGCGTCACCTGAGGCCAGTCACTTGACTGGGTATCTGTAAGGGTTTACATACAACTACCTTAACCACTAGACGACCAGCCGCCACAGTTATACTGCGACAGGTTGGCTAGCTTGGGCAAATCACCGTAGGTATATGTTGGCTGCTTTAAGAGCAGCCAACATATACCTACAGTATATGAGCACTAGGGGGCGCACGCAACGACGGAGCCGATGCACATGCCCGGCTGCTGCGATGTTCGCCGGTCACCCGCGATCGCTCCTGAGAGTGTAAACTGACAGATCTCCATTCTGTCAGGAATAAGGAGACACATCTGTTGTTCATACTAAGTCTTCTCTTTCAGGCAGTCCCATCCCCCCACAGTTAGAATCACTCCCTAGGACACACATTTAACCCCTTGATCGCCCCCTAGTGTTAACCTCTTCCCTGCCAGTGACAGTTATACAGTAATCCGTGGGTATTTTTTTTTTTTTTTAGCTCTGATCGCTGTATAAATGTCACTGGTCCCAAAAATGTGTCTGCCGCAATGTCGCAGTCTCAATAAAAATCGCAGATCACCGCCATTACTAGTAAAAAAAAAAAATGAATAATAAAATCTATCCACTATTTTGTAGACGCTATAACTTTTGCGTAAACCAATAATATACGCTTATTGCAATTTTTTTTTTTTATACCAAAAATATGTAGAAGAATACATATCGGCCTAAACTGAGGAAGAATTTGTTTTTTATATTTTTGGGGGGGATATTTATTATAGCCAGATGTAAAAAAAAAATGCTTTTTTTCAAAATTGACGCTTTTTTTTTTGTTTATAGCGCAAAAAATAAAAACTGCAAAGGTGATCAAATACCACCAAAAGAGCTCTATTTGTGGGAAAAAAAAGGACGTCAATTTAGTTTGGGTTCAACGGCGTACGACCGCGCAATTGTCAGTTGAAAGCGACGCAGTGCCGAATCGCAAAAAAATGGTCTGGTCATTAAGGGGGCAAATCCTTCCGGGGCTGAAGTGGTTAAAGAAAGTGTGCGGTTATATAGTTTTTAAAAACAAATTATTTTTGTTTTGCATAATACTGGTGTACGTATTTGATATCCTCTTCCTAAAATTCCCAGCACACAAGACTGTAGGAGAGAAAGACAACCGTTAAGGCGGGTACACACAGGCCAAATATAGGCCGGCTAAACAGAAAGCAGTCACTATTCGGCCCTGGAAAAACCAGCATCTAATCAGTGCTCGCAGCCAATGGGCAGTGTGGTCTGGTGGGGACAGGGAGTGGCGGTCCCCCCTGTTGGAACACAATAGTTCAGCGGGGGGAGATCGCCACTTAATACAGTGACCTCTTCATGTTTTGTTCTTTTTCCATTTAGCACGCTGGGTTTAGGTACTTATCAGGTTACACTGCAGTGCAAAGTGCTGCACTAAGGATTGGTGTACATGGGCGTCTGACTCAGAGAGAAGTCAAATGTGCCATGCTTTCAGAAAAAAAACATTGCAGATGTACCTTCACACTGTATAGAGAAATATTGTGCAATGCATGGCGAAAGCAACAATAAATCCTACATACAATCCATTTTTAAGATTCAAACACTACATTTCAAATCTGTCAGAAATATTTCCCAAATGTATGCAAACGGTGAAAAGCAGATTTTTAAGGTCCATTCCACACCATTGTGGTGCAGTATTGGGCTACAGGGTGAGCCACCTAGGTGCCATTTATTCTGAATGGCAACCCAAATTACCTATGTTAAACCAATTTGTTTTGTAGCACGCTACCGAAAATGCTGCATGCAAGATTTTTCTCCGTTGGTGTACATTTATTTCAGACAAGAGTTCCAGACACTTTATTCCATATGGTTATTTTTTTTATAAATGCACTTTATTACAGTAAAAGCTGGAGAGGAGTTTTAGATAAAATAGGGAAAGTTTTAAATGAGCTGCCCTAACGCAATGCATGAAAATGTGCCGCAGTGGAGTTGAGCTGGCGTGAACAGACCCTCAGAGTTGTCATCAGAGCAAGACGGTTATTCATCCAGTGGGGGTAAATGTTCTGATGAAAACTGTGCAAACCTTTCCTATTCTATCCAAAACTCCCTTCCAGCTTTTACTGTAATAAGGTGTATTTATGAAAAAAAAATGCTGCAGAATAAAGTGTCTGGAACTCTTGTCTGAAAGAAATGTAGTCTAATGGAAAAACAAAATATTGTCATACAATATGTACCTGTAGGCTGCCATTTCTGACCACCTCATGTACATGCTGTTTGCCTGGCCATGTTTAACTACTTCAACTCCAGACGATTTACCCCCCTTCATGACTGGGCCATTTTTTGCAATACGACACTGCGTTACTTTAACTGACAATTGCGCAGTCTTGCGATGCTGTACCCAAATAAAATTTATGTCCTATTTTTCCCACAAATAGAGCTTTCTTTTCGTGGTATTTGATCACCTCTGCGTTTTTTTGGGGGTTTTTTTGCGCTATAAACAAAGGGCATCAATTTTGAAAAGAAAACCATATTTTTTACTTTCTGCTATAAAACATATCCTATAAATAAAATTTAAAAAATCGCATTTCTTCATCAATTTAGGCCAATATATATTTTACAAACAAAGAAAACCAGCGCTATTGAAAAATGGAGTTGCTAGTAACAGAGGAAATACATAACACCCTCTAATCGACAGTAAAATAAAAGAAATTGCAGCGCTAATAAGTAATCTCCAAAATATCATTTTGAAACAGTCCAAAGTCTGTATAAACATGAAGTAGTCCGTGTAGTAATGGTAATTCACCAGAAATCTGAAACAACTCGCATGTGAATCACGTTAAAAATGCTGAAGTGGCTTTTCTGGGCTTTTCCCACTGTTACATTATTAGGCCTCATTTCCTCCATAAATTAAGATATAACAGAAAAAACTCAAAGCGTAGTAGTTTAAGAAACTGCATCAATGTGAAGGGGTGAGTAGGGAAAGGACACCCGTGGTTATGACAAACCGACAGACTCCATGCAACACTCCAGCTTCCCCACATGCAATGCAAAAGCACCAGACCACAAGTGATAACATGCCAAAAGATCATTCAATGTGCCTAATCAAGGATATCCAAGTCGGTCACAGTGTTGACAGTGTTCAGGATCTCAGCAACAGATGTTGGGGGACATTCAATTGCTCTAACCACACAAGTGGAACAGGGCATCATAGTGCAATACCTATTATTAAGATAGGTGATGAAAGCATGATACAAAGGTGCAAATCGCAATAAAGCCACTCACGTGCCAATGCTGCCACAATCGACAATATGAGGCCCCTGAGAAAGCGCATTGGCTGGAAATGCGTTGGACATTGCTACTCCCGTGACGTCACATTGTCGCGATTGTCGATCGTGGCATCGTTTGTATGTGAGTGGCTTTATTGCGATTTGCACCTTTTGTATCATGCTTTTATCACCTATCTTAATTGGTGATGCCACTCAGTGCACATCCTGCTCCATGTATGCATTCCTTGATCAGCCAATCAAGGGCGGATACTGCTGTGCGAGATGTGAGCAATTTGTTTCTCTGGAAGCCCAGATCCTGGTTCTGGAGAATGAGGTGGCAACACTGAGAAGCATCCGCAACCTGGACATTACCCAGCAGGTGCTGGCGGGGGGAAAAAGAGATGAACAGTGAACAGGAGATTGGAGACATGGAGGCAGAGGAGCCAGAGGTAGGTAGCTGGGTAACTAGGAGGGGTAGGGGGAAGAGCCCTAGGGAGGCCAGTCCTGAGCTGGTACACCTCAACAAATATGCCAATTTTCATGATGCTGGGGATATAAGCTCAGGGGTGGCAGTGCTGGAGCAGATCCCTCCCCTAGCTGCCAGGGGAATGACAGCTCCAGTAAGGAGGGGGGCAGAGATGCGGGAAAGGCTACCTAGTAGTGGAGGACTTGATTATTAGGAGGAGAGAGGGCAATCTGTCAGAAAGGCCATGGTCACCGAACAGTATGTTTACCGGGCGCTCAGGTTCGACATATCGCAGATCAGGTGGAGAGATTATTGGGCAGGGCTAGGGAGGACACGGCACCAATGACAAAGTGAGAGGAAGGTGGAGAATCCTAAAAAAAGATTTCAGGGGCTTAGGGAATAGATTGAGGAATAGGACCTGCAAGGTAGTTTTCTCTGAAATACTACCTGTACCTCGCGCCACACCAGAGAGACAGCAGGAGCTTAAGGAATTGAACAAGTGGCTGGGGAATTGGTGTAGCAAAGAGGGGTTCGGGTTCCTGGAGAACTGGGCTGACTTCTCAGTCGGTTACCGGCTCTTTAGTAAAGACGGGCTGCACCTTAATGGGTATGGTACAGCCCTATTGGGAAGAAAGATGGCCACAAAGTTGGAGGGGCTTTTAAATTAGGTATTGGGGGGGGGGGTCAGAGGAAGCAACAGCCAGCAGTGAGCAAAGGACAGAGGGCAATAGTGGAGTCAACAGGAATAATACAGCTGTAACTTCTAGTCTTGGGGTGAATGCAAGAACAATTCTAAAACAAAGCCCGAGGAAAACTAAGGGGAAGTTAATATGCACCCATACAACGCTGAGAGGAGCATACACCAATGCTAGGAGCGTAGCTAACAAAATGAAGGAACCGGAGCTGCTATTACATGAGGAGGACTTAGACTTTGTGGGAATAACTGAAACTTGGTATGACAGCTCACACGATTGGCTGGAAAAAATGGGGTATTCCTTGTATTGGAAAGACAGGGAAGGTAGAAATGAGGGGTGTGTCTATATGTAAAAAATGATGCGAGAGTGGTAAAGCGGAGTGACATTGTGGAACGAGGGGGAGGTGGAATCAGTATGGGTAGAACGTTAAAGAGAAGAAGTAAGTGGAAATTAATAGTGGGGGTATGTTATAGGCCACCCAACCTGAAGGGGGAGGAGGAGCGGGACCTACTATCATAGAGGATGCCCCACAGATGCTCAATAGGGTTTAGGTCTGCAGACATGCTTGGCCAGTTTATCACCTTTACCCTCAGCTTCTTTAGCAAGACAGTGGTCATCTTGGAGGTGTGTTTGGGGTCGTTATGTTGGAATACTGCCCTGTGGCCCAGTCTCCGAAGGGAGGGGGATCATGCTCTGCTTCAGTATGTCACAGTACATGTTGGCATTCATGGTTCCCTCAATGAACTATAGCTCCCCAGTGCCGGCAGCACTCATGCAGCCCCAGACCATGACACTCCCACCACAATGCTTGACTGTAGGCAAGACACACTTGTCTTTGTACTCCTCACCTGGTTGCCGCCACACATGCTTGACACCATCTGAGCCAAATAAGTTTATCTTGGTCTCATCAGACCACGGGACATGGTTCCAGTAGTCCATATCCTTAGTCTGCTTCTCTTCAGCAAACTGTTTGCAGGCTTTCTTGTGCATCATCTTTAGAAGTGGCTTCCTTCTGGGAAAACAAGCATGCAGACCAATTTGGTGCAGTGTGCGTCATATGGTCTGAGCACTGACAGGCTGACCCCCAACCCCTTCAACCTCTGCAGCAATGTTGGCAGCACTCATACATCTATTTCCCAAAGACAACCTCTGGATATGACGCTGAGCACGTGCACTCAACCCCTTTGGTCGACCACAGCGAGGCCTGTTCTAAGTGGAACCTGACCTGTTAAACCGCTGTATGGTCTTGGCCAGCATACTGCAGCTCAGTTTCAGGGTCTTGGCAATCTTCTTATAGCCTAGGCCATCTTTATATAGAGCAACAATTTTTTTTTTTTTTTTAGATCCTCAGAGTTCTTTGCCATGAGGTGCCATGTTGAACTTCCAGTGACCAGTATGCGAGAATGAGAGCAATAACACCGCTAAAGCCGCTCGGCTGTTATCCCGGCAGAGCGGTAGGGGACGTCTCCATCAGCATTCCAACACTACAAGGAATGCAATAAAAAGTGTAAGAACACAATTAGGGTGGCCAAAAAAGATTACGAGAAACACATAGCAGAGGAGAGTAAATAAAAATCCAAAGACATTCTTTAGATACATTAATAGTAAAAGGGCAAGATCAGAGCACATTGCCCACATAAGATGAGGATGGTTACGGATGACATAGAGAAGGCAACTGTACTAAATGCCGCCTTCTCCTTAGTCTTTATGCAGGAAAAGGAGGGGTATACCAACCACGACAATACTGTTACTGACACATCACAGGGCATACCCTTGTGGCTAACAGAGGCCGGAGTGAATGAAAGACTTAATAAACGTAATACAGTGGAATCTTGGTTTACGAGTAACGTGATTAACGAGCGTTTTGAAAGACGAGCAACTTAATTTTTAAAATCCTGACTCGGTTTTTAAGTGTTGTCTCATTTGGCCAGAGCTGCGGGGGCGCTGGTGACACTTGGAATGGTTCGGAGCCGTTCGGAAATATTCGGAATCACTCGGAAATACTCAGTTCCCAGGTGTTTCCGATGGTTTCCGAGTTCAGCCGAGCTGTCCCCGAGTATTTCTGAGGCTCTCCGTTGCCCCCCCCCACCTCTGGCCACATGCAGTATTGCATGCAATAGAAGTCAATGTGGAACGAATTATCTTTATTTCCATTGACTTCTATGGGGAAACTCTCTTTGATATGCGAGTGCTTTGGATTACAAGCATTCTCCTGGAACGCATTATGCTCCTAATCCAAGGATCCACTGTACAAGTAAATCACCAGGACCCAGATGGCTTACACCCAAGAGTCCTCAGAGACCTCAGGTTATAACTCATTGTTCCTAATCTTTGTAGACCGCATACTGACAGGATTTGTGCTAGCTGATTGGAGAAAAGCCAATGTGGTACCAATGTTCAAAAAAGGACAGAGACCAATCCCTGGAAATTACAGGCCAGTCAGCCTAACATCAATCGTTAAAAAAAATATCATAAGTAGTTATCAGAATGGGGTTTACGAAAGGTCGTTCTTGCCAGACCAATCTGTTGACATTCTATGAGGAAGTGAGCTGCCATCTATATGGGGGAAGGCCTGTGGATTTGGTGTACCTGGATTTTGCAAAGGCATTAGACACAGTCCCCTATAAGTGCTTAATCCCCAAGCTGAGGTCTGCAGGTGTGGACCATAAGGTTTGTTCTTGGGTAAAAACACTGGTTACATGGACGTGTCCAAAGGGTAGTGATAAATAACATGTACTCAGACTGGTCTGGAGTCGTAAGTGGGGTGCCCCAGGGTTCTGTCTTGGGACCAATTCTATTCAGTTTATTCATAAATGATATAGATGATGGGATAAATAGCTCAATCTCAGTTTTTGCAGACAACACAAAAATAAGCAGGGCAATAACTTCACATCAGCATATAAAAATTTTACAGAAAGACCTGAACAAAATAATGGAGTAGGCAAATACATGACAAATGAGGTTTAATGTGGAAAAATGGAAGGTAATGCACTGGGGGCAAAAAACATAAATGCAAACTACTCACTAGGGGGGGGGGGGACCTATGGGGGAATCAAGGCTGAAGAAAGATGTGGGGGTCCTAGTAAATGACAGATTGAGCAATAGCATGCAATGTCAAGCTGCAGCTATCAAAGCTGACAGAATATTGGCATGCATAAAAAAAGGATATACTCCAGAGATAGAACGATAATTCTACCAGTTTATAAAACTCTGGTTAGACCACATCTGGAGTATTCTGTCCTGTTCTGGTCACCAGTCCTCAGAAGGGATGTGCTGGAACTGGAGAGAGTCCTAAGAAGGGCAAAAAACTAATAAGGGACTGGAGGACCTCAATTACGAGGAACGACTGCAAACAATAAATGTATTCTCGCTGGAGAAACAACGCTTGAGAGGAGATATGATAGCGATTTACAAATACCTCAGTGGCGATCCCAGCATAGGAAAAAACTATTCAGTCTCAAGGAGTGTAAGAGGGCACGTGGCCACACAATGAGATAAACTGCACAGAGGGGTTTTTCATTGTCAGGGCAATAAGGATGTGGAACTCTCTTCCGCAATTGGTGACTGCGGGGAGCATTTATATTTTTAAGAGACTCTTGGATGTGCACCTTAAAGAACACAACATACAGGGATATGGGAAATAATTAGACACTGACACACGTACACCTACACAGATTTAACTGGATGGACTATGGTTTTTATTCAACCTTACCTACTATGAAACTATGATTTGGATATCCTTGATTTGGCATACTGAATGATCTTTTGGCATGTTATCACTTGTGGTCTGGTGAGTTTGCATTGCATGTGGGGAATCTGGAGTGTGGCACAGAGACTGTCGGTTTGGTATCCCACGGGTGCCCCTTCCCTACTCACCCTTCACATTGATGCTGTTTCATAAACTACTATGTGTTTTTTTTCTGTTATATCTTACTTTATGGAGGAAATGAGGCCTAATACTTCATCAACAACAGTGGGTTCCTTCAGAAGAGCCACTTCAGCATTTTGAATGTGATTCACATGCGAGTTGTTTCTGATTTCTGGCGAGTGGTCATTTCTAACATTACTACATGGACTACTTCATGTTTATAAAGACTTTGGACTTGTTTAAACATTTCATCTTGGACATTACTTATTAGTGCTGCAATTTCTTTTACTTTACAATATGTATTCTGCTACATATTTTTGGAAAAAAAAAAAAATCCCAGTAAGCGTCTATTGATTGGTTTGCACAAAAGTTATAATGTTTACAAACTATGGGATATAATTTTGGAATTTTTTTTATTTTTTTTACTAGTAACGGCGGCAATAGCGGGACTGCAATATTGCAGCAGACAAATCGGACAGACACTTTTTTTGGGAGCCAGTGACACTAATACGGTGATTAGTGTTAAAAATATGCACTGTCACTGTACTAATTAAGCTGACTGGGAAGGGGTTAACAGGCGATCAAAGGGTTAAATGTATGTGCCTAGCCAGTGTCTGTGTACTGTGTGGGAGGTGCTTTTTCTAAGGGAAGACATGGTTCCTTGTCCCTGCTTTGCAGGCTCCATGCCTTCCCTACTGACAAAACGGCAATCTACCTTGTTTACATAGGCATAATCACAGAGGGAGTGAGGCCTTGGCAGTGTGCATTCGCGCCTGCTACCCAGAAGTGCAGGATCGTGCATATAATACGTGATCCGGCGCACAGTGGCCGACCTGTAGCAGTAAAACTCGGTGATCGTAAAGTGGTTAACGTCAGTTCTTTGACTTGGAACAAGAATGCATGGAGGACTAGTCACTTGATTTCCCTTACCTGGAATCTCAGACTAATGTTGCCTTCTGCAGTGGTGGAAGGAGCAGTGAGGAAGTGCAGGCAATTATGATTCAGAATTACATAAGTGTGTGGTGATAAATAGTATGTGCACCACATCGCTGATGATCAACCTTTTCTGGTTTATTTTAATAGCATCCCAGTCTTAGGCCGTAGGGTTCAATATTGAGTTGGATCACCATTTGCAGCTATAACAGCTTCAACTCTTCTAGGCATACTCCTAAACCTTGTGGACAGCCTTCCCAGAAGAGATTAATCTACGATAGCTGCAAAGGGTGGGCCAACTCAATACTGAACCCTACTGACTAAGACTGGGATGCCATTAAAATAAACCAGAAAATGTTAATCATCAGGGATTTGGTGCGCATACTATACTATTCATCACCACACTCTTATGTAGTTCTGTATTTCTTATGTAATGGCAGGCATCCCAATACTTTTGATAATATAGTGTAGTTCTCAAAATAACACACCTTTTAAAGCAAAGATGAATAAGAATACATTCATATATTCACATTACATAATGATGAGTTGTGAAAGGGCGAGGGCACAGCTCTATGCGTTTTACATTTCATCTTCCTCAGGAGGAAACGAGTTGCTCTTCGGGATTTAGATACAGTTGTGCTGATATGTTAACATTGGACGGGACATAGTGTTTCTAATGGCCATATGCTTTAACTTTGAAGTATAATCAACTAAACTTTTGTCTTTGTTTTTAAAATGTATTATATTGAGAACTATATTTAAAGAAGAACTCCAGCTTTTCCTTTCCAAAACAGATGCATTGTGCGTGTAAATAAATCACAACCCCGCTGTCAGTCTGTGTGTAACTTACCTACTTTAGCTGTATACAGCAGGTTTCTGTGTCTGTGATGTCACTCCTTCTCCTGGCTGAATTTCAAAGTTCTCTGACTTCCTGTTTCCTTTTTCCAGTCCTGAAACTACATGTCCCATGAGCCTTTGTAGCTTGGGGGCGGGCTACTGGAGTCACTTGTACCAGTTCTGGGATTTGATGTTGGGGGGTCCTAGGGTTACTGTGGGTGTTTTCTGGGCCTTCATGTGGGTGATGAAAGGTGTAAATGTGTCATACTGCCTCCTGTGTCATTCCTGTCTTTCAGCATGCCAAAGAATAATGGCTTACTGCCGGACTACGTAGGAAGGGCTATGGGAGGTTATTATGAATGTGTTTCCTTCATATGTAAATTAACAAGTTCACAGAGAGCAGGGCTCTGGGAGGGTGGGCTTTGAGGTGTGGGAATATCCCTGTTCACGCTGGTCGGTATATTTAACTGGGCAGGATTGAATTCTAATTGTGATCTATTCAATCCTGTCCAGCAGTAGCACAGCTAGCTATCAGAACAGGCTGCGTATGAAGGTGATTCCTTCTTGAATATTGCTGTGATCTGTGAGTTTTGGACTCATTTTGTAGGTGTGACTGGGTGAAATTGAATGCTAATTAAAATATATATTTAGTCCCACCCACCATCAGCGCTGTGAAGGAAGTTAGATCATTTGCAGAGACTGAAAGACTACAGAAGGAAGTGTTACAGACTCTAGCTACTGCAGGGAGTGGCTGTGGAAGGAACAGATTCTATCAGCAGGATATGCAGAGTACCACATGGTACAAAGCTACAACTAAGCCCAGAAATCGGGGGATCTGCAGACAACAGAACAATATCGTACAGAAGTATGATCTTTGCTGGGATTGATCATTCCATTCACTTCAGTGAAAAGAAAGTTGGAATTCAGCTTTAAATAAACAATCCATTTTAAAAGTATACTATACATTATTATTATTATTATTATTATTCACGATTTATATAGCGCCAACAGTTTGTGCAGCACTTTGCAATGTAAAGGGTGGACAGCACAATTACAATACAATTCAATACAGAAGGGACAGGAGGGCTCTGCTCATGGAGCTTACATTCTAAAGGGAGGGGGAGGTGGTACAAAAGGTAATCACTGTGGGGATGATTTGATGGGGGTGGCTCAGGTACAGTTCTTAGGTGAGTGTGGGATAGGCTTCCCTGAATAAATGAGTTTTCAGGGATCTCCTAAAGAAAGACAGGGTAGGGGCTGATCGGACGTACCAGGGCAGGGAGTTCCAGAGGATCGGAGAGGCTCTAGTGAAGTCCTGGAGGCGAGCATGGGAGGAGGTAACAAGGGAACTAGAGAGCAGGAGGTCCTGGGAGGAGCGGAGGGGATGATTTGGGTGATATCTGCAGATAAGGTTTGTGATGTAGCTGGTGGCGATGTGGATGGCCTTTGGTTGGTATTTTGAATTTTACACGGTGGGGTAGGGGAAGCCAGTGAAGAGATTGGCAGTGAGGGGCAGCAGTCATGGATCGGTTAGTGAGGTGTATGAGTCTAGCAGTAGGGTTCATAATAGACTGAAGGGGGGGATAGCCTGTGTAAAGGTAGGCCAGTGAGGAGGGGGAGTTGCAGTAGTCGAGGCAGGGCCAGGGAGTGAATAATTTGCTTTGTGGTGGTGTTGGTCAGGAAGGGGCGAATTCTGGAGATGTTACGGAGGTTAAGGCGGCAAGATTGGTTGTGTCATTGATCTTAATGGTAAAGTCATGGGGAGGGGGACCAGGAAGGAGGAAATATAACAAGCTCAGTTTTAGAAAGATTGAGTTTGAGAAAGTGGTGCGACATCCATACCGATATGTCATTCAGTAAGTTTGTGATCCGTGAGATTGAGGGGGTGAGTTGAGGAGTGGAGAGATAGATCTGGGTGTCGTCGGCATAGAGGTGCTATTGGAAGCCATGTTTAGCACCAGAAAAAGACAAACTCTTCTGTTTCTTGGTTACACATATGATGCAGAATTAAACAGCCCAGATGGACATTGTATACAAGACATCAATAACCAAATGAAGGAGGACAGAAAATCTTAATAGTCTGTATGTCATGCCCAGAAGGCTGAACCTGAAGAGTGATAAACTGAGGTATGATGACCTAATGCTCCATGTGTGTCATCTTGAGCTACAGTAAAGCTCCCGATCGTGCGACAACCATGTCGGCTCTGACACGGTAATATGTAGGCCAGAGCCTTCATTAAAGCTGCAGTGTTCATCTGCAATGGTATCTATAGTTTAACTGTCTGTATCATCTTTTTTTTTTTTATGTTTGTGCATTTGTACAATTTGTGTAATAAAAATAGAAGGTTTTAAACCGTGTACCAAATAAGAGCCTTCTAGGTTTTAAAAAAATGAAGGTGTGCAAAGTTATTGGTAAGTTAACAAACACATGCTATTGCTGTTAAACAGATCTGGGCATCAATAACCTCTGATAAGGAAAGTATTAATAAAACAAAGTAAATGTTTAAATATTTGTGTACAGTTAATAAATTCTAAAAAAAATGCTTTTTTCGTTGTCTTAGGACCTGGCATTGCTGGCTACCTTACTGCAGGGTCTTCATCAATTGTTATGCCCAACAAGCCACCACCAGTGGACCATGAAGCAGGAGATTTGGGATAGACCGCGAAGACTTTAAACCAATGAGGATGCAAATAGACCTAATCGCTAATTGTTGCACGAGGGATAGCGCCACAAGTCTTTCCCTCTTCCCCCAGGGTTGATTGAAAGGACTTTATTTTCTGCCTTCCTTGTTTTACAAAGAAAATTGTTATTCCTTTTTGTAATAAATATATTTTTATTTAGGGATAAAGAACTAAATACATCTGGGATGTGTGATTCTGACCTAGCATCGCTATGTATTATAAATTTTGAAAGCACTCTGTGATCAGCTGTCTGGTTACACATACTTTTTGTTGTCTCCTTTTTTTTGTATCCAAGCACATTTTGTTCCTTTTTCATTTGTTTACAAGACTGTGAATCAAAATAATAATCTCCCTCTGTTCTAAGTTTTATATTCCACGAATTAGCAAAGCTGTGGGTTAGAAGGAAGAAAAGTCTGAAGGGCATTCTGTTTCCGTTTTCTGCCATGTTTGTTGTGGTTGGGCTCACTGAACCAGTACCAGTTTCTGACAGTGTTCATTATTTGTGTCCTTTTACTGTTTATTAACACTATCCTCTCCAGAATGGAGAGAAGAGGATATTCCCGTGTACAGCATAGCTTTACCAAATAATAAAGTGAATATGAAAATGTCAGCCTGTTATGTAAGAACCTAGTGTAATAGTGACATGATTCCTACATTATTATCCAGTATATACAGCTTTCTATGAATGTACATTATACAGATCATACATTCGTGTACATAAAATTTTAAGAAAATAAAGGGAATTGACAACCTTCTTAATGTAATTTCTGTCAAATGCTGCAACATTTTCAAACCTTTTAGTTCTAACAATAGCGGGTTTTATTTATCGGTTTATAGAAAAGTTGTTTAAAAGTATTTTGAGTGACAGATGCAATGGAATCTCATGGGGCCTCCAAACCACCTCCAATCTGGCTAATACTGACATTTCTCTCATAAATGTAAAAATCTGCTTTTTTTTTTTTTTTTTTTTGCTTGAAAACTACTTAGAATCTTCAATTATTATATATTTTTGTAAGCAGAGGGCCTCGAGAATTATTGCAAATTTTCAGAAAAAAAATGCAATTTAATGAATTTTAGTGCATACAAACACAATATATTACCCAATTTTGGGTAAAAAAAAAATGGTGAGGTTACGCTGAGAAAATAGATAACCAACATGTCACACTTTAAAATTGCACACATCCGTGGAATGGAGACAAACTACGGTATATAAAGAACAGGAAAGGAAATTAGTGTGACTTTGAATGAGGAACCTTACTAATACAGATATTGCATAGATCATTTGTATATAAATGTTTTTTTAATCAAATGCAAATACATTGATGAATTCAATCATGAAATACATATTGTGGTCATTATATTGGTACACCATATGCAACAGAGCTGCTATAAAAACAAGGGAAGATACACATTGATAATTACGTAGTACTCGATAAACTCTGAATATATAGAGGTATATATGGGCCAATAAGTAGGTAATGTGTAAAAACAAAATTCCTCAAGAGTGGGACTTTGGAGGACCGTGAACACTCAAAAAAAAAAAAAATTGTATGTAAAACAGTACAAATTTATTACAAAAAGTAATTACCATCATACGACATGAATAAAACAAACACATGATATACAGAAACAGTCCACAAATTGATAAATGGAAGAGGCTCAAACCAACTGTCAAGGAGACGGATGAAATTCAACGCGTTTCAACATGTGACGTAAGAGTCTTCTTCAGGGTAAAGAAATGAGCTGAGAACTTCCAGGTGAATGCAAACAATCTACAATGTTAATATAGACATAATTACACATAGAGCTCACAATATTTTATTTATTTCAGGTACTTATATAGCGCTGTCAATTTACACAGCGCTTTACATATACATTGTACATTCAGATCAATCCCTACCCTCAAGGAGCTTACAATCTAAGGTCCCTAACTCACATTCATACATACTAGGCACAATTTTAGACAGGATCCAATTAACCTACCAGCATGTCTTTGGAGTGTGGGAGGAAACCGGAGGAAACCCACGCAGGCACAAGGAGAACATGCAAACTCCAAGCAGGTAGTGTCGTGGTTGGGATTCGAACCAGCAATCCTCCTTACTGCTAGGCGAAAGTGCTATCCACTACACCACTGCCGCCCACACATATTTGGTAGACTAATCAACTTAATCATCTAGTTAGTAGACAGAAAGCAGAAAGACATAAGTATTGGTATTTAAAGGAAAGAACACATTACTTCAGCAAAATCCCTGAGCTTGTAAAGAGTGGTGCACTGTAGCACCCACGAAATGTGAGTACCCCACAGTAGGGGCTAAGTTTTATTTATACAATAAATTGTTTAAACAATATCACACTATCAAGTTTTTTTTCATCATACACATGTGGAACATGTTACCAGCAACCAGCCGAGGATTTCAACATAAACACTGAACCCAGAGGTGGTTCATATGCGTGTTTTGACCAGGCTTAATTGCAGGGTCAGACGCTCTAAGGTGAGCGCATATACTGAAGCACCAGAGTGGACACAAGGACATGTTTTTCCATCGCCAGTTGCTTTGGATGTTTTGAACTGTATATATGCATGTCAGTTTGTGAATCAAGCAAAATAGCACTTAGTGCATGTGAATATTTTGAGCACATATATATTGGATTTATTTTATGAAAGATGTTGATATTTGAGTATTAATGTATATATTTTATTTAGTTGCAGAGTCACTGTAATTAATAATTAGTTGTGGTACTCATTAGCACTATATGCATGTGATTTTCTCTAGGCATTAGAGTGTGGACATAAGGATAAGCAGAGATACTAATCAATTCGTAGTTCACATGCTGCAATATAATTGAGCAACAGTGCGTAGCATGACACTGATGCATAGGAGGGCCCCCTGCCAATTTCTCTGGAGAGACACGGAAGGGAAGCCCTGCGATTCAGGGATGCTCTTAGTCCATCTCACGCCAGAGATGGGGTTTGGCACCTGTGCCAGTGGTGGATCTCAGTGTCACCCCTATTCTCATTCAACGTTGTGCATCACGTTGGCCGGGGACCCGTCCCACACTCGGATTACATAAGCAGGTGAGCTTGCTCACCATACCATTTCACTATGTGTCTTGCACCAGGGGAGGTAGCACACACAGCCCATTCACTGGATGCACACAAGTAAGTTATGCGCACACATTCTTCTTTGAGCCCTTTCACATGATCATAAATCCCAGCCTCAGAAATCCCTTAAGGGCGCCTTAACTCTAGAATTGTTGCTCTCACTCTGACATTCATGGCCATAACTCAAGTGTGGTGCAATCACCGTTTACATATGCATGTGGGACCTACATACACTTTTGCATTTGTGTATGAGCACTGGGGAAGTGTATGCTACCATACACAGGATCTTGCCTCCTGCAACATTCAGCCATGTGCTCCAACTTTTGGCACTCCTCCTGGTACCACCCTCACAGGTTCAGAGGAGCTGAAACTATAGAGGCAGCACCAGGTATTAATGCACATTGAAAACATGCGCATATTTTTTTTCTGCAGAGAAAAATGCTCAAATGACACCAACATTGTGGTGTGAACAGGGCACATAGAAATCAGTTGTTTTTTTTATGTCCTTGCAGAGACCTAAAGAAACCAAATGGATTTTTAAAACAGCTTACCTGTAAAAATCCTTTTCTTGGAGTACATCACGGGACACAGAGCACCATAATAATGACGATCTGGGTTATATGTTACCTTTAGGTGATTGGACACTGGCAACCAATAGTAAGAAGGTTCCTCCCATATAACCCCTCCCATACAGGAAGTACCTTTAGTTTTGTAGCAAGCAATGAAGATCCCAGAAAAGAGGGGAGGGACTTCTGTGTCCCGTGATGTACTCCAAGAAAAGAATTTTACAGGTAAGCGGTTTTAAAAATCCATTTTTCTTTATCATACATCATGGGACACAGAGCACCATAATAATGACTATCTGGGATGTCCTAAAGCAATGCCTCGAGGGGAGGGAACATAGTATTCCTAGGCCCCCTTTTAGGCTCAAGACTTATAAAGCTGCTTGCAGCACGCTGTGGCCAAAAATAGTCTCCCTTTGAGACCTAACATCCAATTGGTAAAACCTGGTGAATGTATGAACCGAAGACCAGGCGGCCGCTTTGCAAACCTGAGTCATAGTACATCATGGGCAGTGCGCCAGCAGGTGTCTAACTCCTCTAGTGGTGTGAGCTTTGAGATATCGAGGTGGAACCTTGTGTTTCAACTCATAGGCCTGGATAATGACCTGACAAATTAATCTAGAGATGGTTGAACTAGTTGCTGCCTGTCCCCTCTTAGGACCCTCAGGCAGAACGAACAGTGAGTCAGTTTTCCGAAAAGGAGCTGACATATTTACGTAAACCTTGACAGCTCTCACCACATCCAGTGAGTGAAGCGATCTTTCTTTCTTAGACTTAGGGTTAGGAAAGGCAAAACGATATCCTGATTGAAGTGAAAACTGGAAACCACTTTGGGTTAAAAATCTGCACGGGGTCGCATCACCACCTTGTCCTGATGTACAAACAGAAAGGGTTTTTCACAAGAAAGGGCGGCCAATTCTGACACCCTTCTGGCGGAGGTTATGGCCACCAAAAAGACCACTTTCTTAGTTAATAGGATCAAAGGAATATGCCTAATAGGCTCAAAGGGTTGACTCTGTAGAGCTGAAAGCACTAAGTTTAAGTCTCAGGGGCATATGGGCGGCTTAATCTGCGGCCTTAAATGTAGCACCACAAAAGCTCGTACTAAAGAATGAGATGCGATTGGCCTCTGGAAAAAAAACGATAAGGCCGCAATTTGTCCCTTAATGGTCCCTAGAGATAGGTTTAAATCAATTCCTGTTTGAAGAAAGGCAAGGACCCTCCCGATCATATACTTGCGAGGGTGCCATCTTCTCCTCTCGCACCAGGAAATGTATGATTTCCAGACTATGGTAAATGGTTCTAGAAACCAGCTTTCTAGTATTTATCAGAGTAGACAGGACAGATCCTCTGATACCACGGTCTTTTTGTACCCTGGTCTCAATAGCCACGCCATCAAATTCAGCGATCATAAAGAAGGATGGTATATGGGACCTTGGGACAACAGCTCTGCCGGTATGGGAGGCACAATGGTTCCCCTACCGCCATCCTCGCAATCTCTGAGTACCAAGAACTCCTGGGCCACCAGAATTACTGTTTTTCGTTCCTCCTGTATCCTGCGTAACAGGTGCGGCAACATCTGGATCGGGGGAAAAGCGTAAATTAGAGAATACCGATCGCAGGGAATCACCAATGCATCCGTCCCCATGGCAAGTGGATCCCTGGTCCTGGATACAAAGCTTTCCACCTTGGCATTAAACCTGGATGCAAGGAGATCCACATCTGGCGTCCCCCAATGCTGGCAGATTTGAAGGAAAACTTCGTGTTGAATGGACCACTCCCCCGGTAAAAATTGCTGACGACTTAGGTAGTCTGCCCGCCAATTGTCCACCCCTGGAATAAAGACTGCTGACAAAAACGGCACGTGTCTCTGCCCAAGTTAATATGTGTTTTACTTCCCTTTGAGCTGCTCGGGTCCGGGTGCCCCCTTCGTGGTTGATGTATGCCACAACCGTGGAGTTGTCGGACTGGACTCTGACCGGAAACTCCCGCAACCTGGACGTCCAGAATAGGAGAGCCAAGCAAGCTCCCTGGATTTCCAGCAGATAGATGGGCAAGGTCTTCTCTACTGGGGACCATCTTCCCTGTACGGAAGCCTCTTCCATGACTGCTCCCCAGCCGAGACGACTGGCGTCCTTAGTCACCATATTCCAGGTTACAGGCGGAAAGGACTTCCCGCCCCTCAAGTTGTTGGTCTTTGACCACCAAGAGAGGTCCTGTTTTACCCGTGGGGATAGAGACATCGGATGATCCAGGGTTTGAACAGACTTGTTCCAAGCCCCCAGAATAGTCTTCTGGAATAACCTGGAGTGGAACTGCGCTGAAAGACGACACCATCTTGCCCAGCAGTCTCATGCACAGTCGAATTGAGGGCCTTTCTACCCTTTTGACTTCTCGGACCAGCTCCACTATTGAGCTGACTTTACAGGGAGGTAAAATTACCCTTTCCTGAGTTGTATCCAGGATCAGGCCTAGATATGTCAAGATTTGAACTGGATGAAAGGCCGATTTGTCCATATTCAGAATCCAGCCTAGGCACCTCAGAAAACGAATGGTAGTTGTAACGTTTTTTTATCAAGGTGGAGTAAGACTGGTCGCTTAACAGAAGGTCGTCCAGATATCCTACCACCAAGATCTTTTGGGACCTTAGAAAAGCCAACACTGGAGCCAAAACCTTTGTGAAGACTCGAGGGGCCGTGGCTAGACCGAACGGAAGTGCCACAAACTGGAAATGACACCCCTCTACTGCTAAGCGCAGAAATCTTTGATGTGGACCGAAAATCGGCACATGCAGGTACGCATCCTTGATGTATATGGATGCTAAAAAATCCCCTCTTCTCAAGGATGCGATTACTGTAGGAACCGACTCCATACGGAAGGTTTGGATGTTTAAAATGGAATTGAGGGACTTGAGGTCCAGAATGGGCCTTACCTCCCCATTCGGCTTTGGCACTGTAAATAGGTTCGAATAGAATCCCTCTTTGTGCGGAACCTCGATAATTACCCCCTGCCTTTCTAGCTGTTCTAAGGCTAGGAATAGGCTTCTCTTTTTCTCTGGGTCCGATGGGACTCTGGATACCAGAAACCGATTTGGGGGAAAATCCTGGAACTCTATTGTGTAACCTTGTGTTATGGTGGAAATGACCCACCTGTCCTGAACCAATTTTACCCAAGCATCTGCGAACCGCCGCAGTCTGCCCCCCACCCGTAAGAGTGGGGGCGTCCCTTCACAAGGAGGACTTGGAATTGGTCTTGACTGGTTTCTGAGTCCAAGGTCTTTTTTGACCCTGAGGTTTCTTAAAGGTAGGCGGTTGAGGCCGTCGATACTTCTTGGGAGAAGAAGCGCCTGGCTCAGGAGCGTTGGGAATTTTAAAGGAAGGCTACTTATTCCTTCTTTTAACTGGAAGCAAGGAACTCTTTCCTCCTGAGATCTTTTGGATATACTTATCCAGATCTTCCCCAAACAAACGCTCACCATGAAAAGCAAAAGCTGCGAGTAGCCTTTTGCATGGCATCTGGGCTGACCAGTTCTTTAGCCACAAGACCCTGCGCATATGTATTGAGAGTAGCGCAAAACGAGACATCTGCTGGATTGAGTCCTTTAATGCGTCTACCGCAAAACATAAAGCGCGAGGAAGTTCTGACAATTTGTCAGAATGTTCCTCCTGAACAGGCAGGTTCCTGACCAATTTTTTGAAAACGGTCCTTCTAGGATTGACAAATACTGCAACTGCCGGTTGTACTGCTGACCCAGCCACTGCAAAGGAGGCTTTTAGTAAGGATTCCAGCTTTTTATCCGCTGGATCTTTAAACCCTTTGGCGTTATCCACTGGACAGGTTAAGCTTTTATTTACTGATGAAATGGCAGCATCAACCAAAGGTGTATCCCACCTTTTTCTGAATTTTTCCTCCATAGGGTATAAAAAAGAAAACCTCTTTGGAGGCAAATATATCCTGTCCGGGTGGTCCCAGTCAGCGTAAATCAGCTGCTCCAATAACGGATGCACAGGGAACACCTGTGAACCCTGCTGAGGCCGCAAGGATCCCAATGTAGAACAGGAAAGTCCCGGTCCCTGCATGGGGGGTAACTTAAATCCTGCTCTCACCATCTCAGCCAAAGATTGGATAAACACTTTCTGGGATTGTGAAGCCGACAATGGTTCCTCAGAACCTGATTCCCCCGCTGAGGACTCTTCAACCTCTGCTTCCTTCTTTTCCCTTACGGCCACCTCCTCAAAATCCTCTGCCCATTCTGGATTCAAATCACAAGGACCCAACTGGCTAAGGGAGTCCAGGTGCTCAAGTGACTCTGCACTGGGACCAGGCTCAGGAGAGGGAGATCTATGCTGCTTCCTCCCTCCCTGTGTTACTGAGGCAATCATACCCGCTATTTTGCCTTCAAGGCCAGCCAGGACTGACGTTAAGTCTTCCTTAGTAACATAAGCCGATGCAGGGATATTGTTGGTGGCCACTACGCCTGACAAATGCAATGTTTCAGCCAGGTCAAATGCCGCAGGTCTTTCGGGGGAGATTGATGCTGCAGTAGCCTGAGGTTGATTTCCTGTTTTTGAAGGAGTCACTTTAACCCCTGGACTTGCCCTACTCGTTTTCTGGAAGACATTGCTTACAAGGTTTTGAGGAAAAATACTCTCTCTGTGCTATATATCTGAGGTCAGCGTATAGCAATTACCACGGTCCAAACCTTCAAAGTGTTGCAAATGCCCGACTCACATGCCCAGACCTCTGTGTCCCACCGCAACAGGCTCCTGTCTCTTACGAGCCTAATCTGACAGGCAGCATTGACACACGCAGGCGCTGACTTCCCTCTATATGTGTGCGCTGTCACGCACGCCGGGAATCTTACTGCGCATACGCACGCCCGCAGGGGATACGACAGACAGACACGCTGCGATGCACGCGGCGCCGCCACCCTCGCACGCCATAGCGCACGCAGGTGGATGCAGGCGTACGGGCACGCAGCGCATTTACCTGACGCACGCTCCTTGACACTCGCACAAGTGTATCTTGCGGCCCTGTCTGAAACAATTACAGTGGGAACATTAGGTACGAAAATCTGGCAATAAACATCTTATGTCAATTAGCAACAACAGTAATAATATTTAGGCATCCAGAGGGAGCACTCACTGATCCTCGCAGCAGGGCCTGAGACAGGCCCAATCTTCCTCATCACCGCGGGTAGCGCCTCTGAGGACCTTCAAGGACCGGGTCCCCCTTTGATCAGGGTCCACGCCCTTGGACCTGTAGGGCACCCTTTAGGTTTCCTTGGGCAAGTAAAAAGACAAGGAATACCATATAACAAGGGTCCAGCGCCATAAAGGACAAGTTACAGGCAAAACCTTGTTCTTGAACCAGGGCTCGGGTATCATCCATTTTAGCATAATATGCCATCCGAATGGATCCGATTATAACATCCTCACTGGGACATTATTTGAAGAATTTGAAGAGCTTCCACAGCCATGACCATCACCTTCAAGAGACTGGCAAAAAACTTCCTGTATGGGAGGGGTTATATGGGAGGAACCTTCTTACTATTGGTTGCCAGTGTCCAATCACCTAAAGGTAGCATATAACCCAGATAGTCATTATTATGGTGCTCTGTGTCCCGTGATGTACGATAAAGAAAATAGATTTTTATGTGCTCTATTCACACTATAATGTTGGTGTCAGGTTAGTTCTAATATTTATTCTATTTTTTAACCACTTAGTGCAAATCGCCGTCATTGTACGTCGGTACTTTGAGGATAAATACCGTTGTTATAGCAGTAGCTAGCTGCCATAATCCCAGTATTTTCAACAATGGTGAGCGGCTGGCTTTGCATTCGCCACAAGATAACTTATCAGCGTTGAGAGTGGGGCCTCCCTCCCACCACGTTCCGGTCATCCCGGTAGCGGCGGAGACGATCGCGCCCTTCCCCCTAACAGCCATGAAGCAGAGTGAGGGAAAGATTGCCCGCGCTCGGCTCCATAACATTGAATGGTGGAAGTAACGTCAAAGATCACTTCCGTCCAATGGTCTTAAAACGTAAATGTTAGATCTGAGGTCTTTTTGATCCCAGATCTCACATTTAAGAGGTCCTGTCATGCTTTTTTTTTTTTCTTTTACAAGGGATGTTTACATGTAATAGGAAAAAAGCGACCCAAAATTTTTTATTAAAAGAACAGTGTAAAAATAAAAAGTAAAATAAATGTTTTTGTTTTTTTTAAAGCGCCCCGTCCTGCCAAGCTCGCGCACAGAAGCGAAAACATACGCAAGTCGCACCCGCATATGAAAACGGTGTTCAAACCACATGTCAGGTATCACTGCGATCGTTAGAGCGAGAACAATAATTCTAGCACTAGACCACCTCTGTAACTCTAAACATGTAGAAATTTTTAAACGTTGCCTGTGGAGATTTTTAAGGGTAAATGTTTGTCGCCATTCCATGAGCGGGCACAATTTTGAAGCATGACATGTTTGGTACCAGGTGATTGGAGAAAAGCCATTCATAAACGACCTGGAGTATGGGGTAAACGTTTCAATCTCTGTATTTACGGACGATACTAAGCTAAGCAGGGCAATAACTTCTCCACATGATGTGGAAAACTTGCAAAAAGATCTGAACAAATTAATGGGGTGCGCAACTACAACCACAAAAATTTAAAATAATCCATTTGGGTGGCAAAAATATGAATGCAATCTATACACTGGGGGAGAACCTCTGGAGGAATCTAGGATGGAAAAGGACCTGGGGGTCCTAGTAGATGATAGGCTCAGCAATGGCATGCAATGCCAAGCTGCTGCTAACAAAGCAAACCGAATATTGACATGCAGTAAAAAGGAGATCAACTCCATAGAAAAAACAATAATTCTCCTGCTCTACAAGACTCTGGTCCGGCCGCACTTAGAGTATGCTGTCCAGTTCTGGGCACCAGTCCTCAGGAAGGATGTACTGGAAATGGAGCGAGTACAAAGAAGGGCAACAAAGCTAATAAAGAGTCTGGAGGATATTAGTTGTGAGGAAAGGTTGCGAGCACTGAACTTATTCTCTCTGGAGAAGAGACGCTTGAGAGGGAATATGATTTCAACTTATAAATACCATACTGGTGACCCCACGATAGGGATAAAACTTTTTTGCGGAAGGGAGTTTAACAAGACACATTAAAATTTGAACAAAAGAGGTTTAACATTAAACTACTTAGAGGGTTCTTTATTGTAAGAGCGGCAAGGACATGGAATTCCCTTCCACAGGCGGTGGTCTCAGCGGGGAGCATCGATAGTTTCCAAAAACTATTAGATAAGCACCTGAACGACCCACAACATACAGGGATATACAATGTAATCCTGACATATAATCACACACGTAGGTTGGACTTGTGTCTTTTTTTCAACCTCACCTGCTAGTAACTATGTTAATGTGCTTTAGTATGGGCCTTAGACTGGCATTTTACAAGTGTTAATGATGATTGGTTTGCACAAAATTTATAGCGTCTACAAAATAGGGGATAGTTTTATGGCATTTTTATATTTATTAGTAATGGCGGCGATCTGCGATTTTTATTGGGACTGCGACATTATGGCGGACACTTGACACATTTTTGGGACCATGGTCATTTATATAGCAATCAGTGCTATACAAATGTATCGATTCCTGTGTAAATGACATTGGCAATGAAGGGGTTAAGTGTGTCCTAGGGAGTGATTCTAACTGTGAGGGGAAGTGGCTTGAACACAGGACAGAGAGCAGTAGATCACTGTCCTGTCACTAGGCAGAATGGGGAATGCTTTGTTTACATAGGCATCACCCCGTTCTTCCTCTCCTTGACACGATCGCAGGCACCCGGCGGACATAGAGTCCGCAGGACCCGCAGTCACGGAGACTGTGGCGGGCGCACACACGACACCGCATCTTAAAGGGGACGTACCTGTACGCCCTTTTGCCTGCCAGTGCCATTCTGCCGACGTACATCGGCGTGCGCTGGTCGGCAAGCGGTTAAAAATGTTCCCTAAAGCCCTATGCACGGTTTTGACACATTTAATGCGCATTAAGGCACGTCAAAACCGTTCCAAAAACAGCTGTTTTTTTGTGACATTACAGGAAATAAACAATTTGAGGTGAATGTTTCCTGTGCATACTCCATTAGCAGGGAAGGCAGCAGCATGGATTCCTTTACTGGGCTTTATCTGATGTTTGGCCTCCTGCAGATGATGCTTATGTATGAGCAGTTGGTTGAGCAGAGGAAGAGGAGAAAGGCATCCAACAGTCTCTCAGAGATATTCTAAAGGTCACTTTCATGCCTTGTATCATGATTTACACACCTACCCTCAGAAGTTATCAGCCATCTTCAAGCAGCACAAACAGGGCCAGTGCGTTTGTGGAGAGTTACCATAGACTTGAATAGGAGGCATTGAAAGGCTTCAAACTCCTCCAGACTCGACTTGAGGCTTCAATTTTCAAGCAATCCAACACTTTATGTTTTGATGTGAACAGCACTGTGCTGTTCATAGTATCATTTGCATAGGCATTTGAGGAGCGTTAAAAACATCCCTCAAACGTCTGCTTATGCTGCCAGTGTGAACTCAACCTAACACTATAGGAGCATTTGTTAAGAGTTAGAAATTTAGTCAAGTGTGAACAAGCACTTAGAAACAACAGGGCATGAGGTATGTGCTTAGGTTTTGGGCCTGTACTGTAGCCACTGGTATGGTATAGTGTTTAATGATTACCACTATGCCTTACAGTAAAAACAAGTCTTGTGCTATTTATTAGAGGGCTTTTTTTAACTGTTATTTGTGCCTGATAACTGATGAAAGTTCTCTTAAGAGTAGGGCATGGCTTCCAGGAAAACCATAGGCAGTGTAACCCTTCTTAAGTCTCCTTACACCTGCTGATGCCTGTCAGATCCCAAGACCAATTGGTTTCTTAGCCTTTTGCTGCCTCATGCAATACATAAAACACAGGAAAATAGTAGTAGGACTTCAGCCCCAGAAGCTGCCCTCATCTTAGGCCAGTTTCACACCTATGCATTGTTAGTGCTTTTTGCATATTTGCCCTATAGTCCATTTAACATGGTATCCCATAGAACACATTCTGTAGTACAAATCTGCAAAATGCAAAAAGCACTAAAAAATGCATAGGTGTGAATCAGGTCTGAAAAGAATAGGATTGATGTACTACTGTTCTACAAACCAAAGAAAACACTTAAAAGGACCCTTGGATCATACAAATGTAGGCCTGCCATATATATTTGTGATAATTTCGTAAATACTTGGTCCTTTTTTTGGGCAATAGCATGTTAGGGATTCTGTTACTGGAAACAATTTTGGGAGAAGCTTGGATGCAATTCATTAATCAGCAGAAAAATAGGATTTTTGACTTACCGTAAAATCCGTCTCTCTGAGTTCATTTACAGACACTCTACAGGAGTAGGGCACTAGGCAGAAAATAAGACTTGGCTACACCCATGGGCAGTCCTAGGTGATATACACCCCCCTCTCTGCTATAAGGCTTCAGTTATGTAACAAGCATTATCAGAAGCATTAAAAAAAACACCATAGAGGGGTGGGTGCTGTGTCTGTCAATGAACTCTGAGAAACTGATTTTACGGCAAGTCAAAAATCCTATTTTCTAATTTGTTCATTGACAGACACAGCGCTTCCTTATTCAGAAACATAGGGATGTCCCAAAGCAGTGCCAAAGGGGTGGGGCATCCACAAAAAAAAAAAAAAAAAAAAAAACAGGTCAACCAGGCAACCTAGAGCTCAAAGAGAACAACTGGATCCCAACCTGAACCGTAAGAAAAACCCCTCCACGAGGGAAAACACCCTCTAGACCGCAGCCTGCAGAACCATGCAGCCAAAAGAGGCATCCGCAGATGCCAGCACATCCACCTTGTAAAATTTTGTGAAAATGTGCACCGACGACCAGGTGGCCGCCTTGCAAACTTGCGTCACTGATGCCTGGTGACCGAAGGCCCAGGAGGCACTCAGCACCCGAGTAGAGTGCGCCTTCACCGGGAAGGGAGGAACCCGACCCCTGACAGAATAGGCCTGAGTCACCGTCTGTCTGATCCATCTAGAAATGGTTGCCGAGGAAGCAGACAGCCCCTTCTTTGGCCCGTCTGCGATCACGAACAGGGAGTCTGACCTCCGAAAGTACTCAGTGGTCGCCAAATGCACCCCGCCCGAACCACATCCAAGGTGTGTACACAATACCTGCCGCAGCACTACCGCTGAAACAGATAGCTTAGAAAACAAGGGAGCCGCGTCCAAAGAGGCATCGCAGACAAACTGCAGCCCCTGGACCAGCTGGTCCGCTAATTTAGTGAAGGCAGGAGGAAACTGATCACCCTCCAGGTCACGGCACAACAGCTTCGCCTACTCTGTCAGCGTTTGAGACACCAGGGCAATGGCCAAGACCGGCTCAGAGACTCTGCATTCCTGTCAGCCGGAACTTTAAAGGCTGGAGAGTCTTTAACCTGAATCATAGTGGTTTTGTTCAACTGAGAAACTGGAGGATCCACCACCTGTGGAGTCGTCCACTTCTTGAGAAGACTCTCCCCAAAGGGGTAACGCACAGCGAAGCACTTTGGGATCGCAAAAAGGGACGTTTTGGATGCTCCCATTCTTTATAGACAAACTTGTCAAAAAAGGAGGGGTAAGGGAACACTTTTGCCACGCGAGACGGCTTGTGAGTGCCAAAAGGGACCGACGCCTCTATTTTTAAAGTTTCCTGCACAGATGCAATCAGTGCGTCCACCAGCGCTTTCTCGCGCGCAGGCACCGGGGCAGAGGAATCATCCTCACTGTCCGAAAAATCTAGGAGCGCGGACGCAGACCCCACAGGGTGGGCCCTATCCACGGCAGCCGAATCAGATTCAGGATCTGACAAGACAGATGAAGCAGGGAAAGGCGGGGGACACTACCCCATATGGAGGGGTAAAAAGGGGGGTTACAAAAAGGGACCTCTGGGCCAGGAAGAGAGGGTGCAGGGACAGAAGGGAACCCGCAGGACCGAACAATTCGGGGAGGGACCCGCATCCGTCACAAACTCACCACGGAGAGAGGGGGGACATTTATCCACCATACCAGGACCAAGCGGACACCGCTTCAGACAGAGCCTCCACACCACCGAAGTGGGGGGGCTGTCGGTCATGAGGGACACTACAACTCGAGCCGAGACCCGGTCGAATGAGACCTCGTGAGACCCCCGTCCAGTGGGGCTATGTTGCAGCCAACCTAGCGAGTAGCTGCGGTCTGCACGCACTCGCTGGCCAGACTAGTGAGACCACTGAATCAAGTGTCCAGCCCGTCGCCCAGCCCGGCAGTTGATTGCAGATCTCACCGGAAAAAAAAAAAAACAGGAAAACAAACAAAAATAAAAATTGCCAGGACTAGAGATCTCAGTAGGGAACTGGGTCCCTACTCCTGACTAGGCAGAAAAAAAAACGGAGGCCTATAGCAGAGATGGGGTTGTATATCACCTAGGACTGCCCATGGGCATAGCAAAGTCTTTTTCTGCCTAGTGTCTTGCTCCTGTAGGGGGCAATATAACCCTATGGATCTGAATAAGGAAGCACTGTGTCTGTCAATGAACGAATGAGAAAGTTATGTTTGTGTGCACTAATAATGATTTTAGTGTATTTTTTTTAGTGAACTGATTAACATTTTTGCAACTATTGCGGGGTCTAAAAATAATAAAAAAGTGCTACTTATATATATATATATATTTTTTTTTTTCTATAGGTCATGTGCTTTCAGAACATATATGGTTTGGGGGTCTTTTACAAACTGACAGCTTTACGTGGAAAATGATAACCTCCAGATTTTTTGAGTAAATAGTTTACGTTTTTGCATACCTTTCCGTTTTCCCCCCCATTTCACAAAAAGGAGCAATTTAACATGTACAAATATTTATCAACTCAATACAGTTTAACTTTTATATTTAATAGGAATTTAGGAGGGATTTAGTACATTTTGCCATGTATGTGGCAAATGATGATTTTAGTGTATTTTTAGCGAAAATAGTTTTGATAAACATTTGCGCAAATATCACAGGGACAAAAGAAAACTCAGTAGCACCTTCTTTTTTTTCTACTGGTCCTATGCTTTCAGAAAATGTATGGTTTGAGGGGTCTTTCACAAGCTCTAAAGCTGTAAAAGAGAAAATAAATAACAATGGAAAAATTGCACAAACGACCCAGCCACCCGAGTATAAAAGTGGAGTGCAGAGCCTGGCAGCAAAAGGGTTAAAAAATGTTTTTTTTTTTAAATTAAAACAGGCAAATTAGTCATATAATTGTCAAGTTGACTAAGATCATCATTTTGAGATGCTTCTGAGATTAGTCTGTATTCATTGACAGGTGCAGTTGAGCTGCTTTACGCAAAATAGATGGGCCCTAATGCTCCTATATTTGGTATAGACATCTAGGAATTCAAGGGTTAAAACAGATGGCAGAAGCAGATCTGGATGTGTTGTAAAAAAAAATAAAACACCTTAATGTGATTTTGTACCTTTTTTTCCAATATTTTCCCTTTTTTTTTTTTTACTGGATGAGTAAGTTTTAAAAAAGGTACTGAATTTTTTAATGTAACACGTACATATGATGATCAGGACTAAAAAATAAAAAAAGGATGAAAAATAATCACGTGACTATGAAAAATTTCATTATAACTACATTAGCCAGTACAGAGAGCCCATTAATTCTCTTCACGTATGTTTTTGTCTCTTTACAATTAGAAAAAAGCCTGTTTACAGAACTCAGTAGGTTAAGGTAAAATGTATGTAGTGAATGCCAATCCCAGATTTCAATCAGAGAAATCCCGGCTCCAGGAAGGCTGTTTCTACTGTGCTCGCCTTGGATAACTAGAGTGCTCGGTAAATACATTTTTTTTGTTTTTAAAGGTTTATAAACCAAAATTTGATTTAAAACATGAGTTTGAATATGTATAAACTTTACAAACAAAATTTAACCCAAAACCATTAGTTACCATTTTATGTGTAGACAAAGTGTCAGAAAGAAATATTCCATGTGCATAATTACCACTTCAGCCCTGGAAGGTTTTATCCCCTTAACCGGTTCCTGACTGATGCATGCCGATGTACGTCGGCAGAATGGCACGGCTGGGCAAATGGGCGTACCCATACGTCCCTTTGAATAAGCTGCCGTGCCATTGCATGCGCGTGCCGGCCGGGAGCTCTGTGAGTCACGTTGCGGGTCCCACGGACTCGATCGCCGCTGGGATACCTGCGATCGCCTCACAGAGAGGACGAACGGGGAGATGCTAAAGTAAATAAGCATCTCTGCGTTCTGCCTAGTGACAGGGTCACTGATCTCTGCTCCCTGTGATGGGGAACAGAGATCAGTGATGTGTCACATGTAGCCACGCCCCCCACACAGTTAGTAACATCCCTAGGACATACTTAACCCCTCCCTAGCCCCCTAGTGCTTAACCCCTTCACTGCCATTTACACAGGAATCAGTGCATTTGTATAGCACTGATTGCTGTATAAATGACAATGGTCCCAAAAATGTGTCAAAAATGTCTGTTGTGTCCGCCATAATGTCGCAGTCACGATAAAAATTGCCGATCGCCTCCATTACTAGTTAAAAAAAAAATTAATAATAAAAATGCCATAAAACTATCCCCTATTTTGTAAACGCTATAACTTTTGCGCAAACCAAACGCTTATTGTGATTTTTTTTTCAAAAATATGTAGAACAATACGTATCGGCCTAAACTGAGGAAAAATATGTTTTTTTTTAAATATTTTTGGGGGATATTTATTATAGCAAAAAGTTAAAAAAAAGCGTTTTTTTTCAAAATTGCCGTTATTTTTTTGTTGATAACGCAAAAAATAAAAACCACAGAGGTGATCAAATACCATCAAAAGAAAGCTCTATTTGTGGGAAAAAAAGGAGATCAATTTTGTTTGGGTATAGCGCCACACAACCGCGCAATTGTCAGTTAAAGGAGGCAGTGCCGTATCGCAAAAAAATGGCCTGGTCATTAAGGGGGTAAAATCTTATGAGGCTGAAGTGGTTAATACAGGAAGATACAGCGATGGAAAAGTTCACAGCAACAGGATTACTGCACAGATCTGAAGAAAATACACAAAACATATTAAAACCCAATTATACACATGCCTTTTGTATTGACATTTTTTTTTTTTTTTGAAGTGCGAAATTGCACAAGCCAAGATCTGCTGAATACACTCAATAAAACATTAAATGTACGTTTGTTAAGTAACTTTTTTTTATTATTTCATTTACACTAACATTACAATCAAGAGGTAGTATTTTATAAACATGCACACAGAATGAATGGAAAATACCAGCCTTGTAAAAATATTTTTAAAAAAAGGAAATTTATGTACAGAATACTGCAAGTGTTCTACATGCAGTAGGATCAAAGTAGTAGCACAATTTCATCTGAAAAGCCTCCAGAAAGAACTGGGAAAAAGGCAGGTCAAACAGAACAAATGTCTGTGATGCGGCTATTACAAATGCTATAAAACAAAAAAATATTTAATTGTGGAAAGTACATAAAAGTTCTTCTGTATATTTATTTTCACAAAGTCTGCTTTCAACAGACAGACACTTATAAGTATATACAAACACAGACAGCCCATTTACCAACACAAAGTATGTTGTCTATTGAAAAATACTGAACGTGCTACACACCCCTGAGATGTCAGTAAGCAAGGAAACTCACTAAAAGACAGAACACAGTTTGAGTGAATTACAGTGACAATATTTTTGCCAACTCTTGCTAGGTCTTTAAATTTAGATGTATCTACATTAAACAAAAGTTCACCAACATTTTATAGTGTTGGACAGAGTAGGAAATTGTTACTGCTTTTGTCAGGCTTTCAATATTGTCAAAGGGGAAACCCTCCCTAATAGAAACTTGCTTATCAATGTGGTCACTAGGACAAAAAAGTGACTGGAAATACTTCGGGTACAGAGCAATAAAAAACTCTTTTTCAAGAGTGGGAAAAGGTTGCTCCTACTTGTGTCCCTCACATCCTGTGTGACCACAGGTATGAGAAATCTTTCCAACAGGGACATAGAACATTTGTCACTTCTCTTTTTTTTTAATTATTACTAACTTCACCTACTCCGCCTCTTTTATTCTTTTATTTTATTTTTTTTAAGAGGTGAAGTAGGTGAAGATAGAACATTTGTCACTTTTTTTTTTTTTAAACACTAGCACTTTAAAGTGCACCTGTGCCAAGACTAAGGTCATTAAAAGTATTGACATATTCTTAGAGTGGAACTATAGCTTTTATTAAATTGCAAACAGGAAGGTTTTTGCAGAAGACATAATATGCAATAAAGGGTTCTTACCTTCCTTTTGCAATCTTATCTTTTGTGTATAGTGAGCTGTGCAGTTCAGTGTACAATCCTAGCATCTGCCAGAATGAACTCCTGAGGGAGTTACATCATCCTAGGTGAGCCACTTAAGATGGTGTGGAGTCTAGCAACAGCCAGGTAGAAATTTCATTTCTGCTGTTATTCACATTCAAGTATGATGTACTGAAAATGTAGCTACTACATGACACAGTATGTTTATAATTCATAAAATTCTCAGATGGGCAAGTGGATTGCTATTTTATGCACATATTTACAGATATAAGACAACACACATATAAATATAAATAGGGGGAATGTTAAAATATTCATCTTAATCCAGTCTGGACCGTTTTACATCAGTGGTATCACCAGAATTTTTCCTCTTTCGGGAATTCCCTGCCACCTGAAGGTAGGAGACGGCATCAGGAAGGCAGTAGTTGCTGGAAGGAGGCGGTGGGTCCTGAAAAGAAAGAAATACTTTTATACTGGAATATATTCTACAACCAAGGAGCAAACTACAAATAAGATTGCTAGTTGGACAAACCTTCATGAGGTAATCCGCAATGTATTCTGGTTTCAAACAGTTCACTCCTTGTGCTGCAGCCTCTGCTACACTTACTCTGGCATCTTCGGGTTTCAGTTTACCAAAGTCTGCAAACAGATGTGTTGTCTCTTTGAAGAGAGACGATGAGTGTCCAACGAACACCTATATGTACATACAGAATGGATAAAAATAAATAAAATAAAATAAAACTGCGTCTAACTTTTCATGGGAATTCAGAGAGATGCAATATATTAATCCTTATTTACCAAATGGAAACAAGAACACTGTGGTACACTTGCACTGCAGGATCACATGAGCAAGCAGATGTATGTGTGTATAGTGAATGGGATTCCCTTATCCTAGCTAGAAAACGGTACACTAACATTCTATGTGTAAAGCAATCTGGAACACTACCGTACATCTGGAACATTCAAATAAAAAAAAATTAAAAATTAACTACGGTTCTGAATAAAATGCACCAAGGAATTAGTGCATAAACATTTCAAACTGTAAAGAATTTTTTTTAAAAGTGTATATTTCGCTGTTGGAGGAAGGCAACGTATGTAAGGGTTTTCATCAATGGCATCTCTATTCCAAGCATTAGCATATGATTTTGTGGATGTGCGCTTGCCGTGGCCCTAACAGAGGTATATGCACACGGTGATACACCCAGCAGAGCATGCAGTCTGGCTTTAACTTTTAGTCTTTTATTTTACTTTTAGTTAGTCACTTGTACTGCCATAGCAGCCCAAACGGCACTATGAGGCCCAGGGCACCAAGGGAGGTGGGGGTAGAAACTGATCCGGAGTAGGCCTTCCTCCCTGGCTATCCGTGTGTCTCCAGGACAAAGTTGCAGAGTGATCTCCTCCCAACATCTGCTAGAAAGTTTCAGCTCTAATGTAATTCCTCAGAGACAGCAGCCATGGGAGGAGACAGTGCAGGAGGTACTGACTACTACTAACTTGCATGTTTGCAATAATTATGCTGGGGGTAGTGGTGGGCCTTGGGAGTCTGTGTGTACTAGTACAAGCATTGGGGGTATAATTGTTAAAACTGCCACCAATGAAGCCTGGGAAAGGACAGAGGTAGGAGGGAAAGGGTATTAAAAATTTACACAGTGCAATTAAAATTCTCCATTTCCCCAGCTTCATTGGTGACAGTGTAATTAAAATCCCCTCTAGTATTTATATATAAAGCTTTTTTGCCAGACTGACAATCTTGCTGCTAATTGAGAGGCAACGGCTTAGTGCTGTCAGTCTGCAACAAAAAGTGCTGTTACTGGCAGGATCTACAGGTAAACAAAAACACTGCAATAGATTCACAAAAAATATCTGCTTAAGAAATCTGTATGAAGTAAGACACTATGCCAAAAAACACAAAAAAAAAATGTTTGGGAGTTTACATACATTTTAATGTAGACAAAATAAAACAAATACAGATTAACATACCTTGGCTCCCCCTGACTGGAGAAGACGTTTGAAGCCAGATTCTTTTGCTTGATCAACATTTAATATAACTTTCCATCCACTGAATGCTCCCTGTAAATGTACAGAGGTTAAAAATCCAGCCCAAGATTATGAGAAGGAAAAGCAGGCAGCAGTCACTGCCACACTCAAAAAAAACAAACAAACAAAAAAAAAAAACACTCCTAAGCACTAGATCTTAAAATGGTTAAGTGAACTGTATAATGGCATTTTTGGCTTACCTCTAAAAATCAATTTCTTGGAGTACATCATGGAACACAGTGCATCTTCTTCTTGATGCCCCCTACAAGTGACTGGACACTGGCAAAAAGGACAGGAAGTCCCCTCCTAGGCATAGTCCCTAACTTGTAGGAAGGGCTTCAGTTTTGTAGCAAGCCGTAAACCACAATACAGAGAGGTGGGATCTCTGTGTCCCATGATAAAATTTCAAGAAAAGGATTTCACAGGTAAGCCAAAAGTTCTATTTTCTTTATAATACATCATGGGACACAGAGCATCTTCAAAAATGCTTACAAACAGTCATGTCCCAAAAACTTGAATACGAGGGGAGGACAACACGGCAACAAGCCAACAGGCCCCATAAACCAAACCAGAAGATCCGAGAAGAATCTCCCACAGTAGCCAGCATCACACTGCGACCAAAAGTAGCGTCCTCAGTGCCTCCAACACTCACCTGGTAAAACTTTGTAAAAGCGTGAACGAAAGACTAGGTGTAGCTTTGCAAACTTGAACTACCGAAGCTTTATGACCAACAGCCCAGGAAGCACACACACTCCTGTTAGAATGGGCCGTTACTGAAAAAGGTGAACCTTCCCTTTAAAACCATAGGCTTGAGGAAAAAAAGCTGACAAATCCAATAGGAAACAGAAGTTGCGTGACCTTTCTTTGGGTCTTTAGGAAGCTCAAAAGAAAAAGATTGCTGAATTGTGGTAGTTGACTTCAAGTAAATTCTGATAGCACAAACAACTATCAAGATGTGGAAAGCCTAGTCCTCTGCCTTTTGAGGCGTAGCACAAAAAAGGTAAGGCAATATTTTGGTTGAGATGAAAAGCCAAAAACCAACTTGGGCAAAACAAACAAAAAACAAAAAAAGAATGAGGCCAAAGCACCACCTTGCCACAGTGGCACACCAAAAACGGCAACTTTCAGCATCAAAAGAACCAAGACAAGGTCTTGAATGAACTCAAATGGAGGTTTTTGTACAAAAGAATTGAGTTTCCACTGGGGCAAGGGCTGTCTGATAGGGTGTCAAGCTCATTATTTCTCTGGTCAAAGGCATGCACCAAGGAATGAGAAGCAAGCAGTCACTGAAAAGAAACCAAGACTGAAATCTGCCCCTCGATTTTACTCAAGTCTAAGAGCAGATCAACCACGGTTTGGAGAGATACAGCCCGCAATATTCTTGTGAGCATGAAAAATTCCTAGCCTCAAATCAGGCAATATAAGAGTGCCAGGATCTGTGTTAGATCTCCTCCAGTAGCCTTCATGACTTTTAAAAAGGGACACCCCCCCCCCCCCCCCCCCCAAAAAAAAAAATAAAAAAAAAAGAAGAGGACCACGATGTTCCTGCCAACAGCAACCCACAAGTATTTGCTAGTGTCTTTCAGTGTTGGAGGTCTCCTCTCTACAATCAACTTTTTTTGCTGCGTTATGGTCATGGCGGAATCTTACACAGTTTCCTGATTGGTGCCACTTGGGGTGCAGATTAAATATATATATTACACATACATACACATACAGCACAGGTACATCCCAGATCCCAGAGGTCAGAGGCGCAGATCAGGTCTGGAGGAGCATTGCAGTTCTTCTGAAAGGCGTTCCTGCATACCCACACTCCCCTGTGGTGGTACATCCAGGCTGTTCCTCCACAGGTGAAGATTAGGCTCCTCCAGACACACTGATGGCTACAGCAGTAGCTGCCTCTGGTTTTGTTTACATTTATCTGTCAGCAGGGAAACCTGCTGACAGATAAAGGAGTCATCAGTTGTTAAGGACGCAGCAGCCCCGCTCCTTAACCGATATTTGCTGCATTCTTTTGTTTACATTTCAATTGTCAGCAGGGGAATCCCACTGACAGCTGAAAGAACCAGTCAGAAGGCATAGTTTTTTTAGTATTGGTGCATTTGCAGTACAGATACTTGAGTAAATGCTTTGTATTGGCGCCGATATCGGTGCAACCCTAAATATAAGGTTGGGACACAATGCTTGTTCCAGACTATGATGCAGCTCTCATACCTCCACAGTGTCCATCTCTTGTTTTATCCTTTGTAGCTTCTTCCTCCATCGCATTGCTGACTCTGCCAGCAACCGCTGCTGGGGGGTGATGCTACTGATAGCATTCAGTATTGAGTTGCTTCCCCACTCATAATCATCTTCCTATGGGACAAATACATGTATCCATCATTAACAAAAAGGAAATAGTTTCCGATACCACCCAGAGTCACGTTTTGTTTTATCTATCGTTTCTATGAAATAATGTTAAACGATTTACCGCTGAGCTTTATGCTATTCAGTTTAACCATACATTTGTCTTTCTAGGTCATGTATGGATGTTCATCCATTTTGTGGATTGTTAAGACAATGCTACATTGTGATACATGGTTATTCCTTAAAACGACCAATAAAAATAAATTATGATCAAACAAGTTGCTTGGCAATGAAAATTAATATTTCCAAATAAGCCAAGTCACTTAACTACAGGACATACCTTTTCATTGCAATAACCAAAGCATTAAAACATATTACTTAAATATATATATATATATATATATATATATATATATATATATATATATATATATATATATATATATATATATATTTATTTATATATTTATATTACACATACACGTACATACATACACATGCAGTTGTGCTCATAGGTTTACATACCCTGGCAGAATTTATGATTTCTTGGCCATTCTTCAGGGAATATATATGATAGCACAAAAACTTTTTTCACTCATGGTTAGTGTTTGGCTAAAGCCATTTATTAGAGATCAACTCTTTACTCTTTAAATCATAATGGCAACAGAAACTACCCAAATGACCCTGATCAAAAGTTTACATACCCCAGTTCTTAATACCGTGTATTGCCCCCTTTAACATCAATGACAGCCTGAAGTCTTTTGTAGTATTTGTGGATGAGGCGCTTTATCTTCTCAGATCGTAAAGCTGCCCATTCCTCTTGGGAAAAAGCCTCCAGTTCCTGTAAATTCTTGGGCCGTCTTGCATGAACCACACGTTTGAGATCTCCCCAGAGTGGCTCGATGATATAGAGATCAGGAGACAGATGGCCACTCCAGAGACTTCACTTTATTCTGCTGTAGCCAATGACAGGTCGACTTGGCCTTGTGTTTTGGATCATTGTCATGTTGGAATGTCCAAGTATTTCCCATGCGCAGCTTCCTGGCTGATGAATGCAAATGTTCCTCCAGTATTTATTTATTTTTTTATAACATATTGCATTAATCTTGCCATCAATTCTGACCAAATTTTCTGTGCCTTTGTAGCTCGCACATCCCCAAAATATCAGCAATCCACTTCCATGTTGCACAGTAGGAATGGTGTACCTTGCATCATAGGCCTTGTTGACTCTCCAAATGTAGCGTTTATGGCTGTGGCCAAAAAGCTCAATTTTGGTCTCATCACTCCAAATGACTTTGTGCCAGAAGGTTTGAGGCTTGTCTGTGCTGTTTGGCGTATTGTAAGCGGGATTCTTTATGGCATTTGCGTAGTAAATGGCTTTCTTCTGGCGACTCGACCATGCAAGCCATCTTTCTTCAAGTGCCTCCTTATTGTGCATCTTGAAACAGCCACACCATGTTTTCAGAGAGTCCTGTATTTCACCTGAAGTTATTTGTGGATTTTTCTTTGCATCCCAAACAATTTTCCTGGCAGTTGTGGCTGAAATTTTAGTTGGTCTACCTGACCGTGGTTTGGTTTCAACAGAACCCCTCATTTTCCACTTCTTGATTAGAGTTTGAACACTGCTGAATGGCATTCTTAATTCCTTGGATATCTTTTTATATCCCTTTCCTGTTTTATACAGTTCAAATACCTTTTCCTGCAGATCCTTTGACAATACTTTTGCTTTCCCCATGACTCACAATCCAGAAACATCAATGCAGCACTGGATGAAAGATTCAAGGGTCCATTGACCTTTTATACACACACACACACACACTAATTAAAACCCAAACAGATCACAGGTAAGGAGGGTTACCTTTGATGGCCATTGAAACCCCTTTGTGTCATCTTGTGTGCATGTTATCAGGCCAAAATCACCAGGATATGTAAACTTTTGATCAGGGTCATTTGGGTAGTTTCTGTTGTGATTAGGATTTAAAATGAGTAAAGACAGTTGATTTATAATACATGGCTTCAGCCAAACACTAACCATGAGTGAAAAGATTTTGTGTTATTCATATTCTCTGAAAAATGGCCAAAAAATCAAATTCTGCCAGGGTATGTAAACTAGACGCTGCCAAGCGCGACAGCCGGCCATCACACTGGATGGAAACATTGATTGTTTTTATTGGATTGAAATGCGCTTTTTTCTGTGTCGTTTGTGAGTATTCAGCAATAATGCGCAATTAAGTTTTTTTTTATACCTATATACATGATGTCCTGATGTGATGAGAGTCTGTCTAAGGAGGATCCTACTGGTGTTCATGCAAACCATCTCCCATGTGTATGGTGAAATCTAAGTGGAGCATTTTCAAGCGTGTTTGGCTGCTTTTGATTAAGTAGTTTACTCATTAGGTTAAGAGTCAGCGTGAACCTTTCCTTCTTGGTGACGGATTCTTCCCAGTACTTTCCTTTGTGTGGACCTACACCTATTAGCCTGTTTTTATTGAGATGTCATATTTCCTCAAACATTGGGACTTTTTATTAATTCTTAGCGCTACACTTTGCGATTTAAGAAATATAGAATGTTCCTATCTTCCTGGCTGAGCTGACAACAAAGGAATTCTAAACAACATTCTGACAACAATGAATTCTAAAATCCTAAGCATGCGTATAAGCCCTGCATACTAAATTAGTAATGGAATATAAAAAAGGGACACAGACCCCCCTTCTCATCTCCATAAGAACTTTCTGTGTAAAAGGAAATATCTGCTTATAAGATATCTGGCAAAAACAACATGTAATGGTTTGCACTTATTGATCAGATATAATAAAGCCCCTTTCAATTACATGTTGAGCAGACCAAAAGGGGCAAATAAAAAAGTTAGGGTTTGCTTATACCCAAACAGAGACCATGTTGTCAATTCAGGGCAAAGTCCACTCTTGACCAGTAATAATCCTATTCATAGTGCTCCCCCGCCATGCCTTCTTCTGTTGCAGCAGCTGCAAAATACCTGGTGCTTCCAAGTTATAGGGAGGCATTTGACCTCCCATTATCCAATAATAAACGTGAACACATCAAAATCGCTCCCTAAGGCTGGGTTCACACAAATGCAAATTGGATGCGGAGTTACCCCAATTCACATGAAATGCGAGTGTGACAGGCTCTCAATGAAGCCACTTCAGACATGACCGAGGGGCCGGCCGTGGTCTGGATTAAAGAGGGGTCCTAGCAAAAATTCGGACCTGAATCAGTAAACAAACACGCACCAGACCCCAGGCATGAACCTATGGCCACACACATGTGAACCAGGCCTGAAAGCTCTCACCCCTAGTATTTTGCTGCAATGGAAGCAGAGGTGGGGGAAGAACTATGAAGATGAATATAACTGGTCAGGGGGATGGTTGGGCTTTAAAGTGACCCGGTCATCCTGGTGATGGAGTTTAACTCAACATTATGATGCAAGAAAAAGTTTAGACTCCTCCAGCTGAGAAAGCGTTAAAAGACAGAGACGAACCTGAATAAAGCGTTTTGCAGCTCGGCAGGCTTCCAAATAAGACCTATGAAGCACCCATTTTCCAGCAGCCATTGAAGCAAGATATTTCTCATTGCGGAGGGGATGGCCAACAATGATGTGAGTGCAGCTTGGATCAAAGCACTGCTTATCTATTACTATTCCACCTGAAAACAGAATGACATGAGTTAAATAAAAAAAAATTAAAAAAGTTAAGCCATAACAGGCTATGTGTATGCTTGTTAATGAAGTTAGGAAAGTAAAGTTAGGAAAGACGAGAAGAATAAAAAAAAAAAAAGAATTATTGAAATACTGAAGCAGACAGTTTACCTAGCTCCTCAATGAGCTGAGAGTAGTCAATTCTTTCCTGAGGATTTAAGGAAGAAAGCTGGAATCTCCTTTTCTTTTTATCCTCTTCCACTGCTGACTTCTCACACTGTAAATAAAATTACACCAGTCACTAATTGTGCTCTAGCCTAACAAAACCCAACCTGCATGTGCGCACACGCACAGCTCACTGTACAAATTCGGCAATGCTGAATCTGACTGAACAACTGAGCATGTGTGGGAGCGATGTCATCCCCACCCTGCCAATGAAAGACAACCGCCCGCAGATGGGCAGAAAGCTCTGGGATACTGCATCGCTGGAGCAGAGGGGAGTATAGTTCCACTTTAAGTTTTATCAGGCAGGTCATCCAGGTGGACATGAGGGTTATCAATTGATCTGGCATAATCTGGAAAGGAATATATAGGGATAAAATTAATTAATTATTACTGTTTGAAGACAAAGTAAACCAAGAATAGCTTATTAAAGCGCATCTGTCTTTGGGCCCATTCATTCTATGTACAGTCACTGCTATTTTTCTGTACCTGATCTTTACCAGCCACCATAAGGATATAGAAAACAATTGTTTCCTATGTTCCCTGTTCACAGCACAACATCGGTGTGATGTACAGTGCAGAAAAGTGCAAATATGTTGCATTTCTCCAGTGCATTGGATGGCATTACTGGTCAAAGCACACATTTGTACACTCCCAAAGTTAAAAAAAAAAAAAAAAAAAAACCCACACTGTACCCTCACCACTCTGCTGAACAGACACCAGCCCACATGCTAAAACTTAATGTAGATGTGGTCTTCATTAGTCTGCAATACTTCCCTCTGCTTCAATGCCCCACAAGGACACTTGATTACGCCAGAATATTTTCCCTTCTTCCAGGTGATGGTCTTCATTTTATTTGATTGGCTGGTGTGGGATTATGCAACTTCTGTGCACACAGGCACCTCACCAGGAACGTAAACTCCGCTGCACATGTGCAGCTCAATATATGTTTAAAGAAGTCTGCAAGTAGACAGGTATGTTTATTTTACTGCAGAAAAGACAAGGCATGTCTCTTCTGCAATGAAGAGCATGTCTGTTCACAATTTGTTAATTTAAACTTCAGTTCTACTTTAAGAATGGTGAATTTCTAGTGTGGTACATCTAGTTTTAGTACTTGACCAGGCTGTCCGTGAGATCACTAGATTCAGCACTGTGGTTTCATCTGTCGTTGGGGCACCAGAACACAATTATTCTCATGTATAGGAATACTAAGCCTTCTGATCCAGACTCTAAAGTGGAACTTCACTCTCCCAATCAACAGTGATTATTTTTAACCGTAATTATATTATATTATATTATAATACTTACTCTTTTTTTTACATTTCTTCAGTGGTTCCTTGCCTAGGCAAATCAAATTATGTCATACATCCCGGGAGTCTTCAGAAGGGTTAACTGGGTTACTTTTAAAGTAACCCAGGAGTCTTTGGGAAGGAAGGGGTGGAGGAGGGGTTTTCTCAGCCAAGCACACTCTCCTGCATGCTGAGCTAAGAGCAGATGGATTCCAGGAAGTAAATGTTACATGAATCATTTGCCCTTACTCAGGATGGCCATGGTCAGAAATGCTAGGGGGTTGGTTTGTATATCAATTTCTCAACAAAATAAAGCATGGAGACATGGACGGATGGGGGAGTTTGCTTTAAATAATAAAAAATGTATAAAACGATGTTTTTGGTTTGTGCTGCTCAGATGCACTGAAGATCCACTCTAAATACATAAGGAATCGGGGTGGGGGGAGGGGGAGCATGTGCTATACTGGAACATGTTACATCCTAAGCACAAATATAACATAGCAAAAGGTGAACCTATCCTAAAACTTTATAACCATGTGATCTCATGTTCTACATTAATGCCTGGCATGCAAAGTTCTGTTTTTTTTAACAACTGTGTCAAAATGTACAATTTGGATGAAAATGGTGACTTAAATTCTAACAGAATTAGAGAAATTATTCAAACATTTCAAAGCAGTTGGCACAATAAATGAAACAGTACCATTTCTTTGGGTTGAGGAGCTACAGGAGGATTGGCAAGTGGGAATGCAACGCTTGGAGCCTGTGGGGTGGGGATCAGGGGGTCCTCCTTAACTGGAGATTGGAGGTCCAGTCCTTTTTTTGAGGTGTCTTTGGCTGAAGTATGCTCTAGCTCACATGCCTCTGAAATTTAAAGTAAAAATTAAAAAAGTGACACCAGTGATCATGATACAAAATCTGCTATACTAGGTGCTAACTGCCCTTACCCATTTCAGCTATCTCTGTATCTGTTAAAGATTCTTTGAAATGAGATGGGTCAGTAACTTGACCTTTCTGAGGCAGCAAAGGTTCTGTGCACTGGGAGGGACTGTTAGGCCACTGTAAGTTGCTGGCCAGCTTGGCCCTCTCTTCCCTTGCAGTTGGGTCATCCCAAATAATTTGCTCATTTTGTGATGGTTCTGTATTCAAATCCGTTAAGGTCTGTCGAGAATTTCTAAAAGAGAAGCAGCACATTAGAGTAAGGCAGGTGCAATCTGAGATTTAGGATGTGTTTGCTGTAGGTGTGGACATTGTTTATGGTAACAGCAGGATACAATGCACATTGCACATTAAAAGTGGTTCTAAAAAGGTTGTAGGTTTTTACTGAACGAATACTCTGCAAAAAAAAAAAAAAAACACATAAACACACACACACACAGCTCCACAACTCCCCCGAGCTGTGATCTGTCTATGGACACACAGAGCCGGCTCAGGACCAAGTCTACACGAGTTCCCCCTTATAGCAAGCAGCTTGCTATCGTGGGCGCTCGGCGGAGGCAATGAGCCAGGAGTGCTGGGGTGGGGGGGGGGGCCGAGGAGGATAAGAGCTTCTCTGTGCAAAACCATTTTACAGAGCAGGTAAGTATAACATGTTTGTTATATAAAAAAAAGAAAAATTAAGGGTTTACATAATTTTTATTTTTTTTAACCACTTTAGCTCTGGAAAGATTTACCCCCTTAATGACCAGGCCATTTTTTGCGATACGGTACTTTAACCGACAATTAGGCAGACATGCAATGATGTACCCAAATAAAATTGATGTCCTTTTTCTCTCCACATATAGAGCTTTCTTTTGGTGGTATTTGATCACCTCTGCCATTTTAATTTTTTGTACTATAAACAAAAAATGCAACAATTAAAAAAAAAAAAAAAAAAAAAGTTCAATAGTTTTTGCTATAATACATCCAATAACAACAACAAAAAAAAAAAACAAAACAAATTCTCATGCTTAGGCCAATAGGTATTCTACATATTTTTGGTAATAAAAATCCCAATAAGTGTATACTGATTGGTTTGGGCAAAAGTTAGAGCGTTTACAAAATAGGGGAAAGATTTAGGCACTTTATTTTTTTTTTTACTAGTAATAGCGGGGATCAGCGATTTTTAGCGGGACTGCGACATTGCGGCAGACAAATCTGTCCCCAAGTGACACTTTTTGGTGACCAGTGACACCAATACAGTGATAAGTGCTATAAAAATGCACTTATCACTGTATAAATGGCACTGGCAGGGAAGGGGTTAACACTAGTGGTGATCAAAATGATTAAGTGATCCCTAGGGAGGTGCTCTCTAATGGTCAGGGGGATGGACTGACTGAGTAGAGAGAGATCACTGTTCCTGATCACTAGGAACAGCTGATCGCTCTCTCCTCCCCTGTCAGAAAGGGGCTCTGCCTTGTTTATTCGGCCGCCGGGCACGTGCATCAGCTCCTGCAGCGCGCACGCCCCCTGTATCTATTACACGAAACGACATATAGGTATGTCGTTTTGCGCAATACAGCTGCCCTGCCTCAGTATATATGCGGTGGGTGGTCTTTAAGTGGTTAAATAACAAACCTGTTACTTATCTGCTTTGTGCAATGGTTTTGCACAGAGCAGCCCCGATCCCCTTCTTCTCGGGTTTCCTGCTGGGGCTCCTCCCCTCTTCGAGTACCCCCCAGCAAGCCATTTGCAACAGGGGTACTTGTGGAGGCTTGATCCTGAGCTACACTGTGTACGTCTTGACACACGGTGTGGCTCAGTACTGCCCCCTCAGATCTGGATTTGATTGACAGTAGCAGGAGCCAATAGCTGATGCTGCTCACACAGAATCCAGTGACAAGGGAGAGAGAGCAGCGCTACTGCACAGCTGCGGGGAAAAGTTGCACCTGAAAAGGTTTTTTTTTACCTTAAAAAAAGGGGAAGTATAGCCAAAGCTTTTTTGGCTGTACTTCTATAAATCACAGGAGTGCAGTTCATTCTGCACTCCTGTGATTCGTTTTCATCCGACAGCAGCTGACGCACTCTGTCGGCTAGCGTCATGGAGCCGGTTCTGGCTTTGACAAGATCCGACCATATGGTAGAGATCCACCCATGTGCCTGGACCGGCAGCTAGCTCAGCCTCTCATTCCTGCCCCCTCCACAGCACAGTGCTCCAGGGATCACTGGAGGGGCAGAGCAGAGAGCCGGTAAATGACAGTCACTGGCTCTCTGCAGGCCAAAAGCTAAGTGATCAGAAGTGTTTGATCGCTCAGTTCTCGGTCTTAAGCTTGCCATACACTATACAATTTTCCTGTTCAACTTTCCTTTAGATTGACCAAAACCATATAATATGAGGTCAGACCTAAACCCTTTCAATTTGTATGCAATCAGACAGGCCCTTGCACTACATAGTTGAAGGTAAATCTAAAGGAAATTGAATCAGAAAATTGTATATAGTGTATGGCCAGCCTTAGAGCCAGCTGAGGACAGATGCAGCATCAGACCAAGGCAGCATCCACCTAGGCAAGTATATAGATTTTTTACTTAAACCCATGCTTCTCTTAATGGAGAGAATGCATTAGGGTAAAAAAATAAAAATGAAAAAACCCTTTAACCTTTAGAACCACTTTTTTTTTTACCTCCTCCCAAGACTCATCCTGCAGAAATTGTATATCTGCCTGCCACAGAGTTTTATCCATATGGGATGTAGAGGGAAATAAGAAAGAAAATCACTTTCGCATGATCTTTTTCAACCAGTGCATTTTCCCATTTCGAGGGCTGAAGTAAAACATCCTGGAGTTTAGAACCACTTTACCTTAAAATGATGTATTCATACAAGTTTTAAAATACAACTAAACATACTGGGGTACACTGAACCTGCAATTAACACATCTCTAATTACACTTATGACAAACACCACGAAAATGCAGTGCGTATGATCCTAAGGATAACAATAAGTATTGTAAAAAATACTATATGGTATTACTGGCTTATATAAATAAATACCTTCGTGCTTCCAATATTCTGCTCCTGCTAATACGTGTTGTCGGAGTACAGGGGGATGTATCAAACCCTGCTCTACTTAATGCCGATCTCTGCCCTTGAGCTTTCACCATAGATGTTGCAGACATAAGCTCTTGCAGTTGTCGCTGGAAATTTTCCCTCATCTCCAATGTCTGTGTGAGAACTTATCAGCAAGAGAAAGGGAAAAATGTTATTAGGATTGCCTAAATAAAATGAATACAAGATAAAAATAAAGCCTAAAGTGGAACTTCAAAGTGCCCATCCCCAATATCTATCAAATTTGGCCCAATACATTTTTTGAGGTGGGGATCAGGTACCCACTCGGATTGCTTAGGCAATCAGAGCAGAAGTTCACCCCCCCCTTTCTTTGAGTGCAGTCTTCTGGGACACATCACAGGACTGTGGGACCATTCACAAAGTGCAGCGCAGTTCGCACATGCAGGGATAAGCCAGCTGAGAAGCCGAAAGGGTGCCGGTGCCGAGGACCCAAAGACAGGCGAAGAACCGGCCCGGGTGAGGACAGCACTGGATCCCTGTAGAGGTAGGTGTTTTATTAAAAGTCAGCAGCTGACTTTCAATGTTTTCTTCCTAGAGTGAAGATCTTCTTTAAAAGGTTTACAATTAGAGCTCCTAATACTATTTAAAAGCAGGGTTATTAGTTACCTGTTAACGCTCTTTTCCAGGAATCTTCCAGAACAGCTAACAGAGAGGTTCCTCCAACCTAGCACAGGACCCACATGAGCCACATTATAAAAGACCGCCCATAGGCCATGGCCCCTCAGTATTAAATAACCAAAAGGTAAAGATAAAATAATAAAACACTTACATTGGTGCAACCAATTAGCTTCACATAATTATTCCTACTGACACCGCCCTGGAAAAGAGCGTTAACAGGTAATAACCCGTTTTTTTTTTTTCCCCTAGTAATCTTTCAGGACGGCTTACAGAGAGGACAAAACAGAACTGCCTGATCAGGGTGTGACCACAGCTTTAAGCACCTTCCTCCTGACAGCCCGTTTCTGGTTAGAGAACAGGCCCGGTCGGGAAAGGTTTGGCAGCAGGATCCATTACCTGTTTAGCAGATCTGGGAAGGAGAAGCGCTAACCATTTTAGTCCAAGAAGTGGCCCCTGCTCTGTCGCAATGAGCTTTGATGTTTTCTAGAGGAAACAGCGATGGTGTCTGGCAAGCTTCTATCGTTGCATATTTCAATCACCTTGTGATAATATTTTGACGCCTTCTTGCCTTTATATGGGCCCCAGGACAGAAGAAACAATCTAGAGGTTGATCTGCAATCTTTATATCTCACCCTGCATAATCTTCAGTCAAGAGGTACCTTCTGCCACAAGGACCAACTCCCAAAAAATACTTATGTGATTTTTTTATTTTTTTATTACATATATAAATGTAATACTTTGTGGAATTTCTATGTCCGTATAGCCTGAGAGATTGCATAAAAGATACCCAGGTAAGGTCTCGGCGACCAGAGATTTTCTCTCTAATCCATTTACATACCTTCTGTCTAAGAACATTAATGCATTAAGACAACCTATTGCTGATTGCACAAGACAATGTAAAGGTCAGGTAAAAGCCTTCCAATTCATACAGCCACATACAGAAAAGAGAGCTAAACTTCAAGCAGGTCATTTGAACCATTAGGCTCCGTTCCCACTAGTGCGACTTGCCATGCGACCCTGGAAACAAAGTCGCATGAGAAGTCACAGCCCATAGATTAGAATAGCACCCGTTCCAATCTATGTGACTTAAAGTTTCAGCAACCTAGAAAAGGTCCCTGTACTACCCTGATGCAACCCCGATCCAGAGACTGACGTTGGATCAAAGCTGCACCCAAAGTCACACTTCAAATCACGTGACCTTGGGGGTCACAACAGTGGAAACGTAGCCTCAGAGAGTCAACATATTAGATCGCATAGGAGGCATGAGCCACCATGGTACCAAAAGAATATGACCTACAAAAAAAGACCCCCCAAAAAAAAAAAAAAAACCATGCATAAACTCCAACATTGTGTATTTAGATACATAGTTATAAACATACTTGGAGAAGTATGAGAACAGAGCATTTATCCAATACCCAGCAATTCGTATGCAATTAATGTCAATGCCACAAAGCCAACAATTCATATAATCATATGTCAAAGATATAGCCTAGTCTCTGGCTACCAATCCATTATACATCCATATGGTGGAACCCAGAGAGCTCCGGGTGATAAAAGTCTAGGCACACAAACTGGAGTGCATAGCAAATAATGTTATCACATAATAGGTACAGCTTCAGCTCCTAGACACAACCAAATATTCTATTTGGAACAGAAGCAAAAGTGAGTCACCTTAATGTATATTAACAGCGATTACGGTACACTTAGCTTGCTTTATATAGCGTACACTAAGGTAGGAGACAGACAAAGCCTCCCAGATCATAAGTCCAAATCTGGTGATAAATGAAAGCATCTGACACCTTTGGATAAGCCAACACCTGCAGGTATTAACAAGCAATCATTAAACCTGGGTTTGTCCATGCAACCCTTGCATGGAGGTTACGCCCAGAAGCCTGTCAATTGAATGTTGCCTGATCCACCTCTAATGTTTCTAGTTCAGCCTAGGAGTGGGTTATTGCCCAAATCCAAGTACAGAAAGTCCTGATTAAACCACGGCAGACCCCACTAAGCCATCACCTCCCCTTGCTGAAAACAAGGAGTGTAATTGATGGTAGACATGGAGTAAGCAGAGCCCAGGTGCCCTGCACATGCACAAGTGTGACCTAAGTGTAGGAAGGAGTTACCAGGTTGCAGCTTCTGTTTATCTCTGAGTTTAATAGCACCAGCTCTGCGTGCAAGGGCCTCTGCCTCCAAATGACCACACTAATGGTGGACAGGAACACAAAGCACATTTACTGTGTGTTTATAGGAGGCGTGGAAACACTCACAGCAACCAATACCCAAAGAGAGGACATCCTCCTAAAGGGCAACCACCTTGTGGCCATTTGCCAAAATTATAGCAGGTGTCATGGCGGAACCGGAGTGCATGGTGTAGCTTTACAGACCAAATGGAATCAGCTGTAATACTCATGGGAGGATCAAAGTCCGCCTACTGCATCATCCCCCACCTGTGCACGCTCCCTCCCTGGTGTCTGTTGATGATGGCACCAGGGAATTCTTACACAACCACCCTATAGATGTCCATACAGGGGGACCTGCAGCATAGCAGGCTGCATTCTGTCATGGCTTACCAACATAGTTCACCTGCCTCAGCAGACAAGCACCCCTCCCCCCACCTTGAAGTAATCGGGGACTCTGGATGCCTCTGCTCCAGCCATGCAGTACTTCCTCCAAAAGAGATTTGCGGAAGCCAGTGGCCATGATCCATCCATATTGATCAGCCCCAAACATCGGGAGCTCAGCCAGCAAACTACGATATGGTGGTTGACCAAATGTAAGGGAGGGCTCCCCTAGAGCCTCGGTGTCCACTAGGATAGCTGCTTCTCCTACGGTGGAGAAGTAAGCTTTGTGAAAATAAGACAAAGTTTGCCATTCCTTTATCAATGCTCTCCAGGAATCCTTTTAAAGATAAAGAGTGTTGCAGCACTGGAGCTGGTGTCCAGGCAGTAGATAACCTGTACTTGCAGGCTGTGCACCTGTCCCCTAGGCGGTTCCCCTTTACTCCCATCCCTTGTCCTACAGGGAGAGGAAACCAGGTGCAGACGATCACCCTATGACCAGCAGCCAGCCACCTAGGGAGACCCAAATGAAGCCCCACCACCAGTAGGGAAAAAGCGGGATACCCACACAGCCAGACTCCCCAGACCAGCCATGCTGGTCCGAGGATAGTACAGAGAATCCACCCAAAACGCCTGGTGCCCCCTACACCAGGGAGTAAGAAAAGAGGAACCCCCATTTGCCTCTTTCTTACCTTAGGGCCAGAGTCTGCAGGTGTCCCAGACCTGCTTCCCTGCATACAGTCTCCCCCCATGTGACTTACCAGCACAGGACAAAATGGCTTCCACCATCTTTTCTGTAGCCCTGAAAGGTCGAGCAGTGAGGATCCCGGTCTGGCGCTGTGGATCGGATGCCTCCCCATGGATCAGTGCATGGGACTTGCAGCCCCGACTACCTGGTCGGTGTTTACTACCAATAAATATGTCAGCCCTGCAGCATCAGGACACCAAGAGTCCGCACGGTCCCCCAGAAGACTCCCCCGAGTCAAAATCCCACACTGCCAGTGTACTTGAGCCTACAGGCATCTGCCGACCAGACTCCCATGGAAAGAGGCAGTCTCCCGGAGTAAAAATTCAAGACTCCCTTCCAGGGCAGCCTGAACGAGCCCAAGCTACATGCCTCCCCAGGTTCACTGCCCCTGTTTTGGGATGCTTTTGCCAGGAGGCCCCTGCCACCTAGCACGAAGGCCTATATAAAAATAAACTTCTTCAGAGTTCCTGTCTGGCCAGAGGAAACACATATACTGAGGGGCCATGGCCTATGGGCGGTCTTTTATAATGTGGATCATGTGTTTCCTGTGTTAGGTGGGAGGAGCCTCTCTGTAAAGCCATCCTGGAATATAACTGGGAAAAAAAAAAAAATGTACAGGCAAGTCAAAATTCCCATCTTCGAGTACAGTACAATACAGCACACAGGTCTTGTGTTTATATACCATAGGTTTAATGCTGCTACCTTCAGGTGATTGAACACTGGCAAAAACCTTTGTTAAGGTAGCCCCTAGAGCGTACCCATATAACCCCATCCACTCCATGAGGCTCAATTTTTTTTTTACCAAGAAATAATATATTTCAAGATAAGGAATTTACAGGCGAGTCAAAATTCCTATTATCTTAATCATACAGTACAGGACTGGTATTCAGAGACCACAAGAAGTACCCAAGCAATAAAACTGCAAGGTGGAGAAAAACATAGAAAATCAAACTCGTTAACAAGAAAACACAGGGTTTAACCACTTCAGCCCCAGAAGAATTTGCTCCCTTCCTGACCAGGCCATTGCGATACGGCACGGCTTTAACCGACAGACAATTGCGCGGCGCGTTATTTTTTCTCCCACAAATAGAGCTTTCTTTTGGTGGTATTTGATCACCAATGTGGTTTTTAATTTTTAAACAAAAAAAAAAAAAGCCACACAATTTTGTACTTTTTGCTATAATAAATATCCCAAAAATTAAAAAAAAAAAAACAAAAAAAAAACAAAAACAAATTTCTGCATCAGTTTAGGCCAATATGTATTCTTCTATTCTGATTGCTGTGTAAATGTCACTGGCAGGGAAGGGGTTAACACTAGGAGGATTAAGGGGTTAAATGTATTCTCTCAGTGTGTGTTCTAACTGTAGGGGGATGGGACTGACCAAAGGAGGAGACATATCCTAAATACTAGGAACACAAAATCTGTCTCTACGCCCTGGCTTTTAAGTGATGCGGCGTGCGCCCCCTATACCCTTTAAAGCGGCTGCCATACAGCTACGGCCATTCACGCAGGGGAGCCATATTGCCGCCGTTTGACGGCGGGCGGTCGGCAAGTGGTTGAGGAACCCAAACAAAATACTCAGATAACAGCTTAAAACTCCCTGTTGCCAAAGCTTGCCTCAGAAGAGACCTGAACGTTCACTTGGTACAACTTGGAAAATATGTGAACAGAGGACCAGGTAGTGGCCTTGAAAATCTGCGATACAGATGTTTGATGCTGTAAAGCCCAGGAGACACCAACAGCTCCGGTGGAGTTGATATTGATGCCTTAAAAGCCAGTGACTTAGAAGTAAGATGGAACAGGAGATATCTTGAGCCTGCAAGTCTGGTCATTTTGGAAGAGTTCAGGGCTCGTCCACCAAAACTCTGAGTAGGTCTGTGCAACATGTTCTTCTCAACCAATTTGGTTTGATGAGAATCACCGGCACCTGTTTCTCCTCCACCATGCTTAGCAGTAAAGGGAGGATCTTCATTGAAGGGGAGGCATAAACCAGTGGGAACGAGGTCAAGGAGGCCAGAATGTCCTTATCTAGTGATTCCCACCTTTACACCCAGAGATCTTTTAAAATTTCTGTCAGAGACTACACCCCAGGTCAAACCATTAATGGTTCAGTGAATTTGCCTGCCAATTGCCCACTCCAAGATCATGGATGGTCAAGAGTACAGTTAGCGAGTGTATAGGACAAATTTTTTTAGGGCTGTTAGGCTTCTGGTGCCCCCTTGATGATTTACAAAGGCCACTGCTGTAGAATTGTCTGACTGTACTCCAACCTGGAAACCCTGTAGAAAGGAGGTTCAATATTGTAGACAGTCTGATAACGCTCACTTCCAGAATGTTAATGAGTAGTTTTCACACCTGTTGGGACTATGTCCCTTTAACAATCAGAGAGTTATAAACTCCACCCAAGACTGGAGGACTAGCATCTGTCATTAATACGTGTCAATACCTGTGAAAGAATGACTTACTTTCTCAGTTCCAAGGCAGGTTTAGAACAATTAGGAGATCCAAGGATTGGGTCTCCTTGCTTCACATCTTGAGGACATTGGATTAAAAAGGGTCTGGTTTGAAAAACTGGGCAAAAAAGGGAACTGCCTCAATAGGAGGCCACAATGTAATCTAGAACCCTCATGCAGAAGCAAATTGAGGGATGTTGTGGTGACCTAATGGTCTGAGAACTGAATCTTAGGGAGGCAATTTTCATCTGAGGGAGGCAGGTTTCGGTCTTGGGCTGTGTCCAAGATTAGATCAAAGTACTCAAAAAAAATGGTGTGAGGGCTGGAGTGCAGACTTTGGAAAGTTGATTGAATGGTCCTTTGGAAACTCTCTGACAAGGTCTTGGCTGAGGTGTCCTTCAACAGGAGGTAATCTAATTAACATGAACGTCCTGGGTTTGTAGAAGTCAGAAGCAAGGTGAGCATTTTGTGAATACTCAGAAGAGAGCCCAAATGGTAGTACCACAAACTGCTGCTGTCCCACAGCAAAAACGCAGGAAGCGTTGCTGCTATGGGAACATGAGACTACGGCATCTTGTATGTCTACTGATATAAAAAAAATTGACTTGTATAAGGGAAGCAATGACAGACCTTGTAGATTCCATTTTGGAACAAGAAAATTTTGAGTCCAGTATTGGCTGAATGCCTACTGGTTTTAAGACTAATAGGTTTGACTAAAATGATACACATTTCTCCTTATGGATCAAGAGAAAGGAAGATGTATAGGGTTTTTGGCCTCTGGAAACCCAAAGCCTATAGAAGTGGCAAAAGTTTTCCAAAAAATTCAGACACAGTGGCAGAGAAATCTGCATGGTGTTTGCTTGAGAGGGAGCTACAGCCAGGTAAGGGGAATGGTGTCAATATAGGACTTTGCTCTGTGACAAGGGAACAGCTAAAACCATGTTCTGCGTTTCCTGCATGCCCTCTGCGGAACACATGCTACTCGGCTCCTTTGCACCTGTGATTCACTTTTGCTAATGAGGGGATTCACAGTGGGGCATGCGTGGTTCAGCAGGGCAGAATCGATGGGGTTATGCATACCCAGAGAGGGAGCCACTACAACCCAGGAGCTGACCAAGTTTCTGTGGTTGTGTCGCTATAGAAAATGGCCACAGGAATGCAGAAATGTAATGTATGCATTGTCAGCAGAATAGGTGTGTGAAAACACATCATCTCAGAAGCATGACGCATGCAGATGTAAAAACGTCATGTGAGAGACGCGACGCAGTTATCTCATTCTCTGAGACCAAGTCCAGATTATCTGAAGGTCATAGCACACTATGCAGTATGTGTTGTTTAAATCTAGGAATTGGAGGTCGCATATAGGGAAACCCTGTCTTACTTATTCACAACATGACACTGGGCTTATTATAGCCCAGGCTATGGCACAGTTGGCATGCTGCTAAAGGGTTTTTTGGCATCTGGGAACCACAGAAATTGACCACAGCCCTGGACCTGTACACCAACTTTCAGCTAACCACACATTGCACTTTATGCCAAGGTCAGTGCCTAATGCAAGATCCAGTGCCTGAAGCAAAAGTTACAGGGCAACTCCACAGAGTGGTGCCTGGGTGTTGTTCCTGAGATACACACTGAGGGTAACCAATTTGGGAAACTGCTAGGTAGCGCAAGGCAATACCCAGTCAGATGTTGATAAATTCAGATGAAGAAAAACGTGAGTAATTTAAAAAGGAAAAATACTTTTGTGGAGGAGAACAGGTCATCACCTAAAAGGACACTAACCAAAAAACTGGATCCTCATGGGAGTAGGTGGGGATATGTGGGTGTGCTGTAGGGGCGGCCCTAGCAGAAAATTTGCCAGTGTTCAATCACCCAAAGGTAGCAGCAAATAACCAATGGTCTATGAATACCAGTCCTGTACCCTCTATTCTTTGATTAAGATATACAATTTTCCCGCAAACATGCCTGACTAAACAATGACAGGACATACAGCATTTAAAATCAGTGAATTAAGCCGCTTGGAAATTTTTAGAAAGATCATCATTGTGCATTTATCTGTTCTGGTCCCTGCACAATTTTGGGAAGATTATATGGTATGGTAAAAGTAATACAGTACAGTGTTGAATGAAGGTTTGTAATCTGCTGGTTGTATGCTTTATAAGGGCTCCTGCACACAGACGTCCCCTTTTCCTCACTGCTTTTTTAAATATACCGGTACATTTGGTTTTATAATCATTTACCTCCTTTGACATCACTTGAAGCATTTTCAGCTTTGTCAGAGTTGCGTGTCGTATTAGGGGAAATTTCAGCCATTTCAGGTTGTTCATCTGCATCTGGCAGACAATTATTCTGTAATGTTAAGAGAAAAAAAAATTAGAGATATAGATATATATATATATATATATATATATATATATATATATATATATATATATATATATATATATATATATATATATATATATATATATATATATATATATATATATATATTCTATATAATCTCAGTGTTACATTAAACAGCTGCAAGTCACTACATTTTCAATTCCGGAGTTTCAGATATCGCAAAATAAACTCTGGTAAATAACAGATGTACCTCCTCTTTTAAGGTTGTAGAAAGTTTATTGCTGCTGTGTGGTACGTCTAAAACAGCGCTGATATCCAAGCTCATTTTTGGATTGTAGGTGTGAGGATAGAGAGTCTCAGGGACACGCCTCTGTTCTTCTGCACACTGTAATAATGAAATACTGAAAGCATGAATGAGAGCAAAAAGCGGGGAAAAAAATTGAAAATTGGGTCATTTGGCCTAAACAAATAACTTCATTGCACGTTTGTAATCAGCACTGATGTGATGAAGGGTTATCACATAATTTAGTAATCTATGAAAATAAATGTTGAAAATACCCCTAGTAAATGTAAATCTAACAGTGGATATATGAAGTTGGGGAATTAACCACTTAAGGACCAGCTTATTTTTCAAACTTGTTGTTTACAAGTTAAAATCAGTTTTTTTTTTGCTCGAAAATTACATGGAACCCCCAATCATTATATATATTTTTTTCTAACACCCTAGAGAATAAAATGGCAGTCAATGTAAAACTTTTTGTCACACCCTTATTTATGCAGCGGTCTTACAAGCGCACTTTTTTGAATTAAAAAATAAAACAGTAAAGTTAGCCCAATTTTTTTTTATACTGTAAAAGATAACGTTACACTGAGTAAATTGATACCAAACATGTCCCGCTTCAAAGTTGCGCCCGCTCATGGAATGGCGACAAACTTTTACCCCTAAAAATCTCGACATGTGACGATTAAAAAATGCTACAGGTTGCATGTTTTGAGTTACAGAGGAGGTCTAAAGCTTTAACGATCGTGGCGATACCCCATGTGTGGTTTGAACACCGCTTTCATATGTGGGCGCTACTCATGTATGCATTCGCTTCTGCATGCGAGCTCGACGGGGCGCATTAAAAAAAAAAAAATTAAATTTTACCTTTTATTTTTACACTGTTCTTTTAAAAAAAATGGTGTCACTTTTATTCTTATTATAAAGAATGTAAACATCCCTTTTAATAGAAAAAAAGCATGACAGGACCTCTCAAATATGAGATCTGGGGTCAAAAAGACCTCCAATCTCATATTTACACTAAAATGCAATAAAAATAAATTTAAAAAACAGTCGTTTGAAAAAATAAAGATAAAAATGTTGCTTTAAAGAGCTATGGGTGGAAGTGACGTTTTGACGCCGCTTCCGCCCTGCAATAGTATGGAGCCAGGTGGGGGCCACCTTTACCTCACTCAGCTCCATACCACAGAGGGGAGAGGAAGCGGCGGAGGGCACCGGAGTTTAACCTACTATATTCCATATTTTATGCTCTTTGTGATTTTTTAACCCTTTAATGCCCAAGCCTTTTTCTGACACTTAAAAGGGTTGAAAAGAGTGAAAACGCTCAAAAAATTGTGGACTTTGTGGGCATAACATGAGGCAGTAAATTATAAAATATATATCTTTATTACAAAATGGTTAAAAAAATAAGAAATAAACAAAAAAAACACCCTTTACTTGACCAGGTCAACAGATACCCAATAGAGCAAAAGTGTGGAGGCATAGATCCTTTCAAAGTGGATAAGAGTCCATGAATTGCAGAGAAACACGATATATGTATATATGTTTCAATAGATGAGGTCCATGGTCTCCATGCTAGCTTGCCAATGCGTTTTGCAACATTAATTGCTTCCTCAGGAAATACTGGGTAGATGCATATTGGCCCTGAAAAATAGGTATTGGATGACACAGCACAAGACAGACTGGGAGCCAATTCAATCCATGCACAGATCCAATTCCAAATATTGAAGGCATTCAATCCTCTTATGATACACCATCAATATGATAGAAAAAAAAAAGGAAAGGAAAGGAAAGAGGGATCCAACCTAGAGTGACTAAAATGGACCAATAAAAGTGAAATAAAATAGATCACTATAAACTCAGTACACGGGATAAACAGGTCAGATTATGTTGTCGTGGATAGTCATGACATCTCTCAAACCTGAGGCTAACGCTTTCATATTTCAAGCCGAATGGGCCAATCCAGCGGGAGAAGCCTTCCAATGATATAACCGGTATCCCTTGTCTGGGGACTCAATAGTGGAGACAAACACAACACTGACAGTTTAACAGTTACCTGGGAAGTCTCGATAAAGGGGTGTTCCGTCGGCTCGCATGTATATTTTATAATTTACTGCCTTATGTTATGCCCACAAAGTCCACAATTTTTTTTTACTGAGTTTTCACTCTTTTATATATCAATTGTTGGCATGGTGGGGGTCTTCCTTTCTATTTTTTTCTGACACTAGAAACTGCTATAAAATTACTTAGAACCCCAAACACTATAATATATTATAATATATATATATATATATTTTATTTTAGCAGAGACCCTAGACAATAAAATGGGGCAATCGTTGCAATATTTTATGTCACACTGTACTTGCGCAGCAGTCTTTCAAATGCAATTTTTTTATTCAAAGAAATACACTTTAATGAATTTAAAAAAATAAAATAAAAAATATAGTATAGTTAGCCCAATTTTTTTGTATAATGTGAAAGATGATGTTACGCTGAGTAAATAGATACCTAACATGTCATGCTTTAAAATTGCACATGCTCATGGAATGGCAATAAACTACAGTACTTAAAAAATCTCCATAGGCAACGCTTTAAAAAATGTTAATGATTATCATTTTAGAGCTATAGAGGAGTTCTAGTGCTAGAATGATTGCTCTTGCTCTAATGATCGCGGCGATACCTCACATGTGTAGTTTGGACACGGTTTACATTTGTGGGCGCGACTTATGTATGTGTTCGCTTCTGTCCGCGAGCACGGAGGGATTGGGCGCTTTAATTTTTTTTTTTTTTTTTACTTTTACACTGTCCCTTTAAAAAAAATTTTGTTGAGCCCTTTTTTTTTTCCTGTCACAAGGAATGTAAACATCCCTTGTGACAGTAATAGTCAGTGACAGGTACTCTTTATGGAGGGATCTGAGGTCTACAAGACCCCAAATCCCCCCTTTGCACTTAAAAGCATTCAAAACACCAAGTTTGGCTGTTTTGAACGCTGTAATTTATTTTTTTGAATCTGGCGTCTTCAGTAAACATCGCTTCCGGATTACTAGATTCGAAGCCCCGATCAAAGCCGATTGCAGCATTCTTTGGGCCAGCCACCGGACGTGCCAGCTGAACTCTTGGGCCTCACGGTGGGACGGGAGAGCCCAGACAAGGCACGCAAGGCGATGGGAGGGGAAAGTCCCCTCTCACGGCTTGTGAGAACAATCAAGCGGCTGCTTAGCCGCATCGATTGTTATCATAAGAAAGTTCTAAAAAAAATGCTACCGCGGTGATGCGTGCAGCTGCATGCATCACTCTGGTACAACCCCTTCAAGCCGAGGCTGCATATTTGGGGTTAGTGTACAGTACAAGTGCTCTAAAAGACCTTTCAAAACTATAAAAAAAAAATAAAAAATAAAAAAATCAGTAAGAGTTATTGTGCACCTTATTCTAAAATACTGTGAAAGGTATTGCTCATTATGTTTACAAATATAGCAAATTAGGCAAATAGTATAAAACTATCCTATAGGGCAGGTTGGGCAAACTGCAGCCTTCCAGCTGCCTTTGGGAGTCATTCCTGTAGCTCAGGCTTGCAATGCTTCATGGGAAATGTAGTTCCACAACAGTTGGAGTGACATAGTTTGCCTACCCCTGCTATGGGATTCTACATATTTGATGGCGATTGCAGTTATGAGGACCCCATGTATCCCCTCCCACGCCCAGCAATCCTAAGTTCTGTAGCAAACAATTAAGATCAAAGAGGAGAGATTGGCCTGTGTCAAAATTTTCGTGATCCTACAGTACAGGACACAGGCATGTTCAGGGACTGGGACCTCCCTAAGCATCACAAATGAGGGGCGGGTAACAAAGACAACAAAAAACAGCCAACATACCTCCTACAAAAATAAAAACTGGAGTTGACAACCAATTCAAACAGCAGCCTGAAGCACTCTCAAACAAATACAATATCAGCTGAGGCCTGAATGTTCACTCAGGGAACCTCCTGCAAGATCCTTCCAGAAGAGCAAATAATCCAAGTGTCTCATCAAAGCTGTGGCAGTGAGAGGGTCAGGGGGGAGGGGATGAAACAGTAAAAATAGGATTTTTATAACAGCTTACCTGTAAAATCCTTTTCTTTTGAGGTACATCACGGGACACAGAGGCTCAGTAATTACTGATGGGTTATAGGGTATCATTAGGTGATTGGACACTGGTCACACCCTAGACAGGAAGTTCAACCCCCTATATAACCCCTCCCCTTCCTTGGGATACCTCAGTTTTGTAACAAAGCAATATAAGTATTAAAAGAGGGGCGGGACCTCTGTGTCACGTGATGTACCTCAAAAGCAAAGGATTTTACAGGTAAGCTGTTATAAAAATCCTTTTTTCTTTCTCGTACATCACGGGACACAGAGCCTCAGTAATTACTGATGGGATGTCCCAGAGCAATGCTATTTGAGGGGAGGGGACCACACAAAGTAGGGTGTAATCAGACCTGAGGGCCTCGTACCGCTGCCTGCAGCACACTATGCCCAAAGGCCATATCCTCATGCCTTCCCACATCCACCTGGTAAAATCTGGAGAATGTATGAACTGAAGACCAGGTTGCGGCCTTGCAGATTTGAGCCATAGAGGCCCGGTGATGCACCGCCCAAGAAGCACTATTAGCCCTTGTGGAGTGTGCCTTGATTTGAAAAGGTGTAATTTTCAGTTTCAAACCGTAAGTTAAAATAATCATTTTTCGAATCCATCTTGAAATGGTGGACTTTGGCGCTGCCTGTCCTCTATTGGGACCTTCTGGCAGTACGAACAAAATATCCATTTTGCGAATTTGAGCAGTTGCTTCCAGATATGCCTTGACTGCTCTTACTACATCCAAAGAATGTAGTGACCTTTCTTACGTAGAACAGGGATCTGGAAAAAAGGAAGGTAGAACAATATCTTGATTTAGATGAAAATCTGAAACCACTTTCGGTAGAAAGCTAGGATGAGGGCGCAATACCACTCTATCCTTGTGTATGATTAAATAGGGTTCTTTACAGAAAAGAGCTGCTAATTCTGATACTCTTCTATTAGAAGAAATGGCTACCAGAAAAAAAAATTAACTTTATTGTCAACAAGACCAAGGGAATTTTACGTATTAGTTCAAAAGGCTGTTTCTGTAAAACTGACAGAACCAAATTCAAGTCCAAGGGGTTTAGGGGCGCCCTAACCGGAGGATTAAGACGCATTACCCCCTGTATAAAGCTTCGGACTAAAGAATGCGAAGCAAGCGGCCGTTGAAATAATACTGACAAGGCTGAGACCTGGCCCTTGATGGTACTCAAGGCCAGCTTCATTTCTAATCCCATTTGAAGAAAGTCAAGAATTCTACTTATGACATATTTTCTGGGGTGCCAAGCCCTGGATACACACCAGGAGATCTAAGCTTTCCAGACTTTTATGATAAATCATTCTGGAAGCTGGCTTTCTTGCATTGATTAAGGTACAAATCACAGGACCTGAAAGCCCACGACTCTTCAGAACGTGAGTTTCAATAGCCAGACCCTCAAATTTAGCGTTTATAAGGCAGGATGGAACACTGGACCTTGGGATAGCAGGTCTGGACGTGACGGTAGGGTCCACGGGGGACCTGCCATCTTTACTATTTCTGCATACCAAGCTGTTCTGGGCCATGCTGGGCCACCAGAAGTACCCACTTCCTTTCCTGCCTGATTCTGCGAAGAAGTCGTGGCAGTAGCAGAATAGGAGGAAATGTATAAATTAGGGAGAATTGATGCCATGGAGTCACCAACGCATCTGTCCCGCATGCAAGAGGTTCCCTTGTTCTTGACACAAAGTTATCAATCTTGTTGTTGAACCTGGATGCAAAGAGGTCTACATCCGGAACCCCCCATCTTTTGCCATATGGCCAAGAAGACGTCGGGGTGAAGAGACCATTCCCCTGGGAATAATTGCCGGCGACTCAAGTAGTCCGCCTGCCAGTTCTCTACTCCCGGAATGAAGATTGCCGACATGCACGGCACATGCTTCTGCCCAGATTAAGAACTGGTTTTCTTCCCCTTGGGCTGCACGACTCCTGGTGCCTCCCTGGTGATTGATATAAAGCACTGCTGTGGCATTGTCGGACTGGATCCTGACAGGGCAATCCTGTAACCTGAGTGTCCAGGCCTTTAGGGCTAGATACACTGCACGGATCTCTAGAATGTTGATGGGTAAGGTCCTCTCTGTCTTGGACCATCTCCCTTGGACAGTTGACTGTTCCAGAACTGCTCCCCAACCCGAAAGACTGGCATTTGTTGTTACCACGGTCCAGGCAACTGGAAAAAAGGGTTTTCCCTTTTGCAGATTTTCGGGTATCAACCACCAACTGAGGCTCTGACGCACTGTAGGAGACAGACGCATAGGGAAATCCAATGCCTGAACCTCCTTGTTCTAGGCAGACAGGATGCTGTTTTGCAGCAGTCTCGAATGAAACCGAGCATAGGGAACTGCTTCAAATGAAGCCACCATCTTCCCCAGTAGCCTCATACAAAGGCGAATAGAAGGATCTTTCTTTGCCCTGACTACCTGAATCAGTTCTTTTATGGTACTAATCTTTGCCTGGGGTAAAATACCCTCTTCTGGGCTGTATCTATGACCAAACCGAAATACTCTAGTCTTCTTACTGGTTTCAAAGAAGACTTTTCTGAGTTGAGGAGCCAACCTAGGTATTCCAGGCAGTTGACTGTGGTGACCAAGTTTTGGTCCAAGCGGTCTATCAAGAGCAGGTCATCTAGGTATGCCATTACCATTATACCTTGGGCCCTTAATCTGGCCAGCGGAGGGGCCAAGATTTTTGTAAACACACGAGGTGCAGTAGCTAGCCCAAAAGGCAGAGCTATAACCTGAAAGTGGCGTTTTTCTATTTTGAAACGCAGGTACTTTTGATGAGTAAGGAAAATAGGTACATGCAGGTATGCGTCCTTGATGTCTATTGACGCCAGAAATTCTCCTTCTTGTAGGATGGAGACTACCGATCGGATCGATTCTATGCGAAAGGATCGTATCTTTAGGAATCGGCTTAGATCCTTGAGATCTAAAATGGGTCTGACATCTCCATTTGGTTTTGGAACCATGAAAAGGTTTGAATAGAACCACAATCCCTGCTCTTGCGTGGGAACAACCACGATAACTTTTTGCGACAATAGTCGCTCCAATGCTAGAAGAGAGACCTTTTTCTCTGGGTCTCTGGGAACATTTGATCTGAGGAAACGAGGAGAGGTGAATTCTCGGAACTCTAGTTTTGTAACCTAGAGTTAATGTGGACATCACCCATCTGTCCTGGAAATCCTCCTACCAGAGCCTTGAGAACTGTAGCAGTCTTCCCCCCACCCGAGCGAGCGGGGGCACTCCTTCATAAAGAGGCTTTAGCATCTTGCCTAGTAGGCTTTCTCCCACAGGACTTCTTTTGTCCCTGGGTCGACTCTGAGATTTACTTCTTGAGCCTGACGGAGGAGGCCGTCGCGACTGTCTGGAGGCTGATGCTCCTGGCACTGGGGACAGAGCCTGTTTAAAAGAGGGACGTATACCAAATCCTCTCCGAACAGCCTTGCACCATGAAGGGGAAACCCAGCCAGAAGCTTCTTACATGGTGATTCGGCTGAAATTTTCAACCATAAGATTCTACGCATATGTACCAACCCCGGGCTTGCTGTTCAGGTAAAACTTCGAGGACCTGTTTAACATGGTCTCTCAAGTATTGACAGACTGATTGCTGCCACTGCAGGTTGAGCTATTTGGATCTTCTGCCACTGAACCTGCTAAGAAGAAAACACTTTTCAACAGGAATTCCAATTTCTTATCAGTTGGATCCCTAGGTATCTGAGCGTTGTTGACAAGACAAGCCAGACTTATATACGGAGGAATGGCGGCGTCAACTGCCGGTATACCTCCCATCTTAGTACATTTTTCCTCCATAGAATAAAGTGTTTTTTTAGGCGGAAAAAAATGTTTATCTGGGTGATCCCACTCAGAATAAATAAGCTTTTTCAGTAACCAAAAACAGAAAAGCATGTGTAGTTTGAGGAGGCTTCAGTGAACCCAAACCAAAGGATGGTTCCTTAACTGACTCAGAAACGGGTAACCTGAACGTGGAGCGGACCAATCAAGCCAAAATTTGCACTAACACCTTCTCATCCTGAGAAGCTGAAGAGGGCCCTTCTCCACTTGATTCCTCAGAAGAGGAGTCCTAAATCTCATCCCGATACTCTGAGAGGGATTCCTCTCCTTTTTCCCCCAGAGTTCCTCTGTTTGAGAGTCCTGGGTGGCAGAGGGGGACCTAGTGCGTTTTATTTCACAGAGTGAAGAGCGATTAAGGCCACCAGTCTTTTCTCTAATCCATTAATGGTTGAGGAAAGAACCTCCTGTGTAATGTATACAAGGGCTAAAGTGCCAGCAGCAGCTGCAGCCCCTGACCCCGACGGCTCACCCTGGCCAGCTTCCCCCTTCAGGGGGGAAGGTGCTGCAGAAGGGGGGTCCTCAGAGCCTGAGGGAGTCCCTTAGAGCCCCTATTTTTCGGGGTATATGTACCTCTTTTGCTCCTAGTGCAAAACACAAAAAGCAGAGGCACTACCAGAATGCACTGATTGCTGAGCAATGTAGTCCAGCAACTGCTGCTGCTACCAAGTCTCAGTCTGGTGCTCAAGTAAATGTTTGCCTGGGAATGCCTGTCTCCCACCTCACATGCGCCCGTCTGCTCTGTGTCCCTCCATAGGCCGTGTGCATCTAAAAAGAGTGCACCTTATAGCCTGTATGCAGCCTGCAATGTGAGCGTTTCACCACGCCGACGTTGCGTTAACGCTCCACCCCCCCGCTCGTCCTTTTAAAAAAAGACTGTTTCCCGCGCGAGCCGAGGCTCTAGATCCTCGGATAGCATGGACGGGGGGGCCGGGGAGGAGGAGAGAGGAGGGGCGGTGGATGGGAAGCCGCTGTAATGGCGGCGGCGCGGCATACTACCGCTTCCCTGTTCCTTTGCCTAAGCCTTGGGGGGAGAATCCCTGTAGGAAAAAAAACCCCTTCCCACATCATACCTGGAGCATGGCTTGGAGGAGCGTACAGCGTGGACACCGAGACAAGACAGATCAAGCATGAAAAGGTATGTGCTCTTGGCAGCCCCCGGTGGCGACTATAGACATAACATACATTTACTTAAAGGAGAAACCTTATAAGAACTGGAAAAATTCTTAAGGAGTCTCCCTTACCTTATCCAGCTGCAGGGTACTGTTGCAACAGACCCAATCTTTACCTCTCACGGTGGGCTCCGTTTAGAGAAAAAACCTTCAGAGACTGGTGCCCCCTATGAATAGGGGGATCCACAGTTCTGGCCCCGTAAAGCACCCCGCCAGGGATATGGCTGAAAAAAACAAATACTGGATCCCGGGGTCCAGCTCTCTAAAAAGAGAAGCGTTACCGGTAAAACCTTGTTTCTTCGGACACGAGGCCCGGGTACCATCCAATTCGGCCTGGAAAAGACACTTTGAATGGATCCGGCTGCATGGCTTGCCCCAGTATAGGATATTCCTTTGGAGCTCAGCACAGCACATCTTATTCATGACCAACACCTAAGACACTGGCGAAAAAACTGAGGTATCCCCAGGAAGGGGAGGGGTTATATAGGGGGTTGAACTTCCTGTCTAGGGTGTGACTAGTGTCCAATCACCTAATGATACCCTTATAACCCATCAGTAATTACTGAGGCTCTGTGTCCCGTGATGTACGAGAAAGAAATTATAACTATTGTCTTAATGGTGGATGGTGCTCTTATGTTTGATTGTAAATGACAATGATGTATCTGGAATCGAGAGTGTTGAATTGTATGTTTTTGTTTATCTTAATATCTTTTTGCGAAAAAAAAAGCTGTGGCGGTGAGGTAGACTAACATCTCTAACCACAATCTATAGAGTGGAGCGCCACCTCCCAAGGGTGTTTTGGAGCAGGACAAAAAGGTGTCATGTGTTCAATTACCTTAACCTCCCTGACAGTATTCCTGAGTGTGGCTCGGGGTGAATTTTCAGTACCAAAAGCGGTAACCCCGAGCCACACTCGGGATCGCATCGCAGGATCCAGGCAAAGTTACTTACCTTGTCCCCAGGATCCTGTGATGTCTCCCCGTTGTGTGTGCGAGCTGTCCTCCGCCGGATCTATCACAGTGCCGAGCTCCGTTCCCTGCGAGCGTTGCGACGCACTGGGACGGAGCATGGCGCCAAATTCAAAAAGTAAAAAACACATAACACATACAGTACACTGTAATCTTACAGATTACATTACTGTATCAAATTATTTCACATTCCTTTTGTCCCTAGTAGTTTGTCCAGTGCACTGCATGCGCATGTTCTTTCTGCCTGGAAACTGGAGATTGTCCATAGCAACAAAAAAGTGTCCCTTTACATCAAAAGCGGTTTTAGACCAGCTGGAAAACAGCAATAATAAATTAGAATCACTTGCAGAATTGAGCGATAGCGATTTGTGGGGAAATCCGTCAAACACTGAAAGTAATACCAGCGACAATTCTGCAACTGAGCAAATTTCTGCGTTTTTGATTTGATTTCATTATTGAATAATTTTTATTATATTATTATTTGTTATAATTATTGATAGTTATTAATATTATAATTTATGATTTCGTGTTTCAAACTTTATCATACCCGGGATGTCTACTAGACTCTTGTTTGGACAGATTTAAGTGAGATATTCCTAAGAATTACAAGCCTACAATATAAAAACGCCAAATTTCCATGCAAAACAATGTACTGCTTTGAGCATCAAAAATCTGAAATAATCATACCGCCAGGGAGGTTAAAGTGTTTGTTAAGGCAAAAGTGCAGATAACGGCAAGCCCCTCTATTATACTCAGTCATACCACACTGTGTAAGTCTTTTCTAAAAATGAGCCATGTAAATACCTTTTTTTATGGTGATCTTCAGGCCGATCACGTGACTCGCGGCTGCTTTACACCTCTGATACATGGCTTCTCCAGGGAGGGGCCGAGATCTCCCTCGGATGTCAGCCGGGGAGATCACGTGGCCGCTCAGCTTCCTCCCGCAGAAGCCTGAAGATAGCTCTAAAAATGTATTTACAAGCCACATTTTTAGAAAAAAGATTTACACAGTGTGGTATGCCTGCCTATAATATTGGGGCAGGCAGTGACCATTGTAAGTTTTTTATTTTTATTTCTACTAATAGTGGGGGGGGGGGGGGGGGTGGAGACAGACACAGAAACGGAGCTGACAGGGAGGAGGGGGTGAGAGGAGGGCAAAGAGAACAGCTGCGGATGGCGGAGGGATGTACACTGACCACGGTTGGTCAGGGCTCAGCAGCTCAGCTTATCGTGGTCAGCGCAGAGAGGGGGGATACAGGAAGTGGCAGGATCAGCCAGGTTTTTTACAGTTTAGAGGGTGGCAGATTACACAGCACAAGCACTGTGCTGTGTAATCTGCTTTAAGGGAACAGGATCTGTATTTTTTTTTGGGGGGGGGGGGGGGGGTTAAAACTTTAAGGTACCTGTCTATTATCCAGTAGTCTCTGAATCTGCCTGTGTCCTGTTTGGTAGGATCAAGAAATACTGATTTACAGAACCTTGGCAGTCTGGGTTCACCACACATGTGACAAACATTACTATCATCAAAAAGTATTTAAAAAAAAAAACAAAAACAAAAAAAAAAACACAAACATCCACAACTATTACATATACATACAGTCATGAGCCAGTGCTCAGATACAATGTGAATGCCATTTCTTTCTTTAACAGACTTGAATTCTCGATTTGTGTCATTTTGTCTTCCTTGATAAATGAAGTGTGTTACACTTTCATCAAAGCACCATCTGGGTAAATAAAATCAACATTAGTCACACAAAACTAAAAAGTTAATTAAAAACAGTAAATTTAAATTAAAGCTGAACTCTGAGTAAAACATTAAAACACAATGTTGAAGCACATGTATGTATTAAAGGATTTGCAGTTCTGACCAGCCATTTTTGTGATTTATACACACAGACAGAAGGGTGACACCACCACACCACTGTTAACCTTGGGAAGAATTGGTTCCCCTCCAGGAACACAACATGTTGACCAGACAATGAAGAAGCAGGCTCACATTTGTAAGAAATTACCATGCCCAAGAAATTACATAAAGGATGTATGTGATCTATTTTTATGGGATTATATGGGGATAGATCATAACTAGTCCAAAGTATAGGTGTACAGTGGAACCTTGGATTAAGAGCATAAACCGTAACAGGGGAATGCTTGAATTCCAAGTGCATTCGAACGGCTCCAAGTGTCACCGGCGCCCCCCCCACCTCTGGCCAAATGCGGTACTGAACACCGCAGAGGCTTGAATCCTGCTCGTTTTGTAAGACAACACTCGCAAAACGAGTCAGGATTTTTTAAAAGCAATATCTCGTATTGCGAAACGCTCTTTAACCGCATTACTCGCAATCCAAGGTATTACTGTACACCTCAGGGGGAGACGAGCTGTTTATTACAAGACTGTCTCCTGTCTCTCAAATGGACAAACGCTTTTGCTGGTGCCTTCAATAGCCAAATTATATGCATGGCAATTACGTTTACCTTTCATCTATGGAAGGTTGTGGAATACTGGTGGTGGCCATTTTCCAGACTCCTTGGCACCATAGCTCATGTGGCTTTGGGATGCAATGTTGGCTGACTGTTTGTGTCAGGAAATTGGCTAAAAAAAACTTGTAAATATTGAAAGCCAGGTTCAGACTCCATGACTCCTGTAACACTGGTGGAGTTTCATAGCCAAGTAGACTCAAGTTCCAGCCAGTCACTTTCTTGAGAAAGATTTGATTGTGCAGTTGGAGCCAATCAGAGTTTGCTCAATGAAGGTGAATGGAGTGAACTAGCATAAAAATAGCATTCTTTCTTCCTATCAGCATGTTTGTCTGCTCATGGACATTCTACAGAGCTCGACTAGCCCTAGTACTGCCGATTCCAAACCTAGTCTGCTGCAAAGCTTGCCATACACTGGTCAAAATTTGGCTGGTTCAGCAGGAACTGTCCGAATTTTGATCAGTGTGTGGCTATTCCTGCTCAACAGAAGGTGATCAAAAAAATCATGTTGGAATGGGACAGATTGAAAAATTTTCCTCAATCATCTGCAGCTGCTGATCAGTGTATTCTGACAGTTGTGGGAGCTGCAGTCAGATTACAATGTCTAGGGAGAAGGGAAGGGGGAGTCCTGTATTCCCCTTGTTTGTGTGAATGGAAGAAATCGCTTTTTTCATTCAATGTATGGTCAGCTTTAGGGATGGCAGAAGGCTGATACCAAGACAAAATTCAGGTACTTGTGTAAAAAAACATACATTTTACAGGAATACTGCATTAAATTGTGTTTTTTCGCCTTTTCAGTTTAAAACTTTGTATTAAAATTTACAAACCACTCAAACAGGTATTATGCTGAACTGAATTGAATTTATTTCATTTGTTTGCAGAGAATAAAAAAAAGGAAAGTATGCACTCATTCACTGCCCCAGTAATAGAATATAAATATACAATCTTCCGCCATGTTGTACCTGTACTCTGCTCCAAGAGAAGCAGCTACTGCGTTCAGTTCCCCTTGCTTTTTACTAAGCTTCTTGCTCACACAAATAACTACATCGCTGAGAATTTTGGGTTCCTCGTTTACCTGTTAAAAAAAAAAAATGCAGAGTGGGCAATCATTAAATGCAATGAATAAAATATTATTAAACGTAAATTACCAAATGTTTTCTTTGTGACTGGTAAGAGACAGTACTATAAAGAATAAATTAATAAACACCATTGGGCCATTCAAAAGACTAATACCCAGGAAGTTAAGTAATCTAATGCATTGCATAGGCAATGAATACTGCTCGACTGCGTTGGGAAAAGGTTTGATGGGCAGGAGTACCAATTCTGACCCAAGTAGGTGTCAAACTCATTAATGCTGTTGTTTGGATGTGATTAGCACATTAGTAAAATGTCTGGGGTTCTCTGAACACAGCAGGATATCATCTATATATAATTTGATTTTCTCTTGGTACTCTCCAAGCACTGTATTATTGAATACAATGATAATAAAGTATCTAATCTAAACCCTTGAATTATGGGATAGTCTCAAAATTTGAATAGCTAAGAGTTCTACTGCCAAGGCAAAAAGTAGTGGGTGCAGAAGGCACCCCGTCTAGTACTTGAAATAGCATTAAATGATAAGTTCACCTTTAGTAACATGTTACACCCAACATGTTACTAACTGAGCAGCCCCTGCTGATGAGTGCTCCAAGTAGTTTACTGATCCTTCCTGTCATTCAGTAACTGCCTAACCATATGTGGTACAGGCAGACAGCTACACTGACAGCCTGCAGGAACCTGAGATTGCAGATCTGCTGGTGCAATGCTTTACAGGTAGGGATTGGCGAACGGTTAGGCCCGAGCATAGCAATGAACATTATGCGCTGTTCGCGGCAAATTCGAAAGCCACGGAGCCCCGTTAAAGTTTATGGGACACTAATATGAAAAACCAAAAGTGCTTATTTTAAAGGCTTATATGCAAGTTATTGTCATAAAAAGTGTTTGGAGACCCGGGTCCTCCCCCAGGGGCATGTGTCAATGCAAAAAGAAAGTTTTAAAAAACGGCCGTTTTTTCAGGAGCAGCGATTTTGATAATGCTTGAAGTGAAACAATAGAAATAAAATATTCCTTTAAAATATCGTGCCTGGGGGGTGTCTATAGTATGTCTGTATAGTGGCGCAGTTTTCCCGTGTTTATAACAGTACCACAGCAAAATGACTTTTCTAAAGGAAAAAAAAAACAAAAAAAACAAAAAAAACTGATTGCGGCTGTAATGAATTGTCGGGTCTCGGCAATATAGATTAAAAAAACGGCATGGGTCCCCACCGCCCCCCCCATTACCAGGCCCTAAGGGTCTGGTATGATAATATTAAGGGGAACCCTGAACCAAAAAATGAAAAGAAATTAAAAAAATGCGTAGGGCCCCCCCCCCAAAATCTATACCAGACCCTTCAGCCCTGGTATGGATTTTAAAGGGGAAGCCTGTGCCAAAATGTGAAAAAAAAAAAATGGCATAAAATCCATACCAGACCTTTATCCGAGCACACAACTTGGCAGGCCGCAGGAAAAGAGGGGGGGACGAGAGTGCCCCCCCTCCTGAACTGCACCAGGCCACATGCCCTCAACATGGAGAGGGTGCTTTGGAGTAGCCCCCCTAAGCACCTTGTACCCATGTTGATGGGGACAAGGGCCTCATCCCCACAACCCTTGCCCGGTGGTTGTGGGGGGTCTGCGGGTGGAGGGCTTATCGGAATCTGGAAGCCCCCTTTAACAAGGGTACCCCCAGATCCCAGCCTCCCCCACTACATTGTACCCCCTTCTATTTCACAAAAAAAAGCGTCAAAAATAGTAAAAAAGACAGTAGACACTTTGGGACATCTCATGCCGCCCGACGAACCAAAAAAAGAAAGAAAAAAAAAAGCCGCAACAGCTCCGCCTCCACGGGAGGCTCCCACTAAGTGACGCTTCTTCTCGATGACAGCTGTTATATAGCTGAGAGCGGGGCCACTCTGTGATGTAAACAGCTGACCCCACCCCCCCGACATCACGTGACATCAGAGGAAGGCGAGGTTGCCCGTTTACGTCACCAGGTGGCCCCACCCTCAGCTATTTAACAGCTGTCACCAAGAAGAAGCGTCACTCAGCGGGAGCCTCCCATGGAAGCGGAGCTGTTGTGGCTCCCTTTTGCGCCGGGCGGCGTGAGATGGATCTACATTGCGGGACATTTTTATTTTTTAATAAAGGACTTGTCCCAAAGTGTCTCCTTTCTTTTTTACTATTTTTGACGCTTTTTTTGTGAAATGGTAGGGGTACCCATTACCAATTCACATGGGGGAGGGGCGGGGGGAAGCCGGGATCTGGGGGTCCCCTTGTTAAAGGGGGCTTTCAGATTCCGATAAGCCCCCGCCCGCAGACCCCCACAACCACCAGGCAAGGGTTGTGGGGATGAGGCCCTTGTCCCCATCAACATGGGGATAAGGTGCTTTGGGGACTCCAAAGCATCCTCCCCGTGTTGAGGGCATGTGGCCTGGTACGGTTCAGAAGGGGGTGCTCTCGCCCCCCCTTCTTTTCCTGCAGCCTGCCAGGTTGCGTGCTCAGATAAGGATCTGGTACGGATTTTGGGGGGACCCCTACGCCATTTTTTTTTTAATTTTTGGTTCAGGGTTCCCTTTAATATTCATACCAGACCCAAAGGGCCTGGTAATGGACTGGGGGTGGGGAACCCATGACGGTTTTTTCAATGGGTTTTATCTATATTGCCGGGACCCGACAATTAATTACAGCCACAATCAGTTTTAAATTACCTTCTCCCTTTAGAAATGTCATTTTGCTGTGGTACTGTTCTAAACATGGGAAAACCACTTTACAGGCATACCTATAGACACCCCCAGGGCACGAGATTTAAAGGAATATTTCATTTTTATTGTTTTACTTTAGGCATTATTAAAATTACTGCTCCCGAAAAAACTACCGTTTTTAAAACTTTTTTTTTGCATCAATACATGTCCCCTGGGGCAGGACCCAGGTCCCCAAACACTTTTGATGACAATAACTTGCATATAAGCCTTTAAAATGAGCACTTTGAGTCCCATAGACTTTAACGGTGTTCGTTTGTTCGTCCAAATTTTTTGCCAGTTCGCAGGCTCTGGTGCGAACATCAAGTTCGGCTCATCCTTAATTTACAGGCTTCTATAAAAGAAATAAAAATATAAAATAAATTCATCCACATATTTTACTGCAAAAAGCGAGCAGCATTTAATGAGCCAGAACTTTAATTCCCACCTGGTCAAGTTGGCATAGGAAATACATAAGACACCCTTTTAGTGTTGTTTTTTCTTCCCAGTAATATGCATGTATGCCACTAGCATAGGGCTAGTGATAGTGTGGTCATCAGTAGAGGGATTTGGAAGGGAGGGAGGAAGGAAGGAAGGAGGTGGTGTCTATGCACCAAAAGGACACTAGCAAAAATGAGGCTTGCTTGGAGTGGGAGGGGGATATGCTAGGGCTGTTCTTTGTCTGCCAGGGTCCAATCACCTGAGATACTAATATAAAGACACTAATAAAAAGGAGTGCAAGTAAGGAGTCCCGGGGCTCATAAAATATAAAGCACCAAAGCTTTCATGTGCTTCAGCAGGTATTTTTTTGGGGAAAGGTAACCTTTTGTGATTGGATTCAATCTGCAGTTCTGATTTATTAACACCACAGGCTGATGCTTGTGGTGTAGTGTTTACTGTAAAATTATGCTAAATGGAGCACAATTATCGTCAAAAGGTAAGAGTGGGAGGAGCAAAGTCTTATATCATCTGCACAGAAAGTAGCTTTATCACTAACTGTAAATCATGTCACTTAACACTTTCACCATGCAGAGACCTTCATGAAACGTACATTTGAGCTGATAATTAAAGTTCAAACACGAACAACCTATGTTTTCTAACGAGCAACCAGTGTTTTTTGCCTTAACATGCAACAGATTTATGCAATTAGTGTAATAATATATATGCGCTCGGCATCGTCTCTTATGTTAAACTGCCACATAAAAAAAATAAAATAATAATAATAATAATGATGCAGGAAGACTTACTGTTTTTTGCTCAACCATTTTTAACTGAGGACTAGCTGTAATTGCTGCAGTTTGGCGGTTACTGTTTGCGAGTGCTAACTGCAAGTTTCTGCCAATCACTTCTGACAAAGGGGTACTCTGTATTTTATTCTTCTGGTTGAGACCACCTGGAGTTTCCAAAGCTGCCAAAGCATCCTGTTTAGATTTAAACAAAACACATTTTTATCTAAAACCAACATTAATTTTAAACTGGAATGTTTATGTGCATAAAAAGTTTCAGCAGAGCTAAAATTTTAAATGAAGCCAAGATTTTTTTAAAATTAAGTTAAAAAGGTAATCAGCTGGTAACATACAGAAAAAAAAAAATACTGAAAACAATTAAAATAGAGAGCAAGACATGTAGACCTGAAATATGGAAAGTATCTAGTTTCTAATGTTTTGCTGAAATTCAGGAAAACATGTGATTCACCCCCAAACAGAAATATCTGGCATGTCTGGATATCGAAGAGCATGTGATCGTACTGAGCCAATCACCAAGTAGTAGCACTGTTACTTGGGGAGAATCAATGGCCTTTAAAGACTTGAGTAACTCAGGGCAGCTTCTTCTTGCACAGCCATCAGCAGCATCAAGAAGAGAGCCACCATCGCTAGCATTATCCAGCAGCAGTGGAATTGTGGAGAGGACTAGAGACAATTGCAGGTGTATAGTAGGCACTCCTCAGCTTCTGGGATCCTCTTGAAACATTGCAGCAGTATCCTGTCACCAGCACCAGGACCTGCACCTACACAGCTGACTCCTTCCGAGCCTTCCCTGAACTTTTGTTTTTGGCTTCTATGACCGGCATTAGGTGTATGGTTCTAGAGAGATTTAATGTTAATGCTGCAGCAAATGTATGGACTGGAGAGTATAATCATTTTGGAAGCGGTGTGGAATACTGTATAAAGCTTATGCGGACCCAATTATTAATTTAAAGGGGTCTGCACATCTGGTGAGTGCATTCACTTTTGGGGTGTGATTACTGGTGGAAAGTTTGCAGATGTATTATAGTTTGCCTTAATGTGAACAACAATCATGGTGAAGGCACGAAGGAGACACATTATAACAAAACAGTTTGTTTGGCATTTAAAGCAATATTATTTGGGACTTAAAAGCAAGAATATGGACTTTGTTATGCAATTTGGTTCACATTTGTGTAAATTATTCTTTTAGTGCGCTATATTTTGGTCCAGAATGTTTTATTTGGCTCTTGTGGCAGAACATATTCTGATGTTATCACACATGTATAGTTATACCATAACATCCTCTCATGTTGGTTCGTATATAAAAAAGGGCAAAGCACAAGTTCATGTTAACGTTCTGTAATCTTTGGTTAGCCTTACTGCTTGGCAGTTAATTGTATGACATTTGCTAGCGATAGAGGAGTGATCACATGAACCCACATGTTGTGCATTCTGCACTGTGCATGATGCTATCTGCAACAATGCAAGACAAAACCAAACAGTCTTGATAATTCAAAATCTAAAATAGATTCAAAACAAAATGCAGTAAGTCAATTGTTATATGAAATTGTAAAAAAAAAAAAAATGCATAAACATGATATGTTTTATAATCTGTCATCGCACACAGTTACCTAAATTAATCAACAAAATAGCTCACAAGAACTACAAATCATCAGAGAAACCCTGCTATGGTGTTAAAAGTGTTAACATAACATTGTGCCAGCACCATAAAATGCTTACCGTTAGCCTCCTACAACTTATTTAATAAAAACAAAAAAAAGTAAAAGAGCAACATATGAGTTCTGATTAGAAGATTGGGTTACTGCATTATTCCTGTATTAACCCCCTCCCGCTGACCGTACACATATACGGGCCTCATGGAAGTGGGTCTTTTTCTGTGGGGCCGCATATATGCGTATCTCTCTTTGTGCGGGGAGCATGCTGCACAGCACGCTTTCAGCACAAAGACTGGGCTCTCACCAAGAGCCTTGGCTCGCGTACCAAGAATCGGGATCCAGGACTCACAGTTGGCTATTGGCCATCACAGTGATCAGTCACTGTGAACCCGCTCCTGTGTTTACTTCCTTTTTTGAATGGAAAGGAAGATATACTGCATCTTCTTCTCCTTGCAGAAGATGAAGCTGTAAATAAATTAAAAGAAAAAAAAAATAGACAAAATAAGATCCAAGATTTGCCAGGGTTGGTATTAGGGTCAAAAGGTCACGGTCAGCATATTTAGAGTAGAATTTTTTTTTCATTTTTTAAATTAGTAATAGTGTCAATGCCAGTGTGTTTTGGGCAGGATAAAAAAAAAAAAAATTAGCAAAATGCGCACCATTGTTTTTGGGCCCTACTATGGGTACAAACAACATACACATGTGGCAACGCTGCGATTGTTAGGAGAATTTATTTTGGGTTGTTCTTTGGTGGTAAAATTATGGTAATGGCAAGAAACATACAGCTATATTTAAAAAAAAAATGTGTTTCTTTTTTTTTTTTTGGGACAGTTTTCCTTTACTAAAAAAATAATAATAAAATAATAATAATAATAATAATAATAATTATAATTAGGAGGTATCCGTTACAATTTACCACCAAAAGAAATCCCAATTTGTCCTGAAAAAAACAAAACAAAAACAAGATATAATCAGCCTGGATACACAAAGTAGTTGCGCTGATATAGTTTTACTAACATGTCAAAGTTGCAAAATTGTGCTTATGCACTAACATTTGTTTTACCCTTAGGCGGGAAGGGGTTGAACCATCTGCCTGATCAATAATGGGCAATGCAACAAGTGCACATTGGGCCATGGAGACAGATCTTTTCACTACAGCCTTAAAGCATGCCTCTTCTACAGGGTAGTAGCAGCGCACAAGGTACATCAAAAGATTTTTAAAAAATGATGTAAGCCAAACCTTAACATCAAACGTTGGCTTGAAAAGTTTATCTCTGCATAGAAATTTTGAAGGCGTGTCAAGATGAAGGGATGGCTCCCTCTTTGGTAATTTAACTTCACCACCAGGAGTTGGAATCTTTTTGCTGTGCCTTGAGAGTACAGACTGGAATGCCTTGCTCTGGAATCGATTCATATCTAATGGGGTCACTGCAGATTTCTTCAGGGCTTCTGGACAATTAGTGACGGGACGGTCCGGTGTATCCAATGATGGTCTTGCCACTATTGGCCTATATGTCTGACTTACAAAACTCTCTTCTTTATCTGAAAAATATGAAATGTTTTAAACAGTAAACAAAAGGCTTTCCTGGAAAAATCAGCCCTTCCAGTCTTCAAGGAAGCTAATAAGCCCATAAGAAGCTACAGAAGAACCCCGATCTTGCTGTGTACCATAGCTATTCAGTAAGTTTAAAGTGGTTGTAAACCCTTACACATAGCCTGTGAAGTGACTGGCCTCAGGTGATACACAGATGAAACAAATCCCCCTACATAAGTTTTACCTGTCTCGCTACAGTCTTCTCTACATCCTTTTAACGTTCAGAATTTTAAAGCTTTTCTGAGAATTAAACAAACAAAAAAAGGAACAGAGACCTGAAGTTACACTCTGCAGAGCTCAGAGTGCTGATTGGAGGGAAGAGAGACACCCTTCTCAAAACAGCAACAGAACTGAGGCTGTCAATCCACTGGAGGTCACTGTCACCTGTCTCATGGTGGTCAGAAGTGACTAATGCAGATAAAAGAAACAAGGTAGCAGACAGAAATTACACTCAGTGCTGTTAATTGAGACAAGTACACAATATAGAGGGTCATGCTTTCTTCATATACCATGTCTGAAGTTTACAACCACTTTAAATTACTAGGTTTTACCTGCAGGTGGCACTGCAGATTAAACCTAAAACGTGGCTCATGGCCCTTTTAAAGTGGGGCAAGAAAGAATACTAAAAAATTCCTTCATGAAAAACTACTTTTAGGCTTGCTCTATCATGTTAATAAGCTAATTTTTATTATCATAGTAAGAATAAATAACTACCAACCATCAACACTGGTGTTCTCCACAAGAAACTGGCTCTCATCTACTTTTTTGCCAGTTCTGGCGCACTGTAGGAGCCAGGCCATAGTCACAGCAGGTAAATTCCACTTCTTTGCTGCTTCATATTTGGAGCCCTCAGGCTCTCGAAGCACAAGATGAGTGCTGGCATACATTCCTTTTTTCGGATTGGCCTTTCTTACGAAAAATTCTTGGACTCTGCAACATTTAAAATGCCCAAAATTAAACCATAGCTAATGAAAGTGGATATTAAAAATAAAAGTAAAAAAAACAAACAAAAAACAAAACAAAAACAAAACACCTCAAAACAGTGAAATGTTACACCAAATTCAGAAAAACAAAAAAAAAAGTTAGTTAAATGGTATACAGTTGATATAAAATGTCTACACACCTCTGTTAAAATGTCAGGTTTCTGTGATGTAAAAAAATGACAAAGATAAATCATTTCAAAACTTTTTTCACCTTTGTGACCTATAAATTGTACAACTCAGTTGAACAACAAACTGAAATCTTTTTTTAGGTGGAGGGAAGTAAAAAAATAAAAAAAATAAAATTATTATTATTATTATTATTATTATTATTATTATTATTATTATGGTTGCATAAGTGTGCACACCCTTCAAACTAATACTTTGTTGAAGCACCTTTTGATTTTATTACAGCACTCAGTCTTCTTGGGTATGAGTCTATCAGCATTGCAAATCTTGACTTTTCTTTGCAAAAACTACAAATCTGTCAGATTGCGAGGGCATCTGCTGTGCACAGCACTCTTCAGATCACCCCAGATATGGGATTCGGGTCTGGGCTGTGGCTGGGCCATTCCAAAACTTTAATCTTCTTCTGGTGAAGCCATTCCTTTGTTGGTTTGGATGTATGCTTTGGGTCATTGTCATGCTGAAAGACGAAGTTCCTCTTCATGTTCAGCTTTCTAGCAGAAGCTTGAAGGTTTTGTACAAATATTGACTGGTATTTGGAACTGTTCATAATCTCCCTCTACCTAGACTAAGGCCCCTGTTCCAGATGAAGAAAAACAGCCCCAAAGCATGATGCTGCCACCACCATGCTTCACGGTGGGTATAGTGTTCTTTTGGCGATGTGCAGTGTTGTTTTTGTGCCTAAACATATCTTTTGGAATTATGGCCAAAAAGATCAACTTTGGTTTCATCAGACCAGAACACATTTTCCCACATGCTTTTGGGAGACTTCAGATGTGTTTTTGCAAAATTTAGCCTTGCTTGGATGTTTTTCTTCGTAAGAAAAGGCTTCAGTCTTGCCACTTTACCCCATAGCCCAGACATATGAAGAATACGGGAGATTTCTGTCACATGTACCACACTGCCAGTACTTGCCAGATATTTCTGCAACACTTTTAATGTTACTGTAGGCCTCTTGGCAGCCTCCCTGACCAGTTTTCTTCTCGTCTTTTCATCAATTTTGGAGGGACATCCAGTTCCTGGTAATGTCACTGTTGTGGCACATTGTCTCCACTTGATGACTGTCTTCACTGTGTTCCATGGTATATCTAAATGCCTTGGAAATTCTTTTGTACCCTTCTCCTGATACCTTTTAACAATGAGATCCCTCTGATGTTTTGGAAGCGCTCTGCGGGCCATGGAGCCCGAAAAAAGCCGAGAACACTCGGGTATGTGTATCTCGGCTCCGACGAATCCCTGCAGTCTCGGCGCCATATTTGAATCTACCCACGGCTGTGTATGTCGGCGGCGACCGCGGCAATTGCCGCGATCGTTCCGATGACACAAAATCAGCGGGGATCGGCCTATAACACGCACCCACGATTTTCCCCCGATTTTCAGGGGAAAAAAGTGTGTGTTATATGCCGATAAATACGGTACTTTGTCTCCTCTGCATTAAAGTCTTTACTTGCTCTGTAGTACCTTGTACAGTGAGCTACATATGCGCAGCTCATGGTACAAATTCGGCAATGCTGAATCTGACTGAACTCCCACGCATGCACGTTCATATTTTTAGCCCCGCCCAAGTGCATTACTTTACATTTTCAACATTAAACTTCATTTGCCATGTAGTTGCCCACCCTTCTATTTTAAAGGAGGTCTTCCTGTAAGGTTTCTATATCCTGCTGTGAAGTTATTTCCCTGCTTAGCTTTATATCATCAGCAAACACTAAAATGTAGCTATTTATACCGACCTTTATATCATTTTATAAATAAATTAAATAGAATGGGTCCCAGGACAGAGCCCTGGGGTACCACACTTACCACTCCGAGTGCTCGCTATTTATCCCCACTTTTTGGATGTGCCCCTGTAACCAGTTTTCTATCCAGGTACACACTATTTTCCATGCCAACAAACCACAGTTTGTAAAATTAACCACTTAAATACAGAGCACCTTCACCCCCTTCCTGCCCAGGCCAATTTTCAGTGCTGTCACATTTTGAATAAAAATTGCGCGATCATGCAACACCAAACAACGTTTTTATCATTTTTTTTCCACACAAATAGAGCTTTCTTTTGGTGTTATTTGATCACTTTTTTTGTTTATTTTTTTTAAATAAAAAAAAAAGAAGAAAATTTAGAAAAAAAAAAAGTTGTTGTTAAAATTTTGTAAAGGAGTAAGTTTTCTCCTTCACCGACGAGCATTGATGAGGCTGCACTGATGAGGTGGCACTAACATGCCGTACTGATGGGCAATGATAGATGGCACTGATGAGGAAGCACAGACAGGCATTACTGATGGGCACCGATTAGCATCCCTAATGGGTACCGATTGGCATTTTTGATGGGTCTGCACTGATAATGAATGCGCCGATTATCAGCGCAGACCCCCCGTCAGGAGAGCCCTGATTAGCTAGCTTCTACTCGCGCCTTGTCAGCATGAATAGAGGAAAAGCCAATAAAACGGCACTTCCTAGTTACAATGTGACAAGCTGTGATTGGACACAGCTGATCACATGGTAAAGAGCCTACGTCATAGGCTCTTTACCAGGCTCAGAGATGCGGTATGTCAGAGCGACACACCGCACTACCGATCGCCGAGGGAGCGGCTTATCCTGCTGAACGTCATGACAGAATTATGAGAGCTGCCATGACATGTCAGTAAATGTACAAGCAGCTGCTTAAAAATCTGATCGTACAGAATGAGCTAGAACAAGTATGTAGCCCATGAAGACTGAAATTCTTAACCCGATGTGACACAAAAAAGCAGTGAAGCTGAGATCTGGATGTAATGTGCTTACAAACAAATCAGCATGGCAGCTCTTATATCTGTACTCATAGATTTAGTTTACTAATCAGCCTTGCAAACATTTGCTAAATAAAAAAATGCAATATATACGATTTAACAGAAGAAAATTATCTATACACATTTTTAGCTCAGAGGTAATTAAGAAAATATAAACAAGGCGCATGTGCAGCTCTCGGACATGGCGGATGTGGATCCCGTCTACTCTCCAGACCCCGTACCACTTCAATCTTGCTCCATTCGCCACGGGGGTAAGCTTAAACACTCCCTACATGCCTACAGCACTCCATGGGTAAAACTGGCCAGCAAAAACACTGCTACAGGCCGCTACTAGACCTGCGCTACCAGATCGCGATGGACAAATACCATACTAGGCTGCAATCCCCAGCCTTGTCTACGCCCGCGGACCTGTTTGCTGCTATAGACCCTTTGTTGGGGACCGAGGACACAGATAGCGGCACATCCCTCACTCAAGACACTCCTGCAATGTCCCCTCAAGCCCCGCAGGCTGTTTTAACCCCTGAGTTGCTGGGTGTGAAGCTTCAGGCTTTCCTCCATCAAATGACACGCAACTTTGCTGCGGAGGTAGGTAAGCTTTCCCAGGAATTGAGAGGGGAAATTGCTCATATAGGGGAAAGAGCCAATGCATTAGAGACCAAGTTTGACAATCTCGTCCATTATGTCCAGGAATTGGAGGAATCCTCCTCACTGAAACACTCAGTATCTGTACTCAGTACTGTATCTCAGCTCCAGTTACAACAGGAGGACCTGGAAAACAGGGAAAAGGATGTCAGAACTTACGATTCCGTGTATACCAGAGAATGTGGGAGATAACGCCCTGCGACCATACTTGCTGGGTCTTTTCAACACCCTGGCCCCAAATATTGCGGACATAGACTGGAGATTGGACAGGGCTCACAGGTCCCTGGGTCCCAAACTGCCCTCTGGAGCTACACCTAGAGATGTCATAGTACGCTTCCATTTTTATGACAGCAAGGAGGCTCTGACCCTCGACCACACGCAATAAATCATCCACTGAGTAAAAAGGGGCAAAAATTCAGATCTACAATGATTTGTCTCCAATAACCCTGGCTAAACGCAGAAACCTCTGTCCAATCACCTCATCTACAAAACCATCGCATCACATATTTCTGGGGTTTTCCGTTCCGCTTGATTGTTCCCCGAGAAGGTTCACAACACTGTCTTCGCGACTTACACAAAGGAGAATCATTCATAAAAACTTGAGACTGCCTCCTCTGCCGGAAGATTTTCTGCTCCCACCTGCTGCCTTGTCTAGCCGTATGGCTCCTACTACACCTACCCGGATCTGGACCCCGGTCCAAAATAAAGCAGAAGAGATCCTTTTCTACCCCTCAATGCTCTTCCAGACGTCCTCCTTGAAAAAAATGATAGCCACAGCTGGCTCAACTCTATAGGCAGGCTTGCCTTTACCTTTGTGACCGATCATCTTTGGTTCTGTTTTTGATCTGGACACTAGGTTGAATAGTTCTCCAAACACTGGAGATACTACCACGCATACCCATGGGGTACAGTTTATTTTTCTCTCTTTCTTTTGCTTTTTCATGCTCAAAGTTCAATTTTTTTCCCCGCAACAAGATACCAGTAAGAAACGAACATACATACATCCTTTGTTTTGCTTTGTTGTTTCTTCCAGACACTACGCAGATCTCCATCTGATGGGAGTCGCCAAGTGGCCCAGAACTGTCCAAGACCCCGGTCTCGGACTCCTGAGTAGCACCTGCTTCTCAGGCATTATGACTTTGGTTTTTCTTTTATTTTTCTTCAGACCCCTACTGGGTCCCCCCATTGATTTTTTTTTTTTTACGCTTATTTTTATTTCTGTTCCTAGGGCTGTTTTTGATAGATATACTCGTACACCAGCATTGGGCATTTTACCAGATAAATGAACTACAGGTTTCTTGGTTCACTGTCTCAATAAGCAGAATTACTGTTGATATACTATGGCGTTAAGAATAGTCTCCCATAATGTTAAGGGCCTGAATTCCATCCAGAAACGATGGTTTCCCCTGAAGACTTTAGGAGGTCTGGTGCAGATATTGTGATGATACAGGAGACCCACTTCCGAGCTGGGGGTTCGATGAAATTTGCATCAAAACATTTTTCTAGTTCCTATGTGGCCTCTGACCCCTCTGGCAAGGCTGGAGTAGCTATACTTATTAAAAAGTCTTGCCCTATTAGGGTAAAGGATAAGTACATCGACCCCCACAGGAGGTTTGTTATCCTGGTATGTGAATACATGTCATCTACGCTCACGTTGGTAAATGTATATGCACCCAATTCTTTACAAACTTTTTCTAGATGAGTTATTTTGTCGGATACAACGTTACTCTCAACCAGGTCCCATCGACTGTTCGATGCCTGCAGAATTAAACATCCAACACATAGGCAATACACCTTTTATTCCATGGCCCACAAAATGTACTCTAGATTAGATCCCCATGCAGTAGATTCTAATATCTCACCCATTACGTAGTCGGATCACGCCCCTATCTCATTAGATCTTTCACTGCAACACCCTACCTCTAAGACTAGTCACTGGCGGCTTAATGAACACCTTAACTCCACACCTGTCAGAGAGAGATTGGTCGGAGAATTGGGTGAATTGTTTCAGCTCAATGTGGGCTCGGAACAAAAGGTGTCGACTCTTTGCTAGGCTCACAAGGCCTGCTTCCGCGGCTTCTGCATTGCAGAGGGCTCTTGCCTAAAGAAAGATAGCGAGAGTCGTCGGATATCTTTACTAGCTGACCTGAAGTACGCGGAGCGTGGTCTTGTGGGCTCTCCAATGGTCGAAGGCCATCGTAGGGTAGTAACGCTGCGTAATCAGCTGAAATCCTTAGCCTACAGCAAGACAGCAAAATCCCTTATGTGGGCTAAACAAAAATGTTATGAATTGTCTAACAAGCCACACAGAATGTTAGTTAATAAGCTTCGCCCGCGCCCTTTCCATTCCTTCCCTGAACTTTTAATTCAAAACGATGGCACGCCTACCCACTGCCCTCAAACTAGGACTAAAACTTTTGGGGACTTTTGTAAAGAGCTTTATAACGGTCTTACCCCTGAAAAACATTTTAATTTTACACAGGATAAATTTGACCAGTTTGTCGAAGACCTCTCTTTACCTAAACTGACATCTTCAGACCTTGAGAAACTCAACGCCCCTGTCTCCTCCGAGGAACAACAAAAATAGTTAAAGACCTCCCTTTACATAAGTCCCCAGGCCCAGATGGCCTCACATACCTTTACTATAAGACTTTTCTGCCTATTTTAATGCCACATATGTTGAATTTATTTAGTTCATTATTACAAGGTAATACCCCACACTCTAAGTTTACTCACTCTTACATATTGTGATAACTAAACCAGAAAAGGACCCCTCTATTGCTGACAACTATAGGCCTAGAGCCCTATTAAACTCTGACCATAAGATATTTACCAAAATCCTGTCGTCTAGGCTATCCCAACTTATACCTAAACTGGTCAATAGGGACCAGGTGGGTTTTGTGCCATCTGGACACGCTGGGGATAACACAAGGCGCACTATAGATCTGATAGACTTATTGAACAAATTCCCACGTCCAGCTCTTATATTGAGTTTAGATGCCCAGAAGGTATTCGATTGCCTAGGCTGGCCTTATATGTTTTCTACGCTTTTGTGATTTGGGTTTGAGGGTCCATTCTTTAAAGCTATACAGGCCTTGTACACTCACACATCTGCTCAGGTACAGATGGCCTCATTTTTATCCCCCCGTTTTCCTATGTCAAATGGCACCAGACAGGGGTGCCCTTTGTACCCTCTCCTTTTCATCCTCTATCTGGAGGCCCTGGCGGAAGCAATAAGATGTCATCCTGACATTAGAGGGGTACTAATGAGACAGCGAGAGTACAAGTTATCCCTCTTTGCTGATATTTTTTTAACTTTGACAAACCCCATCATCTCACTTTCTTCCCTACACACCCCTCCTACATACATTTGCGTCCATATCAGGTTATAAAATTAATACTGCCAAAACTGAAGCTCTCCCTTTACACGTATCACCAGAAGCTTTGGTGCAACTAAAGCATACATATCCCTACAAATGGTGTCCCCAATCCCTTACATACCAGTGTATCAAGCTTACCTTCTCATAGTCTAGTATATATTCCACTAACTTCCCCCCTTTGTTCCAGGACATATACCGGTGCCTTAACCAATGGGCTACATACCCTAGAACTATGCTAGGTAGAATAAAGGTTCTGAAAACGTCAGAGTTGCCACGGTTACTGTACCTTTTTGAAACCCTACCGGTTGCTGTACCTATTAACCAACTTAAAGTCCTCCATAGAGGTTTTTTGAAATTTATATGGAATAATAAGACACACAGGATTGCCAGCTCAGTGGTTTTTGCTCTAAAAACTCGGGGAGGTTTAGGAGCCCCTGATATCATCAAGTATTACTATGCCTCTCACCTCATGGCTGTGGTCTCCTGGTCTGGTCAGGTGGCTCCAAACCGGTGGTCAGAGATTGAGCAGGGCGCCATATATCCGGTGCACCCTCTTTAGTATGGTCTCCTTCCCTAGTTACTGATCCTGTATTAAAGCGTATGTGCTTAGAACCGATGTTATTTACCCAGTCCATGTGGTCTAGGTGTGTGTTGAAATACTCTCTCTCCTCACCATGCCCTCCTCTATCTAATATACTGTTGAACCCGGCTCTACTAGATAGTCTGTCCTTTGGACACTTGTTGCCCTGGATGCAAAACATACATACACCCCGTTACTCGCAAACTTCATACTTTTGGAGACACTACAAGGTAAATTTTCCATCCCTCAAAGCTTATTCTATTTTTACCTTCAAGCTAGACATTTTTTTCACTCATTATCTCCGTCTCTCACCCTGCATATACCCACCCCTTTTGAACACCTATGTGCTGAGGGTCCACACCAACTGCATTTAATATCTTCCATATACCACATTCTGCATGACTTATACATGCGTAAATAGAATGTGTTATTGGGACGTAAAATTCCAATGCAACTATGGGCAAAAATCTGGTCATCGACTTTTAAAGCCCCATACACACTATCAGTTTTTCTGCTGACTTAGTCCTTCAGATTTACCAAAACCATGTAGTGCAAGGGCCTGCCTGATTGCATACCCATTGAAACTCCTAAGGTTTGACCTCATATTATATGGTTTTGGTAAATCTGAAGGACTAACTCAGCAGAAAAACCGATAGTGTGTATGGGGCTTAAGTCCTCCAAGTGTGCGGTTCAGAGGGAAACTGCGGTGAAGATCTTAATGTTTTAGTACAGAACACCTGAGCATATTCACCATATAAATCCCACTCTTTCAGCTAAGTGTTGGAGGTGTGGTGGGGAGAAAAGGCACACACACTATTATATTTTTTGGACCTGTTCACTTCTACAGACATTTTGGTTAGAGGTTATGCAAACGCTTCAAAATGTAGTGGGCCTACCACTCCCCTTAGACCCTATCCACTATTTGTTAGGACTCCCTTTTCCAGGTGTTTCTAAATCAAATTAAACGTCTGATCTCCTACATTCTTTTAGCAGCCAAGAGGGCTATACCGTTGTGTTGGCTGTCCACTACCCCTCCCTCCCACCTACAATTCCTGCAACTTACAGCAGAGGTCAGAAGGATGGAGTTTCTCACTGCCACAGTTCATGACATGGTCCCTCAGTTTAACAAAATTTGGGAGCCCTGGGATCAATCGAAATATGGCGACCATTTAAGTTGAATAATTTGCTGTTTGTTGAAGAGTGTATAAGTCTTTTTTCTATATGCTTTTCTTTTATATTGCTCTCCTGTAGGTCCCTCCATTATGACCCGATACCTACGTATATATGCCCTATGCTGTGCGTCTTGGCCCTATGTTAATCTTTACTGTGTTTTAACAAAATGAGAATGTTATGTTGATGCTCCATGACTATATGTTTGGATATACATCATGTGATGTAACTGTTATATTTGTACTGTTTTTCATTTTTTTGAACTAATAAAAATACAATTAAAAAAAAAAAAAAAAAAAAAAAAAGAAAATATAAACAAACACACCACACATCTCTTTTATTGTGAAAACACTACACCTCTGACAATGAAAATATACTAACAGGGCCAGTGAAGCATATGGCTCTCACAGAATGCACAGGATGCTAAGGCCTCATGCACACAGGCTGTTAAAATAACGTTATGAAAACGCCAGTATCTTTGCAGTGATTTTTTTTAACTTTTTTCAGCGTTTTTTAGCATTTTGCCGCCTTAGCGGTTTTTTTTTTTCCAAATTTTTTTTTTAATGGATCAAAAACGTTAAAAAACGTTGGTGAATGACGTTTTTGAGCGTTTATCAGCGTAAAAAAAACAGCTGAAAAAGTCTCTCAGAACCCACTGGTCCTGGGTTTTTTTTACAGCTCAAAAACACCTATGCCATTTGCAGCTCAAAAATGCCTAGGTGGGCATGAAGCAATAGACCAACATAAACAGGCCTTTTTAAGCTGCAAAAAAAAGCTCAAAAAAGCAGCTGTAAAAACGTCCGTGTGCATGAGGCCTAAAATTCAAAATAAACACAACACTGGCACATTTATTTATAATGGTAAGCAACAACCACAAGACACTTACTTGGCTCCAAGAAGACCTGCTAGGTAGACTAAGGAATCCCTTTCGGCTCCCATAAACTGACTGACAGACAGGACACAGGCTTTCAGAGGCGCGCTACCTTCTAGATAGGTCACTGGCGTGAAGAGAGCATTAGATTGAGGATCCAAAAGATTTTCTTGTTCTATACACATTCCCTGGAAGATGAAACAGATCACACATTATAAAAAAAGTGTTGTGGACTGAAGAATTATCTAAATATTAACCACTTGCCACCCAGGGCAATTCTGACATTTTTCTCCTACATGTAAAAATTATAATATTTTTGCTAGAAAATGACACAGAACCCCAAACATGTTTTTTAGCAGAGACCCTAGAGAATAAGATGGCGGTCGTTGCAACTTTTTATCTCACACAGTATTTGTGCAGCATTTCTTCAAACTTTTTTATTTGGGGAAAAAAAAAAAAACACAGTTTCATGCATTAAAATAAATAAATTAATTAATTAATTAATTAATTTAAAAAAACAAAAAAAAAAACCCAGTAAAGTTAGCCAATTTTTTTGTATAATGCAAAAGATGTTACACCGAGTAAATAGATGCCCAACATGTCACGCTTCAAAATTGCACATGCTCCTGGAATGGCGCCAAACTTCGGGACTTAAAAATTCCTATAGGCACGGTTTTAAAGTTTTTTACAGGTTACACGTTTTGAGTTACAGAGGAGGTCTAGTGCTAGAATTATTGCTCTCCCGCCAACGTTCGCGGCAATACCTAACATGTGTTGTTTCAATGCCGTTTACATACGTAGGCAAGGCTTAATTTTGCGTTTGCATCTGTGAGCGAGCACGCGGAGACAGGGGGCGCTTTAATTTTTTTTGATCCCTTTTATTCCTATTACAAGGTCCGCGACGTCAAATGACGTTACGTGGGCGGCAAGAGGTTAAACAGAATCACTTGGATACCGGTCAATAACAACCGGCTGTCAGCAACAAAAGTTAACTAAATTCTTAGTATATCAAATAACTTTAAGAGTAATTTCACCTTTGTTTAAAAAAAAAAACATTCCCCTCTGGGTGATCTATGTATAATGCAGGGATTATCACAACCTTAGTTGCAGATTCCTACCTTTTGTTATTCTGAAGAAATCCCCGTTTGTTCCTCTATGCCTCTGTGCTTATTGAGTCTAAAGGGAGTCGTTTCATAATTAACAGCTATGTAGCTGCAGAGCACTAAAAATCTGCTGGGCCTGCATCCCTTTAGACATGTTCGTATTGGGAGTATCTCACCAAAAATGAAATTTTTGTTGCAGGGGATGCCTGAATTCTGACTTGTAGCACAAGTATACTTCTGGGAAAATTTATGAGCCAATCACACAAGCAGGAAATTATGTTTCTGGGGTGTGTTCAGTACACACATTCTGTGTACAGGACAACTCCAAGTAGCCATATTGCAAAGCATTTTCAGAAAATTACAGCGGCTGCAGATTGAAAGGTAATTTTTAATAACATTCAATTACAATATGATTTGTGTCTTAATTGTATAAGCTATATTATTTTTTTCTTTATTTGCCATTTTTTTTTTCCCCCACGAAAGTGGATTTACCCTTTAAAATTGAATAGAGAACTCCTACAGTATATACATTTACCATCAACAGCAGCAGGTAAGAAAAAGGAAAAAAAAAAAAAAAAGAAGGAAGTCTCAGTTCACACTGGAACCAGATCACATAGGAGCAGTGGCATGTCCCTGTTCCTTGTTTCAGGGCCGAATCTATGCCTGAATTCAGCCCAAAGACGCACAGCGTTTCTGTGCAGTGCGCTCCGCAGCCGCAACGGAGATATGTGAACCGGCTCCATAGGGAGCGAGTCACATTCTCCTGCTATGCGAATTGGATGCAGAGAAACCCGCATCTAATTCGCACAGGTGTGAACCCAGCCTTAAATAAAAATAAAAGAAACTGTCTTCAGTTACAAATCCACTAAAATAGTTCTAAAACCTTAAGGCATTCTCTGCATAATGGGTAAAAAAACCTTCTGTGTTCAGAATCCCCTCCCCAGGCCCCCACCCCCACCCCTCCTTATACCTACCTGAGCCCGATTTCGATGCAGCGCTGTGCATAAGAGCAGTGGCTCTCTCCTCTCAGGGCAGATCGATAAAAGCCAGAGCCATTGGCTTCTGCTGCTGTCAATCAAATCCTATGACGAGGGAGCAGGGGGCAGAGCAAAGCCCTGTTATATGTGCATATGGATGCAGGCAGCGGGGCTCGGGAGCGGGTCTGCTCAAGTACCCCCTAGGAAGCAGCTGGCTGGGGGGGCTGCTCTGTGCAAAGCCATTAAAAGGTGGGGGGAGAATAGAGCAGATGTCACAGCCTAAAATTCGAGGTGGAAGCCTCCTTTGTGAGTGTATCTGGGTTCAGGGGATTTTGAAACACATTTCTTGAAGAAAAAAAATGATTTGTGCAATGTCAAATATACCAAGAATCAAGCATAAATCTTTGTCAACAGTCTGGCTGGATGAATTAAAAAAAATACTTTGTATAGTACTGATGACTCCTAGAGTGAACATTTTGGGGCAGAAAAAAAAAAAAAAAAAGTAAAAAACCAAAAACACACACACACGAAAAACCGACAAAAGAAAAAAACACCTACCCACCTAGCGCGTTTGTGATGTCCTTCCTAAAAATAATCATGGGAGCATTAGGATAGCAAAGTTTCTTACCAGCCAAGCATTGGTGACAACTTCTCCGACAGTAGCCTCCACCTCACAGCCCAGTAAAGGCACCACGGCATAATCAGCAATGGCTCTCTTATGGGTGGAGAGCACTTTACCAGCATTTGTTTTAATGATCTCTATGACACAAGCCTCATCTTCTTCAACAAAGCCCAACACCAGGAAGGACTTCCTGCTAAACAATCCACCCTCAATGATAGTGGAAGTTTCCCCCAGGCCACTCTGGCTGGGAAAAGAGGGCATGTCATCCTGCAGGGTTATCTGGGAGAAGTTGCTTTGCTTGGTCAGCCCTGGATTCTCTGGTTGAACTAGAGAAAAAAAAAAGAAGTTAAATTCCTAGAATACTAGTAAGTATAAAACATACAGTATTCTTTTCTAAAAGAAAATTCTATGCATCTCACCAAATGTGGAATCATTTTCGGCATACTGAGATAGCAGGTCTTCATCAGCTTGATAAGTTTGTGTGAGGTTAGTTGATTTTCGAACATTGGCATTAGTACTGCTTGCCTTCCGAAGAGATGTACTGAGAACTACTTGTTGAGCAGGGGCCTGGATTTCTGCTGGCTTATAAGAAGAGTGGGAATATACCTCCTCAGGCTGCAAGGCACCCTTTGAAAAACTGTCTAGGAGCCATTTTATGGTTAATACATAAGGCCTGAAAAAATAAAAATAATAAATAAAATAAATAAAAAAGGGAGAGGGGTTTTATGCAATGTCCAATCATGCCATTTCAAGTTGGAAGGTTAGGAAGGTCAGATTAAACTAGACAATTTGTCTAACTAAGGTCAAAAAATAATTACAATTCCTATGAGCAACACAGAAATTATACATTCCCTTTCATTTTGATGTTTAATGCAAATGAAAGCAGAGCTTTCAAACGGGTCCATTAAACGTGCGCGGCACCGCATGCGCAGTAGGCACCCGGCCGTGACAGCGCCAACCGTCACAGCCGGGTGCCCATAGTAAAGATGCCGGCGAGAGAGGACACAGGGAGAAAACAGCTGGGGTGATCACACCGCTCGATTGTGGGACGGGTGAGTGGCTGTTTATTAAAAGCCAGCAGCTACAGTTTTTGTAGCTGCTGACTTAATTTTCACTTAAGAGACTAGAACTCCTCTTTAACAGGTATGTGTTATTTTTCCAAAGTAAAACATGGCATGTAGGGGAAAAAAAGCCTAAGCACAAAAGTGACCAAAAATGCAGGTATTTTTAAGAGCGAATTCACACTATTGTGGTGATCTGCATTTTGACACATCTGTAAAACTCAAGTCAGCATTTTTTTATGCATCATGTTCACACTACAATGCTGCGTTGCATCAAAATGTAACATGTATGCATTTTAATGCAACGCAGGTAAAATGTGCAACAACACAGCGCAACACACGTCATTAAATTTTGTGCCTTTACAAGCACCCTTTCCCACCAGCCATCTTTGGGGGATTGGAGAGTGAGGAGGAGAAGAGGAGTGTGTGTGGAGCAGATGCTTTCTAGTCAGCATGTCAGAATGTATTTATATTCAGTGTAAATTCAGCCTAAAGGATATGTCACAAGAGAAATGAAGCAAATGCCACTGCTGACCTGCTCATGAAAAAAGCTAGCTGTCTGGTTGTCTAAGATTTTTGTACAGATCGGACAATTACTCAAACACATGCATGCATCAAAATGAAGTCAGAACTTCTTATCTGCATACTTGTTTATGTTTATCAATTCAGAATGCATTGAAGACAGTCATCATTGCAACCAGGCACTAGAGTTTTCAGGGGTCAGCAATGGCTGCTGCACAGGCACAGTGGAGTCTTGGCATAAGGGGTGGGACTTTCATTCCCAGTTTCCCCTCACATTGTTTACAACTGTTTCTCACTGGCACTTTATCTTCCACTACTATTGAGAAAAAAAATACGCACATTAATGCCTATAAAATCATGTACTAGCCCATGCAACAATATGCACTGTAAATACATCTGTGAAAGACCACTACCAAACTAGACAGGAGTATTGAGAATTAAAGTGGTTAAACACTAAAGATTTTTTTTTAACCTTAACTCCTTCATGCCTAATCCTTTTTCTGACATTTGTTGCTTTACAAGTTAAAATCTGTATTTTTTGCTAGAAAATTATTAGATCCCCAAAAATAAAAATGGTGAGACTGTTGTAATATTTTATGTCACACTGTATTTGCACAGCGGCCTTTCAAATGCAATTTTTTTTTGGAAGAAATAGATTTTCATGAATAATAAAAAAAATAAAAAATAAAAAAAAAAAAACAAACAAACAAACACAGTAAAGTCAGCCCAATGTTTTTGTATAATGTGAAAGACGATATTATGCCGAGTAAATGGATACCTAACATGTCATGCTTTAAAATTGCGCACTCTCGAAAATCTCCATAGGTGACACTTTAAAAATTTCTACAGGTTACCAGTTCAGAGTTACAGAGAAGGTCTTGCGCTAGAATTATTGCTCTCGCTCTAATGATCACAGCGATACCTCACATGTGCTTTGTACGTGGTTTACATTCGTGGGAGCAACTTACGCATGCATTCGCTTCTGCACGCGAACACGGAGGGATAGGGCGATTTATTTTTTACATTTTTTTCTTCTTATTTTTACACATTCTCTTTAAAAAAAAATGTTTTGATCACCTTCATTTCTGTCACAAGGAATGTAAACATCCCTTGTGACAGTAATAGGCAGTGACAGGTACTCTTTGTGGAGGGATCTGGGATCTATAAGACCTCAAAATACCTACTTTGCACTTAAAAGTATTCAAAAAACTTCAAGTTTGGCAGTTTTGAATACTGTAATTTTTTAAAGTTTGGCACCTTTAGGTCTTCTATAAACGGGAAGCGATGCCATGACATTAGGGGTGCAACGGATCAAAAATCTCACGGATCGGATCGATCCTCGGATCAGAGTCACGGATCGGATCGATCCTCGGATCAGCATAAAAAAAAACAAAAACACACAAATCTTGTTACACCCACCGGAGTTTTAGATTTAAAAGCCATTTTCAACACAAAACCGAGCTTATATGCATAAATACAGTATTTGTGCATATAAGCTCAGTTTTGTGTTGAAAATGGCTTTTAAATTTAAAACTCCGGTGGGTGTAACAAGATGTCCACTTGCCCCCTTCTCACTCTATCATTATTGTACTGTGCAGGAGTGTGGGGTGTAGCAAGATGGCGGCGACGAAATGTCACTTCCTGTCGAGACAGCGGCCACTTCCGGGTGTACCAAGATGGCCGCCGCTCCGGAGCTAGGCCGAAGCCAGGGCTTTTCCTATGGCTGAGGCCCGAAAAGTGCTCCGCGGATCGCGGGGGTGCCGATCCTCGGAGGGTGATCCGTACGGATCACGGATCGGCAACGATCCGTTGCACCCCTACATGACATTGCTTCCGGGTTACTAGATCTGAGGCGCAATCAAAGCCGATTCAGACTTCGTTCGGGTCTCCAGCCAGCGGACGTGCTGACTGATCGCTTGGGCTTCCCGGTGGGACGGGAGAGCCACAGAGGGCAGCAGGGAGGAACGTCCCCTCCCGCTGCTTGTGATAACAGCCAAGCGGCTTCTTAGCAGTACTGGGGTGATGCGTGCATCTGCAGCTTTTTCAATAAATGTTTGTTTAGATTTTTTATTACTGTGCATGACTATTTAAAAATAAATACATATATAAATAGCTGGGTGTCACAAAGCCCCAGTGCTCCTCACCATTTCCCCTTTCCTTTGTGGACCATGTTGTACACGAATTGGGGCTGACACCCACCATTGGTTATTGATGGATGTATATGGGCTATTGAACTATAAATGTTTTTGGAACTGACAGCTAAAAAAAAAAAAAAAAAAAAAAAAAAAACTGTATGGAGTTGCAAAGGTCAGGAGTACAAAGAAAAATGCATGGCGCCTACAGTGAAACATGGTGGTGGCAGTGTCCTTCCGGAGTGCTGCTGGTGTCGGGGAGCTGTATTTAATTGATGAAATTCATAGATGTACTGCTCTATATTGAAAGTGAAGATGGTACCATCACTCCGTGCCCTTGGTCATCGTGCACTTTTCCAACATGACACTGATCCAAAACACACATCTAAAAGCCACTGTTGGATTTCTGAAGAACAGGGTGAAAGCGATTTAGTGGCCAAATATGTCTCCTTATCTGAACCCAAAGAAACGCCCATGGGGAATTCTGAAGAGGCAAGTTGAGCATCACTCTCCATCCAGCATCCAGGCTCCAAGGACTGGTTCACACCTATGCATTTTTTAGCGCATTTTCAGTTTTGCAGAAATACACTACAGTCCATTTAACATGGTTTCTTAGAGATGTAGTTCACATCTGTGCATTTTATGGAAAGAGCCAGGGACTTTTTTCCAGGTTTTTGGTTCCATAGACTTCAATGAATGAAAAGCATGCATTGAAGAACGCAAAATGCACCAGCAATATGCAAACTGCAACCTGCATAGATGTGAATCAGGCCTAAAAGAGGTCGTTCTTGAAGAATGGAAAAAGATAGGATGTTGCAATGCGTCGCCAACTTGTTCATTCCAGGCCTAGAAGACTTGGTGCTGTCCTTACAAATCATGGAAGTCATACAAAATAATACATGCGTCAACTAATTTGAGTAAAACTAAAGATTTTGTAATCCAAGCTATATTATTAACCTTACGTTCATGTAATGCGCTAAATAAAATCTTACTTTTCAAAAAGGGGTGTACTCATTTATGCTGAGCACTGCAAGTATAAACTCGTTTAATATTTTAATTTAAAATTAAACCTTTACAATCACGAACATTCGTATACATATTTCAACAACACACAGATTTACTTGTTTTTTTTCTTCAACTTATCAAACATTCCTATTAAAAATACAGTCTTAAGTTAGAAGAGCATTAACTCTGTAAAAAAAAAACGAGTTTTCAGAAGAGGTCTATTTTCCAGTTCTCCAAATATTCTCAAGATAGACTTACAAACCTGTGGTCTGTCTTGTTCAAAAATTGCTTTAGATCCTCATCATTTTCACCAACGATTACATGAGTCACATCACCAGTGAGCTGATTAAAACGCACTCCACCTCCACAGTTAATGAGTTTCCTCAACTTATCCAGTTTTCTTCCTCCAAAACCACACACGTATATCTGTCAACAAAATCTCAGAATTTAGAAGGCCATAGGTATAGACAGAAGCTCAATTTAAAACACATTTCTAAAACACACACACACACACACACACGTTAATCATAAAAAACCCGCTTTCAAAAAAATCCCTGTGCCCGTACAAGATGGAAAAAAGGGGAACCTGTAGTAAACAAAAAAAAATCTCCCCTCCACAGAGTCTCAGGATTACAAAAGCTCCCATTTTGCATATGACGTTTCCCAACACTAGCTACTTGCTCAGGTAGTGAAGCAAAATGGGATGACAGCGATTGAAAATATATCAGTCAACAGTTGCAGATTCATTTGCTTTTCAAAAGGTTCTTTAAGGATAAATTCACCTTTGGGAACATAATACATGTTCCACCTGATTTTAGGGTGTAACAGTGCTACAGCTGCCGCCCGCTGCCCTCTCTCCCTGTGGCAGTAGTACACACAGCTCTGTGTGTCTGAATGAACTACAAGCCCAGACAACCTTAGTTGCTGTCGGCTTGTAGTTTCTAATGAACTATCATGGTGCTGTCAAGGTGTCGGCTTACCCGTACGGGATGTACAAGCAAGCAGATACGACAGTGTGCTGGAGACCTGCATGGCATCAGCGATCAGCTCCTGCAAAAAAAATAAATAAATGCACATTTGTTTTACCTGCAAAAAAATGTGCATTTATTTTTTTAAAGTTAACTTATCCTTTAACATGGTTTCCTACAAGACAGATCATTATGGGTTGAGGGCCAGTTCACATCACAATTTCCGCATTCCGGATGCATTTCTGCGTGCATTTCTGCATGCATTTTTTAATTAATTTTTTATAAGCTCTGTTGCAATTTTCCCTTTTTTTCTTTATCTCAATTGAGGACATGTGCATTTCGGTGTGTTTTTTGATGCGTTCCAGTGCATTCTGCCACGTTTGTTGCATTCCATGCAGAAAAAAAAAAAAATGCAGCATTTTTTACTTCTGTTGACTGCAGGGTACGCATTGCACTGTGAACTAGGGCCACTGGAATACATAAAAAAAAAAAAAGCGCAAGGCAAAATTTTAGAGCAACAATTTGGGTCAGAAGCATCAATGGAAGTCAATCAGTATGACAACCAGGTAACAAAGAGGGGGGGGGGGGGGGGTCGTACAGGGAAGGGGTTAAAGCAGCCTAAACAAATTTACCTCAGTACACATTACTTTTTGTAATTCTGTGTATTTATAGATATGCATATAGTTTATGATACAAAAAATAACGCACAAAGTAATGATGTACAGAACAATAATCTCAACCATATAAATCAATCAGTATACAAAATGAAGAAATACATTCCCACCCTGCAGCCATCTAGAAGATCTTCAGGGGCCTGTACAGAACTCAGATCCAAATTCTCTAGAGTGTCATTGGGAGGTTCCAGCCTGGTGCTCATCACAGAACTGAAGGCAGATTCATTAACACAGCTAGTACTTATATTAGAAATATGGCTGACATCAGAAAGTGCCCGGTCTGCAAAATATAATTAGTTTATATACAAAGTGTGCAGAGAAGTTACAACTATGGAACAATATATGGTGTAGCTCTGCATAGTAACCATTCATCTTCTAACTTCAGGTTTGTTCAATTAGGCTTTGACAATAAAACCTAGAAGCTGACTAGTTACTATGCACAGCTTAACCAGTTTTAGTAAACAATCCCCAAAATATAAAATCAGATTTTTTATGTGTGTGTGTGTGGGGGGGGGGGGGGGGGGATTAGGGAAGAAAAAAGAAAAAAAAAAAAAAAAAGGAACAAAGGGGAGAAAGAACAGTGGTAAAATTATTCAGAGTGCAGATTTGAGATATCCTAATAACTCATTCTAACATTTCAGAAGAAAATAAAAAACAAAAAAAAAACCAACACTTGAAAACGAATGTCTACCGTATATCTTATAAGAAGTTTACTTTCCTCATCAGGAAAATGCTTATAAAAATAGCTGTACTCAGTCGTACTAAATATATGTCAATTTACCCACCTCAGTGCTCCTGGGGATGCTTTCAGTATGTCCCCAATAGAATTCTGTGACGGCTAACTGCATGTAGCGCCCTGCTCCTGTTGATCAGGCGCTTGCATGTAAATTTAGTGGGTTATCTGTTCTGTACATAGTTCAGATTCAATGTTATGGCTAAATTAGTCTCCGTTCCACATTGGCTGTGTTGCGTACAGTTCCACACTGTTGTCTGTAGGTGTCGTCACCGCAGGCCAGTGATGAAAGGGCAACAGGCTAAGGTGTATTGAGTGTCCTTCCCCAGAAACAGCCCAGTGGGAGTGGTTCACCGCTATGCATTCTGGGAAAGGATACTTAAGGGACAGACGCCATTTTTTTCTCTCTCTCACCTCATGACCCATCTAGCCTAAGGTATGTAACAACTCCTTTTCTGCTTTGGGACCCTGCTGGCCCGAGGCTACGTGACTGCAAGTAGGCCCAGAAGCTGTCTGTGGCCTACTGGTTCAGAGGTGGTCCCGTGCTGTCTGTCCTGCGGTAAGAAGCCGAGCAATTGAAAGATCCAGGGGAGGACTCATCTTGGAGAGGACCGAGCGAAAGGCTGGTATGTCAAGAGGAGCCTGGTGACTCAATTGGAGGATGCATCCTAACCAATCTACCTCACAGTACTGCCGGAAGGCTTAAAGGAACTTTGGTACGGTGTTGCTGTATTCGTTACCATTACTAAATCCTGCGGCAGAGGATCGTCCAATTAACACTAAATCCTGTGGCAGAGGATTGTTCACAAATTATTGTTCTCATCAAGTCTGTGGCAGAGACTTTTGTTCGTGCATCATTCCGGCTGCTAGGCCAGTGAGAGAGGTCTATCCGGGTGAGCAAAATCCGTTGACTGAAGGTGTACTTGTCTCCGGGATCTCAAGTTCCTCAGTGATCTGCACAAGGTATCTGAACTTTCCCCTAATTCTCCATCCCTCTACTGCTCAAGTTGTTTAATAAAAAGCATTGGAAAAAGAACTACTCGACTGGTGCATACATCGGTGGGCGCAAGGCCCAGTATAGACTCTAAGCTTTTGGTATGGTGAACTGTGGGTAAGGGGTGACGGCAAAGACCCAAAATAATAACCAGCAGCTCCTTCGGGGTCAGTGCTACATGCATAGAACTGAAGTTTAAATATTGGGAGTAGGATGCAGATGCGCTAGTGATCAGTGCACTCATAGCCAATTGAATCTTTCTCTAGCTTTCTAACTAAAAGTCCATATGGAAGGATGGGCAGAAAGCTGGGAAAGTGTGCAGGAGCCTGACATTGCACCTTTGATCCACTGATCGCGGGTGCAATACTGCAGGCATCTGTTTAAAAAAAATAATATGCATTTTATTTTTTTTACCTCCAAACATATGTGAATTTATTATTTTTTAGTTAAAGAGAAACTTAGTCTTTAAGGTCAGTACAGGAAGACTAGGGGGGTTGAGTTTGTGTTAGTTCTGTTGAAGTACACCTGCAGATATTTATCTAATGTATACTTACTATCAGGTTTCTTACTATTTCCTGTTGGAGTAGATGTCTCTGGCAGTATTTTTTCTGATGGTACAGGTTCTGTCTTGTACATGCTTTCATCCTGACAGAAACTTTTTTCAATGCTGTCAAAGAACCACTGAATAGAAACACAATGCACATTCCATTTTCTTGCACATTCATATTTTTGACCTGTTGAAAGGATTCAAACCTTACTACACAATGTCCATGTAAAAGGCTACATTACCAGAGATACATTTTTGATGTTTCTATTTACACTTGGCAATCACATTCCATGTGGCAAATATAAAAATAAAAGGACTTGAAGATCCCCAGCCCATAACACAACACAAATTCTTAGTTCATAGTGAGGGTGTTCCCTTGTAGAGTACACATGGAGCAGGGTGCGGAGTACAGGGCAAGTGTGTCTGTAAAAAGTATGCAGTAACCCAGGTATATATGGTCCTGTAACAAGTCCTTGTGGGGAAAGGGCAAGAGAATGCACCTGCGTACCTTAGAAGGGTTCTAGGTGGAAATGGCGTTAAAGTATGTGACCAGTGGTGTGATATAACACATGGTCATCCACCTGAGACTGAGCTCTGTGTGGTTGAGTTTGAGTGCCAAGTTTGAAAAGTTTATATATTTCAAACATAGCCCCGTATTTACAGTAACAATCAGAGGCACATGGTGACCATCTTACCAGTTCATGAAGCTGGACTGTACATAAAAGGTGTCTTTAAGGACTGGGTTCCATTGTGATGGGCCAGTCCTGGACCTATATAGCACACTGCGGCTAACTCAACATATTGCACCAAGTGCCAAGGTGAGTGCCCAAGCAGGACCCAGTGCTCAAAAGCAACATTACAGGCTGCCCCCACAGCAAGAGGTTTGGGTACAACTCCCAAGGTTTAACAGAGGTTGCACAGATCCAGATACAGTGCCTTGAAAACGTATTCAAACCCCATGAAATTTTCCACCTTTCGTCATGTTCCAACCAAAAACGTAAATGTATTTTTTTGGGATTTTATGGGATAGACCATCACAAAATAGCACAATTGTGAAGTGGAAGGAAAATTATAAAGTTTCAAAATGTTTTACAAATAAATATCTGAAAAGTGTGGCGTGCATTTGTATTCAGCCCCCTTTACTCTGATACCCCTAACTAAAATCTAGTGGAACCAATTGTCTTCAGAAGTCACCTAGTTAGTAAATAGAGTCCACCTGTGTGTAACTTAATCTCAGCATAAATACAGCTGTTCTGTGAAGCCCTCAGAGGTTTGTTGGAGAACCTTAGTGAACAAAATAGCATCATAAAGGCCAAAGAACACACCAGACGATAGGTCAGAGATAAAGTTGTGTGGAAGTTTAAAGCAAGGTTAGGTTATAAAAAAAATATCACAAGCTTTGAACATCTTACGGAGCACTGTTCAATCCATCATCAGAAAATGGAAAGAGTATGGCACAACTGCAAACCTACCAAGACATGGCCGTCCACCTAAAACGGACAGGCCAGGCAAGGATAGCATTAATCAGAGAAGCAGCCAAGAGCCCCTTGGTAACTCTGGAGGAGCTACAGAGATCCACAGCTCAGGTGGGAGAATCTGTCCACAGGACAACTATTAGTCATGCACATCAAAAATCTGGCCTTTATTGAAGAGTGGTAACAAGAAAGCCATAAAAAGTGCCGTTTGCAGTTTGCGAGAAGCCACGTGGGGGACACAGCAAACATGTGGAAGAAGGTGCTCTGGTCTGATAAAACCAAAATTTAACTTTTTGGCCTAGAAGCGAAACGCTATGTTTGGTGGAAAACAAACACTGCACATCACCCTGAACACACCATCCCCACCATGAAACATTGTGGTGGCAGCATAATTTTGTGGGGATGCTTTTCTGCAGCAGGTACAAAGAAGCTGGTCAGAGTTGATGGGAAGGTGGATGGAGCCAAATACAGGGCAATCTTAGAAGAAAACCAGTTAGAGTCTGCAAAAGACTTGAGACTGGGGCGGAGGTTCACCTTCCAGCAGGACAGTGACATTAAGCATACAGCCAGAGCTAAAATGGAATGGTTTGGATCAAAGCATATTCATGTGTTAGAATGCCCCAGTCAAAATCCAGATCTAAATCTAATTGAGAATCTGTGGCAAGACTTAAAAATTGCTGTTCACAGACGCTCTCCATGCAATCTGACAGAGCTTGAGCTATTTTGCAAAGAAAAATGGCCAAAAATGTCACTCTAGATGTGCAAAGCTGATAGAGAGATACCCAAAAAGACTTGCAGCTATAATTGCAGCGAAAGGCGGGTCTACAGAGTATTGACTCAAGGGGGCTAAATACAAATGCACGCCACACTTTTCAGATATTTTTTTGCAAAACATTTTGAAAATCATGTCATTTTCCTTCCACTTCACAATTATGTGCCACTTTGTGTTCGTCTATCGCATAAAATACACTTGGATTTTATGACAATCGGATGGAAACGTACATGCAGTCCCCATCCCATAGAGAGCAACTGGCTGTGTCTGTGTCCACTCAGCATAGCGAGTGGACTGGTCATCTGCCTGCTGAGTAGAGGTGCACAAATAATTGTTAAAGAATCTAGATCGCGATTCTACCCCTCCTTGCAATCTTAACACAGCATTTTCCATATTCAGTGCAGAGACTTCTCTGCTCACAGCTGACAACTCAAAAAAATTAAAAAATAAAAACATGCAGCCTGCCAAGTTTATGACAACATCGCTTAGATGAAGATAAAGAGAAAAACATTTTAACACATAGGGCGTTATTTACTATTCCACTGTGCAGTCGCTGTAGATCTGAGGGGGATTAAAAAAATGCAAAAAAAATAAAAACCAGCATTTTTGCTTGCACGTGATTGGATGATAAAATCGGCAGAGATTCCCCTTATTTCAGATCTTCCCCTCAGATCTACAGCGACTGCACTTCCATGTGCGCTTGTAGAGCAGAGTGGATTTGCCTTTAGTAAATCAACCCCTTAGTCCTTTTAGATCAAAGGCATGAACTTCAGTCTGTAAATGAGGTCAGCTTAACCACTTCAAGACTAAGCCTTTTTCTGACACTTGTTGATTACAAGTTAAAATCAGTATTTTCTGCTAGAAAATTACTTTTGAACTCCCAAACGTTATATACTTTTTTTTTAGCAGAGACCCTAGAGAATGAAATGGTTGTTGCAATATTTTATGTCACACTGTATTTGCGCAGCGGTCTTTCAAACGCAATTTGTTTTGAAAATACACACTTTCATAAATGAATAAAAAACTAAACAGTAAAGTTAGCCCAATTTTTTTTATATAATGTGAAAGATAATGCTACACTGCGAGAATCGTGATTAGGGCTGCAACTAACAATTATTTTCATAATCTATTAAACAGATAATAACAGCATTAAAAAAGGTGTGGTGTAGAAGTTTAAAATAAAAAAAGGCAATTTATTCTTAAATATCTATATGCAGGGGTAAATATAACTATATGGTTCTGGAGCAAAAGCTCTAATCCACTCTGAGAATAACAGAAGAGATATACTGTATATACTATTAGAGGTGGAATCTGGTAAATATCATCAGACTCAGATCAATATTTTTATTTAAAGGAAAAAAAAAAAAAATTAAAGAGACTGTTTTGCCGATTTTCAGACAAAAATCTGTAATATATTATGTATGACAGACTCCCTTGTCATAGGCAGGTGGCTTGATAAAAGGCTGGCTGTCACTTAGGCTGGCCATACAAGAACCATGTCTTCACAGTGATGGGAAAGTTTGAAGGAGCAGAAAAGAAAACTTCTTGGTCAAAGGAATTTTCAGATAGTGTATGTGGTTTTCGTTCAGAAATTACATTAGTTTCAAACCATTTTAAAAAGCAAGAGAAATTTTCAAAGACATTCTTCCATTCAGTGAATGTAGAAAGATTTTTCGTAATGAATATTCTCGTCAAAAAAAAAAAAAAAAAAAAAAATCGATATGTGTATGGTAAGCATAAGGCTCGGTTCACAACTATGCAGTTTGCTTTTGATCTGTTTCTGCAGTGCGTTTATGCTGTGATTTGCTTTTCCGCATATCTTATATTTTTTCTGGCCAATTTGTTGTTGGGCAGATTAAAAAACGCAAAATCGCGGCAACAACACACTACATGCTTTTCTGCAGCTTCTCTATTGAACCAAAAAAAAAGGGGGGGGGGGGAGCAGAAAGGCACCGTTCTGTATAGAAAAAAGTCCTTGACCCTTTCTAAATACGCAGCAACTGAAAAAAGCATAGATGTGAACGTGTCCCATAGGAAACCATGAAGCACCAAAAAAACGGAGAGGTGGGAACCAGGCCAAAGACGTTTAGTAGCAGCAGCATGTTTTTTTTAATCACCTGACATAGTGGGGTTAAAAAAAAAAAAAATACTGAAATTAGCCCTTTATTAGTACAAAAAGAGCAGATAATTGCTAATATAAAGGGGTTAATTTATACTGTGAAACATAATATATATATATATATATATATATATATATATAACACATACACACCCAGAAGTAGTATATATGGGCATTATAAATAGTAGTCAGACATGAAGCTTTATGAAGGGTGGAAGGGAGATAGAAATCTTTTATATTAAAGTAGTACTAAAGCCGAGACTTTTTTTTCTATTGATATGATCATTTACAAGGAGGAACTGCAGTCTGCTCACATCATTTGTAATAAAACATCTTACCAGCTTCCCTCCAACCACTTTACATATTTTATACATACTGCGATTCTGTACTTGCCAAATATGCTGGAGAGAGAGAGAGAGAGAGAGAGAGAGAGAGAGAGAGAGAGAGAGAGAGAGAGAGAGAGAGAGAGAGAGAGAGAGAGAGAGAGAGAGAGAGAGAGAGAGAGAGAGAGAGAGAGAGAGAGAGAGAGAGAGAGAGAGAGAGAGGAGAGAGAGAGAGAGAGAGAGAGAGAGAGAGAGAGAGAGAGAGAGAGAGAGAGAGAGAGAGAGAGAGAGGAGAGAGAGAGAGAGAGAGAGAGAGAGAGAGAGAGGAGAGAGAGAGAGAGAGAGAGAGAGAGAGAGAGAGAGAGAGAGAGAGAGAGAGAGAAAGAGAAACGAGAGAGAAGAAGAGATTAGAGAGAGAAAATAAAGCCTACATATATTGTTACATATATGTTTAATATGCTTAAGCCAGTTACTGTACATGTACTGAAAAAGTGGAGCCCTTACCTTTTGCCTCTTGCACAATAAGATGTGTGGACTCATTCATCTTCAGCTGACCCTGTATACTGTCCTCCATGTATAGAAGTCAGCCTCTGGACTTCTTTCCTATCCAGGCTGCTTAAGCCAGTTACACAGATGGTGCAACCAAGGAAAAACTGGACATAAATATGGCTCCATGTCTACATCTTTGTAGCCAATAAATCCTTCAAATAAATAGGTGCAAATGAACATGAGCAGGGTGCAAATGAACAATATATCTGAAGTAATACAGCATGGCCTGCTAATATATACCTCTGCTGTGACTTCTCCCACAGGGCTTCACCCATGAAGGGAGAAGAATTGGCTTCTTTAGACTGGCTGCCACAAGGTATTTCTTGCTGCCCACTTCACCAGCAATCAGGTGGCTGACTGACACATTAAGATCTCTATAGACACTTCCTCCCATTATCTGGACATAGAAATGAACCTCTTCCTAGGGAAAAAAAAAAAATCCATTGAAATGTATCCTCTTGTAGGAGGAAATCGTAACCAAGAAATTATTGTTGTTAAGAGACTATTTTTTTTTTTTTACAACAAAAGTTTTACTTACCCTGGTTTCTTTATCAAGGCTTGTGCATGAAACTGTGACATCAGCCATAGCCATATTGAAGACAGGATGCTCTGCTCGTGGAACACATCTTTGATGCTTCACGCAGAATATTACAACCTGGGGTCCAACTATTCTACAACCAAGCTTAAAACAAAAAGTCAAAAAATCATAAAACAAAATCAGTGAAGTGCACATTCAGTTGTAAAAAGCTATTCATGTTACAGACTCAAAACACCACTTTACCATGTTGTGGTTGAGATTCTATGGTAAGGAAAATACAGCTATTTATATTAAGAAAGACAGAGGAATAGAACACTCTACATAGAACATAGTCTAGGCCAGGAGTGCCCAACCTTTGAAGAGCAAGGGCCACTTTAGCGACTTGGTAACCAATTGCGGGCCACAATGAGCGAAGCGGATCGGAGATAGGCGGGTGTAAACAGACACAAGTCCGTTTACATCTGCCGCTCCATAGAGGTGAATGGAGAGCGTTTTAGTCCACATGAAAAATGGACAGGCAGACCAAATTGGACCGATCTTGTAAAAGGGGCCTAAGGCTGCTTTCACACTGATGCACTGCGGTTTATCCGCACCTCAACTGACCTCATTTTTTACTTCAGGTACTGCTGGCTGGTATCCCTGGTGGATGGTACTGCTGGCTGGTACTACTTGTGAGTACTGCTAGTGGGTAACCCTGGTGGCTGCTGTCCCAGATCGCGCGCTCCCACTATGCCCCAGCATCACTGTGACAGGAGGAAGCATGTAGCTGCAGTAGAGAGCAGAGCCGATGCTTCCTGTATCTCTCCTGTCAAAAGGCGGAGCACATTTGGTATCACTCTGCCTGTGACAGGAGCCGGCGCTATACAAGAAGAATCGGCTCTGCTTTCTCTAGCGCCGGCTTCGTTCCTCACACTGATGCTTGGGGATGGTGGGTCAGGAACCCGCAATCTGGGCTTGCCGAACCGCCATACCAGAACAGGAGGTGGGGGGCCACATCAGTGCAGCGCCGTGGGCCAGCGATTGGGCACCCCTGGTCTAGGCCATACTCTTTAAAACTGGGAACTCTATTCCTGCATCAATAAAAGCAATTAATTAATCAATCAATCAATGCAGGTTCAAAAAAAATGTGGTTCTCGGAGTGTGAGAATTTACATTTGGTACGAATGAATATGGAACATAAAATACATTTGTTCTCATTTATCTAACTATTGAAGGCAAGAATACACTCTGGGCTGGCCACAGTACCCAGATCATCAATATCATTCTTACTGCAGTATGCAAAAATTCAAAGAAAGCCGACTATCTGAGAGCATTCTACCATCAGACACTTTGATAAATAAGGCTCAGTTTTACAAGGCCTGTATTGTGCTGACCTTTGTCTACCTTACTTTAAAAAGGTGTGCCAACTCCCTATGCATACTCTGCTGTTAGCTTCTTATCTCTGTAACAGATCTCTTCACAAATGCCATACATGGCCTATTCGCTGCAAGTACTGTGACCAATTTGAAAAAAAAAAAAACAATGTAGGAGTCAACAAGAGGGTGATACTGATGCTTGACTGGGGACCCCAAACTAAATAAAAATAAATAATAAAGCAAAGTCTCACTTCCTGTTAAATGGAGTGATATATCTGCCTGCTTATGACCAGCCTATCGCAGGAGATGACAAATAGAGCTCACAGGAACTGTGTTTTTACCCTTAAAGTAAAAGTCCACCCTAACATTAAAATCTCTAAATCTACAGGCAGCCACAAACGAAGACTAACCTATCTAGCCCTTTAACCACTTCAATACAGGGCAGTTATACACCTTCCTGCCCAGGCCAAATTTTCAGCTTTCAGCGCTGTCGCATTTTGAATGACAATTGCGCGGTCATGCTACACTGTATCCAAACTAAATTTTTATCATTTTGTTCCCACAAATAATGCTTTGTTTTTGTGGTATTTGATCACTACTGGGATTTTTATTTTCTGCTAAACAAATAAAAGAAAGACCAAAAATTTTGAAAAAAATAAACTTTTTTTTTTGTTTCTGCTACAAAACTTTGTAAAGAAGTTTTCTCCTTCACTGATGGCTGCACCGACTGGCACTGATAAGGCGGCACTGATGGGCATCGATCAGGTGGCACTGATGGGTACACATAGGTGGCAATGATGGGCACTAAAAGGCGGCACTGAAGGGCATGATATACACTAATGGATGGTACTGATGGGCATCACTGATTGGCAGGCATTATTGTTTGGCACTGATTGGCATCCATTGTGGGCTCCGATTGGCATCCATTGTGGGCACTATTAGTGGGCATCCCTGGTGGTTCAGTGTGGGGGCGCGCAGCGGCTTGTTATCCTGAAAGACATCATTTGACATCCGGTTAGGATAACACAACCACTTTGCCGGTGTCATTTTGCTATATGGCGGGCGGCAAGTGGTTAAAGAAGAAATCACTTATACTTACCTTTTCTGAAGCCGATCTGGTCTGGTCCGATCCCACACTGTGTAGGCGTGTACAGAAGAGGCAACCAACAATGAAAGCCCCATAGTAACTATGGGTGACATCGCTTCCCAGACATTTTGAAGCCAGTGTCGGCTGTCTCCTCTGCAGAGCTTCCGTCTCTGGGGACCGGACCGGACTGGAGCAGCTTAAAAAAAAGCAAAGAATAAAAAAGGTATGTATAGGGATTTCTTCTTTACATGGCTAAATAGGTTGGTCTTAGATCATTGATGCCAGTAGATTTACAGATTTTAGCATTGGGGTGGACTTTCACTTTAACCCTTTCATTGAAATTACACTGTAATGCATGATTCAAAGCAAAACATTACAGGGTGTACGTTCATTGGCATTGCCTGTTAGTAAAGTGTAAAGGAAGAAATGTCAAGTGAAGACCTGAAGCTCTCATGAGATCAGTTAACCACTTTCCACCCAGCCACTTACATAAATGGCCGGGTGGGCGCTCTCTCCTTCTGAGTGGACGTTCAGGAACGTCCCTCAAAAAGGAGCGGGATCGCGCGCGCGTGCCCATGCAGCGGCGTGATCCTGATGCGCTCATGTCACCCGGACACGGCGCATCTCTGATCGGCAGGAGGGCTCTGTGATTGGCCCTCCTGATCACATGACGGCCGTGTCCCATCACAGCCGTCATGTGATGTAAATACAGAGCTGGTTCGGTTGCTAGGCAATCGGCTCTCCTCTCCTCACACAGAAGTTGTCAGTGAGGAGAGGAGAGCGGATCGCTGCAGCCGGCTGGTGATCAGCGAGTATGAGCTGTTTTTTACAGCTTTTTACTCACTGATCACCAGTCTAGAGTCCCCACAATGTAAAAAACACAAAGTAAACACACATGTCCCCCACATATGTAACAGTAAAATCATATGTCCCAATGATCATCTGCGCACATATGTCCGTGATCACACGAACCAATTATAATACACTTAACGGGATTATTTTTACCAAAAACATGTAGCAGAATACATTTTGGCTTAAATTTATGACAAAATTTGATTTTATTGGATTTCTTTTAAAATAGAAAGAAGAAAATATTGTTTTATTTTCCAAATTTCTGCTCTTTTTTTTGCTTATATCGCAAAAAATAAAAAACTGAGTCGTGAATAAATACCACCAAAAGAAATCTCTATTTGTGTGGACAAAATGATAAAAATTTAATTTGGGTACAGCATTGCATGACCGCGCAATTGTCATTGAAAGTGCGAGAGCGCTGAAAGCTGAAAATTGGTCTGGGAAGGAAGGGGGTGAAAGTGCCCAGTATTGAGGTGGTTAATAACAGTGGTGCTCCACAGATGAGAAAAAAATAGCAAAAAAAAAAAAAAAAAAAACAAACACACACATACAAGAAGACTGACATTACATAATCAGAGGTACATCAGTGATGCTTCCAGATATCCAAATATGTACCCAATATGGCTGTTGTGAACAATGACGCTATCATTTTCACCATGCCTTTCTGCCTGGTTGGCATAGATGCACTCCAATAGAATATATAAATATACTTATTTTTAATTTTGACAACCCCAAGCTTCCCCTTAAGGATTGATCATCATCAACAAATTTAGTTCTACCAATTATCATTAATAACCTGACATAATTCCTGATATATCACCTATTTTTCTGTATGAGATATGCAATTACACAATACACTGCAAGTGTATACAGATTACAGGTCTTACAAGTTTTGCATAATGCTCAACAAGGGGTTAGTCTCCACTCTCATATCAACTTCCTTCATACTGCTTTTACATAGAATATGTATTGACATAGTTGGCTGTTGAAGTTTATTACTGACTTAGTTTTGGAAAGCTTTATTGTATCCTTTTTATACAACCTGTACCTACATCTCGTTACTACCTAATGTTGGAGAACGCACATAAAACACAGATTATACATAAACCTGACAAAAATTAAATATAATATTCAAATTTTATAAATTGCAGACTTATACAATATGCCAATAATACAAACCTTTTTTAGATGGTTAAAGGCAGCACCACTAAAAGGATCACATACATAAAGAGATTTGTCTTTTTCTTTTAAAGTGAGGGCCTCATTTTCCTCAATTATCAGTAAATATTCATCTGACTGAAATGCCTTGATTTGCTGCAAAGTAAAAAAAATAAATACATAAACAATAATATAAAAAATAACATTAACAGTTTACTTACCAAAACATATCTACATCAGAAAAAGAGAAAAGCAGGATTGGATTGCTTAGGGAAAACATTCATGTAGAACTGTAGGCAACAAATGCATTGCACATTCTGCAGCTGTGAACCGTTAGGAACAATGTGTTCCTCGGGTAAAAATTTATTTTTTGTATACAAAAAAGTTTTATTTGAAAGTTTGAACATTCCTTTTTTAATGCAATAAAGGAAGTTTCATATGACAAAACAATGTGGTACATCAATTATACAGTAGAAGAGAGATGTCAATCATATAAAAGTGTTGGGGAGGGTAATAGTGTTGTATATAGAGCAGTAAAACCATCTAGAGATTGTTTGAGCCAAGTTATTATTATAACTTGAGAATTGAGAGTACTAAACTTGCTATCTATTGGAGGTTTGATTTAGGATGAATTATATGGGAGAAATATTAAGATCCAATAATTACATTTTTTATTGAATATATGCATACTGTCATAAAGGGTGTGGTGGATCTAAGCATTTCCATCCTGATTAGGACTTGTGTCCATGATAGGTTTTTCGTTCTCCAGTTGAATGCTATCATCCATAGAATCGAACTGGTCAGTGACTGTAGGAGTCTATTGCATGGTACTGGTATGTTTAGCACAGGGATCTTCAAACTACGGCCCTCCAGCTGTTGCGAAACTACACGTCCCATGAGGAACTGTAAAACTCTGACATTCACAGACATGACTAGGTAAGATGGGAATTGTGGTTCCTGAACAACTGGAGGGCCATAGTTTGAAGACCCCTGGTTTAGCACATTGGCATATAGAAGGCAAGCTTGTGGGGAAAATGGGATCCTTTGTTTGGATGAATCTTCAATTCTGACTGTAGCTGCTTGCCAAATTGCTTTAAGTTAGTCACAGCTCCATAACATGTGTAAAAATGTACCAAGTTCTGAGCATCCCCTAAAACAGTTAGGGGAGGTTTTAGGGTAGGAAGGTATTTTGGATAGTCATATACCATCTAGGAGAACAGTTTAGTTGGGGATTCCCTAAAAGAGATCGCTCTGATACTCTTTCGGAGGCTGTCAATCATAACATTCCACAACTCAGTGGAAAAAGAGCAATCCAATTCAGCCTCCCATTGTATCATCAGTGCTGATTTTTCAGGCAAACAGAGGGAGTTCAAGTGTCTGTAAAGTTGAGGAGGTTAAGCATATTTGTTCAAAAAGGGTGTTTGGTGTGTGGATATGTAATGAGAAGTATTTTGAAAAGAATTGTTAGATTTGGGTATAATGGGTGAGTCCTTAGTGGGGCAAATTGTATTTTGTTTAAAGAGTAGTGAAGGAGGGGAATCCTGATTCAATGATAAGGGAACCCAATGTAGTTAGGTTATTGAGTTATTGATCCATATTGTGAATGTGATATTGTCGTTGTGAGTTTACATGAATCTAGTATCTCCTAAGTAGGAGGCTAGGGGTGGAACTTTTGAAGCTAATTTATATGGGTCTGTGATCTTTAGCCATAATTGGAGAAATTGGGCAACCATCATATTGTGTTTAATTTATGTGCAATGATAGTACAGGTTGGTCCATAAAATACCTTGTAGGTATAGTGGGGAGATTGAGATTGATTCAAATTTTTTCAGGGGGTTATTGTGTATAGGGGCAAACCATTGTGATAGTTATGAGAGAGTCTGGCGGCAAGAAAATAGTGCCACAGGTTTTTGTACAAGACCTCCATTAATTTGTGATTTGTGCATAAGAGTATAGCTAAATTTTTTGTTTAGGTTTTAAGTTCAGTGAGAAGGTTGGGTATGAATAAAAGTGGGTCTGATGAGAATAGGAGAGCATCATCAGCGTTTAAACTTAATTTAAATTCATTGGGGCCTTTGGTGTATCCTTTTATATTAATATTGTTTCTCAATGCCACTGCCAGGGTTTCTATTGCTAAAGCAAGAGGGGCTAGGGGACAGCCTTGCCTATTTCCTCTGCTTAAGGGGAAGAATTCTGAATTGTTACCTGGGATGTTAATTCTAGTTTGTGGGGAAAAGAGCGTTGAAGCCATGTAGGAATTTATCTGAAATACCATATTTAGGGAGTAGATGATTGAGGTAAGACCAGTTAACACTATCAAAAGCCTTGTGAATGTCTAGGCTGAGGAGACAAACAGGTCGCGAGTGAAGATTGGCATCTTGATGTTTGTGACCAGTCGGATGTTGTCTACTATTTGTCGGCCTGGGATAAAGCCAGTTTGATCTGTGTGAATTAGGTTAGTAATCACTGCTGCGAGTCTGTCAGCCAGCATTCTGCCAAAGATTTTAAGGTCGTTGTTTAAAACGGATATGGGGCTCGGGTAAAAATTTAAGCCAACTTCCAAGTTATAGAGTTATAAAATTCCATCTTTTACACTGGGGCGCTTTGCAGGCGCTACAGCGCTAAAAATAGCGCCTGCAAAGCGCCCTGAAAGTGCCGCTGCTTTGTCTCCAATGTGAAAGCCCTGAGGGCTTTCACACTGGAGCAGTGCGCTAGCAAGATGGGGAAAAAAAAAGTCCTGCTAGCAGCATCTTTGGAGCGGTGAAGGAGCGGTGTGTATACCGCTCCTTCACCGCTCCTGCCCATTTCAATGGGGCAGCGCGGCTATACCGCTGGCAAAGCGCCTCTGCAGAGGCGCTTTGCGGTGGTTTTTAACCCTTTAACCCTTTTCTCGACGAATACCGCCGCTAAGAATAGCGGCGCTTTACCACCGACGCACCTCCCGCCCCAGTGTGAAAGGGGCCTTAAAGAGAAGCTTCAGGCTCCTTCAGAAAAAAATTTAAGTCAGCAGCTACAAATACTGTAGCTGCTGACTTTTAATATTAGGGCACTTACCTGTCCAGGAATCCAGTGGTGTCCTCAACCGGGCTGATTTTTCTATCGGGTGCTGGTGCCGCCATCTTAACTAAGGGAAACCAGCAGTGAATCTTTACGGCTTTACAGCTGGCTTCCCTACTGCGCAAGGGCAAAACACGCTGTGCTTTCTGAATGGGCCAGCTGCGGGGAAAGGAGGTGAGGACTGAACTTCTGGCTTAGTTTGCCGCGGCAAACTGAGCCAGAAGTGGAAGCGGTTACCTGTCGAAACCAGGTACCACCTCAAAAAGGGCCAACTACACTGCCTATAGTCATTTTTCTTTTGTGCCAATTGCCCCCACATCATACCCTTCACATTCCTGTCCTACACTCTCTGCTCACTATTATTCCTCTACTGCACACACTGTCCGCCATCATACCCTTCTCACTCCTATCATGCACAAACTTCCTGCTCTCCTACCCTACACACTCCTTTGTTCTACTTTCTGCACGTCATCACACCCTCCACATTGCACACACTGCTTGTTGTCATACTCTCCGCACTCCTCTCTTGCATATACTGCCCACTATCATACCTTGCAAATCCCCTCCCCCCCACTCCCCACACTTTGGGGTTAATTTACTAAAACCGAAGAGTGCAAAATCTGGTGCAGCTGTGTATATCAGCAGGTCAGATAATAACTTCAAGCATGTTCAATTAAGCTTTGACAAGAAAAAAAAAATCCAGAAAGCTGATTGCATCTCTGCATAGAAACCACCAGATTTTCTCTCCAGTTTTTAGTAAACCAACCCCTTTTTGTCAGGGTGGTTTGTAAAATAGCCAATCTTGCCCATTCCAAACAGCATATTAAAAGAAAAAATAAAGCGCCAAAAACTATAAAGTTCAGGACGGTTCTGGTTCTGACTGACAAAATGTGGGTACTTCCTGATAGTGCTGGAGCATAAAAGCCCCATTTTGTCGCCTTTGCATTCCTATTGATGGGTGGGGGATGGTGCCAAGCTTCAACAATACCTAGATGTGTTGGAACGCTATCAGAGTGGCTGAGGATTTGGTCACAAAGGTAAAAAATGATTGACTGTTGCAGGAAGTGCAGGCACTAAGTTGCTTGCCATTCATACATTCAGCTTGTTTTGTTAGATGACAGGGTCTCTAAGCCTTGTATATTTGTCATTTTACATATCTATCCTATATTTCAGATGTTTCTGTAACTTCTTACCTCATGTGCTTCATTGAAGAACTTTGTATTGTCAGGCGAATTTACGAATTTCACGTAAAAGGGCTCATTTTCAGCTTTTGCCATAATAAACTATTAAACAAAAGTACATAAATGAAAAAGAAGGTAACTGAAGGGTTAACGGCCACAAAATAGACAACATTTGCTTAAACAGAGAATACAAAGTGCATGGAAGCTGTTATTTGTAAACAATGAATTAAACCCTGCAACTGAGCCATGGTTTTAGCATTACCCCCTTTAGCTACAGAGGCAGCGGCTGAGGTTGCACACGTAGCACTTTACGACCCAGCAGGAGTTATACCCTTTGTACCGCCTGCCCATCGGGACCCATTTAAGTGAATGGGGCTGCTCTGCAAGCACCTTGCAACTACGGGGTCCAAGAGGTTAAAGAGGAAGTAAACTTCCAGCTTTAAGTTTTACCTACAGGTAAGACTAGAATAAGGCTTACCTATAGGTAATGTAAATATCTCCTAAACATGCACCGTTTAGGAGATAGTTTACTGTACATACAGCCAGCGAAGCACAGGATGGGGTTCCTTCAGAGCCCTGTGTAGTGACCGGCAGCTCACGCGCGCATGCGCAGGAGTGACATCATCACAGCCTTGGCCAGTCTCAAAGCCAGAGTCTGCGAACCCAGAAGGAAGATCAGGTGAAGATGGACGCTGTCTCCAGTGATGACATTGTACCACTGGAAGGCTTCGTTTTGAGGCAAGTTTCAAATAATGTGCTAGTATGCGATGTGTACTAGCACATTATGCCTTTGCCTTGCAGGTAAGAAAAAAAAAGCACCGGTTTACAACTGATTTATAGAAAAACTCTACCTTTCAAAACACGTTTTGGGCCAAGATGGCCCAAATGAACTATGTCCCTTACAAGCGTGAGGCCGCTGGACGTGTGATATAAACTGTATTTAGCTGCGGCTACATACAGCACTGTGTTCCGGGTTCGAGCCAAGACCTTCCTGTTTCATACCCAGAACACAGATAACTACAGCACAAGCGCCATATAACAGAACGACGTGTGCAAAGTGGTTATGACATCCAGCAGGATAAGCCACAGGGGCACGCAGCGATCGTTGGTGTGGTGCCGCATCATCCGTTCCCATCAGTGAAAGGAGAAAACGTACCTATTTACAAAAATTTATAACAGAAACCAAGAAAAAATTTTTTTTTTTTTTTTTTTTTTTTTTATTTAAAAATTTTCGGTCTTATTTTTTTATTTGTTTAGCAAAAATGAAAACCCCAGTGGAGCTCAAATACCACCAAATGAAAGCTCTATTTGTGGGAACAAAATGATAAAAAATTTTGTTTGGATACAGTGTAGCATGTCCGCACAATTGTCATTTAAAATGCGATAGCGCTGAAAGCTGAAAATTGGCTTGGGCAGGGGGGAGTGCCCTGTATTGAAGTGGTTAAAGATAGCAATAAGGAGACAATACAATGCCTCCTCACCACCTGTCACATGCTTTCTAAAAAGCACCGCAAGTGTAAAGGAGCCCTAACATACAGGCCCCATTCACACACTCGCTTTCAAAAATCGCGTGCGAAAATACACTGAAACTCGCATCGCGCTTGCAGTGCCATTAATTCACTGGTAATGCACATTGCAAAGATGCACAAAGCTCACAGAAAAAAAAAAAAGGCAGCAGCTACTTTGCCATGTTTGTCGCGTGCACAGAGGTCAATGAATGAGCTGCCCTTTGCTGTCAGGTAACAAAACACACCAAAAAAAACACACAAAAAAAAAAAAAAAAAAAACAATGCTTCATGTAGGTGTGACTGGGATCACACAAAAGAAAAAAATGTAACAGCATCTGTAAAATTGAGGGAGCCCAGGAAAGCATTCACAAGAACCAGTCATGACAATCACAGAGGCCACTGGTGCCAGTCTTTACTTCTGAAAGCAACACATCCCCCCCCCCTATTTGCTTCAAAGCCTTGAATCATTGCCATAAAACACCACCACACAAAAGATCTGAAAACCTTTTACCAACTGTCCTGATCAGCACACTTGTTCTGGGTCAGAAACTTAAAATGATTGTAAAGGATCGTTTTTTTTTTTGTTTGTTTTTTTAAATAACAAACATGTAATACTTACCTCCACTGTGCAGCTCATTTTGGCCCTGAACATCCTTCTTCTGGGGTCCCCCGGTGGCTCTCGTGGTTCCCTCCCAGCATCAGATAACCCCCTAGGAGAAGCGCTCTCCCGGGGGGTCACCTTGCGGGTGCGCTCCCGAGTCCAGCATTTGCGTCCACAGACACGAATGCCGGACTCGGCCCCGCCCCCGGTGCCCGCATCCTTGGATTTGATTGACAGCAGTGGGAGCCAATGGCTGCGCTGCTATCAATCTATCCAATCAAGAGCCGAGACCCCCCCGTAGAGAGAGGGACAGCGCCTCCCCGCTGAGACAATGAAGGGGCTCAGGTAAGTAATACAGAGGGGCCGGGGACTGCCAGGTGTTTTTCACCTTAATGCATAGGATGCATTAAGGTGAAAAAACACGAGGGTTTACAACCCCTTTAAAGCTGAACTCCGGGTATCATTTTTATTGCATAGTTACGTTGGTCCAGCTTGGTGCAATCTACACATGCATGTCTCACGCCTAATACCTGGTACACACGATGAGATTATTGGACGAATGATTGTCCCCCTTTTTTTTTGCATGCTAGTCTCATATCGCAAATGAAGAGTTTACTAAAGTTAGGAAAATTCTTGCATGACAGAATAAAAATTTGGAAGTGATGTAACGTGTTTTATTGTATTTTCAAACGACAACTGTACTGATTAAACAAAAATAGTACGATCTGGTATCATACGAGAACTATTTTCGTGCTTGTCCCAGCGGATCATTTCCCATGAATAATTTTCTATCGGCTCTTGAAAGCTGTGTACTAATGATCAGATTACTGTACAATTTCTTCGAAAGCGGTATTTCTCATACGATTTTCTGATTGTGTGTACGGGCCATTAGGGGGACCGCTGTGAACGTGGAGAACCACCATTGCAGTCGGCACTACTTCAGCCCCCCCCCCCCCCCCGAACCGGTGCAACTTGTTATGTGATTTGACAGTCACAAGTCGCATGACAAGTTGCAGCCTATTGTTGGCATAGCAAACTCCCACTTTGCAGTGCCGCACCGATTTGAAAAAAAGGTTCCTGTACTTTTTTTTTTGCGATTTCAGGTGCGATTTAAATAGACATCTGTACATGAAGTCACACAGATGTCAGGCAAGTTGTACCTGAAATCGCACCAACTTGGCTTTGAAGTTATGCTGTGTGAAGTAACGCTATTTCAAAGTCACATTCAGGGCCAGTTCACACCATAGAAACGCAGTCCAGATGCTTTTTTGCTTGTGCGTTTTTGATGCTTTCCAGTGCGTTTTGATGCAGTCCAGTATAAAAACAAAAAAAAAAAAAAAACAAAAAAAACAAAACCACACAGATCCTGTTCCCTTAACCGCTTGCCAACCAGCGCACGCCGATGTACGTCAGCAGAATGGCGCTGGTAGGCAAAAGGGCTTACAGGTACGTGCCCTTTAAGAAGCGGTGTCATGGGCGCGCGCTCGCCGCAGTCTCCGTGACCGTGGGTCCTGCAGACTCGATGTCCGCCAGGTGCCCGTGATCGTGTCACGGAGAGGAAGAACGGGGAGATGCTTTTCCCCGTTCTGCTAGTGACAGGACACTGATCACAGCTCTCTATCATCGAGAGCAGTAATCACTGTCCTGTGTTTTGAAGTCCAGCCCCCTCACAGTGAGAATCACTCCCTAGGACACACTTAACCCCTTCACTGCCCCCTAGTGGTTAACCCCTTTACTGCCAGTGTCATTTACATTGCATTTTTATAGCATCGATCGCTGTATAAATGACAATGGTCCCAAAATAGTGTCAAAAATGTCCGATGTGTCCATCATAACATCGCAGTCCCGATAAAAATCGCAGATCGCCACAATTACTAATAAAAATAAATAAATAAAAATAAAATGCCATAAAAACTATCCCCCATTTTGTAGACGCTATAAATTTTGCGCAAACCAATCAATATACGCTTATTTCTTTTACTAAAAATATGTAGAAGATTACACATCGGCCTAAACTGAGGAAAAAAAAAATTTTTTTTTATATATTTTTGAGGGATATTATAGCAAAAAGTTAAAAATATTGCATTTTTTTCAAAATTGTCCCTTTTTTTTGTTTATAGCTCAAAAAATAAAAACCGCAGAGACGATCAAATACCACCAAAAGAAAGCTCTATTTGTGGGTAAAAAAAAAAAAGGACATCAATTTTGTTTGAATACAACGTCGCAGTCGCCGATGCAGTGCCGAATCGCAAAAAGTGCTCTGGTCAGGAAGCGGGTAAAATCCTCCGGGGCTGAAGTGGTTAAAGCATGTTATACAGCACAGTGCTTGTGTTGTGTCATTTGACCCTCTGTATACCCTAGAAAACCTGGCTGATCCTGCCTGGCTATACCCTCCCCTCTGCAAACTGAGAGGTCACTCACCGTGGTCAGTTTGCGTGACTCCGCCATACGCAGCCTGTTCTCTGCAGCTCTCCCGCATCGGTCTCCTCTGTCCTATTGTACCAGCACCCCCCCCCCCCCCCCCCGGCCCTCTCATATCTTCCAATAAATGGTCTTATCCCCTCTGAACCATTATAACATGTGTCCCTGTGCAATATAAATCTGCCCATCTGTACCTGTATAAACACAGCGCTCAGCTGATTGTCTGCGCACTCTCTCTCCCCCTCCTCCCCGGCTGACGTCAGCAGGAGGGCTCGGCCCCGCCCACTGCAGCTGTGTGCCAGAGCGAGAAGAAAGGAGAAGAATCAGCTGAGCGCCCAGAGTGGAGCTCTTATTTCGGTACAGATCGGCACATTTTTTACATTACACAGGGACACGTACAGAGGGGATAAGACAATTTATTAGAAGTGGGTTAACAACCACTTTAAGCTTAAGGACATGTGCGTTCCAGTGCATTTTACAGCGTTCCAGTACAGTCCAGGAAAAATGCAGCATGTTCTACTTTTTTTTCTGGAACTGGAACATACTGGTGTAAACTATGCCATTGATAACCACATAACCTACATTCCATGCATTTTTGATGCAGAACAAAAATGCACTGGACGTCATGTGATGTGTGAACTGGCCCTCAGTGTCTTCTAGGTCCTATGCAAAGCGGCTTTCCCTCTGCATACTGACGGGGGGGGGGGGGGGGGGGGGGTTGGGCTTGGTGTCACTCACTCCATACTGCCACCATTCACAGAATGCCCACCTTGTCATTTTTCTACAATGAATACAAGGCATTATCTAAGTGGATGAGGCAGTTACATCACCGGCTCCATCTCATCCAATCTAAGAATGCCTTGTATTCCAGACTTCTCAAGTCTCCCACGAGTCGCGGGAGTCTCCCGCATTTGACTGCGGGCTCCCGGACGATCTCCCGGCTGGGACTGTCACTCAGCCACAGACAGAGCAACCCGGGCGACCGAATGGGAGTACGGCCGCGGCAGCCGCTCCGTCTTCTGTCTGAGGTCAGGGGAGGGGGCGGGACAGTGCCGGGAGATCTGGAGACACACCCCATGCTGCGCCGAGACCTCTCATAGCACGCTCCTCCCCGCCGGCCCCTACTTCCCTCCCGTCCCCCCCAGGTGCTTCTGGGGGGGACAGGAGGGAAGGAGGGGCCAGCGAGGAGGAGCAAGCCACGAGAGGTAAAATGACCGCCGCTTTGCAGGGACCAGATCTGTCATCACCTCAGACAGACTAGAAGAGAGGAGGGGCCGGTGGGGAGGGGCATGCCACGAGAGGTAATGACAGCCGCTTCCCATGCTACTCTCCAAGTAATGTAACGGCAGCTGCTTGGATCTTGCTGTGATGTGTGCCCCATGCACTGCTGTGTGAATAGTGTCCTGCTGTGCCCCATGCCCCGCTGATTGCCCTGCTGTGTGTCCAGTGTCCCGCTGTGTGCCCTATGCCCCGCTGTATGCCCCCTGTCTTGCTCTGTGTCCTGATGTATGCCCAATGATGTTCCCTGTGCCCAGATGTGTGCCCCCTGCTCTGCTGTGTGCCCTATGTCCTGATGTGTGCCCTGTTGTGTGCCCCATGATGTGCCCTGCTGCGTGCCCCATGATGTGTCCTGCTGTGTGCCCTCCTGTATGCCTTATGCCCTGCTGTGTGCCTAGTGTCCCGCTGTGTGCACCATCCCCCACTGTGTGCCCAGTGTCCCGCTGTGTGCACCATTCCCCACTGTGTGCCCAGTGTCCCGCTGTGTGCCCCATGCCCCACTGTATGCCCCATGTCTTCCTGTGTGCCCTGTGTCCTGATGTATGCCCCATGATGTGCCCGCTGTGTGCCCAGTGCCCTATGATGTGCCCTGCTGTGTGCCCTCTTGTATGCCTCATGCCCCGCTGTGTGCCCCATGCCCTGATCTGTGCCCCATGATGTGTGCCCTGCTGTGTGCCTCATGCCTCTCTGTGTGCCCCATGCCCTGATGTGTGCCCAGTCGATGGCATCCTGCGAATGGCAGCAGAGCAGAGTGAGCGCCCTCTGTGGTCCGGGGTGCAATAGGGAAGGAGTTTGGCACAGGACCTGAAAGATGGAGGCTGTGACTGTAGTAGTGTCCACTACTACACCAATTGTCAGCTTCCACAGTAGCGCCCCCTTCCCCGGTTAGGGGAAATGCAGAATTCCATAGTGCCGAGCTGGACCAATGTACCTATTTCATACTTAGAAGTCATCCCAGGAGGTGTGCACAACTAACAGCCAATAAGGTGAATAGTGCCCCCTCCTATAGGTCCCTCATGGGGTACACGGCCACCCATGGCAGGCAACTAGAAGTCCCGTGTTGTAGAAATAGTCTGTCCATACCTTGTAGGTGCACCATAAGACACAGCAGAGCGCCCTGTACTATGCGGTCACTGTACCCAACAACGACTGAAGCTGCAACTCTACAATGTCCACAGCACTTCCCGGCTTCCTTCAGACCCGCCAAGCCCGACCAACTCACCAATAGCAGCGCGGATTACAATTCGTGTTCTGTTTATCAGACAGACACTGCCATTGGCGGATGCGGCAGAGCAGAATGAGCAGTCCTGCGCTGCTGAGAGGAGGATTAATTGCAGCCAGTGCGCCTGCGTGGACTAGAGACCACGCTGGTATAAAGAAGCAGCGAGATGGAGTGTTCTGTGTACCCTGGAGGAAGCTTAGCATGAGAGAAATAAGGAGGTTGCAACAAATAGAAGTATGACTTTAACCATTTGCCTACTGGTCACTTAAACCCCCTTCCTGCCCAGGCCAATTTTCAGCTTTCAGTGTTGTAGCACTTTGAATGGTCATGCAACACAATCACCTCTGGGGTTTTAATTTTTTGCTAGAGAAACAAAAAACTGACAGAAAATTTTTGAGAATGTTTTTTCTCTCATAGTTTGTTTTAAAATTTTGCAAACAGGTAATTTTTTTCAGCTTCACTGATGTGCGCTGATGAGGCTGCACTGTTTGGCAGCGCTGATGGTACTGAAATGTGGAACTGGTGGGCAATGATTAGCAGCACTTGTGGGCACTGAAAGGTGGCACAGATCTTGACCGATGGCTCTGTAAAAGAAGCCAGTTACCGGCTTTATTCTTTTTTTCTGCTCATGTTGATTGTGAGGAGAAAAAAATCTGTTAACCGGCTTCTGTTTACTTCCTGATCAGCTGTTTATCATTTATTGATGCCCTCCCGGCAGTGGTAGCCCACCTTGTAGCCGTCATTCGGCTATAGCGTGGGCGGAAAGCGGTTAAAAAGTAGAATTACAGGCAACAACCTACCTATCTAGTCTTAACTACTTCCCTACCAGGCAGATTCTGGCATTTCTCTCCTACATGTAAAAATTATAATTTGCTATGCTAGAAAATTGCTTAGAACCCCCAAACATTATACACTGCTCAAAAAATGTAGGAACACTTTGAAAACACATCAGATCTCAATGGGGAAAAATATCATGCTGGATATCTATACTGATATGGACTGGGTAATGTGTTAGGAACAAAAGGATGCCACATCGTTCGATGAAAATTATCAACCTACAGAGGGCTGAATTCAAAGACACCACGAAAATCAAAGTGAAAAAATTATGCAGCAGGCCATTTTGCTGAAATTTCATCTCAGCAACGCAAAATGGTATTCAGTTTGTATGGCCCCCAAGTGCTTTTATGCATGCCTGACGTCAGGGCATGCTCCTAATGAGACAACAATGGTGTCCTGGGGTATTTCCTCCCAGATCTGGACCAGGGCATCACTGAGCTTCTGAACAGAATGAGGTGGAACCTAGCGGCATTGGATGGACCAAAACATAATGTCCCAGAGGTGTTCTATTGGATTTAGGTCAGGTGAGTATGGGGGCCATTCAATGATATCAATTCCTTCATCCTCCAGGAACTGGCTGCATCCACTTGCCACATGAGGCCGGACATTGTCGTGCACCAGGAGGAACCCAGGACCAACTGCACCAGCATAGGGTCTGACAATGGGTCAAAGGATTTCTTCCCAATACCTAATGGCAGTCAGGGTGCCATTGTCTAGCGTGTAGAGGACTGTGTGTCCCTCCATGGATATGACTCCCCAGACCATCACTAACCCATCACTAAATCGGTCATGCTGAACGATGTTACAGGCAGCAAAAGTTTTCCATGGCTTCTCCAGATCCTTTCAGGTCTGTCACGTGCTCGGGGTTACCCTGCTCTCATCTTTAAAAAAAAGCACAGGGCACCAGTGGTGGACCTGCCAGTTCTTGTGTTCACTGGCCAATCGAGCTCCACAGTGCCGGGCAGTGAACACAGAACGCACTAGAGGACATCGGGCCCTCAGGCCACCCTCATGAAGTCTGTTTCTGATTGTTTAGAGACATTTATGCCAGTGGCCTGCTGGAGGTCATTTTGTAGGGCTCTGGCAGTGGTCATCCTGTTCCTCCTTGCACAAAGGAGCAGATACTGGTCCTGCTGATGGTTAAAGGACCTTCTATGGCCCTGTCCAGCTCTCCTAGAGTAACTGCCCATCTTGTGGAATTTCCTCCATGCTCTTGAGACTGTGCTGGGAGACACAGAAAACCTTCTGGCAATGGCACGTATTGATGTGCCATCCTGGAGGAGTTGGACTGCCTGTGCAACCTCTATAGGGCCCAGGTATTGCCTCATGCTACCGGTAGTGACACTGACCCGAGCCAAATGTAAAACTAGTGAAAACAGTCAGAAAAGATGAGTAGGGAAAAAAAATGTCAGTGGCCTCCACTTGTAAAACCATTCCTGTTTTGGAGGTCGCCTCATTGTTGCCCATCTAGTGCACCTGTTGTTAATTTCAGTAACACCAAAGCAGCTGAAAGTGATTAACAACCCCCTCTACTTCTTAACTGATCAGATCAATATCCCAGGAGTTTAATTGACTTGATGCTATACTCTGATTAAAAAGTGCTCCTTTAATTTTTTGAGCAGTGTATACATTTTTAAGAAGAGGTCCTAGAGAATAAAATGGTGGGTGTTGCAATTTTTTACGTCACATAGTATTTGTACAGCAATTTTTCAAACGCAATGAAACTAATGAGTTTTAATGCAATAAAACACAATATATAACCCAATGTTTTGGCAAGATGCAAAAGATGATGTTATGCCGAGTAAATAGATACCCAACATGTCATGTGTTAATATTGCACAAAGCCTATAAACATTTTTACAGGTTACCAGTTTAGAGTTACAGTGGAGGTCTAGTGCTAAAATTATTGCTCTCGCTATAACGTTCGCGATGATACCTCACATGAGTGGTGCGAACACCATTTACATATGCAGGCGCAATCTACGTATATGTAGCACCCTTTAGTTGTGCTAGGAGTTTCTGTAGACAAATTTCTTTAGTTCAGGGCTAAGCTGTCAATCTGGGTCAGGGTTCAGTGGCTCATGGCTGGATGACTAATCCTAGCAGCCTCTCTGGTGCCTCCCCTTGTTTTCTGGGACATTGGAGAATGTTCTAGACAAAGTGGGTGGAGGTTAGGAGGAGCTGCTGGGCATATTTATGAGGGCCTCAGCCAATCCCAAGTAATGGGCTGGCAGGGGGCAGGCCACCTCATAAATAGGCATGAGTCATGCCAGCAAGGGGAGTCAGGTGGAAGATAGAGTGCTGAGGAGGCTGTCGGTGGCCATCAGGGGAGCCCCCTAGTCTGGGGGGATGACCTTGGGCCGGGCTCAGGTGCTGGAAGGATCCTGCCATAACACATGGAGACAGCCCTTCCTGGAGGCACGGGAGCAAGGAGAGAAGACAGCAGGAGCAGGTCAGCACTACTGTGAGATCTCCTGAGAGTCAGCCGGGTGGGCCTATGAGTGCCGGTCTGGATGACTGTGGTGGAGAAGTTAGCCTGGAGGGCTAGTAAAGGGGCAGCTGAAGCCAGGTGGGTTGGCAGTGCCTGAAGAGGTGGTGTTGGGATTAGTAGCCATAGGAGGAAGAGTACAAGCTTAAAACTGTAATCTTTTTGCTACATGACCAAGGGCCTCAGGTTCCTGCCTGTAATGGGCCATTGCTTTTTATCTGTCTGAGTGACTGTCAGATCTTCACACAGTGATCCAGCTGGGTTCTGCAAACAAATGTGTGCTGGAGAAAGAAGTGGAGCTGTATATAGGAAGAATGTCCCTAAAGTTAAGTGGACATCCCATAACCTCCCACCCCTATCCACATTATAGCCCTCTAATAAGTCACTGACTGTTCTATGTCTCAAGAGTGCCTGTGAAGATTTGGTGTGCCTGGCTGTGCAGGGCGGGGGATTCCAGTTTAACTGTGGCTTCTTTTTTGTTTTAATACTTTTTTTGTGTTTATTTATTGTGTTATTATTACACAAATGACAGAAGAAAGTTAAAAAGTACAACATTATAAAATATTGTGTAATTTATTACAGTACATGACGCTATTTTATCTACCCGCCCCCACCCTCACACCACCCAATCTTTAGCTATATATGGATTTTATTGATTACAAAATCATCAAAGAGAATGGGTATATGGGTAAACCTACTGCAAGGAGTCGGAAAGAATGTCAAAGCAAGGGACGTCCAAAATCCTCAATAGAGGGGGAGTGGGAGCAACCAGAAATAAAAAGGGAGAGGGAGAGAAAAAGAAAAACAGGAAAAAGGCAGGAGGGGATGCTATACATTCACCATTCTCCCCCTATAGGGGAAACCCCAACTTATCCAGCCAGGGTCTCCACATTCTCTCGAACTTCCAATAATTACCTTGTCTAATATATATCACTCTCTCGTTCCCAACTATTAAATTGATGGTCTCGACCCAGTTCTCTACAGTTGGCGGATTGTGTGCTTGCCATTGCTGTGCGAATTATTTTCTCACCTGAAATAGACATCTTAGCACTACTTCCATGGTGTCCTTCAGGACTATACCCCCCTCCATATTCTCCAATAAACAAGTCTTGGCCGTTGGCTCAATTGCAGGTTTTATTTATCCTATCTACAATCTCTACCCAGTATCTGAATAGCTTTGGACATTTCCATACTATATGGATAGGATCCCCTGATGCCCTGCACCTGGGGCACTGATCCGTTTGTCTCGACCCAAATTTAAACATTTTTTGGGGGGTATAATATAGGGTTGTCCTGATACCACTTTTTTAGGACCGAGTACAAGTACCGATACTTTTTTTCAAGTACTCGCCGATACCGATTACCGATACTTTTTTTTTTTAATGTCACGTGACAGTTTTTTTTTTTTTTTTTTAAACAGTGCTTGCTTTTTTGGGCGGGGGGGGGGGGGGGGGAACGTTGTATGTGTGTGTTATTTTTTATTTTTTTTTACAATTTTTATTTTTTACAATAATATTATTGTTTATTGTTTTTTTTGTTTTTTTTAATCAGCCCTTTTGGGGGGCTTTGGTGAGATATCAGGGGTCTTAACAGACCTCTGATATCTCCCCCTTGAGACAGAGAAAGAGACAGAGGATAGAGATTCCCCAGTCCCTTTCTCTGCAGCCTCAGCTGCACTGAGAATGAATGGAGAGAAGACAGCGGCTCCTCTCCATTCATAAACTGACACATCGTAATCACAGGAGATTACAATGTTTCAGTTATGTGAATGGACAGAGTCAGCTGACTCTGTCCATACACAAAGGAAGGAGGAGGAGGACGGCGGAACGGAGAGGGAGAACGCAGGGGACAGATAAGGAGAGAGGAACTGAGGGGACAGCGGAGAGACATAGATAAGGAGAGAGGAATGCAGGAGACAGCGGAGAGGCACAGATAAGGAGAGAGGAATGCAGGGGACAGCGGAGAGGCACAGATAAGGAGAGAGGAATGCAGGGGACAGCGGAGAGGCACAGAGAAGGAGAGAGGAACAGAGGGGGAGAACGGAGAGGCACAGATAAGGAGAGAGGAACAGAGGGGACAGCGGAGAGACACAGATAAGGAGAGAGGAATGCAGGGGACAGCGGAGACGCACAGAGGAAAGGAGGGGGCATGGAGGAGGATGCAGTGACAGTCAGCTGTGGGCGATCACCGCTGTATGTCACTAAAGCTGATGAAAGCCGCTGGGGGAGAATCTTGTAACTCCCCCACGCGCCGATCACAGCTGTCTTCCAGGTATCGGGGAAGCATCGGGAGCATTTGCCCGAGTACAAGTACTTGGGCAAATGGTCGGTATCGGTGCCGATACGGATACTAGTATCGGTATCGGGACAACCCTAGTATAATATACTCTATGGATTAAGAACAGGTGGGATACCTTCTGTGAGGGGGAAATGGAGACCAGTGTTCCTTGTCTCAGGATCCTATCCCATTCCTCTGTAGTCATTGCCCCCACATCTCTCTCCCATCTCTCTCTACTCTTGGAAGGTCCTGCTCGATTTTTTATTCAAACTTCCAGTTTGGCATATAGCTCAGAGATTAATCCTTTGGATGTATCTAAATTCATTATTTGTGCCAGGGTGGGGATCTGGGTCCATTCGATTATCTGCGACCTGAACTGCGTCTGGATAGCATGCCTGATTTGGAGGTATTTATAGAATGAGTTGTTTGGTATATTAAATTCCCGTTTTAAATCTAAGAATGTTTTCATAACATTGCCCTCATATAATTGGCTTAGTCGATTACGGCCCTGTCTCTCCCATTCCATAGGCCTCTCTATATCTCTTAATTCCGCCAAATTTCTATTGTTCCATAGAGGGGTATATTCTGATATCCCTCTGTACCCCAGCAATACGTTTGTTGTCTGCCATACTTTGCTAATTAATTTTATCATCAGGCATTTATGGATGAATGAATCTGCCTCTAAAAAATCTATCAATGTACTATGCGGGGCCCCTGTTATCATCATCCTAGCGATGGAATTTCCCCCTCTAGGGGCTCCACAACCCGTTAGCTGCTGTAGCTGAGATACCAAAAAATATGACCTCGGGTGGGGGGGGTAAAAATCAGGGTTGGGAGAAGGGGAGAGGAGGGGGGGTGGGGGGAGGGTGGGGCAGATGAGGGGGGGAGGGGATAAGAGTAGGGAGGGGGAATCTGCAGGATGTGTTCGGGAGGAGCAGGGAACAGTGGAGAACATCCGCCTCAACAGATATGCCTGAGCTCAAATTTATATCTTACAATGTAAAAGGGTTAAACTCACCCAGGAAAAGACATAAAATATTAAGGGAACTGTGCCTCCTCCGTGGGGACATAGTTTTCTTGCAGGAGACCCATCTGACTCTTGACACCAGAATCAGGCTGTTCTCCCCTAGGATTCCTCAATGGCTCTACGGGGACTCTCCTGATAGAGGGTCAAGGGGAGTCGCCATAGGGCTGTCTAAGGCCTCAAACTTCTCGCTGAGGGATAGACTGACAGACCCTGAAGGCCGTTATATTTTCCTAAAAGGAACTATCGGATCTAGGATATTTACGTTGGCAAATGTTTATTGTCCTAATAGAAGTCCAACGATTTTCTTGGGACAAGCGCTGGAGAAGCTGCTGGAATTTGGGGAAGGGGAGGTAGTTCTGGCAGGAGATCTAAATTTCTGCCTGGACCCCATTCTGGATAGTACGTTTCGTGCCCAGGGGATAAAGAAGGTGTCATTAGGGTCAATTAGGCGGAAATTACTCCGCAGCCAGTTAATGGATGTGTGGAGACTACAACACGCTAAAGAGAGGGATTTCACCTTCTTCTCCCCTGTTCACGGGACTTACTCCAGATTGGACTACATCTTCGTGGACCATAGTCTATTGGAGTGGGTTGCAGAAACTAGAATAGAAATAATGTCCCTTTCAGATCACTCTCCAGTCACGATGAGGCTGAAGATCCCAGAAGCGGGGGGACGGCCTTTCTCGTGGAAACTGAACGAGGATTTGTTGAGGGACCCCGAAGTGGTGGAGCAGATTCAGGATGAGGTGGATTTCTTCTTTAAAACAAACGACACGGGTGAGGTATCACCCTCTATTTTATGGGAGGCACACAAAGCCTTTATCCGAGGGACCTTTTATATCCATAGGAGCAGGCCTGAAAAAAAAAAGGAAGGCAGAAAGGGGAAAGCTGATAGAGGAAATTTTTTCCTTAGAGCAAGTACACAAAAAGGCTAAGGGGCAGGATCAGGACTGTTATCGCTTAATGGTCGCCAAGAGGGAGGAGCTGAGGGACATGATGGAGCAGGAGGCTAAGAGAGCCACCAATTTAATAACTAGGGGCAACTACTTATGGGCGAACAAGTCGAGTAAACATTTGGCCAGATTGATAAGGAAAAAAAGAGGTCGGAACTTTATCGACAAAATACACAACAAAGGAGGGGAAGCAATAGTGACCAGTGGAGGCATGGCAGAGGAGTTTAGAAAGTTCTACGCTGACCTTTACTCTATAGGGCAACAGGGGGAGGAGGATAGTACCCGGTTAGTCAGGGGCATGGAATTTCTAAAAGCAGCAGGACTAACGGGGCTGTCCATAGAGGACAGGGATCTCTTGGATAAGCCTATAGAGGAAGAGGAAATCCTAGCCGCCCTGAGAGACTCCCCGAAGGGTAAGAGCCCAGGCCCGGACGGATTCACTACCATTTATTTAGAGAAAATGAAACACTTATTGGTCCCCAGGCTGTGCCAATACTGGAATGAACTCGGTACCAGGTGTGGGATGGAAGGCGAGGCATTGACCGCTACGATTACCCTGATACTGAAAGAAGGGAAGGATGCTAGTTTGTGTTCGAGTTACCGACCCATATCCTTGTTGAATGCAGATGTTAAATTATACGCCAAGGTGCTGGCCAATAGATTGAAAGGGAGCATGGCCGGCCTGGTGCACCCGGACCAGGCCGGCTTTGTTCCTGGTAGACAGTGCAGGGATAATGGGGTGCGAGCAGTGCTGCTGTCGGAGTTCTGTAGACGTGGGGGACCCCCAGCTCTATTCCTGTCAGTTGACGCCGAAAAGGCGTTTGACAGGGTAGACTGGGGGTTCTTGATAAACACGTTGGAAGCCATGGGGATTGGACCTAGATTCATCTCCTGGGTCAGAGTTCTATACAGCAGCCCTACAGCAGCGGTAAGAGTAAACGGGGCCATCTCAAAATCTTTTGGGATGGTAAATGGAACTAGGCAGGGCTGCCCGCTCTCCCCCCTCCTGTTCGTCCTGTCCCTCGAACCTCTTCTGGCTTCCATTCGGAACAGTCCTGACTGTAGTGGGGTGAAGGTGGGAACTGAGGAACACAAATTAGCAGCATTTGCCGACGATGTTTTGTTTTTTATTTCAAATCCTAGAATAACCCTACCTAATGTGCTCCGGATCCTCAGAAGATACGGAGACGTTTCAAACTTTAAAATTAATCCCAGGAAGTCCGAGATTTTAAATATCAGCTTGGGTAAGCAGGAAGACCATCTAGCTGCAGTGTTTCCCTTTCCCTGGAAAAAGGAAATTAGGTATTTGGGAATTAAATTAGCCAATACTTTCAAAGAATTATTTCAAAAAAACTATATCCCATTGTTAGATGACATCAGGCAAGAAGCAAGAAGGCTGCGGCCCAGGCCCCTTTCATGGTTCGGACGAGCAAATGCGGTTAAAATGATTGTAACTCCGAAAATTTTGTACAAATTCCAGCTGCTGCCTATTCCATTGCCGAGGTATTTCTTAAAGGCTATAAGGAAATTAATAAGTGAAGCTGTCTGGGGTGGCAAAAAACTACGTATCTCCTATGCAACATTGAGTAGAGGGAAGAAAAAAAGGTGGAATAGCTTTACCAGATTTCAATAGGTACTACATAGCTGTAGTGCTTTCACGGGTCACTGATTGGAGTAAAAAAGGGTTGGATAAGCGGTGGGTGGATATTGAGTACTCCCTGAGTAACAATAATCTGGCGCATTCACTTTGGAACCCCCCAAAATTCAGAGCACTTAGTACTAACACATCCTTGTTAACACACAACACTTTCAAATATTGGGATATGACACATACACAGCACAAATGGTCACATAATTCACCGTTGATATACATGAAAAACAACCTATTTTTTGAACCGGGGAGGAGGGAGGTGGGAGGGAATTGGTTAAAAGAGGATTCTATTCAACTAAAAAATGTTATTAGCAAGGGGAAAATTCGCACTTTCATGGAATTGAGTAGGGAACCAGAATTATGGGTTATGGACAGATGGAGGTACCTCCAGCTCTCCCACTTTATTGAAAAACTACCGAAGCCACTCAGAAGTATGGAAGAGCTTAGACCGCTGGAGCAACTTTGTACGAAGGAACAATCAGGAGGTGACATAGCCCAAATATACAGAATATTGGGAGTGGAACAGGAGCGGGTGGTGCCTCCCTACATCAAAAGGTGGGAGCAGGAACTGGGGTTACAGTGTAATAGGAACACGATTTTGAGATTGGCCCACCGCTCTGCGTTAGATAATAGGAGAACGGAAATTCATTATAAAGTTCTAGTAAGATGGTATGCCACCCCAGACAGAGTAAGTAAAATGGATGGGACAAAGGCTAATACTTGCTGGAGGGGGTGCCCAAATGTGGGCACAATGGCCCACATCTGGTGGGAGTGTCCCACCATTAAAGAGTACTGGAAAAAAATCTTATCATCGATAAGGGATATCACGGGGAGGGAAATTGCGGAAGACCCGTGGGTCTGTCTCTTCCATGGGACTTCGGAACCAGTCAAGAGTTATAAATCTTCCCTGGTCCCCATAATGTTAGATGTAGCCAAGAGACAGATTGCTTTAAATTGGTTGAACTATTCAAGCCCTAACATTCGAGACTGGCTCTTCGGTCTTAACTAAATATTTAATGTCGAGTGTCTAGATGGGCGGGGAATGGAACCCGGCGAGGAGACAGAATACACAGGGAAGTGGACAGGCTGGATTAAATGTAAAAGATCTTGGACTTATCTAAAGGAGATTATATTAAATGGTATAATCAGGAAGGGATTTTCACGAAGAAGGGAGTGACCATGACGTAAGATGTTCCTTGCGAGCAATGTCCTGCAGGGTAGAGTGGGGTCGGGGGGGGAGACGGTTTTGGGGGATAAGTGTTTTTTTTTTTTTTTGTTATACCTTGGGGGATTTGTATTATGGAATTGTCCCCTGTGGGAATGATTTGTTATGAAAAATGATAAATAAAGAATTAAAAAAAAAAAAAAACATGTCTGGGGCATGGTTACACAGCATTCCATCGCACTGACATTAGACGCCGCTGTCTGAGCAGGACTACACCGATCGGATGGCTGGGCCTTAGAAGGTTGGGTGAGAGATACACCAGATCACACTTCAGGTCCACTGTGACCGCGGTGCACCGTTGGATCACTGTTCCTGTTGCTTGCTGTGGATTTTTTTAAAGGCTTTTATGTTTCAGTTTAAAAGTGAGTGTAACCATTGAAGTGTGTTTAGAGTGATTTTAATAAATCTGTCAAAATGGTATCATGCTATGTGGAGCACTTTATTCATTTTTTCACATATGGAGCTGGCTTGATTGGAGTCACGGTTCATCACATGCAACCCAGGTGTGGTTCAATTGCTGTTTTGCTGAACACGAGAGTGGGAGGCTATACAATCTGGTGAGTGCGCTCTTCAGAGGGAGTGGTGTCACTATCACGGTGGTGTTGGTGGAAGAGTAGAAGATTTATCACACAAGGATATTGAAAAACAACTGTTGAGCTTGATCATTCATTTCTTGTAATTTATTCTCTATAGTGACACTTTTCACTGGGTGTTGAAAAAAAATTTTTCGGGGGGGGGGGGGGAGATGGGCGGAGTCTAGCGGAGCAGACATGCATTGTTAGAGCTCCGCACCGCTGAGGAGAGAAGAGAAGGACAAAGCGGAGCCTGCAGGCTCAAAAGGTATCCATTTGAACCTTTTTGCCCCAGGGAACAAACTGTGAAAGTTTGGGCAGGAAATATGGTACTGGGAGGAAGCCGTGGCAGAAATAAAAATCACCTCACAAAGAACTCACAGGCACTCACTGCAGCTGAAGCAGCTCCAGTCACCTCACAATATACAGCATCAGGGCGCTCTCACAGACAGAAAATGTCACAGCAAGACTCTCCATTTGAGTCAGATACAGAACAAATCCTCTCACAAACTTCTCCACAAGCCTCCTCAGCATCCCCAGTAATATTATTACAATTTGAAAAGATGCTTCATAAGGCTTTAAAACAAACCTCAGACCAAATAACAAACAGCCTAACCAAAGAAATAAGAGAGCTGGGAAACCGCACCGCAGCCTTAGAAATAAAAATGGATGAAATTGAAATTACAACCCAAGAAAATATAACAGAATTGGAACAATTAAAAGAAGAGAATTTAATACTTCAAACTAAGCTTGAAGATTACGAAAATAGAGCCAGACGTTCAAACTTGCGCATAAGGGGAATACCTGAAACTGTGACAGACCTGCAATCTACTATTACTGCTCTATTACAAGAACTAAAGCCAGATATCCCTATTGAACGTTTAGAACTGGACAGAGTACACAGAGCCCTCACAGCCAAAAAGAAAGATGGACCCCCACGTGATATAATCACAAAATTTCATTATTACAGAACGAAAGAACAAATACTAATTGCTGCAAGAGAAAAAAAGGAACTTATTTTTCAAGGACACAATTATCAAATTTTTGCTGACCTATCCCAACTTACTATTACTAAAAGACGATCCATGAAACCCCAACTAATGGAACTGCAACGCCACAACATTATGTATCAATGGGGCTTCCCCTTTTCAGTCAGATTTAACTACCAAGGTACAATTTACAGAAGCAGATCAGCAGATGAACTACAACAAACCCTTTTAAAATTAAATCTGACAGAACCCACAAGCAGCAACTCTCCCACACGCCATCTTCACCTTCAGGCAGCACCCAGAAAATTTCAGAACAAAATGGGAATCATCATTCTCACAAAAGAGGCCGTTATGCCACATCATCCATGGACCAAGAAGATTCAATGGACTGACATCCTAATTCCTGATATCTCTTCATTTATTATACTAAGAGATGGTTCTCTATAAAAAACCTGTATTTATAACTGAATGTAACTGCATTCTGATAGTCACACACTGTGTGGGATCATGTTACATTCCAGTTATATTTCTTATTACTTCTGATTCATATAGCCTTAGAATATATAAGTGAAATAAGGAAATTCTTGTTCAGTTATATATTTTCAGGTAATAACAATAGATTTATTACTTTTTAGGACAAATATGTTCAATAATCCAGAAGTAATGGAAGCTTTTTCTTTCTTTTCTTAAAACAAATATATTATTACCTAACTAGTTCCTAGAACTATGTTTTTGTTTATTCTAATCTGAAGCAATACAACCTCAATTTTATGAGTTAACATATCTAAACAGTTACATATGAATAAAATATGTAATTGTTTACTCTAAAAGGGTTAAAATCACAAAATAATTCAAACTATCTTCATCAATACCAAAGTTATTAACAGTACCTTTCTAACTGAATTATTTAGCCTAGGGCAAGACTAACCATATACAACCACCCTGGAATAAATAATTTCAACAAAAACTATATTCTGCACTCCAATTAATGAATCATCATTTTGATGTCTTTTGACATAGCACTTCTCTCCTGTAAGCGGAAGATCCGTGTACCCCCATTAGCCCTCCTCATTCTCCCAACCATATTATGTGGGAGTGTGACGAAGGCACTTATTCCCCTGAGAGAGATATTTATTCTCTTTCACAGGTAAATTGTGATTACTTTCAAAAAATAATTTATACAATGTATCATCTAATCTCATGTTTTTTGTTTACTCTTTACTCCAGAATTCACTGGTTTCTTTTCTATCTTTTCATCTCTTCAGTCCACACAGGTTGATCTGCGCAGTCAGCTCTGCATAACAAAAAGTAAGTCAAAACTATTTGATCTGTTGCCATGGCACCACTGAATATACTTTCTCTGAATGTTCAGGGAATAAATGTCCCTCAAAAAAGGACCAAAGCCTTCCGTACTTTCCATAACAAGAAGGCTCACATAGTATGCCTCCAAGAAACACACTTCACCAAAGATTCTACTCCAAAATATATTTCTCCTTTTTATCAACAAATTTACACGGCTTCTGCCTGTACCAAACAAAGGGGTACTCTAATTGCATTTCACCGATCCACACCATTCACCTTATCATCAGAAATTAAAGACCCAGAAGGTAGATACCTGATACTCATGGGTTATATAATGGATACAGCAATCACGGTGATTTCCTACTACGCTCCTCACAAACAACCTACACCATTCCTCTCACATATATTACAAGTGATTAATACACACAAAATAGGAACAGTGATAATGTGTGGGGATTCGAACCAGGTCCTCCTCCCATTTCTAGATAAATCACCTTTTACACCATCCAAAATAACCTTTTTCTCAACTTCTTTCCAAATACAATCTGGTAGATTCGTGGAGAGAAAGTAACCCAATGAAAAAGAAATTCACTTATTTCTCGCACCCTCATCAAACCTTCACCAGAATAGATCATATTTTTCTAACAATAGGGATGATACCAGAAATTATTGCATCAAATATAATTCCGATTCCGTGGTCTGACCATAATGCAGTATACACTACTATAGCCTCAGCCATACCAAAAGCGCATGACCCAAAGTGGTACTTACCGGACATAATGCTCAAACACCCACTACATCAGATGGCCATTGAACAAGCTTTAAAGGAATACATATCAATTAATAATACAACAGACATTTCCCCAATAACACTGTGGGAAGCTCATAAGCCTGTCTTGCGTGGTACAATACAAAGACAAATGGCACTATTTAAACGGGAACGCAAAAATCTAGCAAAAAAACTAGAACTCAATTTTAATGCAGCCTACATATCATTCCAAGATAATCCATCTCAGAGTACAAAATCTCATCTGGAAAAATCTAGATTGGAATACGATCTATTTCTCACTGAGTCAGTTGATAAATCCCTCAAACGCTCCAAACACAATTTCTACATAAATACAAACAAACCAGGTACATATTTGGCTCGGGCATTAAATTCAACTAAAAATCTTTCAAACCGATACATTTGAAATTATCAAAAAATGTTTATACTTGTAATCCAGTTAAAAGAGTCCATAAATTTCACTCACATCTCGCAACTTTATACAAGACAAACAATGAATTTAATCCTAGAGAGGCTGAATCCTTCTTCTCAAAAATAACCTTACCTGAGTTGTCTCAGAATCAAAAAAGCAGTTTGGATGAGCCTATAACTATAGATGAAGTTGCTAACGCCATAAAAGACCTAAAACTTAACAAAAGACCAGGCCCAGACGGCTACTCGGCTTTATACTATAAAACATTCTCAGAAATACTCTCTCCCATTCTCACTGAAACTTTTAACAAACTTCTAGAAGGACATTCTTTTCGGCAAGAAACACTAATGGCAATTGTTTGTATGATCCCAAAACCCCTTTCTGATGATACTTCCTGTGTGAATTATCGGCCTATCTCTCTGTTAAACCTTGATATTAAATTATTAGCAAAAATAATAGCAAAACGCCTCAATAGCATTATAGGAAAATTAATACATAGAGATCAAGTAGGCTTCATGCCAAATAGACAGGCAGGCGATTATATACGCAGGGCAGTGTTATTGGCACATATTGCTAAAAAACGGAAAATCCCTTTTATGTTTTCTATTTCTCGATATTAAGAGGGCATTTGACACAGTATCCTGGCAATATATGCAATATTCATTACAAAAATGGGGTTTTGGACCCCACTTTTTAACATGGATCAAAGCATTATATAATAAACCCAAAGCCTATATAAAATATGCTGGATACAAATCTGATGCCTTTAATATCGAAAGAGGTACCCGACAGGGTTGCCCATTATCTCCCTTATTATTTGCCCTTATACTCGAACCCATGGCCCAATACATCAGAACAAACCAAACTATAACTGGCATTGAAGTAGGAGGTATTACACACAAATTATGTATATTTGCAGACGATATATTACTTTTTCTATCATCACCACAGGTCTCTGGTCCTAACTTAATACCAGCTCTTGATGGATTTGCAGCCCTATCCGGCCTTATGATTAATCCTAAGAAATGCCTAGTGCTTAATATTTCGCTCACAAACATGGAATTGATCCCGGCTAGGGCTGCACTCCCATTCACATGGGCAGAAAAATCAATCCCATATCTTGGAATTCATTTAACAGCATCTCATTCTGACTTATTCTCAACCAATTATCCTCCTGTATTAAGACAGATCACAAATCTAATAAAACAATGGTCGCAACTTCCTTTATCCTGGATAGGGAAGATTAATGCAATCAAAATGACTATTCTACCCAAATTGCTTTATCTATTCAGAGTCCTCCCTATTCCAATTCCTTCCTATTTTTTGAGAATAGTACAAAAAAGAGAAAATTCGTTTATATGGGGCTCTTCTAAACCACGTATACCTATACACACACTACATCTTCCCAAAAATAAAGGAGGCCTGGGATACCCTAATTTTACTAACTACTACAGAGCAGCACATTTGGCCAGTCTGTCCAAATACCATGCAAAACAGGAAATCCCATTATGGGTATTTATAGAGGCTTCAGAAAATGACCCTCTATTAATATCAAACTTGTTATGGCTTGATCCTAAAGACCGCTTTAAAATTCATAATCCCATAACTAAACACTTCTTATCTCTCTGGGATAAACTAAAAACCAAATATCAGTTACAATCTCCACACAATCCTCTCCTTTCTTTTATCAGAAATCCGGCCTTTTATCCGGCATGGATCTACCCAAATTCTTTTAAAGCTTGGACAACATCAGGCATTCAGACACTAAATGACTTCATAGCATCTAAATCATTCCTTTCATTCCCATCGCTTAGAGAAAAATATGATCTACCAAACTCTGAGATATTTAGATATCTCCAAATCAAAAATTTCTATACACCATTCCTAAAGGGGGATACACCATTATCCCAATTATCCATTTTTGAATCAATCTGTACAAAAGATCCATTTGCTAAAGGTACAATTTCATCACTTTATAATCAATTATATGGAGTAGTAAATCTTAATAGACCCTCTTACTTTCAGAGGTGGGAAGAGGACCTGGGACGAACTTTAGAAGACACGGACTGGTCTAACATATGGCTCACATCTAAGTCATCTTCACCCAACATCTTAGCACTGGAGACAAATTATAAAGTCCTAACTCGCTGGTACCTTGTACCCGCTAGAGTGGCAAAATATTCACCTAATACCTCAGCTCTTTGTTTTCGAGGATGCCCAGAAATAGGCACACATTTACACATATGGTGGACGTGCCCAGTAATCCAAACCTTCTGGAAGGAAGTCTTCGTGATTGCATCTAAAATATTTAAAAAAATAATACAACCAGATCCATATATAACTTTACTTAATCTAAAACCGGAATGGTTAACACTCTCTCAATTCAAACTTATGATCCAACTAATAACGGCTGCAAAACAAACAGTGGCCAAGGCATGGAAATCTCCTACATTGGTACTAGCAGAAACAATTCACAGAATGAATAATACAATGTCCCATGCTAAGATGGTGGCCATCGATCGAAATCAAATTCTAAACTTTGAAAAACTTTGGCATCCTTGGATAAAACAACAGTTCCTGTCAAATTTCAATGACTCTGTCCTGTTGCCATGGTAACAGATTAAATGACTTACAGAGACACCCATTCTAAGGCTTCAAAGAGAACTAAAAAGAATAATAAACTGACGAGCGGGACAACCTTGTGGACCATACCTCTGCCTTTCTACCCTTTTTCTTCTCTTTCCTTTTCTCCACCTTACGATTAAAGCTCATTATCAGAATTTATTTGACCTATATACACTCTACCTGTAAACAATATTTATAGTAGGTATAAATCATTTAAATACCTACAAAAGTAACTAAGGAAATGATATATATCTTTAATTTAGGTTTACGTGAACCCAAGCTTTAATATTTGAAATTTCATGATATTTACCTATATAAACCCTACTGTAAAACAATGAGCTTACTTTATAGATCCTTGTAAACTTACTTTATGTATCTTTATAATATTGTATACTCAATAAACTTCTTTTGACAAGGAAAAAAATTTTTTCATGATAAAAATAATTTTTTTCATGACACTATTATTTTTATGTATAAGTAGAGTCATAGGGTAGGGTCATAGGCATCATGCTGCTCTGACTCTAAATTGTTTTACACAATTTATATTAGCGCCACTATCTCTTTCTGTACACATGTGAGAGGTATAGTTTTGGAATTCGGATCAATTTACGTATTTATTTAAGTGGCAGCTTTTTTCACTGTACACTGTATATGTACACATTTTGTATTCATTTACACATCTTTTATATAGCTTTGCACTTTTCTTTGGCACAGTGGAGTAAGAGGGATTCAGGGGTGGTTTATTTGTATATCTCTTACATAGTTACATAGTAGGTGAGGTTGAAAAAAGACACAAGTCCATCAAGTCCAACCTATGTGTGTGATTATGTGTCAGTATTACATTGTATATCCCTGTATGTTGCGGTCATTCAGGTGATTATCTAATAGTTTCTTGAAGCTATCAATGCTCCCCGCTGAGACCACCGCCTGTGGAAGGGAATTCCACATCCTTGCCGCTCTTACAGTAAAGAACCCTCTAGTTTAAGGTTAAACCTCTTTTTTTCTAATTGTAATGAGTGGCCACGAGTCTTATTAAACTCTGTTCTGCGAAAAAGTTTTATCCCTATTGTGGGGTCACCAGTACAGTATTTGTAAATTGAAATCATATCCCCTCTCAAGCGTCTCTTCTCCAGAGAGAATAAGTTCAGTGCTCGCACCCTTTCCTCATAACTAAGATCCTCCAGACCCTTCATTAGCTTTGTTGCCCTTCTTTGTACTCGCTCCATTTCCAGTACATCCTTCCAGAGGACTGGTGTCCAGAACTGGACAGCATACTCCAGGTGCGGCCGGACCAGAGCCTTGTAGAGTGGGAGAATTATCGTTTTATCTCTGGCGTTGATCCCCCTTTTAATGCATGCCAATATTCTGTTTGCTTTGTTAGCAGCAGCTTGGCATTGTATGCCATTGCTGAGCCTATCATCTACTAGGACCCCCAGGTCCTTTTCCATCCTAGATTCCCCCAGAGGTTCTCCCCCCAGTGTATAGATTGCATTCATATTTTTGCCACCCAAATGCATTATTTTACATTTTTCTACATTGAACCTCATTTGCCATGTAGTTGCCCACCCCATTAATTTGTTCAGGTCTTTTTGCAAGGTTTCCACATTCTGCGGAGAAGTTATTGCCCTGCTTAGCTTAGTATCGTCTGCAAATACAGAGATTGAACTGTTTATCCCATCCTCCAGGTCGTTTATGAACAAATTAAATAGGATTGGTCCCAGCACAGAACCCTGGGGATCCCCACTACCCACCCCTGACCATTCTGAGTACTCCCCATTTATCACCACCCTCTGAACTCGCCCTTGAAGCCAGTTTTGAATCCATGTACTCACCCTATGGTCCATGCCAACGGACCTTATTTTGTACAGTAAACATTTATGGGGAACTGTGTCAAATGCTTTTGCAAAATCCAGATACACCACGTCTACGGGCCTTCCTTTATCTAGATGGCAACTCACCTCCTCATACAAGGTTAATAGATTGGTTTGGCAAGAACGATTCTTCATGAATCCATGCTGATTACTGCTAATGATACCGTTCTTATTACTAAAATCTTGTATATAGTCCCTTATCATCCCCTCCAAGAGTTTACATACTATTGATGTTAGGCTAACTGGTCTGTAATTCCCAGGGATGTATTTTGGGCCCTTTTTAAATATTGGTGCTACATTGGCTTTTCTCCAATCAGCTGGTACCATTCCAGTCAGTAGACTATCTGTAAAAATTAGGAACAACGGTCTGGCAATCACTTGACTGAGTTCCCTAAGTACCCTCGGATGCAAGCCATCTGGTCCCGGTGATTTATTAATGTTAAGTTTGTCAAGTCTAATTTCAATTCTGTCCTCTGTTAACCATGGAGGTGCTTCCTGTGTTGTGTCATGAGGATAAACACTGCAGTTTTGGTTACTGAAGCCCCCCGATACACTCATGAAGACTGAGGAGAAGAATAAATTCAATACCTTCGCCATCTCCCCATCCTTTGTAACCAGATGTCCTTCCTCATTCTTTATGGGGCCAATGTGGTCTGTCCTCCCTTTTTTACTGTTTACATACTTAAAGAATTTCTTGGGATTTTTTTTGCTCTCCTCCGCTATGTGTCTTTCATGTTCTATCTTAGCCGTCCTAATTACACCCTTATATTTCTTGTTGCATTCTTTATAAAGTCTGAATGCCGAGGATGATCCCTCACCCTTGTATTTTTTGAAGGCCTTCTACTTTGCTTTTATATGCTACAAACCATTCATTTACTAGCTTCAAAAAAATGTGGACAGGATATATGGTGCTACATTTAGCAATGGGATTTTAAGGGCCCTGCTCATAGGAACTTACAATCTAAAGTTTGACAAAACCTTAGAGTGGACACAGCTTTAATTTCAGTGTATAATGGGCAACACATCACATTTTTATCTGCAAGATTATAGAAACATACTTAACAGTCATTCTTACAAAGCATTCCAACATAATATTACAAAAAAGACTTATTCAAAACACCCAACACCAGCCCACAATCCACACATACATACATTGGTGACCATGTTCTTCTGGAAGCTGCATTTCGGTGTACAAGATTAAACAACGAGATCAAAAAGAGTAGGTCAGCAGATGCTTCCAAATGATGTTTGCATGATCAGACAGGAACAATACATGCACAACATTGACAGCATGGCCACATAAACCCACGCTTGATTGAAAAAATGCACAAGAATTTCATCAAATATCCCTAGTTGGACATTTGTCAATATGCACAATATCATTCCTTCTCCCCCACAAATCACAGCAAAAAACCTGACCTTCTCAGGCCAAACGAACCCCCCTACCGCAGGCCTTTATATAAGAGAGGTTGTATTGTTATCACACTGACACACCCAATAGAAGTACACGCCCACCAGTATCTTTCAATCTGTCTCTTGTATGTCTTAAGTGATTGCACCTGATGGGCATGAACACATAATACTATTCACAACTGTGTTAGCCCTTGGCTATGTGCATCAAATCAAAACTGCAAGACAAAGATCAAAGTCCATTTGCATCCACATAAACAAAGCAACAGTTTTCTAAGCATATGTACCCGTGCAGTGTAAACCCTAACATTTGAAATGTCCAAGTCCCTAGGCATGATAAGTGCTAATAAACATTAACATCAGTCCAGGGGCGGATCCAGAGTCTAGTCTCGGGAGGGGCACTGCCAGAAAATATATTTTTTTGGGGTACATCTATCAGAGAAATGTCTGGTGTTGGCGCTTCAATCATCACGGCACCATGGTTGTTATGGTGTCAGGATGATTGAAGCGCATTATTACTATTATTACATTGTTATAAAAAATTAAATAGTTTAACTCACCATAATGCAGAATCAGTGGGAGCCCCGAGTGTGTCACTTGCCACGTCACCTGTCACCAGATGCATATTGTCACTTGCCACGTCGCCTGCCACATGTTGCGGATTGTCACTTGCCACGTTGCCTGTCACCAGATGCAGATTGTCACTTGCCACGTTGTGGATTGTCACTTGCCATGTCACTTGCCACGTCGCCTGCCACATGTTGGGGATTGTCACTTGCCACGTCACCTGTCACCAGATGCAGATTGTCACTTGCCACGTCGCCTGCCACGTCACCTGTCACCAGATGCAGATTGTCACTTGCCACGTCTCCTGCCACATGTTGCGGATTGTCACTTGCCACGTCGCCTGTCATCAGATGCAGATTGTCACTTGCCACGTCGCCTGTCATCAGATGCAGATTGTCACTTGCCACGTCGCCTGCCACATGTTGCGGATTGTCACTTGCCACGTCGTCTGTCACCAGATGCAGATTGTCACTTGCCACGTCGCCTGCCACGTTGCGGATTGTCACTTGCATGTCACTTGCCACGTCGCCTGTCACCAGATGCAGATTGTCACTTGCCACCTGCTAAGGTGGTCTCTTGTGTCCCAGAGACAGGCAGCAGAGAGATGATGTAATCTCTCTGCTGCCGCAGCTGCCTGCATGCTGGGGGGGAACTGCAGGGATGCAGGGCGGGCGGTGAGAGATGATGTCATCTCTCTGCTCCCCCGCCCGCCTGCTCCCTGATTGGCCACACGTCAGCGGTGCTCAGTCACCTATGGAGCCGCCCGGCGGCTCTTTTACTCACAGAGCCGCCCAGCGGCTCTTTTACTCACAGAGCCGCCCAGCGGCTCTCTCTCTCACAGAGCCGCCCGGCGGCTCTTTTACTCACGGAGCCGCCCGGCGGCTCTGTCTCCCACGGAGCCGCCCGGCGGCTCTTTTACTCACGGAGCCGCCCAGCGGCTCTCTCTCTCACGGAGCCGCCCGGCGGCTCTTTTACTCACGGAGCCGCTCAGCGGCTCTCTCTCTCACAGAGCTGCCCGGCGGCTCTTTTACTCACAGAGCCGCCCAGCGGCTCTTTTACTCACGGAGCCGCCCAGCGGCTCTCTCTCTCACGGAGGCGCCCGGCGGCTCTTTTACTCACGGAGCCGCCCGGCGGCTCTCTCACAGTGACACTCACCTGCATTTCTCGGAGGGGGCAATTGCCCGTTGCCCCCCCCCCCCCTGGATCCGCCCCTGCATCAGTCCCTGGCTGCAATGAGCTTCCAATATAAAGTCCAAAATTAACTTTCTTACATTAGAACCTATTTTGTCAGGAGACAAATAAAATGCCAACATGTCTTTGGATTGTGGTGAGAAAATCACACAGGGAGATCATATAAACTTCAACACAAGGATTAGCATGTTGGGGAATTGAACCAACATCCCACATGCTGCTAGACAGAACTGCTACCCACTTAGCCACCAGGCAGCCTCACACATGTTCTCTGCATCTCTGTGGTGTGAACCAGCCCTAAGTCCATAGCCATGCTCAGTGTCACAAGCAATATACAGTATATTGGCTTAAGTATTGGGACGCCTGCCTTTAAACGCACATGAACTGTAATGGCATCCCAGTATTAGTATTGGGTTCAAAACTCATTTGGCCCACCCTTTGCAGCTATAACAGCTTCAACTCTTCTGGGAAGGCTGTCCACAAGGTTTAGGAGTGTGTCTATGGGAATGTTTGACCATTCTTCCAAGTGCATTTGTGAGGTCAGGCACTGATGTTGGACGAGAAGGCCTGACCTACAGTCTCCTCTCTAATTCATCCTCAAGGTGTTCTGTTGTGTTGAGGTCAGGACTCTGTCCAGGCCAATCAAGTTCCTCCACCCCAAAATCACTCATCCATGTCTTTATGGACCTTGCTTTATGCACTGGTCCAAATTATTTGGTGGAGGGGGGATTATGATGTGGGGTTGTTTCTCAGGGGTTGGGCTTGGCCTCTTAGTTCCAGTTAAGGGAACTCTTAAGGCGTCAGCATACCAAGACATTTTGGACAATTTCATGCTCCCAACTTTGTGGGAACAGTTTGGGGAAAGTCCCTTCCTGTTCCAACATGACTGCACACCAGTGCACAAAGCAAGGTCCATAAAGACATGGATGAGCAAGTTTGGGGTGGAGAAACTTGACTGGCCTGCACAGAGTCCTGGCCTCAACCCAATAGAACACCCTTTGGCTGAATTAGTAGAGACTGTGTGCCAGGCCTTCTCATCCAACATTAGTGCCTGGCCTCACAAATGCACTTCTGGAAGAATGATCAAACATTCCCATAGACACACTAAACCTTGTGGACAGCCTTCCCAGAAGCTGTTCTAGCTGCAAAGGGTGGGCCAAATCAAATTTTAACCCTACGGACTAAGACTGGGCTGCCATTAAAGTTCATGTGTGTGTAAAGGCAGGCGTCCCAATACTTTTGGCTAAATAGTGTATCTGGAAAAGACTTACAATGGTGGTGGAACCCTCCTACACATAAATACTACATTTAGACATAGTTATAGAACCTGGGAGATGAGACAACTTCTTTACATGAAGCAGCATGTTTGGGATTTGAACCCAGACCCTCAGGGATACTAAGCAGAAGTTCTAACCTCTATGCCATGGAGCTGCCACATGTGAGAGCCTCCTACACATAACTACACATAAAAAGACATAAATACTGCATTTCTTTGGACATACAGGTGATGGAATTACATTACTCAAGAGTTATTCTTCTTGATTTATTCTGTGATATTTGGTGTTTTTTGTGGGTGAGAGTCAGAGACGTAACTCTAATCTTCAGGGTCCCAGTGCAAGAAACCATGAAGGGCCCCTGACCCGCACTATGATGGGGGGGGGGGTATTGTGAAAGGATGAGGGGCAGTATGACGGGGTATTTTGACAGGAGGGGGCAGTGTGACCAAAGAAGGGTATCTGGAAAGTGTGACCAGAGGGAGGAGTGTGATAAGAGGGGGCACTGTGAAAGAAGGGGGGCAGTGTGACAAGAAGGGGCAGTACGATGGGGGCAGTGTGACAGGAGGGGGCAGTGTGACAGGGGGGCAGTGTGACAGGGGGATATTGTGACAAGAGGGGGGCAGTGTGACAGGAAAAGGATACCTGGGAAGTATTACAAGAGGGGGGCAGTGTAATGAGGGAGCACTGTGAAAGGAGGGGGACTGTTTAACAAGAGGGGGGTAGTGTGACAGGAGGGGGGTAAATATGACAGAAGGGGGCAGTGTGACGAGGGGGCAGTGTTACAGGAGGGGGCAGTATGACAGGAATGTATTGTGCCAAGGGAGCAGTGAGACAGGAGGGGGCAGTATGATGGGGAAATAGTATGATGTGGGCAGTGTGATAAAAGAGTGGCTATGTGGCAGGTGGGTGGCCAGTGTGAGAGGGGACAGGTGGGGGGGCAGTGTGAGAGGGGACAGGTGGGGGGGGCAGTGTGAGAGGGGACTGGTGGGGGGACAGGTGGGGGGGCAGTGTGAGAGGGGACAGGTGGGGCGACAGTGTGAGAGGGGACAGGTGGGGGGGCAGTGTGAGAGGGGACAGGTGGGGGGGCAGTGTGAGAGGGGACAGGTGGGGGGGGCAGTGTGAGAGGGGACAGGTGGGGGGGCAGTGTGAGGGGACAGGTGGGGGGCAGTGTGAGTGGGGACAGGTAGGGGGCAGTGTGAGAGGGGACAGGTGGGGCAGTGTGAGAGGGGACAGCTGGGGGGGTCGTGTGAGAGGGGACAGCTGGGGGGGCAGTGTGAGAGGGGACAGGTGGGGGGGCAGTGTGAGAGGGGACAGGTGGGGGGGCAGTGTGAGAGGGGACAGGTGGGGGCAGTGTGAGAGGGGACAGGTGGGGGGCAGTGTGAGAGGGGACAGGTGGGGGCAGTGTGAGAGAGGACAGGTGGGGGCAGTGTGAGAGGGGACAGGTGGGGGGGCAGTGTGAGAGGGGACAGGTGGGGGGGCAGTGTGAGAGGGGACAGGTAGGGCAGTGTGAGAGGGGACAGGTGGGGGGACAGGTGGGGGGGGCAATGTGAGAGGGGACAGGTGGGGGCAGTGTGAGAGGGGACAGGTGGGGGGGCAGTGTGAGAGGGGATAGGTGGGGGCAGTGTGAGAGGGGACAGGTGGGGGGCAGTGTTGTGCTTAACTTACATGAGAAGCCCATATGGAAGAAGCAGGATGCTTCCTTGTGATGTCCGCAGGATGTCCCTCCAGGCAGCACAGTTCACTTCCCGACTATCATTGTATTCAATGGAGAGGGGAGGGGCCTCTGACCCGAGCGTGTATCAGCAAGACTCAGAGTGTACAAGCAGAGGGACAAACTTGTGCACTGAATCTGGTGTCTGCTCGGGAGAGGCCCCTCCCCTCTCCATTGTACTCACTGGTATTCGGGAAGTGAACTGTGTGCTGCCTGGAGGGACATCCCGCAGAGCGCAGACATCACATAGCTGCCGATCGCCCCCTCCTGCCCCCCTCTCCTGTATAGTTAGATGCCAGCCAGGGGAGGTGCGGCGTCTTGGGGCCCCCCCACACTGGCAGAATTCCAGGGCCCAGTCGCAAGTGCGACTGTTGCGACCCTGGAAATTCCGCCACTGGTGAGAGTAGAATATTACCCTCAAATTTTTGGGAATTACATTTTGCTTTCTGATGTTGGTACACATATCACATTTTTTGGTCTCAAATTATGAATATTTGGAAATAATAAAAAGCACCAAAAATTGTGATTAATTTTAAATTTGCATCAGCAATGGTATTGTTTGTGGATTGTAAGGACACCTGTGTGAGTTTGGGTAAAGATTGTTGTGAGATGGAGAGTAATAAGTGAAAGTGACAGAGAAAAATATATTTTACCAAAACATCAAAACATTCCACATTCTAGTATTCTTAAAAACAAAATATTTTAAGTAGAAGCAACAATGTTGCAAAGGAAAATTTATTTCAGAGAAAGATACATTTCATCTCAACATTAAAAGGTTTTTTTGTCAAAATTAGAATTGTTCCATTAGAATCAATGGCTGAAACTTGATTTGGACTAGAATAGAGCAGATTTTCACTTCACAAAAACACTCTCTAATTAGCTCTCATTTTGGTATTTACTAAAGCGCCGGGTAAAAAAGACACTTGAGTTAAAATGAGAGTTATTTTCAGGTCTGAGCATGCTCGGTTGTGTTGGCACCTAGTTGTCCAAAACAGGGAATTTTTCACCTCTCAGACTTTTAAGGATATTACAGTGTAGAAATCACTTTTTCACACAGTTTAAAAGCAGATTATCTTTAAATAATATACCGCATATTTCAGTACTATTTAGGCAATTATATCATGCTCTAAACATTATTTCCATGTGCACTACTCCAGGCTTTAGCAGAGTAAGGCTGGCCATACACCTATAGATTATCTGCAGATTTTCTATGGTTAGATGGAAAAAGTGGGAGATTCCTCCATCCACACAGTTTAGCAAACATGGAGAGATCTGTTGCACATTTTCTATCTAACCATAGAAAATCTGCAGATAATCTATAGGTGTATGGCCAGCTTAAGGATTTGGGCGCTATTTGGTTTCAGGGAACTATAGTAAATTTGATTTTGAGAGTATTTTCCCACCAGCACTATAGTGAATACCATTTTAGCGCTAATTAGCACTAATTACCGGCAATTAGCGCCACAGTTCTATAGTAAATGACCCCCATAGTAAAGTAGATACAACCACTAGGATCATCATGAGATTTTCCAATGAACATAATGGGATAAGAAAAATAACCTCTAAACAAGGAGGGTTTATTTATGTTTATGAATATGGTTATACTGGAATTTATTTTCTAATTAAGTTATGTATATGTCTATCTATACTGGTAATTTCATTTTTCATCAGTATATTGCTGTTTATGGAGACTTTATTGCTTTTGATTCCCAGTGCCAATTGTTTGGATTACGTCCTGCCTCTGGTCTTCAATCACAGGATTTTGCCCCTTTTGTCTATTCATCCCTACCCGGCACAGGGGGGCATTCACCCCCCCCCCCAGCTCTGACTCCGTCAGACCAGGGGACTTACTGTGTCGGTGGTATTTAGTCCTCATGGGCCCCTTTCCCCCCTGCTCCAATTCCTGGAGCTTGGGAGGTAAGGACCCTATGGGGTGTTAAGCAGCTTTCGACACCTAGGCGACACGTGTGACGCCCTGTGCCACCACCCCTGCCGGGGTTGTTTTGTCTGCTCCTCACGCTGTCATCCCTCCTAGGATGACCCACAATTTTTTCCATCGCTGGTCCTTATGTTTTTCTCGCTCTTCCCAGGCTGTGGTGATGCATCGCGCTGTAGTGGTTCTGGCAATGATGCATCGTCGCCTCTCTTACATCGGTGGGACTTACGGCCTATGATGCTGCATTGCGCTGTAGCCTTTCCAGCAATGGTGCATCATCATCTAGCCTCCTTTACATTGATGGGAATCCCATCTGTCCGGTGTACCTGGCACTTCGCCCTTTTCCAACATGGCGGCGACGTTATCTGAGGGGATATTAACATCTATCGGATGCATCAGGACGCTCAACCCGGCCAGCTGTTACGGCGGCGCTGGACGTCAGGTCACTCTGAGGTTAGATGCGCGGCATCGCCATGTTTACGCGATGCCCCCTCCCTCCATTTGTTAACCACACCCACCCCACATATAAGAACGCCAGGGAGGGCAAATGGCGCCATTCCCTCCCTCGGTTTTAAACCGAAGGGAGCTCCTGAGTGAAAGCTCCTCTGCCTATGCCGATTTGGAGCTAAAATGGACTTTGGTACTTTCCCCCTTTTTTTACAAGGTAAGTTTCAGGTTATGAGGATACCATTGGACTTTCATAGAAGGGTTATTTTGGGAATCTACACCCCTTGGGAGGTTTTGTCCTACTTTCCCCCTATTATTCTCCCTCTCTTACATTGTCCATTTTTTATGCTCAATACAGCTACCAAGCTATGCTTTTTGGACGCCATCCTTTGGGATCTTTAATATATCCAGTGGTCCTGCAGAGGATGCATGGCAGCGTGGGCAATGGTGGACTGAGACCCTTTCACTTTGGCACTGGGCATGCACATTATTGTCCTTTAACAAATGCATAAAAAATGTAAGTTACTTTGTCCATTTTTCATAAATGAGATGTATGTATGCAGCTTATAATATTTCCATCTTGATCTTTCTTAGATTGTGATACAATTTTCCCTGAGGAAATATTGCATGGGTGGTGACCGTATCTTGTAGTTAGATGTATCACTATCTATCATTATTTTTCTATTATCATGCACTGTATTTTTTATCTAAAATTACCATGAAATTTGACTTATGTATGTTATAAAATTATAGTAATATTTGTATCAATACATTTTTTTTATTCAAATCCATTGTTACATTGCCTTAAAAATCCCAATCAGAGGTTTATATTTGTTTTTGAATTTACTCAAGGGATGATGGCAATGACACATCTAACCATCTGAGTCAACTTTATCTGTTCCTCTTGAAGTATGTTGCTTACCATATGGTATTAACATTATTTTTTCTTCCTTTTTATATTTTTCTTTTATCTTGTATTTTCAGACAATCACATTTTTCATATATAGTTTAGGATGCTATAAGTAATATTTGTTATTAATACATATTAAACGGTTACTAATGATCTCTGGCTGGAACTGAATGCAGTCTGTGTATACATCCACTAGATGGAGCCAATGATGTTTATTTATTGGAATTTTGCTTTATGTAAATAGTTGTTTGTTTTTTTAAAATAGTTTTTCATATATATTTTTTTTTTAATAAGTAACATCCTATGTAATTCAATGTTGGCACCATAGTGCGAGGTAAGCGGGGCCAAAGTGATTCTTTTTGGTGTGTCCCCAGGTTCACATGTACGGAATATTCAGTTCCGGTACTATTTCCTCTTTAAAATGATGATCACTGACGTCTCCAATACCAGAGGACGCCTTGTAAAGAGAAACGTGTCAGATGGAGCAGGTTCTGTGACGTTATCACGCCAAGGCTGATTGAATGGTATCGCAGGTGAGGTTTTCTGCCAAATGCTTGCTACTTTTGGAACTCATGCAAGTGCAATATTCTACTGAATAAACTGGGTATTTGAATAGAATTGTACTACGAGATCTCTCCTCCTTTTGTGTTTGCTATACACATGTGTAAGAGCTTGACCTAAGAGTGCTGGCTGAGGTTAAAGCAGGTGCTGGAGACTTTATTGTTAATGCTAGCCACTGGGGTCACTGGCCTGAATTGAGATATGAGGGTGGGAAGCTACACTAATTGCAAGTGAGCTCTATAATCTGAGATTATTGCAGTCTGGGAAGAGGCCTGATCTCCTTATAAGCACTTTTTTTTTTTTTTTTTGAAAATTTTTGTTTAACATTTTTACAACGCATACAGTATAGTACAACGTGTAACAAACTTCCCCCCTCCCTCCCTCTCACCCCTAACCCTTGTGCAGCCTTTCACTGTTGCCAAATCACATTCCATACTCATAACTGTACAAAAAAATTTAAAAAACATTTTGTTTTCTAGGGATCAATAGTACACCCAATCATCGCACAATCAGATAACTAGTTAGGAGCATATCATAATTTTACTCAATACATAGAGTGCTTGTAAAAGCGCTCCCCCACCGTAGCAGATCAATTCAAGGTGTCCTTGTCGTCCAGCCAACATTGCCATACTTTCTCTAAATTTTTAGGGCAACCCCTGCTTAAGTATGTTGCTTTGTAAAAAGGTAGTGCTTTAATAATTATGCCTTTCCAGTAGGATACTGTGGGCGGTTCAAGTTTTTTCCAACACAATAAGATAGCTTTACGTGCATAAAAAAGGGAAAGAGAAATCATAGTTCTTTGCGCCCTTCGGGGCGCCAACTCCTCCACTAGGCCAAGCAAACAGACTGCGACCGTAACAGGAATCGTTTTTGAAAGTACTTTCTGCATAGTGCGTGTGACCCCTTTCCAGAACTCCTTTATCGGTTGGCACTGCCAAAATATGTGGCCAAAATCAGCATGGCTAACTGTGCAGCGCCAGCATTCTGTTGCACCTGTACCATATATCCCAGCTATCCTTGCAGAGGTATAATACACCCTGTGTAGTATTTTAAATTGAATGAGCCTATCTCTGGCCGACACCAGGGTCTGGAACGGGTGATCCCACATATCATCCCAATCTTCCCCCCCAAAATCTGTTACTAATGCACTCCATGTGTCTTTGCATTTGTTGTGCATTTTGGCCTTTGCACAAATAGTTCTTTGTAAACTGTTGATAGCGACTTCTGTAGGTCTTCAGCCCCCAGCATGTTCTCCAAGGGAGATGCACCCAGCTCTAATGTGTGAGAACTGAACTGAATAAGAAAAGCATGTCTTAACTGGAGGTATCGAAATAAATACCAGTTAGGAAGATTATATTTTTCCTGAAGTTGGTCAAACGTGAGTAATTCCCCCCCCCCCCCACTATGTGCTTCAGTTGTTTAATGCCAACCCTGGCCCATATCACTGGGTCACGGATTGCACCAAAGTGTGTTAGTCTAGGGTTGAACCAGAGGGGGGTGTCCTATGACCATCTTCAGTTTTCATCAAAATTCGTGCCCTGTCCCATGCGCGAACAGTGACACGCATCGAGGCAGTCAGAGCTGGGGAGGCTTGGCGTCCCCTGTATACCAAGTAAGATAGGCTCTCATACGATCCCATAAGAGCTGCCTCTGATACTGTTGCTGAATCCCCATAATCCCTTGTCAACCAGCATCTGCCAATCACCATTTGTCCCACTATAAAGTATTTGAAGAGATCCAATAGCGCTAGTCCACCTTGACCCCAGGGCTCCTGTAAAGTATGGAGATCAATTCTGGGGTGTGCAGTGGCCCATAGGAAGGAGCTAAATAGGCCGTTTACCCTCCTAAAAAAAAAAGAACACGGGATCGAAATTGGTGTGTTCCACAGTAAGTACAAGAAACCTGGGAGAATCTTCATTTTTAGTAGGTTGACCCTTCCAATTAGGGACAGTGGGAGATGTCTCCACACATCAAACTGCAATTTGACTTTGGCCAATAAAAGGGAGTAAATTTAGGGACAGAAAATCACCAACCCTGGGCGATATACGTATGCCTAGGTACCTAAACTCCATCACCCACGCAATGGGAACCCGTTTGGTTGCCAAGGCCTGGGCGTCTGCATCAATAGCCATCACATTGGATTTCTCCCAGTTAACTTGCAGTCCTGAAAAAGTGGCAAATTTATCTAGTATTTCAAACACTGCCTCTAGTGACGGCCCTGCGTCTTGTAGAAAGAGGAGCACATCGTCTGCATAGAGTGCAATGCATTCCTGTATACTCTAATGCTCCCACGTCAGGGGACTTCCTCAGGGCTATAGCCAAAGGTTTTATCGCTAGAGCAAACAGAGATGGGGACAACGTGCACCCTTGACACGTGCCTCTACCCACTGGAAACTGGGAGGAGACTGAGGTGCCCAGCTTTATGGCCGCTTGGGGTTTACTATATACCCTGTTTCCCCAAAAATAAGACCTAGTGTGATTGTCGGTGATGGCTGCAATATAAGCCCTACCCCCCAAATAAGCCCTAGTTAAAGTCCTTGTAGGTCTTATTTTCAGGGTAGGCCTTATTTTCAGGGAAACAGGGTAGGGCTTATATTTCAGCCATCACCGACAATCACGCTAGGTCTTATTTTCGGGGAAACAGGGTAGTAGGGAGATCCAAGTCAAAAACTTCCCCAAACCCCATATGGCGCAGTACCGCCAGCATATAACTCCAGTCCACAGAGTCAAAGGCTTTGGCCATATCGAGGGACACTACCGCCCTAGTCCCCACCTTGTCATGGTCAATCTGCAAGTGAGCAAACAGTCTGCGTAAGTTCGTGTCCGTTGACTTTTGTGGTATGAAACCCGTCTGGTCTATGTCTACTAAGGCAGTAATAACTTGGGAAAGTGTTGTAGCTAGTATTTTTGTTAAAATCTTTAGATCCTGATTTAATAGTGCTATGGGTCTGTAGGAGGAGCAGGACAAGGAGTCCTTGCCTGGTTTCGGCCCTTACAAGCACTTTAACCACTTGACCACTGGGCACTTAAACCCCCTTAATAACCAGACCAATTTTCAGCTTTTGGTGCTCTCACATTTTGAATGACAATTACTCAGTCATGCAACACTGTATCTATATGAATTTTTTGTCCTTTTTTCACACAAATAGAGCTTTCTTTTGGTGGTATTTAATCACCACTGGGTTCTTTATTTTTTGCGCTATAAAAGAAAAAAGACCGAAAAATCTGTAAAAAAATTAATTTTTCTTCGTTTGTTATAAAATTTTGAAAATTAGTAATTTTTCTTCATATATTTTGGCCAAAATTTATACCGCTACATATCTTTGGTAAAAATAACCCAAATTAGTGTATATTATTTGGTCTTTGTGAAAGTTATAGCGTCCACAAGCTATGGTACCAATATCTGAAAATTGATCACACCTGAAGTACTGACGGCCTATCTCATTTCTTGAGACCCTAACATGCCAGAAAAGTACAAATACCCCCCAAATGACCCCTTCTTGGAAAGAAGACATTCCAAGGTATTTAGAAAGATGCATGATGAGTTTTTTGAAGTTGTCATTTTTTCCCACAATTCTTTGCAAAATCAAGTTTTTTTTTTTCGTTTTTTTTTTTTTACAAAATTGTCATATTAGCAGGTTATTTCTCACACACAGCATATGCATACCACAAATTACACCCCAAAACACATTCTGCTATTACTCCCGAGTATGGCAATACCACATGTGTGAGACTTTTACACAGCGTGGCCACATACAGAGGCCCAACATGCAGGGGAGCACCTTCAGGCGTTCTGGAGCACCCAGGCCAATTCTGACATTTCTCTCCTACATGTAAAAATCATCATTTATTTGCTAGAAAATTACATAGAACCCCAAAACATTATATATGTTTTTTTAGCAAAGACCCTAGAGAATACAATGGCGGTCATTGCAACTTTTTATCTCGCACGATATTTGCGCAGCAATTTTTCGAACGCGTTTTTTTTGGAAAAAAAACAGTTTTTTGCTTTAAAAAAAAAAACAAAACAGTAAGGATAGCCCAATGTTTTTGCATAATATGAAAGATGAAGTTACGCCAAGTTAATAGATACCTAACATGTCACCTTTCAAAATTGCACACGCTTGTAGAATGGTGCCAAACTTCGCCACTTAAAAATCCCCATAGGCGACGCTTTAAAATTTTTTACTGGTAACAAATTTTGAGTTACAGAGGAGGTCTAGGGCCAAAATTATTGCTCTCGCTCTACCGATCGCAGCGATACCTCACATGTGTGGTTTGAACACCGTTTTCATATGTGGGCGGGACTTACGTATGCGTTCGCTTCTGCATGCGAGCACACGGACAGGGGCGCTTTAAAAATTTTTTTTTTTTTTTTTATTGTTCATTTTACTTTAATTCTTTTAGTTTGACACTTTTTTCCAAAAAAAAAATGTTTTTGATCACTTTTATTCCTATTACAAGGAATGTAAACATCCCTTGTAATAGGAATATGGCATGACAGGTCCTCTTTACAGTGAGATATGGGGTCAATAAGACCCCACATCTCACCTCTAGGCTGTTCCTGAAATTAAAAAAAAAAAAAAAAAAAAAAAAAGATTCTGGCTTCAATCGTAGCGGTGAGTCGGTAGAAGCACCGGAGGGCGGCGGGAGGGGGGGCGTCCCCTCTCGCCTCCCGTAAGAACGATCAAGCAGTGTAACAGCCGCTATGATCATTCTTATGGTGTAGGGAATCGCCGGCTGAAAAATATGATATCTGAATGATGCCTGTAGCTGCAACCATCATTCAGATATCCCCGCACAAAGTCAAGGACGTCGTATGACGGAAGGCGGGAAGTGGTTAAAACGCTTTTTTTTTTTTAACACAAAGTTGTCCATTTATACAATATTTCTAACACATAGCATGTATATACCAAAAATGACACCCCAAAATAGATTCTCCTACTCCTCCTGAGTACGGCGATACCACATGTGTGAGACTTCCACAGCCTGGTCACATACAGAGGCTGGGTATGGCTGAGCATGGCTGGGTATTGCAGAGTATCGCCGAGTATGACTGGGTATGGCAGAGTATGGCTGGGTATCACCGAGTATTGCAGAGTATGGCTGGGTATTGCGGGGTATTGCAGAGTATGGCTGGGTATGGCAGAGTATGGCTGGGTATCACCGAGTATTGCGGGGTATTGCGGGTTATGGCAGAGTATGGCTGGGTATCACTGAGTATTGCAGAGTATGGCTGGGTGTTGCGGGATATTTCAGGGTATTGCAGAGTATTGCGGGGTATTCCAGGGTATTGCGGGGTATTCCAGAGTATTGCGGGGTATGGCAGAGTATTGCGGGGTATGGCAGAGTATTGCGGGGTATGGCAGAGTATTGCGGGGTATGGCAGAGTATTGCGGGGTATTCCAGGGTATGGCAGAGTATTGCGGGGTATTCCAGGGTATGGCAGAGTATTGCGGGGTATTCCAGGGTATGGCAGAGTATTGCGGGGTATTCCAGGGTATGGCAGAGTATTGCGGGGTATTCCAGGGTATGGCAGAGTATTGCAGGGGTATTCCAGGGTATGGCAGAGTATTGCAGGGGTATTCCAGGGTATGGCAGAGTATTGCAGGGGTATTCCAGGGGTATTCCAGGGTATGGCAGAGTATTGCAGGGGTATTCCAGGGTATGGCAGAGTATTGCAGGGGTATTCCAGGGTATGGCAGAGTATTGCAGGGGTATTCCAGGGTATGGCAGAGTATTGCAGGGGTATTGCGGGGTATGGCAGAGTATTGTGGGGCATTGCAGAGGGAATTGCAGAGCATGCAGAGTAGTAGGGATGGCTGAGCATGGATGGATGGATGTCTCTGTGCAGCGCTGTGGGCACTACAGATGCAGCCCACAACGCTGCAGCCATCCATCCATCCGCCTCTCCGGTCACTGTGTACCGATCGGTACACAGGAGGGGAGGAGAGGGGGAGGAGAGGAACCGGCGTCATCAGATGACGCCGGTTTGTTGACATGTGATCGCTCCGTCATTTGACAGAGCGATCACATGGTAAACGGCCGCGATCAGCGGCCATTTACCGGGATCTGTGATGCGCCGGGTCCTCTGGACCCGGCGGTCGCGGATGCTCTCGAGTGCGCGCGAGAGCAGAATTCTGGGAGGACGTCCCTGGACGCCCTCTCAGAGTAAAACAACCGCCCTGTAGCCGTCATTTGGCTATGGACCGGTTGTTAAGTGGTTAAAGCGAACAAAAAAACAACCTTTTTTTTCTGCCAGTAAATACATTATACAGCCCACTTCCTCTTTCCTCTCTGGTAATTAGCCTAGGCTAATGCCATCATGCACAGCTCTCTCTAACTCTTGAGCAGAGGATGAATTGGGGTGATTTTCAATATATTGCTGGACAGAAAGACTGGTCTGGTCCACAAGTAAATTGTCAGGGAAAAGTTATAATTAGCCTGAACACCTGGCTGTGCGGTGAAAAGGATACTTACTGATCCCAAGTTGTAGGGCAGCCATAATGGGTTTGCAAGTACATTTGGGAGAGTTGTATGGGCCCTAATGTGACACCTCAGAACTAGTACTGGGGCTTTAATCCAGGGGTCTAACGCAAGTGGCGTTTGTCAAGCCACCATTGGGGTGTATGGCACTGCTGGTGGCTGCCTGGTTTTTAGAGCGCTTTATCCTTTTTTAGGAGTGGCCCTTTGCTCCTCGCTAATCCTCTACTTTAAAAAAAAAAAAAAAAAAAAAAACAACCTCGCTAAAATATATATGAATAAGATATGTGAAATATTCTTATATCGATGTCCCAAAAACCTCTGTTAGAAAATTCATGTATGTATGTGAAACATTGCGATAATAAGAAAAATATATATAAGTCCATACATATAACTGTGAATCAAAAGGTGATGTCCATATGTGGTAGATGGAAATCTTTATATATGATAATTGACCAGAATCAGTCCCAGAGAGAAGCCCATGAATGGACACAACCAGACTTGGTGGTAAAGATGAAAGAGACACCACACTCAGTGATCCGCCACCACACAAATATTGCACTTACCACAAGGCAAGCAAAAACCAGCCTATGTCCCATCCTGGTATGGGAAAATCCAGCTGGTGTGACTTGACTGCATACAGCGTGGCTAAGAGGATGTAACAAGGACCCCAAACTCTCGTCTCACAGGCATGTGAATGAACAGAAACTGACCATAGTGTATTACAGCTTGGTGGCCCGGTACGGTCCCGGGGTGATGATCCGGCTCTCCATCTCCCGGTCTCTCGGTGGCCAGCGGGTCTTTAACTCGCCCGGAACACGTGACCCTTCACGAGTTCTCCGCTCAACCGTCCACTGAGAGTTTGAAAAAGCGTGCCCAGAAGGCTAAAATTTGATAATAGATTTAATATAAAATTCGATTATAGATTTGATATAAAATTCGATTATAGATTTGATATAACATTCGATATAGATTTGATATAACATTCGATATAGATTTGATATAAAATCGTGCCCAGCAGGCGATTTATATATAAAATTTATATAAAAGCTTGCCCAGAAGGCAATTGGCTGAGATAGATGCGCACATGAGATTATATAAAATTTATATAAAAAATGATATAAAATTTATATAAAAAGGGAAGAGATAGATGCGCACATGAGACTAAATTTTATTTTATATAAATTTAATATAAATGTAATTTATATAACATTTATATAAAAGGGAAGAGATAGATGCACACATGAGACTGTCCGCAAATATATGTTTATATATATATAAACCAGAAGGGTGAATTCCTAGGTCCTTCATTAGATAAGGAAAAAAGGGATGCACGGCATTGGTTTCCAATTTAGTAAGCACTAGATAACCGATTCAACACACAGGCAGTCCCCGGGCTACTAACAAAACAGGGTCTGTAGGTTTGTTCTTAAGTTGAATATTTTTGTAAGTCGGGACAGGTACATTTTTTAAGTGTAGCTCCAGCCATAAAAACTATTAAGCTTTTTGGATAGCATAGGGAAGGGTTAACACCACTAACGTTTGTTTTGCCGTCTGTGCCCCTGTTCAGAAGATTTCACCTCACTTTCTGTCCCAAGGACAATTGGATTTTGAAAATTCTGGGTTGTAATGGAGACAATATTTGGTGATAAAGCATCAGTGGAGGTACCTTTTTCCCATAATAACTCTTACAGGAGTAAATTTCCCTTCCTATTGTCTCCCTCGTGTAAGTTTAAAATGTATAAATCCCAAGTATAGGGTGTGTGATCATCCAGGTGCATCATGGATTTCAAAGTTAGATCAACATGCAGGGAAGTGGATCACAATGTGCCAAGCTGCATATTAAGAAGCAGCACAGAAAGATGACAAATATAAAACTAAAATCATCATGCAGATATACTACAATAAACATTGGGCAAAATAAATACTCATACAGTGTTGAGATTTCAATTTTATTAATGTCACAGATTTTTTTTGTCCAGTCCACATCTGAGACACCTTTAATGGACAGTTCAACTACCCATCACACAGCATGATAAAAACCCAGAGATTCACATGTTCTGCAACATCGTCTCTAAAAAAAAAACAAAAAAAAAAAAATACATGGGACCAGAACTGGTTAAAAAAGCCAAGTCTAAATTTGCCATATGAAGAATAAACTATTGCAGTCTACCTACCACACATTCCACATAAATAATTTCATCTTTTTTTTTATAAATTAGATATCTGCAATAAAGACCTGTTTGTTGGCAAAGATTTAGACTGTTCACAGTTCAGTGTAGGCTGTGAAATACCCTCCTTGTACTGTACTCGAAACAAGAAAAAAAAAAAAAAAAATCTAAAACATTCAGAAAAAAAAATATACGAGTTTCAGTGGATAATAAAAATGCCAACTTTCAAATGGCAAGACTTAATTTTTGATATTTGAAGTGGAAAAAGCAGTCTCAAAAAAAATAAAAATAAAAAAAAAAACTGACCCATTTGACTTTTTCTAAAAAGGTTAAACCTATATGCAGACCTTGCTCAGAATTTCTTTAAACAAATCAAAGCAGGGTAAAAGCCATTCTATTATCAGACATGGGCGTAATATGCCAAATCAGTATTTTAATCACCATCCACCGACCAGATACTTCATAATTCTTTTCATAGAGCAACAAACATCAGCATGCACACCAAATGAAATTCAGTATGCTGAAAACACAAGTGTATTGTTAATATCTTGGCATTCAATGTAGCAGTTACGGCTGTCCAATAAAGCAACCTCTTCAAAAGAAGGTTATATATCCAATCCAGTCATTTGTAACATTAACAGATATATGAAGACATTCCCAAGTGTTAAACTGGCCTTCCATTGTTAGCCTTGTTAACAGATTCTTCCACCCACATAAACAAGGTGGGTGGAGGAATCTCCCCTTTGTGGGATATTGTATTGGACAGCAGTTCCAAGTGCTGTCAACAAACACTGATCTGCAGTTGCCAGCACCATTCGAGCAACATTTTCAAGCATTTCTCTTTGACAGATGCGGCTTCTGTCAAGCAGGGATGGCCAAACACTAATCAAATTTCAGCCAGTCCCTCCTGAACTGGCTGAATTTTTAGACAGTGTATGCCAGCTTTAGATCCATATCCATCTAAAGCAAACAAGTCAATGCTCTCATTTTTGCAAAACTACATAGGAATATTTACTCAAGCTAATCTATAGGAGGGAAATGCTGAAGACCCAGTAGCACTATTTTAACAGATTCTGTCCCCAAACCATCAATATCAGCCACAACCTTCTGACAAGATTTGTCACATTACCCGTTTTTCTGCATGAATTCTCCCCGTAATTAATAGTGAATAAGCCTGAGACTATTGCTGAGCTCCGTCATTTCTGAGGGGTTGTTAGCTGTTCCATGCAGACTCTCAGCTGGAACACAAACAATGCTTTGTAGTATTCCCCTGCTATCATTTTATTTACAGTTGATGCTTAAGTTGGCCATGGGCTAAACAAATAAATTTAAGTCTTCCATCCACACTATACCCTGCAGAATGATGAATCTTCCGCTGCGGCTATTGTATTCTGAGCACCGACACAACCAACTCAAAATACCCACACAATGACTACTTCTGACTGGACGCAACCACTGTTCGCCTGACAATTTCATTCTGGCTCTTTCAATCTAGGGATAGAGGGCGGGAGGAAGCCAACAAGGCCACCAACTAAGTAAATTTAATCAGGAACCAGACAGATTTGCTTTGTGTATGGCTAGTTTTACTGAAAAGCCTCATTTATCCTAAGACTAGGCAGAGATGCTGACTGTAGGAGCTCACATACAGCAAGAGCACTGAATAATCCCCACAGAGACATCTTCTCCACTCTGCGCAACCAGCTCCTGTTTTGTTTACATTTTTGTGCATCAAGGACTCTACTCCAACTGGCACTTCTGTTTAATACTTTATGGGTGCAATAAAATCATTGATCTTGCTTGAATCCAAATGTTAGTTGTGCAGGCTCCTGCTGGCAAAATGAGAAGAGAGTTGGGGCACAGACACACTGACTCTTCCTGGAAGTGGTCATTTTCTAACTGACATTACACAGGTCACAACCTGGAGAAAAACTTCAGAAAAAAGTGGGGATACATGCAAGCTCATATCCTCTACTGTGGCACGGTTTTCATTTAAAAAGTGAGGTCAGGCGACAGTCTAACTGGCAGCATAAACTGTCGGCACATACTACTTGCAATATCTTTAAATGTGCCCCTTCAGTGCTGCCCAGAGAAATCCCTTGCAGTCCATTTTTTAGCAATGCAGAAAAAGAATAACACTTTTGATGATCCCGCAGAGTAATGCAACCAACTTGCTTGTCACAATATTTATGCAAACTGGGACCATCAGGTCATCACCATTTACATATTAAAGTGGAACTTCTCTCATAACTTTAGCAAGTAACATACATTCCACCATAATTATGCTACCAAAAAGAAGTGTGCGCTCTTAGCATTGCTCCTGTTTCTTCTTGCTGGAGGCTGCCATTTTGTTAAAGTCCAGAGCCCCTGAACAGCAGGAAATCCTAAAGCAGAACTAAACCCATCGATTTAATGTAATGGTTTCAAAAAACAGTTACATTATTGGAATGTTGGGATTGCTGTCACATTTGCTTGTGTCCTCAACCAAACTGTCAAACCATCAAAAGGCTGGTGTCATAACTGATCTCACATGCTGCATCATGGCAGTTGCAGATCAAACAAAAGGCGCTTTCATGGCTGTAAAAAAATAGGAGGGTTTAATTCCGCTTTTAGGCTGTCAGCAGATCGGCCTCTACAAACTCAGCAGTGCCTAAAAATGGAGACCAACTGAGCATGTGCAGAGCAGGGTAACAGTGCATTACTGGATTATAAACTGTATAGTCACTTCTTTTTAATGTTTTACATGGCTATTCCTACAAAAGGGGCCAGCCTGAAGTGATCTAGCAGGACTTAATTTTCTGATTAAAGTTCCACTTTAACGTCAGAGTGCTCTGTAACTACAAAAACGGAAGGATAAGTATTTTCCCCCTCCCCCAAAACAGATTGTAAATATTACTAGAAAACATAACATTTAAACTTGTGCAAATGTTAGGCTAAACTTCAGTTTATTTGGCAAATAAATCAACATGGTGCTGAGTCGGTACAGGTGTAGCATTTTCAGCCAGGCGGTGGAATACTAGTTCTGCCCCCTAGAACTTCCATTTTACTGGAATGTTAAAAACTGTATCAAAAAGGACTGTTCCTGAAGTGACTTTTGTAGATTAAGGCTGGGTTAACACTAGTGTGAATTGGATACGGGTTCGCCGCATCCAGTTTGCAAGAGCAGGAAATTGTGATTGGCTCTATGGAGCCGGTTCACATATCTCCGCAACGGCTCTGGTGCAATTTGCACCGGAACGCTGTGCGTCTTTTGGTCCATTTCAGGCTGAAATCAGACCTGAAACTGAACGATTATGCACCAGACTCCTGCTGTGAGCCGCTGCGTGTTCATATGTGAACCCAGCCTAAAGGAGCAAGGGAGTGTTTATGAGTAGTCCACCAGATAGGGGAATGTTTTGTCCCAAGCAAGTAATCTGTAGTTTAGCTATACATTGCAAAAATTGTGACATAAAAGCGGTTCTTAATGTAAATCTGCTGTTATGAAAAAAATAACCCAACATGAAAATACCCAAGCCTCCCAGCACTGGCAGAAACCAACTTTCAGAGCCAAATATATAAAATTCACATACTTCGTAAGGGCACGTTTACTTTGAAAGGTCGGCCAGACAGAAAGGAACAAAGTCCTGCTACTAGAAGCTTGACAGGCCCTATTCAAGTGACAGAACAAAGCCACTAACAATTTTTCATTACAGGTTTGCCAAATCAAATCACCGCTAAAACCAAGGGGAGATCAATTTAACCACCTGTTCCTGACCAACTCAAAGCCATACATAAAAATTGTGAGTGTTAGCTTCAGTCAAAGCTGGAACTTTTGCATATAGTTGTGAATGTCAAACGGGGAAACTTGTATAATAGTTGCGATTGCCACTTTCACCCTATATAAAAAAACTAATTTGACCAATCTTTCTCAATGTGCATGATGAATCAAGCGCTCAGCAAATCCACCTTTTAGACACAAACTAGTGGGGATACCATCATCATCTGATAGCACTTTTGGGGAGCATGGGGGAACAGGTATTGCAGACTGCCTATTCTCAGCTTAGCAAAAGATCAAAATATTGCAGAATGAAGGAGTAACAAGTTTAGAGTGCTTCTCTGTTATGCCACAAGTCTCAGTGCTGGATACATTTACAAAACTATTCAACTACCTTTCTTCTAAAGGCCTGTTTTGTGAGAATGGTATAACAGGGAAGCACCATTTATGGCATTGCTATCGCAGTTTTTTTTTTCTTTTTAAATGCTCTTGTTTCCAGGCTTTAAAACCCTCTATAAAAAGGTAACAAACTACAGCTTTGCACTAGATTCTATATAGACCTGTGTCAATTACCCATCTTAAGTAATAAAAAAGACAATAGGGTCTTGACCAACTCCTTGTAAGGTCACTTAAATGATTGACACAAAGCAGACAAATGTAAAAAGGTGATGTCTTGTTTTAATAGCTGTGCCAAAACAAAAAAAGGAGGAGAGGGTGTACAGTAGCCTCTCCATTTCTTGTCCCAACACAGCTATTTGAAACATACAATTTCTGCTTTATGCAAGACAGCAATCCTTGTGGTATCCGCTATGAGCATAGCAAAACTGAGGTAGTCAACCTTGTGCAGGCCCAGCATAACAGATTTTAATAACCACTGAATACTGCCATTCCATTCTCTTGATAGATGTGTTGTGTGTGAACACCAGGAATTCTTGTTCAACAGGTAGTGTCTCACAAGACACTTGTTCCCATAACAAGGAAGCAGGGAATAATGCGTAGCATTGCAAGAGTAATGCGATATTTTTTGAACATTGTTAGATTCAGTCATTTGCATCATCCAGTGGGTTGCGCTGAAGATCAGACAGTTCAGATGATCTCGGTCCAAGAGCTGTAGTTTGTTTACCTTAGTGGGCAAATTATCAAAGATCTTATGCAGAATGTTTTTTGGGGGCTTTACTGTTCACCTAGAACAGCATACTGGTTGTCTAACTGAAGGCGGAGAGCTGGGTTCTTTGCTGCCTCTTCTCTTGCACGGTTTTTATGCTTCACTATTTCAAAAGTCTTCTCCATCTCTTTATCTCTGTTTTGAAAACAAATGAAATCAGGATTTAACAATGCATTTTGACAAAACAATACAGAAAATAGAACATTAAAAATTGACAAAGTCTTTACCCCCACTCAATTCAGTCTAATAAAAGGAGGGAAAAAAAAGTTCATACCTTTCCAGTGGACTGTGACTCCTAATTTTTACCCTGTTGAAGTTCTACAGCCTCCATCAGAGTTTTCAGCATTTGACACTTCACTATTTCATTGCTTCACTATTTACTAGAAAAGGTGTTTAGCAGTGTGTTCATCTAAAATTTTTATTGTTAACATGTGGTCACACCCTGCTGGATTATAAAAATGTATAAACTATTTGGAATTTGAGCACAGGTATATCTTATTTCTATTGCATAGTGCAAGTTCAATGATCAGAGCTGCACCTGTAGCTCTCCTACAACTTGTGTCTATTTGATCCATATTGGCACTATATCTACTGCAGTTTCCAGAAAAGAATTGGCCAGAGAGGGATTTTGATGCAGTTGGCCAGCTTAAACACGTATTGCCATGAATGAACTAAAAATCTGTTTTTTTTATGCAAAGTTTGCTAGAAAGGCATAGCCGGATGCAGATTTATCCAGAATATTTGCCACTTCACTATAAGACACAGCAGTGAAGTCAAATACTCAAATTTGGCAGTGCTACATACACACACTCGTGGTTTTACATTTTAAAAGTATACCCAGGTAAACTTACCGTATATACTCGTGTATAAGTCAAATTTTTCAGCCCCTTTTTTGGGGCTGAAAGTGCCCCCTTCGAATTATACACGAGTCACCGCCGTCTGCCTACATGATCAGTGTGTCATGCAGGCAGACGGCGGCCAGCGTGTGCTGCATAGACTCGGCAGCGGCTCTCACTGTTCAAAAGCCGCGCCTCCTCGTCTGTAATAGGCAGCCAGTGTACAGCCTATCACAGACATTCTCTCATCCTCGTCCGTGGTATGAGGATGAGAGAATGTCCGTGATAGGCTGACTGCTGGGAAATTGAGTTTTTTGGACGAGGAGGCGGCGCGGCTTTTGAACAGTGAATGGCCGCCGAATACTACACGCTGATCGGTGCAGAGCGGCGCACGGAGGATGCACAGGACACAGGTAGGATACACACACACACACACACACACACAGGCACATATACACATACACAGGTAGGATACACACACACAGGTACATATGCACAGGACACATGATACATGCACAGAACACAGGGAGGTATACAGCTGCAGATGGGCATTGTTGACCCTCTTTTTCCACTTGCAGTAGCTGCTGCATTTCTCACCCTCGTCTTATACTCGGGTCAATAAGTTTTTCCCATTTTTTTGTGGTAAATTAGGGCCTCGACTTATACTCTGGATGACTTATACTCAAGTATATACGGTAATTGTATCCACAAAGTGCAAATATTAAAATGTAAAGTACATCAAATTTCTCTAAATAAATCTCAATAAAGTCTGAAATGTTAAAATAACCCAACACTCTAAAAAGTGCTTAATTTTAAGTGCAAATAAAGTAGTATTTTCCAAAAGAAATATTTTTCACAGTCAGTTCATTTTTTGTCCTCTTCATGAATACCAAGTGCTTCACATGAAAAAGTGCCACCAGTGATCAAACTCAATAAGTTGAAATGACTCCAGAAACAAAAAAAGGACCTTTTACACAAAAAAGGTCTTCAAAACGCTTTTGACCACTTGACCTCTGGAAGATTTACCCCTTTTTTCAAAATTATTATTTTTTTCTCTTTCTGCTATAGAACATATCCAATAAAAAATATATGCCAAAATGTATTCTGCTACATGTTTTTGGTAAAAAAAAAAAAAAAAAAAAATCCCAATGAGCATATATTGATTGGTTTGCGCATAAGTTGTAGCATCTACAAACTATTGGATTCTGTTTTTTTTAAAATTCACTAGAAATGGCAGTGATCAGCGACTTATAGCGGGACTGCAATATTATTTTGTGGTGGAAAATTTGGACACTGTCTTTTTGGGGACCAGTGATGAGTGCTAAAAGAAATATGCCCGTCACTGTACTAATGACACTGGCTGGGAAGGGGTTATCAAGGGTGATCAAAGAGTTGAATGTGTGCCTAGCCAGTGTTTGTGCACTATGTGGGAGGTGCTTTTACTAGAAGGCATGGAGCCATGTCCCTGCTTTGCAGAAACACAGGATCCATTGCCTTCCCTACTGACAGAATGGCAGTCTGCCTCTAATAAACAAACCATCGTCAGGTGCCGGGCAGACAGTCTGCGGTACCCACCACTGGGCTCCTGCTGTGTATGATCACAGTGGGAGCGAGTTGCTCCAAACAGTCGACAGGATTATGCAGGATAAAGCAACATTAGAAAGATCATCGCATAAAGCCATAAAAGGTTATTTGAAATAAATATGAATTAGTAAAAAAGGAACCCACCCACATGGGGAAAAAAAAAAAGTGCTCCCAAGGACTTGACAGCAAGAAACAGATTCAAAATTAGCCAAATGAAACAACATCATTCTGTGTGAGGATCTTTTGCAATTCAGTGGCTTGCCTTTATTACCATGCCTCCTAAGGGAACATTGCTACAATATACATGAAATTCTTGAACTGGCCACATCTGAGAACCCATATTTGTGTGCACATAGGGGAATTCCAACTACAAAATACGTAGGATTTGACATAGTCAATTATTGAATCCTGATGCAAGTCTCATGTGTATTTTATTATATTCTAATGTACCCCTCTTTGGAAAGAACCGCATAGTGGGTTTGTGGGTTCCTTCCATCTCCCTTTCACCCAGATGTGATTTCTCATAGGCTCGATTGGGCCCCGGTGTGTCCCCCTGCTGGGATGTTTTTTTTTTCTGTGCTCTGGCTACAAACAACCTCTTTGTCAAAGATGTCCCCATGAGGAAGATTTGAACTAGCATAATGGAATCGTGTTGGGGTTCTTATGAGCAACAACTTTGAGTCAGAAAATGTCATGCATATATTGTTTGCCAATGCTATAGGGACATCCTTTGTGATAGAGGTTATATACACCAGAGCTCATGTTTTTAGAATTTTATTCACTTTTTGAATTTCATGTATTTGCACTTAAAATAGTAGCACTTAGGTTTTTTTTTGCACATCTAAGAACACAAGTTGTTTTTTGTTGCACTTTTTTCAGAGAACAAAAGCCACACAGACTTATATTTTAACACTTAAAAAAAATCCTATTTTTAAAGCCTTAAGACAGCTTACCTGTAAAATCATTTTCTTTCGATGGACATTACGGGACACAGAGCCACAGTAATTACTGATGGGTTATATAGATATCACTGGTGATTGGACACTGGCACACCCTATCAGAAAGTTCAACCCCCTATATAATCCCTCAGTTTTGTAGCCAAGCAATATAGTGTATTAGAAGAGGGGCAGGACCTCCGTGTCCATCAAAAGAAAAGGATTTTACAGGTAAGCGGTCTTTAAAAATCCTATTTTCTTTCTCGAACATCACGGGACACAGAGCCACAGTAATTACTGATGGGATGTCCCAGAGCAATGCTATCGGGGGGGTTGGGGGTGCCCACGACCAAGTAGGGTGCAATCAGACCTGAGGACCCTGTACCGCTGCCTGCAGCACACTATGCCCAAAAGCGACATCCTCATGCCTTCTCACATCCACCTGATAGAATCTGGTGAATGTATGGACTGAAGACCGTGTTGCGGCCTTGCAGATCTGAGCCATAGAGGCTTGGTGATGCACTGCCCAAGAAGCACCAATAGCCCTTGTGAAATGTGCCTTGATCTGAAATGGAGGAATCCTCTGTTTCAAACCATAAGCTTGAATAATCAACTGTCAAATCCATTTAGAAATGGTAGCTTTTGACGCTGCCTGTCCTCTATTGGGACCCTCTGGCAGCACGACCAAAACATCCGTTTTGCGAATCTGAGCAGTTGCCTCGAGATAGGCCTTGACTGCTCTTACTACATCCAATTAATGTAGTGATCTCTCTTCCGGAGAACAGGGATCTGGAAAAAAGGAAAAAAGGAAGGCAGAACAATGTCTTGGTTTAGATGAAAATCATAAACCACGTTTGGTAAAAAAACTAGGATGAGGGCGCAGTACCACTCTATCCTTGTGTATAATCAAATAAGGCCCCTACAGGAAAGGGCTGCTAATTCTGATACTCTTCTAGCAGAAGAAATGGCTACCAGAAAAATAAACTTCCTTGTCAACAAGACCAAAGGAATCTGACTTATTGGTTCAAAAGGCTGTTTCTGTAACACAGACAGAACCAAGTTCAAGTCCCAGGGGTTTAGGGGCGCCTTAACCAGAGGATTAAGACGCGTCACCCCCTGTATAAAGTTTCAGACCAAAGAATGCGAAGCAAGTGGTCGTTGAAATAATACCGATAAGGCCGAGACCTGGCCCTTGATGGTACTCAAGGCCAGCTTCATCTCTAAACCCAATTGTAGAAAACCAAGAATTCTACCCATCACATATTTTCTGGGATGCCAACCCCTGGATTCACACCAGGATACATAAGCTTTCCAGACTCTATGATAAATCATTCTGGAAGCTGGCTTCCTTGCATTGATCAAGGTAGATATCACAGAACCTGAAAGCCCACGACTCTTCAGAACGTGGGTCTCAATAGCCAAACCGTCAAATTTAGCATTTGTAAGGCAGGATGGAACACTGGACCTTGAGATAACAGGTCTGGGCGTACCGGTAGTGTCCACGGTGAACCCACCATCATCCTTACTATTTCCGCATACCACGCCCTTCTGGGCCAGGCGGGGGCCACCAGAAGCACTGACTTCCTTTCCTGCCTGATCCTGCAAAGGAGTCGTGGCAGTAGCAGAATAGGCGGGAATGCATAAATCAGTGAGAACCGATGCCACGGAATCACCAACGTGTCTGTCCCGCATGCAAGAGGATCTTTTGTTCTTGCCACAAATCTGTCTTTTTGTTGAATCGGGATGCAAAGAGATCTACATCTGGGACCCCCCCATCTTTGGCATATGTTCCAAAAGACATCGGGATGTAGAGACCATTCCCCTGGAAGTAACTTCTGGCGACTTAAATAGTCCGTCTGCCAGTTCTCTATCCCTGGAATGAAAACTGCTGATATGCATGGCACATGCCCAGACCAAGATCTGGTTCACCTCTTTTTGAGCAGCTCAGCTCCTGGTGCCTCCCTGATTGACATAGGCCACTGCTGTGGCATTGTCGGACTGGATCCTGACCGGGCAACCCTGTAGCCTGATAGTCCAGGCCTTTAGGGCTAGATATACCGCACGGATTTTCAGAATGTTGATGGGCAAGGTCCTCTCTGTCTTGGACCATACCCCCTGAACCGCAGACTGTTCCAGAACTGCTCCCCAACCTGACAGACTGGCATCTGTTGTTACCACCGTCCAGGTAACCGGCAGAAAGGATTTCCCCTTCTGCAGGTTTTCGGGAATGAGCCACCAACTGAGGCTCTGACGCACCGCATGAGACAGGTGCATCGGAAAGTCTAATGCCTGAACCTTCTCGTTCCAGGCCGACAGAATACTGTGTTGCAGCAGTCTTGAAAGAAACTGAGCATAAGGAACTGCTTCGAATGAAGACACCATCTTCCCTAGCAGCCTCATACAAAGGCGGACAGAAGGACCCTTCTTGGTCCTGACTGCCAGAATCAGCTGTGATCTTTGCCTGAGGTAGAAATACTTTCTCCTGGCTTGTATCTATGATCAGACCTAAATACTCCAGTCTTCTTACTGGTCTTAGGAAAGATTTTTCTAGGTTGAGGATCCAACCTAGGTGTTCCAGATACTTGACTGTGATTCTCAAGTTCCCATCCAAGGAGGCTACCGACCGGTCTATCAGTAGCAGGTCGTCTAGGTATGCTATGACAGCTATACCCTGAGCCCTTAATATGGCCAGAGGAGGGGCCAAGACCTTTGTGAACACTCGAGTGGCTATCCCAAAAGGCAGAGCCACAAACTGGAAATGGCGCCCTCCTATCTCGAAGCGCAGAAACTTCTGATGAGCAGGAAAAATGGGCACATGCAGATATGCATCTCTGATGTCTATCGATGCCAGAAATTCTCCTCCCTGCAGGGTGGAGACTACTGTCCGAATTGATTCCATGCGGAAAGACTGAATCCTTAGGAATCGGTTCAGATCCTCTAAATCTAGAATGGGTCTGACATCCCCATTTGGTTTGCGGGAACCATCATAATGACCTACTGCGACAAAAGTCGCTCTAACGCTAGAAGGAGCGACTGCTTCTCTGGGGACACTTGATCTGAGGAACTGAGGAGAGGGAAATTCCTGAAACTCCAGCTTGTACCCGAAGGTTACTGTGGAGATTACTCATCTGTCCTGGAAGTCCTGCTGCCAGAGCTCAGAACTGTAGCAGTCTTCCCCCCACTCGAGCGAGCGGGGGCGCCCCTTCATGAAGAGGTCTTAGTGTTCTTCTTCCCCCAGGACTTCTTTTGTCCCTGGGGTTGACTCTTGTTTCTGAACCCAGATGGAGGAGGCCGTCGAGACTGCCTGGAGGCTGAAGCCCCTGGTGCTGGGGAAAGAGTCCGTTTGAAAGAGGAACGCTTACTCTTCTTGACAGGTAAGAGTACTTTTCCCACCAGAGATTCTCTTGATATAGTCATCCAAGTCTTCTCCAAACAACCTTGCACCACGAAATGGAAACCCAGCCAGCAGCTTCTTACATGGTGCTTCGGCTAACCAATTTTTCAACCATAGGATTCTACGTATATGCACCAACCCCAGTGAAAGACGAGAGGTTTGCACGATAGAATCTCTGATGGCGTCAACAACTTAACACAAGGCCGCAGGAAGGTTAGCCAACCCCTGGGCCTGCTGTTCAGGTAATACTTTGATAACCTGCTTAACATGGTCTCTTAAGTATTGACAGACTCCAATCGCTGCAACTGCAGGTTGAGCCACCGATCCTGCCAAGGAGAAAACATCCTTCAATAGGGATTCCATCTTTTTATCTACAGGATCCTTGAGCATCTGAGCATTGTCTACAGGACAGGACAGACTATTATTTACGGAGGAAATGGCGGCATCAATAGCCGGTATTCCCCACATTTTAATAAACTTTTCTTCCATCGGATAAAGTGTTGAAAACTTTTTCGGCTGAAAAAAACATTTATCTGGGTGATCCCACTCAGAATAAATGAGCTTTTCAAGTAAATTATGAACAGGAAAAGCATGTGCTGTTTGAGGTTTCAGTGACCCTAAAGAAGAAGAAGGTTCTTTAACTGATTCAGATATGGGCAGCTTAAAATGTCGAGCGGACCAATCCAGTAAGGATCTGCACTAAGATTTTCTCCTGGGAAGTAGCAGAGGGTCCCTCTCCACCTGATTCCTCAGAAGAGGAATCATCCGTCCCATCCTGATCCTCTGAAAGGGATTCATCTCCTTTATCCCAGAGCTCCTCTGTCTGAGGGTCTTGGGAAACAGAGGAAGGCCTAGTGTGTTTTCTTCCACTGAGTGAAGATGTAATCACGGCCATTAATCTTTCCTCTAAACCACTAATGGTTGAGGAAAAAACCTCCTGTGTAATGTATACAGGGGCTGAAGTGCCAGAAGCAGGTGTAGCCCCTGGCCCCAATGGCTCCCTCTGGCTAGCTGTCCCTGGCCCCTCGGGGGGGAGGATGCTGCAGAAAGGGGGTCCTCAGAACCAGAACGAGATCCCCTAGAGTCTCTGGTTCTTAGGGTGTTTGAACCTCTTCTACCCATAGTGCACAGCAACAAGGAGGAGGTATCACAAAATGAACACTGACTGCTGAGCGATGTAGTCTGGCTAAAAGCCTTGCTATCCAATGCCCAGCCTGGTGTTACCTTAGTAAATGTTGCCTAGGAGAATGCCTGTGTACCACCTTACATGCGACCGTCAGCTCTGTGTCCCTCCGAAGGCTGTGTGCACCTGTACAGAGTGCTTTAAATAGCCTGCAGCTGGCCTGTGTGGGCGTCTCAGCACGCTGTGCTGACGCCCCGCCCCCCCCCCTCGAATTTTGAAAAAACTAGCGCTTCCCGCTCTGGCCGACCCTCTGGAAACAATATGGAGGAAAGGCTGCGGGAGAGGGAGGAAGGAGAGAGGCCGGTAGTGATGGGCCTGCACCCAATGGTGGCGGTGTACAACCGCCTTACAGACACCTGTTGCCTCCCCCTAGCCTGGGGGGAACTTTTGTGAAGGAGAAATCCCCCCATCCCAGCCTACCTGGAGCCAGCCGGAGAAGCTGTGCAGCGTGAGTACAGAGACCGACATCAGCATGTGAAGGTATGTGCTCTTGGCAGCCCCCGGTGGTCACAATAGGCATAGCATGTATTTACCTTAAAGGAGAAAACCTACTAGAATTAAAAAAATTCTGTGGAATCTCCTCTTACCTTATCCAGCCGCAGGATTCTGTACATACAGACCCAATCTTCACCTCTCAAGGTGGGCTCCGTTTGAAAAACCTTCAGAGACTGGGGCCCCCTACGAATAGGGAGATCCACAGTTCTGGCCCTGTAAAGCACCCGGCTAGAAAAAACATTTTCTAATATGCGGGGTCCTGCCCTCTAAAAAGAGAAGCGTTACAGGTAAAACCTCGTTTCTTCGGACACGAGGCCCGGGTACCATCCAATTCGGCCACGAAAGGACACTTTGAATGGATCCGGTCAGCCTGGCTTGCCCCAGTATAGGATATTCCCCTTGGAGCTCAGCACAGGACATCTTTACACGTCCATCACCTAAGACACTGGCGTAAAAACTGAGGTATCCCTGCAAGGGGAGGGATTACATAGGGGGTTGAACTTTCTGATAGGTATCACTGGTGATTGGACACTGGCAACACCCTATATAACCCATCAGTAATTACTGTGGCTCTGTGTCCCATGATGTTCGAGAAAGAAAGATTTAGAGAAATGTATTGTACTTTATATTTATTTGCACTTTGTGGATACATTTACCTAGGTATATTTTTGGATTGTAAAAACACAAGTGTGTGGATGTAGCACTGCCCAATGTGATTTTTTAAGGCTAGTAATTAAAGTGGTGTTCCACCCTAAAAAAAAAAAAAAAATGCATGTATGTGCCTAAAAAAGAAAAAAGGAAAAAAAAAAAAAAAAACAAAAAACACATTTGGAATTTTTTTTTTACCTCTAAATGCCTGTTGCTAGGGGGTCCCTCGTAGTCTGCCTCTTTCAGTGCCTGGGCTGGTGACATCACTTCCCCTCGGCACAGGAAGGGCTCAGCTCTGCTCCCTCTTGTCAATCTGGGTCCCAGATGACTGAGCGGCCAATCACCGCGCCGCTCGCGCATGCGCAGTGGGTGCCCGGCTGTGGAGCCACAGCCCGGCGCCCACAGTTGCAATGCCGGCGCCGCCGAACGGAGAGGGAGAGGAGCGCGGCTTCGATCCCCCCGCGTCGCTGGACCCTGGGACAGGTAAGTGTCCAATTAAAAGTCAGCAGCTGCAGTATTTGTAGCTGCTGACTTTTATTTATTTATTTTTTAATGGGAACTCCTCTTTAAGCACAAATTCTTGGTAGCTGCTGTAATTTATTCAGGGAGAGTACTACAGATTGTGGAGCAGGTGTCAGTTGATTTATACAGCAATGAAGTCAACATCATTAGATGGAACCTTAGTGTGCATAAGGGGGACACTTCCAGAAGTGTCAAATGCTGAAGACAAGAGGCTATAAAATTTAAACCAGGAGAAGATGGGAGAAGCATATTACTACTTCTATTATAGGGAAATGCTTTAAGAAATTATTTTTGTAAAATGACAGCATTTTAAAGTTCTGCAATAAAACTTTATTGTAAAACGTTAAGATAAGCAATTTGCCAATGTGGGATCTAGAGGAGAAATGAAATACGAGCTTGCATGCCCACTTTATCAGCAAACCTTCATTAGTTTACACACATCCATTTTAAAACAAACCTGTCTTGACAGACATACATGCCTCTTCTGGGTCTCTGACTTTTTATGGTATTGAAGCAAGGTGGTCACCATGGACTAGCGCTTTTAGAAGGAGGGACCAGCAATGATAGGCTCCAAGTTTCTCTCAACACTATTAATGCTAATGCTTCAGTTAAAAGTACAAACAAGCTGTTGAACCCAATGTGTATTGCGATTCGCTGTATTCCCATTGATCAAGTTTCACTCCCAAAGTAAGCCACAGGTGCAAGAACCTTGTGTATTCAAACCTTCACTGAACACAGGAATCGCTTTCCAAAGCGTAGCATTAATTAGGCCTCATTCACACGTTTACCCCAACGGGAATGCACAGATTGCATACATCGCCATGCAGGCAGTCCCATTGACATCAATTGGGACGCAGCGCTGCACGGATACGGTTGCTGTTTCCAATGTTTGGATGCATGGCTTTGATTGCAGACAGTGCGAGTTTGAGGACATGCACCCACACAGATGTCCTATTGGGAGCAGCGACTGTGTCCCTGCAGCCGTGGTGTTCCAAATGACATCAATGTGACTGCCTGCATGGGGAGGCATGAAAACCCATGCATCCCCATGTGGGGTAAACATCGGTATGCCCCATGTGAATGAGGCCTTCATATTAGGAGAATTTCCTTAATCAGAACAACTGGAGTAATAAGTGATCCAATGAATCTACTATGTACTGATGTGAATGTAAAATACATATGTGTAAAGCTATATGTAAATTGATGCCGCTATAGAATAGAAGTACCTGAAATAAAATCAATTCTTTTACAAAAAGGAGTAATTAGTGATCCAACGAATCCAGCTATTTCACTAGAAGGAAGGAAGACATGTAAAAAAAAAAGCCAGCTACTGCAATGTCACACCACATGAACATTCAAAATGTGCAACAGGAACTGTATTTTAATAAATATTTAAGGAATAATGCAAGAAAGGCTATTTAAAGTAATTGCGCCATCAAAAATGCACAAAAACATGTTAACCATTTAAAAAGTACTTGCCTGCGGGACTCTATATGCTTGGCAGTGGATTGCAGTGATGGGAACTGGGAATCGCTATAAATTTCTGGAGGGCCTTGGGGTTTCCGTGTTGTAGTTGACGCTCTAGCAGCAGGGGGTCTATATACGCCGCCACTGGTCTGTGGAGGTTCTGCAACTTCGGTTACTAGAAAAGTTGTGAAATAAAAGAAACATTTAGTTTTATGTAATAAGGCGTTTTCTGAATTACCTTAACATTTGATGCTTAGGAAGTAAACTAAAAATGTCATTTATGGTTTTTTTACATGGTCTCACCAAAATTTACAGTAGGCTGAGCAGTAGCAGTCTTATTCCAAGGCCCCTGTGCCTTATCTGTGCCAGAGCCACCTGTCTCTTCCCAATCTATCCCTTGTTCTTCCTTCTTTTCATTTTCATCATCGTCTTTTTCATTGCTGTGGAAAGAGTAAGCACACAATTAAATTTTTCTGATTTGGACTAACTCACATACTTTAAGCTCGCCCTATGTTAGGTTTCAGGAAGCAAGTTTTAAGATTTTTGTAGCTACTCTAAAATCTTCCTTGAAGTCCACTGAGGGACAAGAGAATATTAGGAAAGCTTAAACAATTGGATTATACTGCCACCCACAGAAGGTTGGGATGCAAGCAAACATTAAGCCTAGGTTCACACTAAGTGCAGGAATGAAATGGTGCGAGTTCAGCTGAACCCGCACCATTTCATTCCCGACATGTCAGTCTCGATTTCCGCGGCCATTTCAGCAACATAAGCAGAGTGGACACAGAGCGGTCATTTCTCTGCTGATCCCCGCTGAGCAGGCATATCAGCTCACGGCAAGTGCCAGTGTGAATTCTCAATAAGAATGGGCTCAGACGTGTTCGCAGCTCCACATGGCCGAGCCTGCCAGGAAGCTTACACTGCACAGCGCTAATCACAGGCAGTGAGACATTTCCCAATCCGCGGCTGCACAGATTGGGAAATGTCTCACTGCCTGTGATTAGCGCTGCGCAGTGTGAGCTTCCTGGCGGGCTCGGGCATGTGGAACTGCGAACTCGTCTGAGCCCATCCTTACTTCCCAACACTTACACTCAACACAGGGTATGTTCTTTTGCCCAAATAACTTTACTCCACTACCTGACACCAGGGAAGCTTGTATAATCACTTTGGGTACATCTCATAAAATTAGAGTATCCAAAACTTTATTTCAGTAATTCCATGTAAAAAGTGAAACTCATATTTTACATAGATGCGTACCACACACAGTGATATATTTCAAGCATTTCTCTTAATTTTGAGGATTGTGGCTCACAGCTAGTGAAAACCCCAAATAACAAATATGTACACACATTTTGTATTCATTTACACAGCTTATATAGCTTTGCACTTTTCTTTGGCGCAGTGGAGTAAGAGAGATTCAGGGGCGGTTTATTCGTATATCTCTTGCTACAAACCATTGTCTATTTATTTACCACCTGCAGCCATGGATGCCATTAATTGTCTGTCTAACAAACGGATAATCCCGGAAGATATCTTCTCCGCTAATCGGATAATTACTGATGGCGAGGAAGATGTTTTGGGATCTCTAAGAATTTGGAAAATCTTTTGGAGAAACAAGTTAAAATTTGGTGGGATGTTTTCACGTTTGAGGTGGTTTTTATTCATTGACCACTGATGATATATTATTATTTCCCTTTTTTTTTTTTTTTTTAGACTCGCCTGCAGTCATCCATATTTTTTATTAATAGGATCAGATTGTGTTTCAGTCATTGCTTGCCCTATGCAGCTGTATGATAGTATCATGACTAATATGTATAGCTTGTATTTTAAACTAGACAAATTCATTATCTCCCATTGAAATGTTCATTTTAATTTAATAATATTTTTCATTTTTATTGGTTACTTTTCCCTATTAGCACTGTAACTAGTGGTGGATTATAAGTTAGGATATGTCATATATGGTAATGCTGGATGCAGCATTCTAACTACACACCGTAAAAATGTTTGAGATCCACTAATTTATTCAGTCTTTGTATCTGTGCTTCACGGTCAGGGGGACACGAAGTGTGAGCATGTGCAGAGCAGGAGGTCACATGACTGGTCATAGATAGTATATAAGGATTGATGAACCATCCGTGTAGCCAATCCCATTTGAAGAAGTCTTTTCGAAGAAACATGTCTTGGGCATGGTTACAAGGCATTCCATTGCACTGACATTAGATGCCGCTGTCTGAGGAGGACTACACCGATCGGATTACTGGGCCTTAGAACGTTGGGTGAGAGATACACCCACCAGTTTACACTTCAGGCCCACCGTGACCGCGGTGCACCGTTGGATCACTGATCCTGTTGCTTGCTGTGCCTACTGTGGATTTTTTTAAAGGCTTTTATGTTTCAGTTTAAAAGTGAGTGTAACCATTGAAGTGCGTTTGAAGTGATTTTAATAAATCTGTCAAAATGGTATAACGCTATGTGGAGCACTTTATTCATTTTTTCACATATGGAGCTGGCTTGATTGGATTCACGGTTCATCACATGCAACCCAGGTGTGGTTCAATTGCTGTTTTGCCGAACACGAGAGTGGGAGGCTATACAATCTGGTGAGTGCGCTCTTCAGAGGGAGCGGTGTCACTATCACGGTGGTGTGGTGGAAGAGTAGATTTTTCACACAAGAAGATTGAGCCCGGGTTCACATCTATGCGAATTAGATGTGCATTTCCGTACATCTAATTCGCATAGCAGGAGAATTTGACTGGCTCCCTATGGAGCCGGTTCACATATCTCCGGGGCGGCTGCGGAGCGCACTGCACAAAAACGCTGTGCGTCTTTGGCTCCGTTTCAGGGCCGAATTCAGGCATAGTATCGGCCCCGATTCATCCCTGAAACGGGGAACAGGGACGCACAGCGCTCCTGTGCGATCCGCAGCCCGATATAGTGTGAACCCGGGCTGAAAAACTACTGTTGAGCTTGATCATTAATTTTTTGTAATTTATTATTTATAGTGACACTTTTCACTGGGTGTTAAAGAAATTTTTTTTCCTGATAAAAATAATTTTTTCCATGACACTTATTATTTTCATGTATAAGTAGAGGGTCATAGGCATTATGCTGCTATGACCCATTATTTTACACAATTTATTTTAGCGCCTCTATCTCTATACGTGTGAGGTATAGTTTTGGGATTCTAAACCCCAAATTCAGCATCTCATATTACATAAGCATCTCAGACTACACAAGACAAAAAAAAAAGGGGGATTTTAACACAGAAATGTTGGCTTACTGAAAAGTATGTCCATGTACAGTATAGTATGCACACAATACTTGGTCAAGGCTCCTTTTGCATTTTGAATTACTGCTTCAATGCAGTGTGGCATGGAGGCGATCAGCCTTTGGCACTGCTGAGGGGTTATGGAAGCCCAGGTTGATGTGATAAGAGTCCTTCAGCTCATCTGCATTGTTGGGTCTGGGGTCTCATCTTCCTCTTGACAACACCCCACAGATTCTCTATGTGGTTTAGGTCAGGAGAGTTTGCAGGCCAATCAAGCACAGCGATACCGTGCTCATTAACATCAGATATTGGTACTTTTGGCACTGTGGGCAGGTAGAAGGTGGAAGTGTAATACCACGTTGTCCCTTTAAACGATGAACAGCAGCTAGCACAGCAAATAGACAGTTGCAAAAAGAACATAGAAATAAAAGTGCAGCGCTAAAAACATCTCAAAATGAACTGAGACAAGAATTGTGTGAAACCTTGATTAAGTATATTCACAGTGATACTACATCGATACTGAAAAACAAATAGACAGATTAACGTGAAATCCATGAGTAGTAGAAACCCAACGTGTAGCGAGTCCAAAAATTAAATGAATAAAAAAATAAATGTTCATAACATCCTCTTGACGTCAAAAGTGAATGTTTGAACCCAAAAGGGCATACGCCCAGTGGACGGGCTCCAGTGCTGCCATTATACATGTACCAAAAGCGCTGTTTATCTTCTCAAATGTGAGTTTAACTTTAATAAATATCCATTTTTATGGAATCACGCTATGTGGCATTTTGTTCTCCTCTTCAACTATATCTATGAATGCATGGTAGAATCTATCCATCTTGCTCCATGAACATCTACCATGAAGGTTACTACCCTTGAGAGCCATTTGAAGACTTGTGGGATTACCTGATTCATTAAAGGTCGCCAGATTTGAAGCCTTCATCTTTGGTGTACACCACCACAACCCTGTTTGACTCGCTGGGCGTATGCCCTTTTGGGTTCAAACATTTTGGTAAGCCTTCATCTAATTGGTGGTGGATTATCTACTTATAAACTTTCCTCACGAGCCGTTTTCACTTTTGACGTCAAGAGGATGTTATGAACATTTGGTTTCTATTCATTAAATTTTTGGACTCGCTTACACATTGGGTTTCTACTACTCATGGACTTCACGTTAATCTGTATTTGTTTTTCAATATTTATGTAGTATCACTGTGACTATACTTAATCAAGGTTTCACACAACTCTTAATATTGGTTGTGAGATTCACAACATTGTCTCAGTTAATTTTGAGATTTGTTTCTAGCTCTGCAATTTTATTTCTATGCAGTGTGGGCAGGTGCCAAGTCCTGCTGGAAAATGAAATCAGCATCTCCATAAAAGCTGGTAAGCAGAGGGAAGCATGAAGTGCTCTAGGATTTACCTGGAAGAGGGTTGCGATGACTTTGGACTTGATAAAACACAGTGGACCAACACCAGCAGATGACATGGCTCCTCAAATCATTACGGACCGTGAAAAAAAATTGCATGTCTTTTGAAAAAAAAAGGTCCCAAGGTCTGGAGGAAGAGTGGAGAGGCACAGAATCCAAGTTGCACAAGGTCCAGTGTGAAGTTTCCACAGTGAGGATCTGGGGAGCCATGTCATCTGCTGGTGTTGGTCCACTGCATTTTATCAAATCCAAAGACAGCGCAGCCCTCTACCAGCAAATAGAAGTGACCTTGAAATAGAGAGATCAATAGTGTTTAAATTATGACACGCAAGGTTGACATGCTCACCGTCAGACCCTCAGATGGGTAAATGACCTCATCAATGCAGTAAGTTGACAAACTGAGTATCAGCCTTGATATCAGATGTAGCTCACTATGATTGCATACATAAAACACAAACAGGGAGAAGCCTCATCTTGCATGTTTGAATGTACAGGGGGTCCCCTAGTTACAAACATCCGACTTACAAATGACTCCTACTTAAACGGAGGGAGACAACAGGAAGTGAGAGGAAATCTACCCCTGGGAAGGGAAATTCCTTCCTGTAAGAGCTATTATGGGGAAAAGGTAGCTCCACTGATGCTTTATCACCAAGGCTTGTTTCCACAACAACCCAAAATTTTCAAAATCCAACTGTCATTGGGACAGAAAGGGAGGTGAAATCTTTTAAACAGGGGCACAGACAGCAAAACAAATGTCACAGGGGTGTTAACCCTTCCCTATGCTATCCAAAAAGCTTAAAAATATTTTTTTTGGCTGGAGCTACACTTAAAAAATGTACCTGTTCCGACTTACAGATTCAACTTAAGAACAAACCTACAGTCCCTAACTTGTTTGTAACCCGGGGACCCCCTGTACTGCACTAACACTCAAGAACTAGCCCGTGGGGCTTCTGTCGATTCCCCCCTCAGAGAAAGGGGGGGGCGGGGCTAAGGAACCCAGAGCAGAGTTCTCATAATTCATGAAAACGGACCAGCATCAGGCATGAGACCAGAGCTTCTTAATATATAGAGAAAAAAAAAAAAAAGCGTGTTTCCTCCAGAGCAATGGGTCAGCAGATGACCTTGATCAAGAGCACCCAAGTTGGCTGATCAGAACTCCCCGCCAGCACTGCCACTGATCCCACCCCCCACCAGCACTGCCCCTCATCCCAACTCCCCGCCAGCCCTGCCACTCATCCCACCCCCCACCAGCACTGCCCCTCATCCCAACTCCCTGCCACTCATCCCATTCCCCCACCAAGGAGTAAGAAAAGGAATACAAATAGAAAATACATGAAAGCGAGAGGAAAAGAGGGCGGGGGGGGGGGGGGGACAAAGAAAAAAGGGAGAGAAAGCATAAGAGAAAGAACAAGAAAGTAGTCTAGGGAGAGGGATGGGTCAAAAAACAAGAAATTAGGATAGAGAGATAAAAGGGAAAGAAAGGAGAACAAAAAGAAAGAGTGGTGCATCCTAAAATGTATAATAAGGGGTTTTTTTTTACTGTACGAGTGGAAAGGACACAACGCTAAATGTCTGCGTGTTAGGGGCGCAGGTTACTTGTCTTGCCTTGGGTGCTGACAACCCACGATACGAAAATAATTTTACTGTTAGGGGTCCCCACAACTTGGGAAATTTTTATCAAGGGGTCACGGCACTAATTAGGTTGAGAAAAACTGGTCTAGGGGCATCCATCTGGAAACTCACGAGCGAACATGGGAGTACCCCACAAGGCAGGACAAAAAAGAGGGATGGAAACTGGAGGCAAAATAACTAAATAGTACTTGAAGTTTACAAAAAAAAAATTCTTTGCACTTGTTCGAAATCTTACAAAGCAGAATGACATGGGTGATGCCCCCGGATGTTCGGACCCATTGGTCTAGACTCTAGAGGAAGCAGTTGACAGTTGAAATAGCCATGGACCATTTCAACTGGTCTCCTCTTCCCCTAAAACATTGTTTGGTCATTCTACAAGTTCCTGTGCATTATACGTATAATGTTAAAGTGGAGTTCCATCCACTTTTACAACTCTTCAGCATCCCTCACTAAACTGTGCACTGTAAACGAATTGGATATTATTTCATTTTTTTTCTCAGCACCTACTGTATATCTACTGTATTCATTTTTCACTTCCCCCTCCCTGGCCGTGGCCCATCGCATCATTTCTTGTTTGCAATGCCTTCTGGGAAGGGGCAGCAACTTCCTCTGACACTGCCGTTGCTATGGAAACCTGACCTGAAACCTATTACACTGCTTGTGCTGCACTGAGCATGTGCGAGATCTGCAAGGATGAGATCCAGGAAGAAATACAGTCTGGCTTCAGATGCCCACACTTAAGATGGCCACGGCCTGCTGCAAGTTTATAAAATAAACTACTGCTATAAACTAACAAAACAGATCTTAGTTTACAGACTAACTTTACTAGAATGCATTAAGCTTGTGTATTATAGGGATATTTTTTATTTAAAAAGTATAATTTCAGCTGGAACACTACTTTAAGAGCAAAGTAATGTGTAAGTAAATGAGACTGGTTGAACAACTTCCAAACTCCATGTTATGTATGTATGTGCACAGAAATAGAAAGGACAAGAAGTTTTCAAATTCAATATGAATGGTTATTCCGCACAATACCTTATCTGTAGCGAGTGAAGTCTAAGTCCACTGTAATCTACTTCTTTTTGCTCAAGTTCTTCTTTCCACTCATCGTCTTCCTAAATAATAATAAAAAAAGTAAATATTAGAACAACAGCAAGCTTGGCAATGTATAAAAATTTAAAATCACTACAAAAGGACTAGCGAATACAAACTACAAATACTCGTTATGGAAAGACAGGGCAGAGAGCAACAGGAGCCATTTGCTCCTGCTGCCATCAACCAAAACCTGTGCCGAGTGAGCAGGGAATGGGGCAGAGACTTGCTGTCTGCGTCTACAGATGCAGGCAGTGCAGCTCAGGATTGAGCCCAGAGGCATGCTACAATAGAAAAAGGATTACAATGGTAAAGGAGTTAGGAGCACCCGGTGGAGGACCACAGGAGGAGGAGGAGGATTGGGGGTGGTAAGTTTAAGTAGAATTTTTTTTTAATCTACCCTTTACAATCACTTTGTTCATACAGGACATTCATATACCCTGGGTCATCCCTAAACAATTAGTTAGAAAGATGGGCAACAAAGCACCATACAAATCTGCCAACAGACCCAACAGCGGTCAACCGGCAGAACGCGAGTGCTGCTGCAGGAACATGGTAGCCAAAAGGCTGAATCCACAGAGGCTTGGATGTCCATTTGCAGAAAACTATAAACTAAGAACAGATGGTGATCTTCAGAATATTTGATCTTCCAATTTACATCGTGATCAGCTGTGATTGGACACGGCTAATCACGTGGTAAAGAGTCTCCGTCAGACTACCTAGATTGGGGTTTGTGTGTCAGACTGACACGCCGCAACAACGATCGCAGCAATGCACACCCCCGGGGGTGTACGGCGGCTTGTTATCCTAATCACATTCAGTCAGGATAACACAACCACTTTGCCGCCGTCATTTTGCTTTATGGCGGGCGGCAAGTGGTTAAACATCCCCCAGGAAATGCAAAAGGGATCCAGTCCCCAGCTTACCTCAGAGGAGCTGGTGCAAGCAGCTGCCGATTCTCCTGCCCTGTGTGCTTGCAGGGTTGTCCATGCTACCTGCCAAGTGTATTTGCACAGCCTTGCTGGGTTACACTCATTGCTCCAGTCATTTGTTTCCCCTGCCTGTGCAGCTTTTAATAGGGCTGGAGCTACGAGCCCCCAGCCGCCTGCCCATGATATCGCTTGGCTGGCTCCTGTTGCCTATGCAACTTTTCGGCAAACCAGTGTGGAACGCTTCTTCTCACCAGCGAGTAACACTGAGCCGGCCAGGTAACACAGGGGGAATGGCCTATCAGCAGCGGTCCTCTCCCCGAGGTAGAAGGCAAAAGGCTCACAGCCCCACTCCACTTCTCCAGGGAGGGATCGTGACAGTTAAAAAGGTACAGCTTTAAAGGAAGCTCCACTGGCCAGCCTTGGACCTAAAGTTCTCTAGGTTCCATAACATGCAACCTATCCTTCCAGAGGAAACAAGTACTGATGTGTGAGCCTGAAGGACCGCCTTTTATCTTAAGTGGGGTATGCGTTTCTTGTCCAGAGGGAGGAGCCCAAGGTCTCAGAGGCTGTCCTGGAAGACGACTGGAGAAAGAAGGTCATCTTGATACTCTGTTACCTGAATGTCCTACATTTTTAAAGAGAAGCATTGCCAAAGCTTTTTTGGCCATATGTCTTTTGTGGGTCAAAGAAATGCAGGCACTTTTACACACTAGTGACCCAGAACTAGCTTACAGCAGACTACTGCCCACTGTCAAATGACATGGCAGACCTGATCCAGGCTCTGGAAGGGACCCCCAACAATATTGGTGGGATTCACCCAGCTGACTCCAGCTCAGCACAAGGCTCAGATCCAAAACCAGCTTCACTGGCTCCCTCTGCAACCTGGCGCTTTAGTTAGCACTGGAGGAACAGAGCGGAGGTCAGTAACTAACAGTTTGCAGTCTTAGAGCCGATGTGGGACAGCTGCAGTATTACACTGATGTTGCAGCATACAGACGAGTATTTTTTTTTTTATCCTCTTTATAAACCCCATACTTCTTTAAAGGGGCATGTTTGAATAGTATCTTATGAATCTGTTCTCCAGAAGGACCAGAACAAATCACTCCCCAGGACAAACATTTTGTGTGAAGTCATAATATTAGGTGAAAAGGAGCCTGGAGGAGAGAAATCTTCTGTGGCCTGCTCCAACACCACCTCTGGGTCCTCTTCATGCGTTTATTAGGGCAGGCATTTCAATTTCCAGCACTGGTAGAAACAGGGTGAAGAAGGAGCCTGGCACCTTTGAGCCCTGGACATTGCCTGTAATAAAAAGTGATTGGTCGTCTGACATACTTGCAGAAAAGCCTTCCTTGGTCAGATATTCAGGATACATAAAAAAAAGTGTAACATAATTGAGATATTGGGTCTCATACTTGCTGTGAGGCTACAGTATCGGTCCAAGAACAGGGTGATCCTGTCTTAACAGTCCATGTCGCCAGTCCCCGTTTAAGGTCCAGACTCGGCCTGTCTCGGTGGGCAGCTTTGAATCCCACCATAAACTGCCTTGCTGCATCACAAAAGAGGGCACGGGTGTTCACCACTCTGGACCACACCTCACATTACTATACCACCTTCCATCCACACATCCAGTAACAAAACCTCCGGCAGCACTGAATACCAATTCAGAAAGCATGCTGGATGCAGAACAGCCCAATTGCATACTGGGCAAGTTCTGGCCAGTGGTCTATTCTCATGACCCAGTAACCCAGCGGATTGTCAACTGGAGAGCTCTCCATCTGTTTTCTCCCCCAGATAATCATTCACCATATGAGGCAGATGCTGCCCATGGGGTGTGGAAGCTGACAGCCCTGGGCCCCGAGGACTTAAAAAAAAAAAAAAAAAAAAAAAAAAAGGTAAAATGCATCACTTAGGCAACCCCCTTCTCCACAGCTCCTCTCTTGACCAACAGAAGCCTCAAAACTACGTTTTCCACGACATTGTAATCTAAGCCAGGAAAAGCATTACACAAACTCCTCTTTAAGGTGTCAAGAAATTTCATCTTCTGATCCCTCTGTGTAGATGGGATGAGTAGAGACTTTCCTCTTGTAAGGGTGCTCAAGGAGGGTTGCCAACCAATCCTGAGCCTTCCTGATGCCACATATTCTTGGGACCTTGCATAGGCTTTGAAGCATGAGGGAGCCCAGCAGCGCAGGTTTGCGGAGATATGAGTAGTCTCCTCTGGGTCACTGAGGATTACAGTATCTGGAACTGCCTCCTCCCAGCCACAGACTACTTCCATGGGTTCTGGGTGCGGAAAGCCATCTCCTAAAGGTTTAACATATGTCTTCCTCTACTTCAATGCCTCCAAAAACTGCCAGAAATCACACCCCTCTCCTCTTGTGTGTTGTGGCAAGAATGGTGTCTGCATATAGTGGGCCTTGAAAGGAAAGGAAGTCCTCCTCTTCCTCGAGTGCCCTGTCCATAATGCCTTGCAGAGTCTGCTCCAGCAGAAACACAACAGGGACTGTGTCCCTGATGCATGCATTGTCACGGCTCACCATCCTTGTCCCCTCAAACGGTGACAGTACAGTGCATGCATCATCATCAGCAAATGGTGTGGGAGAAAAAAGCCGAGCCGGCCTAAGCACGTCGTTATGCCATACTCACAGGTAGTCGACGGTCTTCTGCTGCATGTGCAGCCACTGCAGCATTGTCGAGTTCCACCTGTTGGGCATGTCACATGTCAGGCGGTTTATGGACAGGTGGAATTCCCACTGAATTTCAGCCAACCGAGCACTGGCTGTGTATGACCTCCTGAAATGGCTACAGACTCCTCTGGCCTGCTTTAGCAGATCTTCCAACCCTGGGTACCTGCTTAAAGCGGGGTTCCACCCATTTAAAAAAAGTCAGCAGCTACAAAAAGTATAGCTTCTGACTTTTAATAATCAGACACTCACCTGTCCCGCGATGCGAGTGCAGGAAGCCTCACTCCTCTCCACCTTTGCGGCACCGGCATTCTAACTGGGCGCCGGCTATGGCTTCACAGCCGGGCGCCGGCTATGGCTTCACAGCCGGGCGCGAGCTGCGCTGTGAATGGCCGGGCAATCTTCTGGGACCTGCGACATGTCCCAGAAGATTGCAGGGAGGGAGGGGGTGAGGTGATCTTCCTTCTGGCGCCATGGAGCCAGAGGAGGAAGTGGGAACTGGGTGCCTGTAAAAATAGAGTACCCGCTACTCCCCCTCCCCCCCAAAAAGATGACATGCCATACGGCATGTCAGGGGTCACTTGCACTTAAAGCGGAAGTTCCATTTTTGTGTGGAACTCCGCTTTAAGGAAGGCTGCACCACCAAATTGAGCACATGTGCCAAGCATGGCACGCGACAACTTTCCCTGTCTAAGGGTGGACAGGAGGTTTATGACATTATCGCACACCACCATTCCTGGCTCCAGCTGGTATGGCGTGAACCAGCTCTGGGCCTTTCCCTGCAGAGCTGCAGGAATCTCTGCTCCGGTGTGGTTCCTGTCCCATAGACACCAGCTGAAGCACTGCATAGCACCTTTTAGCCTGAATCATTAAATAGCCCCTTGAACGCTTACAGTGCCTTGAGAATTCATAACCTTGAAATTTTCCACTTTGTCATGTTACAACAAAAATTGTAAATATATTTTATTGGGATTTTATAGGATAGACCAACTCAAAGTGGCACCTAAATCGTGAAGTGGAAGGAAAACTATAAATGGTTTAAAACATTTTTTTTACAAATAAATATCTGAAAAGTGTGGTGTGCATTTGTATTCCGTCCCCCTGAGTCAATACTTTGTAGAACCACCTTTAATTGCAATTACAGCTGCAAGTCTTTTTGGGTATGTCTCCACCAGCTTTGCACAGCTAGAGTAATTTTTTTCCCATTCTTCTTTGCAAAATAGCTCAAGCTCTGTCAGATTGGATGGAGAGTGCCTGAACAGCAATTTTCAAGTCTTGCCAGGTTCTCAATTGGATTTAAGTCTGGACTTTGACTAGGCCATTCTAACACATGAATACGCTTTGATCTAAACCATTCCATTGTAACTTTGGCTGTATGTTTAGGGTCGTTGTCCTGCTGGAAGGTGAACCTCCGCCCCAGTCTCGTCTTTTGCAGACTCAAACAGGTTTTCTTCAAAGATTGCCCTGTATTTGACTCCAGCCATCTTAGCATCAACGCTGAACAGCTTCCCTGTCCCTGCTGAAAAAAAGCACCCCCACATGATGCTGCCACCACCATGTTTCACCGTGGGGATGGCGTGTTTAGAGCAATGTGCAGTGTTAGTTTTCCGCTGCACACAGCATTTTGCTTTTAGGCCAAAAAAGTTAAATTTGTGTCTCATCTGAACAGAGCACCTTCTTCCACGTTTGCTGCATCTTAGGGCTTTCTTCTTGCCACTTTACTATAAAGGCCAGATTTGTGGAGTGCATGACTAATAGTTATCCTATTGACAGATTCTCCCCCCTTGAGCTGTGGATCTCTGCAGCTCCTCCATAGTTACCATGGCCTTCTTGGTTGCTTCTCTGAATACTATCCTTGGACGTCCACCTAAACTGACAGGCCGGGCATGTCTTGGTAGGTTTGTAGTCGTGCCATACTCTTTCCATTTTTGGATGATGGATTGAACAGTGCTCCGAGAGACGTTGACAACGCTTGGGATATTTTTTTATAAACCAACCCTGCTTTAAACTTCTCCACAACTTTAACCCTGACCTGTCTGGTATGTTCCTTGGTCTTTGTTGGTCTATCACATAAAATCCCAATAGAATGCAATTACGTTTTTGGCTGTAACATGACAAAATGTGGAAAATTTCAAGGCACTGTAGGGGGTACTTGTGGTTCATAGGACAATTCAGCAGAGGGCATGGAGGAGGTGGACCTGACAAATCTCGCATCACCACCACTAGTTGTATGGAGACATGGCAGCAAACTGCATCCTTCTGAGTTACCCAGTGTGCCGTGAACTAAATATATCGTCCCTGACCATGACCCAAATAATTCAGGTGTTCGCTGAATGGGCGAACAGCCAATGTTTGGCTCGAACTCATGCTCGGGCCAAACTGTTCGTCCATCCCCAATAGCCATCTTTATACAAGTACATAGGGGGAGTGGATAAACACTCAGCTGTCAGACCCCTTTCACATCTGTGCACAACAGGAACTCATATTCCCAATTTTTTTTTAGGGCATTTTCACTCATCAAGCACAGGGCAGCCTGTTCACTTTACCCTATTCGCAACAATTGCCCCAAATAAGCTCCAAAAAGAGCAAAGCGTGGTGCGTTTTTTACCGTGCTTTTTGAAGCGTTCACAGTACATCTCTGAAACGCACAGCAAAGCATGCTTTTTTTGGGGGGGTGCAGGAGCTACAACATATTTCACCCTAAATACGAGTGGAAAATGATAAACTTCACCTTCAATGATGTAGGAGGAGATTTACTAAAACTGGTGCACACAGAATCTGGTAAAAGGTGTGCATTGTAACCAATTAGCTTCCAGGTTTTATTGTCAATGCTTAAAGCATTTAACAAAAAATATATATATATTTATTGATCCTGTTTCCTTAACCACTTGCCGACCGCCTAACAGATATACTGTGGCAGAATGGCACGGGCAGGCAAAATCACGTACCTGGTGCGCGATTGCTTGCCGCGATCGGAACCCCCCTGGTGCCCAAGGCGGTCGGCTTCTGACTGGGAGCGTTCACAGATGAGGGAGAGGCCATCCATTCCTACCCCCCCGCGATCGCTCCCAGCCAATGGGATCATTCCCCTGCCTCTGTATAGTACACAGAGGCAGAGGAAATGTCATCTCTCCTCAGCTCGGTATTTTCCGTTCCAGCGCCGTGGAGAGAAGACTGCAATGTGAGTGCACAACACTACACATCACAGTAGAACATGCCAGGCACACAACACCCCCCCAATCTTCCCCCGATCACCCCCCAACCAGTTTTTTTTTCCTCTGATTACTGCATTGGTGTTAGTTTGTGACAGTTAGCGTGGTAGGGCAGTTAGTGGTTGCCCCCTTTAGGTCTAGGATACCCCCCTAACAGTTTTAACCCCTTGATCACTACCCATCGCCAGTGTCACCAAGCGATCATTTTTCTGATCGCTGTATTAGTGTCACTGGTGACGCTAGTTAGGGAGGTATATATTTAGGTTCGCCCTCAGCGTTTTATAGCGTCAGGGACCCCCATATACTACCCAATAAAGGTTTTAACCCCTTGATTGCCCCCTAACCCTTTCACCAGTGATCACCGTATAACTGTTACGGGTGACGCTGGTTAGCTCGCTTATTTTTTATAGTGTCAGGGCACCCGCCATTTATTACCGAATAAAGGTTTAGCCCCCTGATCGCCCGGCGGTGATATGCGTCGCCCCAAGCAGCGTCAGATTAGCGCCAGTAGCGCTAACACCCACGCACGCAGCATACGCCTCCCTTAGTGGTATAGTATCTGAACGGATCAATATCTGATCCGATCAGATCTATACTAGCGTCCCCAGCAGTTTAGGGTTCCCAAAAACGCAGTGTTAGCGGGATCAGCCCAGATACCTGCTAGCACCTGTGTTTTGCCCCTCCGCCCGACCCAGCCCAGCCCACCCAAGTGCAGTATCGATCGATCACTGTCACTTACTAAATGCATAACTTCAGCGTTCGCAGAGTCAGGCCTGATCCCTGCGATCGCTAACAGTTTTTTTGGTAGCATTTTGGTGAACTGGCAAGCACCAGCCCCAAGCAGCGTCAGGTTAGCGCCAGTAGCGCTAACACCCACGCACGCACCGTACACCTCCCTTAGTGGTATAGTATCTGAACGGATCAATATCTGATCCGATCTGTACTAGCGTCCCCAGCAGTTTTGGGTTCCCAAAAATGCAGTGTTAGCGGGATCTGCCCAGATACCTGCTAGAACCTGCGTTTTGCCCCTCCGCCCGGTCCAGCCCACCCAAGTGCAGTATCGATCGATCACTGACACTTACTAAACGCATAACTGCAGCGTTCCCAGAGTCAGGCCTTATCCCTGCGATCGCTAACAGTTTTTTTGGTAGCGTTTTGGTGAACTGGCAAGCGCCAGCGGCCTAGTACACCCCGGTCGTAGTCAAACCAGCACTGCAGTAACACTTGGTGACCTGGCGAGTCCCATAAGTGCAGTTCAAGCTGGTGAGGTGGCAAGCACAAGTAGTGTCCCGCTGCCACCAAGAAGAAGACAAACAGGCCCGTCCTGCCCATAATGCCCTTCCTGCTGCATTCGCCAATCCCAATTGGGAACCCACCACTTCTGCAGCACCCGTACTTCCCCCATTCACATCCCCAACCAAATGCAGTCGGGTGCACGAGAGGCATTTTCTTTATGTCCTCCCGAGTACCCCTACCCAACGCACCCCCCCCCAAAAAAGATGTCGTGTCTGCAGCAAGCGCGGATATAGGCGTGACACCCGCTATTATTGTCCCTCCTGTCCTGACAATCCTGGTCTTTGCATTGGTGAATGTTTTGAATGCTACCATTCACTAGTTGAGTATTAGCGTAGGGTACAGCATTGCACAGACTAGGACATACTTTCACAGGGTCTCCCAAGATGCCATCGCATTTTGAGAGACCCGAACCTGGAACCGGTTACAGTTATAAAAGTTACAAAAAAAGTGTAAAAAAAAAAAAAAATAAAAAAAAATAGTTGTCGTTTTAATGTTCTCTCTCTCTCTCTCTCTATTGTTCTGCTCTTTTTTTTACTGTATTCTATTCTGCAATGTTTTATCATGTTTGCTTTTCAGGTATGCAATTTTTTATACTTTACCGTTTACTGTGTTTTATTGTTAACCATTTTTTTGTCTTCAGGTACGCCATTCACGACTTTGAGTGGTTATACCAGAATGATGCCTGCAGGTTTAGGTATCATCTTGGTATCATTCTTTTCAGCCAGCGGTCGGCTTTCATGTAAAGGCAATCCTAGCGGCTAATTAGCCTCTAGACTTCTTTTACAAGCAGTGGGAGGGAATGCCCCCCCAACCCACCGTCTTCCGTGTTTTTCTCTGGCTCTCCTGTCTCAACAGGGAACCTGAGAATGCAGCTGGTGATTCAGCCAGCTGACCATAGAGCTGATCAGAGACCAGAGTGGCTCCAAACATCTCTATGGCCTAAGAAAGCGGAAGCTACGAGCATTTTATGATTTAGATTTCGCTGGATGTAAACAGCGCCATTGGGAAATTGGGAAAGCATTTTATCACACCGATCTTGATGTGGTCAGATGCTTTGAGGGCAGAGGAGAGATCTAGGGTCTAATAGACCCCAATTTTTTCAAAAAAAAAAAAAAAGGAGTACCTGTCACTACCTATTGCTATCATATGGGATATTTACATTCCCTGAGATAATAACAATGAAAAAAAAAATAAATAATGAAAGGAACAGTTAAAATAAAAATAAAAATTAAAATAAAAAATAAGATAAAAAAAAAAAAGCACCCCTGTCCCCCCCTGCTCTCGCGCTAAGGCGAAAGCAAGCGTCGGTCTGGCGTCAAATGTAAACAGCAATTGCACCATGCATGTGAGGTATCAACGCGAAGGTCAGATCGAGGGCAGTAATTTTAGCAGTAGACCTCCTCTGTAAAACTAAAGTGGTAACCTGTAAAGGCTTTTAAATGTGTATTTATTTTGTTGCCACTGCACGTTTGTGCGCAATTTTAAAACATGTCATGTTTGGTATCCATGTACTCGGCCTAAGATCATCTTTTTTTATTTCATCAAACAATATTGTGCAATATAGTGTGTTTTAGTGCATTAAAATGTTTTTTAAAAAAGTGTGTTTTTTCCCCAAAAAATGCGTTTGAAAAATCGCTGCGCAAATACTGTGTGAAAAAAAAAATGAAACACCCACCATTTTAATCTGTAGGGCATTTGCGTTAAAAAAAATATATAATGTTTGGGGGTTCAAAGTAATTTTCTTGCAAAAAAAAAAAAAATTTCTCATGTAAACAAAAAGTGTCAGAAAGGGCTTTGTCTTCAAGTGGGTAGAAGAGTGGGTGATGTGTGACATAAGCTTCTAAATGTTGTGCATAAAATGCTAGGACAGTTCAAAACCCCCCCAAATTACCCCATTTTGGAAAGTAGACACCCCAAGCTATTTGCTGAGAGTCATGTCGAGTCCATGGAATATTTTATATTGTGACACAAGTTGCGGGAAAGAGACAATTTTTTTTTTTTTTTGCACAAAGTTGTCACTAAATGATATATTGCTCAAATATGCCATGGGAATATGTGACATTACATCCCAAAATACATTCTGCTGCTTCTCCTGAGTACGGGGATACCACATGCGTGAGACTTTTTGGGAGCCTAGCCGCGTACGGAACCCCGAAAACCAAGCACCACCTTCAGGCTTTCTAAGGGCGTAAATTTTTGATTTTACTCTTCACTGCCTATCACAGTTTCGGAGGCCATGGAATGCCCAGGTGGCACAACCCCCCCCCCCCAATGACCCCATTTTGGAAAGTAGACACCCCAAGCTATTTGCTAAGAGGTATAGTGAGTATTTTGCAGACCTCACTTTTTGTCACAAAGTTTTGAAAAAAAAAAAAAAAATTTTTCTTGTCTTTCTTCATTTTCAAAAAAAATTAGAGCTGTAAAATACTCACCATGCCTCTCAGCAAATAGCTTGGGGTGTCTATTTTCCAAAATGGGGTCATTTGGGGGGGGGGGGGGTGTTTGTGCCATCTGGGCATTCCATGGCCTCCAAAACTGATAGGCAGTGAAGAGTGAAATCAAAAATTTACACTCTTAGAAATCCTGAAGGCGGTGATTGGTTTTCAGGGCCCCGTACGCGGCTAGGCTCCCAAAAAGTCCCACACATGTGGTATCCCCATACTCAGGAGAAGCAGCTAAATGTATTTTGGGGTGCAATTCCACATATGTCTATGGCCTGTGTGAGCAATATATCATTTAGTGACAACTTTGTGCAAAAAAAAAGTGTCACCTATATACTTGTGTCAAAATATAAAATATTCCATGGACTCAACACACCTCAGAGCAAATAGCTTGGGGTGTCTACTTTCCAAAATGGGGTCATTTGGGGGGGTTTTGTGCCATCTGGGCATTTTATGGCCTTCAAAACTGTGATAGGTAGTGAGGAATAAAATCAAAAATGTACGCCCTTAGAAATCCTAAAGGCGGTGATTGGTTTTGTAAATTTTTTTTTTTTTTTTGTCATTATTCAATCACTTGGGACAAAAAAAATTACCGTATTTATCGGCGTATAACACGCACCCCAAGTTTAGGAGGGAATTTTAAGGAAAAAAAAAACTTACATTAAAATGCCCATCAATGCAGCCTTATCTGTCCATCTGCAGCCTTTTCAGTGTCAGTGCAGCTTTGCCCCAGTGCAGCCATGGGAAGATTCAAATATGGCGCAGAGACTGCAGGGCTTCGTCGGAGCCGTGATACACATACCCGAGTGTTCTCGGCGCAGCCGTCACGCCCAGTCCCGCCCTTCGACCTGTGTTATGTCCATCATAGGGCGGGACTGAGCGGCGCCGAAAAAAGCCGAGAACACTCGGGTATGTGTATCTCGGCTCCGAAGTATCCCTGCAGTCTCTGCGCCATATTTGAATCTACCCACGGCTGTGTATGTCGGCGGCGACCGCGGCAATTGCCGCAATCGCTTCGATGACAAAATCGGCAGGGATCGGCCTATAACATGCACCAATATACAGACTCATGCTACTTAACCACTTCAGCCCCGGAAGAATTTACCCCCTTCCTGACCAGAGCACTTTTTGCGATTCGGCACTGCATTGCTTTAACTGACAATTGCGCGGTCGTGCGACGTGGCTCCCAAACAAAATTGACGTCCTTTTTTCCCCCCACAAATAGAGCTTTCTTTTGGTGCTATTTGATCACCCCTGCGCTTTTTATTTCTTGCGCTTTAAACAAAAAAAAGCCACAATTTTGGAAAAAAAAAAATTCATTAGATCTGAATCAATCTCCAAATTTGAAACCACTTGGAAAGCATGGGTAGACTGGAGCAATCATTATTATATTGTATTAGATTGATCTGCAATAGCATGTTGCTGCCTATTGTTCATTTATCCCCTTTATTATTTTGGAGCTATGACTCTTGCGAGCCCTGCGGGTTTCTTTCAAATGAGTTTATTGGTTGTTCTCCTGTAACTTACATTACTGTACTCACAAACATTTTGAACAAGCAAATCTACTTTGTTCACGGTTACTCTTTGATAATTCAATAAAAAAGTATTGATTTTGGGGGGGGGGGGGGGCAATCAAATAGGTTTTTTTTTTTTTAAACAGCGGTTAGAGGGAGTAGAAGGGAGGGGATATCTTTATTACGGAGAGAGAAATTAAGCCCTGGTTCACACTGCTGAGATGCGGGAAACACACAAGATTTGATGCGTTACCCTGCATCTCATAATGTTCATGTGATCTAGTGCAGGCTACGCCCCAAACATAGGTCGCAGAATGCAGTGCGTGTGCCTGCATCAGATTGCATGAATGCGATCGAATTCCAGTGCAGCTAACAAAAAGGGACCCCTGCACCATTTTGGTGTGGATGCAGCGCGATTTGAGCCATTCACAAAATGAATTGTTTAAATTACACCGCACAGACATCGCATGTGATTTGCACAGGAATGTAATGTGCCACATCGCAGCACTGTGCACCTAGGCTAAAGGAGAAGTTTGAGTCCAAAAAAAAAAAAAAAAAATCCACACTCCCCTCTGGGCTGCAGCTTTCCCATGATGATCGAGTTCTCGGTCTGTTCAGAGTGGAGAACGGTGACTATTAGTCACCGCTCTCCACTGTGCCCCTCCAGAGCTTATTAGAATGCAGGACAGTAGAAGGGGTGGGTAAAGCTGGCTTTGGCATGCAGAGCTGGAACTAGCCGTTAGTCAGGTATCTGGATTCCAACAATATGGTTGGGATACTTCCAGAGCCTCAAGTGGCTCTGTGGTGTCAGCCGATAGCAAGCAAGTCCACTAATAGCTGACTACGGGGCATAGGAAAGCAAAAGTGAGTGCACTCATGTGATCCCCAAGGGAAGTATGACCAAAAAAGCTTTGGCCATACTTCTTTTAGGCCTCTAGCACACGAGACATCTAAAAAGGTCACATCTTTGGGCATTTTTCTTTACAGATCTAAAAGCAGCCCATTGTTTTAAAGCAGTTATAAGGTGTAAATTATTTTCCAAAATAACGTTATACTTACCTGCTCTGTGCGATGATATTGCACAGAGTGGCCCCAAAGCTCCTTCTCTGGGGTCTCCAGATGACTCTCGGCCCTTTTTTGTGCGTGCGTGTGTGTGTGTGTGGGGGGTGTTAGAGCACAGTCTCCAGCTCCCTGCTCATGGAGCACTGAGAACTAAGCCAGTGTTTCTCAACTCCAGTCCTCAAGGCGCCCCAACGGGTCATGTTTTCAGGATTTCCCTCAGATGAAACTGCTGTGGTAATTACTAAGGCAGTGAAACTTATCAAATCACCTGTGTAAATCAATGGAAATCCTGAAAACATGACCTGTTGGGGTGCCTTGAGGACTGGAGTTGAGAAACATTGAACTAAGCGATCATCAGTGGCCTATGACTGCTCTGTTCTCAGTTTTAGAGCATGCAGGGGGCTGATGCTGTATCCACCAAAGCCGGTATCATTTCCAAACAACAAATAAACTTCTTTTAACGCGGGGAATGCATCAACGTGTTTTTTTATACCCCATTTGCACATTTTTACCTACAGGTAAGCTTATAATAAGGCTTACCTGTAGGTAAAATGAATATCTCCTAAACCTATAAGGTTTAGGAGATATTCACCTTGCATGCGCTCTAAAGGTCCGGCCCATGCTGCCGGAACAGAGGACTCCCGCACGCATGATGTCATCACGGCTCTGGCCACTCACAGCACCAGAGCCGCAAACAAGTAAGAAATGCAGAGGGAACATGTCAGCTCCCTCAGCAGTGACTGGGAGGCGGCGCGGTCACTTCGTTCTAAGGTATTTCATAATGAGCTAAAATGCGGCGCACACTAGTTCATTATGCCATTGCCCCCCCCCCCCCCCCATATCAGATTGTATCTGTGTCCCCATACGGGATGTAAGGGGAAGCAGATACACTGGTAGATCTGCAGGAGACTTGCATGGCACCAGGGATCTACTGATCTCTGGTGCAATGCTTTAGGCCCCTTTCACACTGGGGCGGTTTGCAGGCGCTATTGCGCCAAAAATAGCACCTGCAAAACCGACCCGAAACAGCCGCTGCTGTCTCCAGTGTGAAAGCCCTCGGTGTGCTAGCAGGACAGGAAACAAAAAAAGTCCTGCTAGCAGCATCTTCGAAGCGGTGTATACACCGCTCCTGCCCATTGAAGTCAATGGGCCAGCGCGGCTATACTGCCGGCAAAGCGCCTCTGCAGAGGCGCTTTGCGGTGGTTTTAAACCCTTTCTCGGCCACTAGCGGGGGGTAAAACCATCCTGCTAGCGACCGAATACCAACGGTAAAGCGCCGCTAACAGCGACGCTTTACCGCCGACGCCGCCCCGGTGTGAAAAGGGGCCTTACAGGCACCAAAACAAAATTTTTTTTTTAAATTTACCTGCAATTTTTTCAAAAAACTGAACTTATCCTTTAATGAGATTGTACAGTAAAGATAATAATAATAATTTTAAAAAAGCCTCTCCCTGCTTAGCATTTCTGAACCAGAAAAAAAAAAAACACACATAAAAGGTCACATGACCCAGTGTGAGCTTCTAGCTGCAGGCCATATACATCCACCAATAAGAAGGTAGCAGTGGAGGGACCCTGGCACACGTATTCATCACACTGGCAGCAAGTCTAGCAGCTGCCAGTGGTCGGTGGCCTTGAAAGGCAGCACACATGTGACAATGACAAGCCAGATCCCACGTGTATTGCTCAGAATGGAATGGTCTATGGCGTCTCTGGGCTCCTTACCTTCTTCTCCTGCAGCTGCCTCTCCTGAGCCTCGGTCCTGCCGGCCTTGTCCTTTCTTACGTTCTTGGTCCCTCCGCTGCTCAGGGACACTAATGAGGACTGTGACCCGTCCGGCGGCCTGGCTGCCCCCCTGCTAGGGGCCGCACTACCGGCAGCCACGCTGCCCTTCTCTTTCTTCTTCTTTTTGTCCCTCTTGGCGAAGAAATCGTCCAGGCTCCTCTCCTTGGGTTCAGCCATGGCGCCGGTAGCAGTAACACACGACGGAACCTAAGCGAGCGCTGCGCACGGTATACACCGGTCACACGAACTAGAGCGGCGAGGCCGGAAGCGCTGCCCACACCCGGGTTAAACCATGATGACTGCGCTGGTGGGGGTGGCCGCCTGTGACTTCGCGCTCTGAGCTTAGGCAGTGTGTTATCACGTGAATGAGAAACACCCCTCTGTCCTTTCCAGTAGTATGGACTGCTCAGCTTAGAACGTGTCTCGCCGCTTGCGTTGCTCTTTTTTTTTTTTTCACCACATAACTTTATTAACAACGGACCCTGGCATTGGATATGTTCCAATACTACTCGACTTGCCCTGTTTTCATTCGTCCTATTTTAAATTAGACAGATTGACTGCAACACCCCCTCATTAAAAAAAAAACAAAACTGCAAAAATTAAAGCATTATTAAAAAACTGTTACCCTGATTTCTAGAGGCACCGGCGAGCGGCGACATCTTCCTTCCCTTCCCGGGGGGCACTGGCGACATCTTCCTTCCCTTCCCGGGGGGCACTGGTGACATCTTCCTTCCCTTCCCGGGGGGCACCAGTGACATCTTCCCTTCCCGGGGGGCACCGGCGACATCATCCTTCCCTTCCCGGGGGCAACGGCGACATTTTCCTTCTCTTCCCGGGGGGCACTGGCGACATCTTCCTTCCCTATCCTGGGGGCGCCAGCGACATCTTCCTTTCTTTTCGGGGTCGCCAGCGACATCTTCCTTCCCGGGTGTGCAAGCAACATCTTCCTTCCCTTCCTGGGGGCACCAGCAACATCTTCTTTTCCTTCCTGGGGGCACCAGCGATATCTTCTTTCCTGTCCCGGGGGGACCAGCGACATCTTCCTTTCCTTCCTGGGGGCATCAGCGACATCTTCCTTCCCTTCCCGGGGGCACCAGCGACATCTTCCTTCCCTTCCCGGGGGCACCAGCGACATGTTCCTTTTCTTCCTGGGGGCACCAGCGACATCTTCCTTTCCTTCCTTGGGGCACCAGCGACATCTTCCTTCCCTTCCTGGGGGCACCAGTGACATCTTCCTTACCTTCCTGGGGGCACCAGCGACATCTTCCTTCCCTTCCCGGGGGCACCAGCGACATCTTCCTTCCCTTCCCGGGGGCACCAGCAACATCTTGCTTCCCTTCTCGGGGGCGCCAGCGACATCTTTCTTTTCTTCCTGGGGGCATTAGCGACATCTTCTTTTCTTCCCCGGGGCGCCAGCGATATCTTCCTTCTCTTCCCGGGGGCACCAGTGACATCTTCCTTCCCTTCCCGGGGGGCACCAGCGACATCTTCTTTCCCTTCCTGGGGGCACCAGCGACATCTTCCTTTCCTTCCTGGGGGCATTAGCGACATCTTCCTTCCCGGGGGGCACCAGCGACATCTTCCTTCACTTCCCAGGTGCATATATAGTGTAGCGCTAATTAAAACTAAAAACAACATGAAAATGATGTATACATAAAAAATAACGAAAGTGACTGCATATATCCCAAATAATGATGTGAGATACTTTAGCAGGTATTTATTAGATATAAAAACAGGATTTTGAAAAGGGGTAAAGTCCCATGGAGATGATAATATTGTTCACCACGTTGATAGCTGGTAGAGAAATGACACAGGTATAATGGATCCCCCGCGTAGAAGCAATGCAGGCTTACCAGATCAGTTGGACTCAAAAAAACATATGTCTCATGAGACGGGAGACTCCACTGCCTGCCACAATTTTATGACAAGCGCTTTTTTAACACAGAAAATGTTCTGTTTTACCTTTAAATAAATTCATTTTACCAAACGTTATTTATTATACTATGCGGCCCTTTTTTCATCCTATATGGGCCATCACACCGAGACCAAGTCACATATAGAAGAGCTCTACACAGAGTCCTAGATGCAATTTGGATTTCATATCGTTTGGCTGGGAGACCCCACTTCATTGTCTGTTGGCAATACAAGCTCTACTGACTCATGAGACATATGTTTTTTTGAGTCCAACTGTTCTGGTAAGCCTGCATTGCTTCTACGCGGGGAATCCATTATACCTGTGTCACTTCTCTACCAGCTATCCACGTGGTGAACAATATTATCATCTCCATGGGACTGTACCCCTTTCCAAAACCTGTTTTTATATCCAATAGATACCTGCTAAAGTATCTCACATCATTATTTGGGATATATGCAGTCACTTTCGTTATTTTTTATGTATACATCATTTTCATTTTGTTTTTAGTTTTAATTAGCGCTACACTATATATGCACCTATACTTTTTACAAATTTCCTTGTTTGTCGTGTGAGCTGCTATTTAATTGAGTAAGCGCAGTGTTTTGATTATTTTTTATTGTCTTCACTTCCCAGGGGCACCAGAGACATTTTCCTTTCCTTCCTGGGGGCACCAGCGACATCTTCCTTCCCTTCCTTGGGGCACCAGAGACATCTTCCTTCCCGTCCTGGGGGCACCAGTGACATCTTCCTTCCCTTCCCAGGGGCACCAGCGACATCTTCCTTTCCTTCCTGGGGGCACCAGCGACATCTTCCTTACCTTCCCGGAGGTGCCAGCGACATCTTCCTTCCCTTCCCGGGGGCGCCAACAACATCTTATTTTTCTTCCTGGGGGCACCAGCGACACCTTCCTTCCCATCCCGGGGGGCAACATCGAACTCTTCCTTCTTTTCCCGGGGGGCACTAGCGACATCTTCCTTACCTTCTCGAGGGCACCAGCGACATCTTCCTTCCCGTCCTGGGGACTCCAGCGACATCTTCCTTCCCTTCCCGGGGGCACCGGTGACATCTTCCTTCCCTTCCCGGGAGCGCCAGTGACATCTTCCTTTCCTTCCCGGGGGCGCCAGCGACATCTTCCTTCTCTTCCCGGGGAGCCAGCGACATCTTCCTTTCCCTCCCGAGATGCCAGCGACATCTTCCCTCCGTTCTGGGAGTACCAGCGACATCTTCCTTCCCTATCCCGGGGGCGCTAGCGACATCTTCCTTCCCTTCCGGGGTCGCCAGCGACATCTTCCTTCCCGGGGGTGCCAGCAACATCTTTCTTCCCTTCCTGGGGGCACCAGCAACATCTTCTTTTCCTTCCTGGGGGCCCCAGCGATATCTTCTTTCCTTTCCCAGGGGGACCAGCGACATATTCCTTCCCTTCCCGGCGGCACCAACGACATCTTCCTTTCCTTCCTGGGGGCACCAGCAACATTTTCCTATCCCTCCTGGGGGGGGGGGGCACCGGCTACATCTTGCTTCCCTTTCTGGAGGCACCAGTGATATCTTCCTTCGCTTCCTGGAGGCACCAATGACACCTCCCTTCCCTTCCCTTTGTGGAGGCAGCAGCGACATCTTCCTTCCCTTGCTAGAGGCAGCAGCAACATCTTCCTGGAGGTGCCAGTGATGTCTTTTGTCTGCATTCCTGAGGTGCCAGTATCGGCATCCTAGAAGCACAAGTTTCATCTTCTTCCTGGAGGCACCAGTAAAGGCTTCCTTGGAGGCACAAGTTACGGTTTCTATCAGCTTCCTGGAGGAACCAGTGACATGTTCTGTCCTCTTCCTGAAGGTGACGGTGTCTGCATGTCTCCTAGAGTTTTCAGTGACATCTCCCACCCATTTCTTGGAGGCACCAGTGATGTCTCCCATCTGCCTCCTGAAGGCACCAATGATGTATTTTGTTTGCTTCCTGGCAATGTCAATAACGTCTTCCGTCTGCTTGCTGGAGTCACAAGTTATAGCTCCTGTCTGCTTCCAGGAGGTGCCAGTGACAACATTAAATATAGTAGAAAACACTTGTAGTAATTTTCAAGGTTTTAAGCGATTGGTGCCCTTGCTTGTCGTGTCCTCCTAGCACCCGAGCAAACATATCTTCCGCTCGATCTTCCACAATGAATGAGTTTATTAACTCAGGCGTGGTACAAAATGATACAGAGCTAGTAACAACATCTCTCCACTTCCTGGAGTTATCATTGACATCTTCCATCTGTTTCCTGGAGGTAACTGTAATGGCTTCTGTCCACTTCCTAGAGGTGCCAGCGGCATCTTCCATCCATGTGTCATGCTTACCCTTATGGCAGGTGGTCAAACACTATAGCTGGCTACTGTGTTCTTCACTTATAGCAGCCCCCTTTCCCATAAGGCAAGCACACCTACTGGTACTCGGTTGCCCCCAAGACATATACACAATGCTATAGAGCCTGGCCACAACGCCAGGGAAGACACGAACTGAGAAAGGCAAGCAGGTATTTGTGGTTGGCAGACAGGCAGTGTGGTTCAGTGACAGTCCAGGTAAAATGCAGGCAGAGTTCTGAGAATAGTAACCTATCTGAGGTTATACACAGGGAAATCCAATCTAGCAGGGCAGACAAACAGGCAGCTTGATCAGGTATTACACACTAGAGACAAGCCGAACAATCCCCTCCCGTTCAGTTTACACCAGAACTTGCGAACAGGAAAAAAATTAGTGCAAACATGCAAACACCATTAAAGTCTATATGACTCGAACATGAAAAATCAAAAGTGCTAATTTTAAATGCAATGCAGTTATTGTCATAAAAATTGTTTGGGGACCCAGGTCCTGCCCCAGGGGACATGTATCAATGCACAAAAAGTTTTAAAAACGGACGTTTTTTCAGGAGCAGTGATTTTAATAATGCTTAGAGTGAAACAATAAAAATGAAATATGCCTTTTTAAATATCGTGCCTGGGGGGTGTCCTTAGTATGCCTGTAAAGTAGCACATCTTTCCCGTGTTTAGAACAGTACCACAGTAAAATGAAATTTCTAAAGGAAAAAATGTAATATAAAACTGCTTGCGGCTGTAATGAATTGTCGGATCCCGGTAATATAGATAAAAATCATTGAAAAGAACAGCATGGGTCCCCCCCCCAGTCCATTACCAGGCCCTTTGAGTCTGGTATGAATATTAAGGGAAACCCTGCACCAAAATTGAAAAAAAAAAATGCATGGGGCTCCATTTATTTAAGTGGAACCCTACGCCATTTTTTTTTTTAAATGGCATAGGGTTCCCCCCAAAATCTATACCAGACCCTTAACCTGGCAGAAAAGGGGGGGGCGAGAGAGTGCCCCCCTTCTGAACATGCCCTCAACATGGGGAGGGTGTTTTGGGGTCCTCCCCAAAACATCTTGTCCCCATGTTGATGGGGACAAGGGCCTCATCCCCACAACCTTTGCCCGGTGGTTGTGGGGGTCTGCTGGTGGTGGGGCTTATCGGAATATGAAAGCCCCCTTTAACAAGGGGACCCCCAGATTCTGCCCCCCCCATGTGAATGGGTATCGGGCAGTGCTGTATTTAGGCCTAGGCCGACAAGGCCCAGGCCGGGGGCGGCAAAAAAGCCGCCACCCCCCACCCGCCTTCCCGAGTCCCGCGGCCTTCTTCCGCACAGATGCAGGCTCAGGCGGTCGGCTTCCTGTGGTGTGATGGTGTGCTTGGCGGGGGGGGAGCGACTCGCGTCCCCATGAGTGGCCGCGGTGACTTGCTGCATGTAATTTGGACGGGCGGAGGCGGAGCCTAAAGCTCCGCCCTCCACCCTCCTCCGTTCGGCATCCCTGCATCGCTTGTCTCGGGCAGGGTCTGATGACAGGAGGAGAGAGAGCGAGAAGCATGAGGGGAATCCCCTACCCCATAGCCAGGACAGGAGGTAAAATACTGTAGATTCAATTACTATTACTCTTGTACAGTAATGGGATCACTTTATAGCAATATCATGAGCACAGATTGGCTGCTTGGGTGCATGTGCCAAGCAGCCAATCTGTGCTCAATATGGAAATGAATATACAGATCATGATATTGCAATAAAGTGATCCATGCTACAAACTCATTGCACAGTCCAGCTTCAGTGAAAGTTCATGTACTGCAAACTTTGCAGTACATGAACTTTTACTAAGAGCCCTTTCACACTGGGCGTCGGGGCTGTTGGTGGTAAAGCGCCGCTATTTTTAGCGACGCTTTACCGTCATTTTTGCAGGGGTTTTTGGCCGCTAGCGGGGCGGTTTTAACCCCCGCTAGCGGACGAAAAAGGGTTAAAGAAACCTGCAAAGCAGCGCTGCAGCAGTGTTTTGCAGGCAGATTTAACCCTTTTAAAACCGCCCCACTATCGGCCGAATAGCGCTGCTAAAATGACGGTAAAGCGGCGCTAAAAATAGCAGTGTTTCAGTGTGAAAAGGCTCTAAAGATGTTAACGCACTGATTGCCACTGATTAGGCGGCACTCTTCAGCTGTACTTATAAGGTAGCACTGATTTACTACAGTGATGGGCATTGATGAGGCCGCACTGATGGCCCTGATAACCTGCACTGATGAGGCTGCTTTGATGGGCATTGATGAGGCTGCATTGATGGGCACTGATGAGGCATTGATGGGCACTGATGAGGCTGCATTGACGGGCACTGATGAGGCTGCATTGACGGGCACTGGTGAGGCTGCATTGATGGGCACTGGTGAGGCTGTGCTGATAGGCACTGGTAAAGCTGCGATGATGGGCACTGGTGAGGCTGTGCTGATGGGTACTGGCGAGACTGCCCTGATGGGCACTGGTGAGGCTGCATTGATGGGCACTGGTGAGGCTGTGCTGATGGGCACTGATGAGGAGGCATTGACGGGCACTGATGAGGCTGCATTGATGGGCACTGGTGAAGCTGCGATGATGGGCACTGGTGAGGCTGTGCTGATGGGTAATGGCGAGACTGCCCTGATGGTCACTGGTGAGGCTGTGCTGATGGGTAATGGCGAGATTGCCCTGATGGGCACTGGTGAGGCTGTGCTGATGGGCACTGGTGAGGCTGCGCTGATGGGCACCGGTGAGGCTGCATCGATGGGCACTGGTGAGGCTGAATCGATGGGCACCGGTGAGGCTACAATGTACCCGATACCCATTCACATGGGGGAGTAGGATCTGGGGGTCCCCTTGTTAAAGGGGGCTTCCAGATTCCGATAAGCCCCTCGCCCGCAGACCCCCACAACCACTGGGACCCCTAAACCATTTTCTTATTTTATTTTGGTGCGGGGTTCCCTCAATATCCATACCAGACCCAAAGGGCCTGGTAATGGACTGGGGGGGGGGGACCCACACAGTTTTTTTTAATGATTTTTATCTATATTGCCGGGACCTGGCAATACATTACAACCGCGAGCAGTTTTAGGTTACATTTTTTCCTTTACATTTTGCTGCGCTCATTCAAAAAACTATGTACGGCCGCTGTGTAAGCAGCCTTACATAATGTGGGGCACTCTGCCTTTGGCCAATCATGGCTCTCACAGCAGAGAGCACTGTGATTGGCCAAAGCATGGTAAAGTGCATGCTTTGGCCACTCAGCAGCCGTCCATGAACTGCAATCTCGCAGTGCATTGACAGTTTCGCCGTTCATTATGGCATGTTCCGCGGGCTCTCTAATTTCCCCCGAACGCCCCATAGTATTCAGCAAACGGCGAACACCTGACGTTCGAGTTGAACTTATGTTCGACTCGAACATCGGGCTCATCCCTATTACACACTCTAACACACTATCACAAGCCTGAGACTGAAGGTTTGGCTGGCTTATAATCAGGTTTGGTTTCCATCCAGAGACTGGCTATATTAATCACCTTTCAGGTGGACAGACAGACAAGGAGAATGCTACAGCCAAAACCAGAATGCTGGAATGAGGAGCAGCAGTGCTAGACGCTCCTGAAACCATGTCCTAGAGGGGCCAGTGGCTTCCTCCATCCACTTTCTAGAGGTGCTAGTGAAGGCTATTGCCTGCTTCCTGCAGGCACCAGTGATGTTGTCTGTCCACTTCCTTCAGTTGTCAGTGATGGGATTCATCTGCTTCCTGGAGGCACCAGTGATGTTTTCCACCTTCTTCGCAAAGGCACCAATGACTGCTTCCATCCACTTCCTGGAGGCACTATTGATAGCATCTGTCTGCTTCCAAAAGCACCAGTGATGTTTTCCATCAACCCAGAGTTGCCAGTGACGTCTTTCGTTTGTTTCCTAGAGTTGCTAATGACATCTTTGGTCTGCTTCCTAGAAACACCAGTGACATCTTCCATCTGTTTCCTGAAGTTGCCAGTGATGCATTCAGTCTTTTTTCTTGAGGTACCAATAACATTTTCCGTCTGCATTCTGGAAGCGGCAGTAACATCTTCCATCTACTTCCTGGATGCACCAGTGATGTCTTGTCTAGTGGCACAAGTTATTGCTTCAATCCAATTCTGGAGATGCCAGCAACAGCTCCTGTCTGCTTCCTAGAGGAACCTGTGACAGCTTCTGTCCGGTTTCTACCTTTCCATCTGCTTCCTGGAGGCTTCCTTAATGGCTTCCAACCAGTTCCTAAGGGGTCTACCGATGGCTTCTTGTTTGCTTCCTAAAGGTGCCAGTGATAGCCTCTGTCCACTTACTGGAGGTGCCAGTAATGACTTATGTCCACTTCCTGAAGGCACCAGTGACATCTTTCCATTTTATAGTGGCATCAGTGATAGCCTCAGTCCAGTTCCTGGAGCGACAGCTTTTGTCTGCTTCCTGGAGGCACCTGTGACAGCTTCCATTCGATTCCTAGAATTTACCAGTGACATCTGCTTCCTGGAGGTTTTTGTCCACTGCATGAAGGCTCCAATGATTCCTTCTGCTTCACGAAGGTGCCAATGATGGCTTCCATCCACTTCCTGAAGCCACCATTGATGGTTTCTCTCTGTTTCCTGGAGGCACCAGTGACGGCTTCTGTCATCTCCCTGAAGGCACCAGCGATAGCTTGTGTCTATCATTACCTACTGGGGCTCGCGGCCTACAAGACACAACCTGGTCGGGATATCATGGGAGAACCTCCCTATGCCTTTTTGACGTACTGCCATACGGTATGTGCATCCTACGGATCCGGTAAGGGTACCCTCTCATTTCTTGTTGAGTATTTATATGCCTTCTGATGTTCACCGACATCTTCCAACTTGAAGAAATATCCCTCTAACACTCCTCATATGGATTTTTTCTTACTTTGCTGTTCCATATTTCACATAGGACATTCGATCATAACTTGATGTTCACATTTTTTCACATCTGCAAGGGTGTCCATTTCAGATTTAAATGCTTATTATTTCATGTTAGATATTTCTAGCGCTGCACTTTTTGTTGTTATAAGAAAAACACTGACCTGAGGAGGGAAGAGGGAGGGGGGAGAGGAGAGAGGAGGAAATTCTTAGAATTCTTTGCTATCACCTCTGTGTTGTATGTGATGATCGGGAGTCAGGGCCGGTGCTAGCATAACACACAGTGTCCTGCATATGAGCGAGAATAGTGTGTCCGCTCCACATGTCCTTCTGCCTGCCCCCCTCACTCTGCCTGCCCCCCTGTCACTTTGCCTGCCCCCTCAATCTGTCTGCCCCCCTTGTCACTCTGCCTGCCCCCTCACTCTGCCTGCCCCCCGACGTCACTCTGCATGCCCCCCCGTCACTCTGCCTGCCCCTCTCACCCTGCCTGCCCCTCTCACTCTGCCTGCCCCCTGTCACTCTACCTGCCCCCCGCCACTCTGCCTGCCCACCTCATTCTGCCTGCCCAGCCTGTCACTCTGCCAAACCCCCCTCTCAACCCTGCACTGCGTACACAGCTCATCCCAGAACCCTGCACCACGTACATAGCTCATCCCAGAACCCTGCACCCTGTACATAACTCATTCCAGAACCCTGTACCATGCAGCTCATCCCAGAACCCTGCACCATGTATATAGCTCATCTCAGAACCCTGCACCATGTACATATTCATCCCAGAACCTTGCACCCTGTACATAGCTCATCCCTGAACCCTGCACCATGTACATAGCTCATGCCAGAACCTTGCACCCTGTACAAAGATCATCCCAGAACCCTGCACCCTGTACATAGCTTATCCCAGAACCCTGCACCCTGTACATAGCTCATCCCAGAACTCTGCACCATGTACATAGCTCATCCCAGAACCCTGCACCCTGTACATAGCTCATGCCAGAACCCTGCACCCTGTACATAGCTCATCCCAGAACCCTGCACTCTGTACATAGCTTATCCCGGAACCCTGCACCCTGTACATAGCTCATCCCAGAATCCTGCACCATGTACATAGCTCATCCCAGAACCCTGCACCATGCACACTGCTCATCCCAGAACCTTGCACCCTGTATGTAGCTCATCCCAGAACCCTGCACCATGTACATAGCTCATCCCAGAACCTTGCACCCTGTATGTAGCTCATCCCAGAACTCTGCACCATGTACATAGCTCATCCCAGAACCCTGCACCATGTACATAGCTCATCCCAGAACCCTGTACCATGTACATAGCTCATCCCAGAACCCTGCACCATGTACATAGCTCATCCCAGAACCCTGCACTCTGTACATAGCTCATCCCAGAATCCTGCACCCTGTATATAGGTCATCCCAGAACCCTGCACCCTGTATAGCTCATCCCAGAACCCTGCACCATGTACATAGCTCATCCCAGAACCCTGCACCCTGTACATAGCTCATCCCAGAACCCTGCACCCTGTACATAGCTCGTCCCAAAACCCTGCGCCATGTACATAGCTTACCCCAGAACCCTGCACCCTGTACATAGCTCATTGTAGAACCCTGAACTCTGTACATAGCTCATCCCAGAATCCTGCACCATGTACATAGCTCATCCCAGAACCCTGCACCCTGTGCAAAGCTAACCCCAGAACCCTGCACCCTGTATATAGCTCATTCCAGAACCCTGCACCATGTACATAGCTCATGCCAGAACCCTGCACCATGTACATGACTCATCCCAAAACCTCGTAATGCCTTTTGGCCATTGTAATGCTCCGGCAGTTTTCCAGGAATTTATTAACAATGTCCTCTGAGATTTGTTGCAGTTATGTGTGGTGGTTTATCTCGACGTTATCCTCATATTTTCTAAGTCCCTGGAGAGCCACCACACAGATGTCTGTCATGCGCTTCAGAAACTAAGAGAGAACAATCTCTATTGTAAATTGGAGAAGTGCGAATTTCATCGTGAACAGGTTAAAGTGATTGTAAAGGTAATTTAAAAAAAAAACAAAAAAAAAACAAACATGTTATACTTACCTTCACTGTGCAGCTCGTTCTGCACAGAGTGGCCCCGAACCTGGTCTTCTGGGGTCCCTCGGCGGCTGTTTCGGCTCCTCCCCGCAAGCATTTACCATCTTAATGTGAGCTCCCTCGCACGGTGGTGAGTGCTTGCGGGCGCGCTCCCGTGATACAGCCGGCGGCTATAGCCGCTCGCTGTATCACTCGGCCCCGCCCCCTGGCGCGCCGCGTCATCGGATATGATTGACAGCAGCGCGAGCCAATGGCTGCGCTGCTTTCAATCCATCCACTGCAGCCAATCAGCGACCAGGCTGAGCTGCAATGAGGACGAGCAGCGAAGATTCGAGGGGTCAGGTAAGTAAAACGGGGGGGCTGGGGGCGGCGGTACTGTCAAAAGTTTTTTCACCTTAATGCATAGAATGCATTAAGGTGAAAAAATTTTTACCTTTACAACCCCTTTAAATTCCTATGTCATTTCCACTGCTGGTTTTTCAATGGACCCAGAGAAACTTTCAGCAGTCCTACAGTGGCCCCGACCCATGGGTTTATGTCCTCTGCAGCGTTTTCTTGGCTTTGATACTACTAAGAATGTAAGGGCTGATGCTTTGTCATGACAATTTTCCTCCACTTCCAAGATGGAGTCGGTTCCGGTTTCTGTGATTCCGCCTGATCGTATTCTGGCTAGGGTTCGCACCAGTCTCACTTCTCCTTTGGTTGATAAAATTCTTGCCGCTCAGGTCCATGCTCCTCCTGAGTAACCTTGTGACCGCTGCTTTGTCCCAGAGAGTGCCTGTACTGCCATGACTTACCATTCTCCCAAGGCTGCTGGCCACCCTGGGAGGAATCAACTTTTTTGGGCCATTTCCCAACAATTCTGGTTGCCTAGTCTACGTGCTGATGTAATCGCCTTTGTAGCTGTCTGTTCCGTTTGTGTGCTCAGAGTAATGCCCCGTACACATGATCTGACTTTCCGCCAACAAAACCGTGGATTTTTGTTCGAAGGTTGTTCGAAGGCTCAAACTTGTCTTGCATACACATGGTTACACAAATGTTGCCCAACAGTTACAAACATGGGAACGAGGTGACGTACAAGACGTACGACGAGCCGAGAAAAAAGAAAGTTCAATAGCCCGTGCGGCTCCTTCTGCTTGATTCCGAGCATGTGTGAACTTTTGTGCGACGGATTTGTATACACACGCTCAAACTTTCTGAGAACAAGGTTAAGTTGGCTGAAAATTTGAGAACCTGCTCTCAAACATTTGTGGGCGGAAATTCCAACAGCAAATGTTCGATGGAGCATACACATGGTCGGACTTTCCGACAACAGGTTCACATCCAACATTTCCCATTGGAAAGTCTGATCGTGTGTACGTGGCATAAGACTCCACGACACCTTCCAGTGGGCCTCCTACAACCTATACCCAATGGAGAGAGGCCCTGGACCCACCTGTCTATGGATTTCATTGTGGAGTTACCCAACTCCCAGGGCAACACAGTTATCCTTATGGTGGTTGACCGGTTCTCGAAAATGTCCCATTGTATTCCACTTAAGAAGTTGCCCACTTCTAAGGAACTGGCTTCCATTTTTGCTTGGCAGATCTTTCGCTTACATGGGCTACCCAAGGTAATTGTCTTGGACAGGGGTAGTCAGTTTGTGTCCCGGTTCTGGCGAGCCTTTTGTGCACAGCTGGCGAATTCAGCTTGCTTTCTCCTCTGCGTATCATTAGCAGTCTAATGGGGCCGCAGAAGGAGCCAATCAGTCCTTGGAGCAATTAGTACATTGCTATATTTCTGACCATCACAACAACTGGTCAGACCTCTTACCATGGGCAGAGTTTGCTCACAATAGTGCCTTGAATTCTGCTTTTCTGATCGCCACCCGTTTATGGCGAACTATGGTTTACAACCTTCCATGTTGCATGACTCGTTTGTTTCGCAGAGTATTCCTGCGTTAAAGGAGCATCTGTCAGAAACCATGAACCAGACTGAGACAGAAGTACAGTAAAATCACACTTGTTTATGAATAAAAAATAAAAATGTAAATAGAGTAAGCGTAGTCAAAGCATAGCCAGAGTCCAGTAACCAGATCGGGTAGTCAGCCAAGCCAGAGTTCAGTAACCAGATCAGGTAATCAGCTAAGCCAGAGTTCAGTAACCAGATCGGGTAATCAGCCAGGCCAGAAGTCAGGGATACAAGTAGAGGAATAGCAAGCAGGATAAGGAGCCAGAAGGGATGTCAGCAAAGCCAGTCTTTAAACAGGAACGGAGGAGATGATTTCTTGTGATGTGACCAAGGCGAAGGCAGGAATGAAGTGAACTGGAGATCTTTAAGTAGGTGGGACTGACGAGCAGATCCACAACAGCTGGTTAACTGTGGAGAGAGATGAGAGCTGGCAATTAGCCGACAGCTGAGCGGCCAGCTCAGAGAAGGAATGGCTGAGCCAGCCCTGACAGCATCTCCGTGGTCTTCGTTCCACTTGGGCACAAGTCCAAGAGGCTTTGCGACATGCTAATGATAGGTACAGGCTCCATGCTAACCGCAGGTGCCTGCCTGCGCCTTCCTACCAGGTTGAGGACAGGGTCTGGCTGTCATCTCGCAACCTCCGACTTCGTGTTCCCTCTCTGAGGTTCGCACCCCGGTTTATTGGGCCTTTCCGTAACAACCATGAGGAGTATGAAGTACAGCCCACTGTTGACTCCCGTAGGTTCCGTGGGCGCATACAGTACCTGGTGCATTGGAAAGGGTACGGTCCAGAGGAACGCTCTTGGGTCTCATCCTCAGACGTACATGCCCCTGTCCTCCTCCGTGATTTCCATAGATGTTTTCCCCTCAAGCCTGGTGGTCCTCCGAGGCGGAGGGGTCATTGAGGAGGGGGTACTGTCAGGGCTGGGCTCAGCCCTTCCTTCTCAAAGCTGGCCGCTCAGCTGTCGGCTAATTGCCAGCTACTATTTCTCCACAGTGACTCACCTGTTGATGATATCCTGCTAGTCAGTCCTGCCTACTTAAGCCGTCCAGCCCAGATGATCTCTGCCTTCGCCTTGGTCACATCTCTTGAGACCCTCTCCTGTGTTCCTGTTAAAGACTTGCTTGGCTGACATTTCTTCTGGCTCCAGATCCTGCTTGCTGTTCTACTACGCTCATCTCTGGCTCCCGGACGTTTTGGCTTGTCTGACTATCTGTTCCGGTTCCTTAACTCTGGCTATGCTTTAACTATGTTTACCCTGTTTACGTTTTTATTATTATTATTAAACAAGTGTGATTTTACTGTACTTCTGTATCAGTCTGATTCATGGTTTCTTATACCCAGAACCCTGCAAGATGTACATAGCTCATCCCAGAACCCTGCACTCTGCACATAGCTCATCTCAGAACCCTGCACCATGTACATAGCCCATCCCAGAACCCTGCACCCTGTACATAACTAATCCCAGAACCCTGCACCATGTACATAGCTCATCCCAGAACCCGGCACCCTGTATATAGGTCATCCCAGAAACTTGCACCATGTACATAGCTCATCCCAGAACCCTGCACCATGTACATAGCTCATCCCAGAACCCTGCACCCTGTACATAGCTCATCCCAGAACCCTGCACCCTGTACATAGCTCATCCCAGAACCCTGCACTCTGTACGCAGCTCACCCCAGAACCCTGCACTCTCTACGCAGTTCATCCCAGAACCCTGAACCCTGTATGGAGCTCATTCCAGAATCCTGCACGTAATGCACTGCAAAACCCTGCACCCTTTTATCCTTTTTTTTTTTAAATGAATGTGCTTGGGTTTGTATGTATCCATGAGACTCTTTCTTGTGGAACAATAATAAAAGCATATTTTATAGGTACAAGGAACCTGATTTTTGTTTAATGACGCCCCTTAAGCACCACCCACTGTCAAGCATATTACCACACCCACAATTGCCGCGGCGCGCTATGCAAGGTTCTTTCTTTCTCAAATGTCCCTCATTCTAAAGTTCTAAAGTTGGGAGGTATGGGACTAGGTCAAATTAGTTGGCAAGTATTATCACTGTGCCTAATCACTACCGCCTAGGAAAGCTGGGTGCTAAAAATAACTCTCAAATGTGCTTCAGTATAGTGCAGGATTTCTTGCACCCAGCTATCTCGGGAGTGATGTCACTGGAACCCCCAGGAAGTGAATGGAAGGCAAGAGTAAAATTTTGTTTTTAATTTATTATATGCATTATTTAACAGCTTTTATTGACATACATTTTAAATTCCAGGTAATAGCAGGTAATTACCCAAATGAATTGCAGATATGGTAACTGCTTCACCGATGCAAGGATTTGCAAGTCTGTCATTTTAGGGACAAAGGCACCCATTCCGACCTGCCCCCCCAGCAAAAAGGAAAATATACACCAACCCCCCCATCCCCATGGCGCCAAAATGTCATCACGCTGCACCGGCGCCAAGCAGACGCAAGGGGGAGGTCCCAGGTCTCTGGACTGAATACCCGGAACTGGATACAACAAACCGGACCTCAGGGGGGAGTCAACTCTGGGGGTTCCCCTCCTTCCCTCTCCTCTCACTTGACACTTCGGGCCCTGCGACTTCCCCGGAACTCTCTACAGAGGTATGGAGTTGACGTAGGGGTTGTGTTGGTTGGGAGTATTTGGAGGGGGGAGGGTGAGAGCCTGGGTTGGGGTTGGGTGTGTGTGGGGGGGGGGTGGAGGTTGGTGTATATTTTCCTTTTTGTTGGGGGGGGGTTTGGTGGAGTCATGGTTACACAAGCTAAAGAGCTTTCAAGTTGTATAAATACAAATGTTTCATGTATCATTTCCATGTACATACTTTTTTTATTTTTTGTTTTCTTCTTTAAACATCCAAGGTTGCTTTTATCATGAATATTGTTGTTGAATAATTGAAAATCCTCGTCCATTTTCCTGATGAAGCCTTCCTGGCGAGACATGTTGAAATTTGTGGACGTGGTTATGATCAGAATTCTTTGTGACTACAGCTCTTTCCCTTCATTTGTCAATATTAGGTTGAGGATGTTTACCTTTGACCATGAATGTAAAACTGTTTTCTATTTTTATTGTTCTTTTTTGTAAAATTGTATTAATAAATGTTTGGTATAATTTTTAATTGACAGTGCTCTTCCTTATACAGAGTGTACCTTTAAAATCCCACTTCTCACATATATTTTTGCTTTATTACTTTAGGGATGTTGGTACATAAAAAATGCTTCCAGTATCTCTGGAAATACTGATCTCTACCCACTTAGCTCGTCTTGCAATACATAGTTGATGGTAGATAGATAGACATTGTACTATCAGATTGTATAGTGTATGGTCAGCCTTAAGGAATATGTAAACCCAACATTTCATTATCCTGATATGTGCCTGCGGTACCATGTGCTTATATAAAAAGAAATCCTGTTCTCTTTGTATTGCTTCCTTTGTGTAAAATCCCCGGTGTTCCTGTCAGTCCCCCTGCTTTCCTATTGAAATTAACCACACTAGGCAGGAGAGCACACTGTGGTCAGTTCTCTAGCTGTGCTCGGACTTCATCCTGCTGTTTTCCAATGATCAGACTTGTCCTGACCCCCTCCCCCCCTCCGTACAGCCCTTCACTTGGAAGATCAGTGTGCTGCTGTTTTTCCTCCCCAACGCTTATGCAGCTGAGAACAGAGGGTCACTTATAAAAAATGGGGGAGGGGGGGGCATTTATAATTTTTTTTATATCTATACACAAATGTTTTGTCACTGAACACAGCTTTGTGTTGTTTACACTCACAGAGCTGTGTTTGGGGAAGATCAGAGCCGATCACCAGGTGCCGGCGGTCAATCATTGACCGGAACCCGGTGATCGACTAATCACAATACAGCTGGCCCGACGGACGCGCATGCATGTGCCCCCTACCCTAAAAAGCAGAATTACGTATAACCATATATGTGATTCTGCGCTGCCGGCCCACACTGTTGCAGTAAAGCTAAAGTGTGAAGTCGCAAGCGTTTAAAAAAAGTATGTATTCATGAAAATTTACTAGATTTCAATATCTTGCAACAGCTAAACCAAAGTACGATACCCGATAAGTCCTTAAAACATCATTGTTTTGACTTATGTGGGCATGTTTGTCCAGGCCAATATGAGGCCAGTAATGCTTAACCTTTTTTACATAATATAAACAAAAACATTTTTGAATTCTTATACTGTAGAAATGAAATGCACACATAATACACATAATCAGAGATGCATGGGCAAAAAAGGTAGTTCACAAGACTGCCACTCTGCTCCTCAGTCAGACACGGGAGTGCAAACCACGTGTAAGACAGACCATAGACGGTGATGATTCTCCCATCAACACAGACAGTGCTGACAGGGGAATCCCTACTGCTGAGCCATTGTCTGCTCCTGGTGGAGGTGGGCGGGGGGAAGCTGTCCCTGCCGGGAGAAGACAGTGATTATTGCTAGCGGTTATAGCAGCCGCTAGCTATAATTGCAAGTGAATCCGGCAGGCTGGTTGTACCCAAGTTGATGGATCAATCAACTTGGTACATTCAGCCTGCCCACACACGGTTTAAATCTTGGCTGGTTCCTGCTGAACCGGCCGAGATTCGAACCGGCTATGGCTGGCTTAAGGTCTGTGTTGAATGGTGTCATGTCGGAACTTGCAAAAGGCGGTTAAAGATTTCCTCTCCTCCCTAACGTGACAGTGTGCAGGCCTGGTGATCGGCTACCACACCCAGGCACTGCATCTGAGGAGAAAAGGAAGAAGGCAACATGTTCCCCGATATCGTGGCGAACACAATATTTCTCAAGGGTTCCAACAAAACAGTGGAGTGACAAGCTAGTGCAGCACATGATAACATCAGCATGTTTGGGAGGGTTTTTCTTTCAAGATAATCTGTTACTTTGCAGTAATGTTGGTAGTCTTGCCTTATAGGATTTGGTCTGAAGTTTGAATATATGGATGGAGTTTTCTGTGTTCCTCCAGTAGGTTTTCTCCAACAGCTAAAAATCTTTCTGATAGGCCAATTAGACCTCATTATTCTTCATGGCTTCAAGTGGAAAATTTGCAAAAAAGGAGAGGGTTTGGGGCTTTAAATGAGGCGTGTATACTGTTGGTCGATGCAGAGAACACAATCTTGATATGAATACATACAAAAGATAGTTGCACATTAAAGCAAACTTTATTGAATTGTCTGTCAATATTTATAACCATGTTGAACCATGATATAACAATTGCTCAATAAAATTCCACAGCAATAATGCAGCAAAATTACACAATAAGATCGAGACATACATTATGTACATGATAAAACATTAGAGGGATTGTCGCACAATATGCTCTACGCGTTTCATGAAAACATCACTTCCTCAGGAGCAGGCGCTATCCAACTATCTATAAAGAACACATATGTAAACATCAGTGTTGCTATAGCTCAATGGTTTTGAAATTATTGGCCCAAAAATAAGCAATATCGGAAATTAACTGTGTAGTTACTCATGAAAACGGCTCCCATGGTCAGTGCCGGGTACCGAATAATCCCAGCAGGGTTAGATGAAAAAAACGTATTAAATGTGACACATTTAATAAGTTTTTTTCAGCTAACCCTGCTGGGATTATTCCCACAGGGATTTTAAACCCCTACAAACTATATTCTCTTGTTCACTATTTATTATTTTAGTTCACACATACAGTGGCACAGATTGATTTGGCTCTATGTTTTGCACATTGGTACTTCATAATGATTCTTTATAATCATCCTTATAATATCTATTTTTCACTTTCCTCATTGGCTGATACCTCATTGCAATCTACCCATACATGGATCCATTTATTCATCTGTATACTGATAAGCGACAATCCCTCTAATGTTTTATCATGTACATAATGTATGTCTCAATCTTATTGTGTAATTTTGCTGCATTATTGCTGTGGAATTTTATTGAGCAATTGTTATATCATGGTACAACATGGTTATAAATATTGACAGACAATTAAATAAAGTTTGCTTTTATGTGCAACTATCTTGTTTATGTATTCATACCAAGATTGTGTTCACTGCATCGACCAACGGTTTAAACGCCTCATTTAAAGTCCCAAACCCTCTCCTTTTTTGCAAATTAACAGGGATGGAGGCACATGTCTATGTGGGTCTCATGTAAAGTCCCAAACTTTTTCAACTTTTCCAACTTTTTCATGTTTCAAGTGGAAAATTAGGATAAATATAAGCCTGCTTATACAGTAAAAAAACACATGTACATATTTTTGGAGATAAAAAATGTGCATGTATTTATTTATTTTTTTCAAGAGCCTTCAGAGCATTGCCATCCCTTCCCTCTCCTGTGATCAGTGAAACGTGGGTGCAATGTCAGGCTCCTGTATTCTCTTCCTACAGCTCTGTGTACCTAACACCATATGGACTGTCAGTTCCAGAGCTGCAGGAAGAATGAAAGGACTACAAGGGTGCTCATCAGTGCCCTTGCAGTCCTTTGAAAACTGCAAGTTGTCTGCCTCGGTGCCAGATGGGACTTGTAGTTCATTCATTCACAGATCTCTGTAAATGAATGAAGTGGCTGTGTAGGTGCAAGGGAGAGGATCCCCAGCCCGCTGTCACCGGGGTTGGTGGGCTGCTGCATAGTAATATATTACATGTTGCACCTTAAATACAGGTGTAACATGTAACATGTTAGAGATGTGCACGACTAAAAAAATTGTTTTGTTTTGTTTTGGATTCGTTTGTTAAGTTGATAATTTTGTTAGTCATATTCATTATGTTAGAATTAATTGTTTTTGGAATTCATTTCGTATATTCGGATTTGTTTCATATATTCATTATTTTCTTTTTTTAAATCAAATCCTTTTTATTATTTTATATGAAAACAACATTGACACAACACAGATAAAACCAAAAAAATAGAAATCACACCAAACCAAAAGCAAAAAAAAAACCCAGGCCACCCCCCTTCAACAAACCCCGCCATCCCACCACCCCCCGCTCACCAAATGACACACCAAAAAAAAGAATAACAATATCCAGTATTACAAAGTACACAGTACCCATTGGACGAGATGATACCTAAGTCATAGATTGAAGCATAGGCGTGCGCACAGGGTGTGCCAGGTGTGCCCAGGCACACTCTAATCACCCTTTACAGCACAGATTCCCCCTACTTCCCTTTGCTCCCCGCTTCCCCCTGCAGTGCTACCAGCTTCGCAGTGCTACCAGCTTCCCGCCAGCTGTTGCGGCAAGGATGTTTTAGGATGAGTGGAGAAAGGGGCCGGTAAATATGTAATTGACCATCCCCTTCCCTTTCTGAATGAACATTGTGAGTGATCAGTAGTGTGTGTGTTTGAGCTTTGGGGTGCACACACTAATGCAATAGACTGCGCACACCTATGGATTGAAGCCATCTAGACCAGATAACATCAAACTTATTCAGGGAGTTACTTAGGGAATATGTATGCTTTTCAAAGACAATAACCCCATTGAGATCTACAATCCAATCGGACACAGTTGGTGGGTGTGGAGAGGTCCACTTAAGAGCAATCTGTCTACAGGCAACAAAAAGTGCGCGCCTTATAGTATTACCAGTAGGAGAGGCGTAGATAGTGGTATCATAGTAACCCAATATACATATAAGCGGTTCAACCGGAATGTTAATATCCAATACACTATTTAAGGTACCAATCACCTCCACCCAGTATCTTTGGAGTTTCGGATATTGCCACAAAAGATGTATTATTGTACCTGTGTTACCACATCTAGCACAGGCTGGCTCATGTTTCAGTCCAATTGCACAGAGAAACTGCGGAGTTCTATAGACCCTATGGAGAATACAAATCTGGGTCAGTCTATGTGATGGAGAAAGAGACACCCTGGACGGAGACCGGAGGACATCGTCCCAAATCTCCTCAGAGTTGGGACCAATATCTTTCTCCCAGCCAGCGCAAGAATGGATGGGGAAGTTCAATAGGAACCCATCTGACAGTACCCTATAAGTAACCAAGGTAAGACCCTTTGTTGACCCTGCCCGTACTATTTTTTTAAGACAGGGATAGAGGGGAAAAATATCTTAGCAGAAGAAAAGTGGGCATGTAGAGCATGTCCTAATTGAAGGAATTGGTAAAACCAATTGGATTCTACAGAGAACTCTCCCCTCAGATCTTCAAAAGATTTAAGTATACCATTCTGATATAGCTGAGCTAAAGTAGTTATTCCTAATTTTCCCCATCTCTGAAAGCCTCTAAGAGCTGAAATTTGAGAAAGTCTATCATTTTCCCATATGGGAGTGTATCTAGTGGGATATGAGACACCCAGCATTTTTTTAACTGTATCCCATACTTTACAGATTAACCACTTCAATACCGGGCACTTAGACACCTTCCTGCCCAGACCAGTTTTCAGCTTTCAGTGCTGTCGCAGTTTGAATGACAATTGCGCGGTCATGCTACACTGTACCCAAACTATATTTTTATCATTTTGTTACCACAAATAGAGCTTTCTTTTGGTGGTATTTGATCAGCTCTGCGGTTTTTAATTTTTGCTAAACAAATAAAAAAAGACCGAAAATTTGGAAAAAAATAAAAGTTTTGCTTTTGTTTCTGTTAAAAAAAATTATAAATAAGTACGTTTTCTCTTTCACTGATGGCCACTGATAAGGCGGCACTGACAGGCACTGATACGGCGGCACCGATGAGGTGGCACCGATGAGGTGGCACCAATGAGCGGGCACTGACGGGCACTGACGATGGGCACTGATATGCGGCACTGATGGGCACTGGTAGGCAGCATTGATGGGTGGCACTGATATGCAGCACTGATGGGCATTGATAGGCGGCACTGATGGGCACTTATGGGTGCCACTGGGTGGCACTGGTTGGCACTGATGGGCACTTATAGGGTGGCACTGATAGGCGGCACTGCTAGGCACTGATGGGCACTGATGGGCGGCACTGATAGGCACTGATACATGGTACTGATGGGCACTGATACGCGGCACTGATATGAGGCACTGATGGGCATCCCTGGTGGCACTGGCAGTGGTAGGCATTGGAGTGGGCACTGATTGGCAGCTGCCTGGGCACAGATTGTCAGGAGAGCAGCCGATCGGCTCTCCTCTACTCACGTCTGTCAGACGCGAGTGAGGAAAAGCCGATCACCGGCTCTTTCTATTTACAACGTGATCAGCCGTGATTGGACACGGCTGATCACGTGGTAAAGAGTCTCCGTCAGAGACTCTTTACCTAGATTGGTGTTGCAGGGTGTCAGACTGACACCCCACAACAACGAACGCCGCAATGCGCGCCCCCGGGGGCGCGCAGCGGCTCGATAGTCCTGATCACGTCATATGACGTCCGGTCAGGGATATCAAACCACTTTGCCGCCGTCATTTGGTAATAGGGCGGGCGGCAAGTGGTTAACATACAAGTAGGCATATCAGCAAGCGAGACACCCCCTCTTGCACCATCGAGGACAAAGAGTGGAGACCCTTAAACGCAAAAGAGAATAATTGTCGAGCAGGAAAGGATATCTGTTCAGACTCCCTTCCAGCAAAATGCTGTAATTGGGAGGCGAGAAGTATAGCCTTGGATTAGGAACTTCTAGCCCACCAGCATTTGTGGGATGCTGTAAAGTCTCCAGTTTGATTTGAAGGGTTTTGTTCCACCATATTAATTGCCTAAATATAATGGTTATCCTAATATATATATATTCATTATTTTCAAATCAATTTGAATTTCATCAGATGGCTATATTCATTCTAATTTATTCTGTTTTATTCTATTCTGTTCTAATCTATTCTATTTTTTTCTATTCAATTCTATTCTATTCCTTTATTTTCTATTTTATTCTATTTTATTTTATATTATATTCTATTCTGTTTTATTCTATTCTTTTCTTTTTTTTTCTATTTTGTTTTATTCTATTCTATTATTTTATTTTATATTCTATTCTATTTTATAAAGCAGCCTAAGTAGGAATCATCATCTTATTTCACATTTATTTCTTACTGTATTTATTGCACTATGTTTACATTTTGAATTCAAATTCATTTTTGAATTTGGATAATTAGTTTCTTTATAATTTATTTCAGATTTTGAAATTCGTTGCTATTGTATTGTATTGCATTGGAAACATCCAAATCTCTGAACAGCGAAAATTTTCGTCTGAAGTTCGTAACAAAACAAATCGCACATATCTATAACATGTTACTAAAGATGAACCTAAAAATATGCAACACCCACTTTTATTCTCTAGGGCCTCTGCTTTAAAAAAACATATAAAGTTTGGGGGGGGGGGGTCTAAGCAGTTTTCTAGCAATAAAATTATGTTTTTTACATGTAGTAGGGGAAAGCCAGAATTGGCCCAGACTGGAAATGGCTAAAGTAGTTGTAAACCCTTACATATACTAGTGACGAGTCTTAGATAAAAAACATGGATGAAACAAATCCTCCTACATAGGTCATACCTATTGATTCGCAGCCTTCTCTCCTGTAGACAGTTCTAAAGACACACAGATCAAAGGATTTTTTCTCAGCTCTAGCAGCAGGGAGTGGGGAACTGACCACACATGCTGCAGAGAACAGAGCACAGAGCTCCCTGATATCTGACAACTGTTTGGAGGAAAGAGACACACTCCCCTCTAAACAGGCTTACAGGCTCATAGAAAAATACATAGAACTAAGGGTCCTTTCACACTGGGGCGGTTTGCAAATCGACCCGAAAGTGATTCCCCGAGGGCTTTCACACTGGAGCGGTGCGCTAGCAGGAGGGTACAAAAAGTCCTGCTAGCAGCATCTTCGGAGCGGTGAAGGAGCGGAGTGTATACCGCTCCTTTACCGCTCCTGCCCATTGAAATCAATGGGACGGCGCGGCTATACCGCCGGCAAAGCACCTCTGCAGAGGCGCTTTACGGTGGTTTTTAACCCTTTCTTGGCTGCTAGCGGGGGGTAAAACCGCCCGCTAGCGGCCGAATACCGACGGTAAAGCGCCGCTTACAATAGCGGCGCTTTACCGCCGACGCCGCCCCCGCCTCAGTGTGAAAGGGCCCTTAGGCTATGAGTCACCTCCTGTGTGCTGGAGGGGGGCGGCCCAACTCCCAAGAGTCTGTTGTTTCAAAAGTGTGAGTAGTGACTCATTCAGATAGCAGAGAGAGGTGAGGTCAGAGAGGAGCCACGCTCTGTGCTTTGGATTCAGGTTAGTACACATTATACTGGGATTTGTTTTGTTCATTCTTGATGTCTGAGGTTTAGAACCATTGACCAACTGTAAGCTGGTAAACAGAAACAGGCAAAGTGCCTGTCTCTGTACACTGTGTAGCAAAGTACCCCCTCCACACCTGTCACTGGTTTCTAAGGCTCCTGAATAGTGATCCAGTAATCCTGACAGTTGGTGGAGCCTAATGGGAAAGCTGAGGGACTAGATCAGGGATCTCCAAACTACGGCCCTCCAGCTGTTGCAGAACTACATGTCCCATGAGGCATTGTAAATTGGACATTCACAGACATGACTAGGCATGATGGGAATTGTAGCTCCTGAACAACTGGAGGGTCATAGTTTGGAGACGTAAATAGAAAAAATTGGTGTATATCGAGCTGACATATATCAAATAGCAGCCAGCACAACACTAAAACAAGTGTAAATCAAGGGATATGTGAAAGGTAAAATTTTGTGCAGCGCTCAAAAAATGAAAATTCATGTATATACAAACTGATATACACTGTGCAATGACCACAAAAATTAATAATAATGAAAAAGAGATGTGGAATTCACACCCAAAATAAAGTCCATGTGCCATCATATAAAGGTTTTTTAAAACATAACATAACAGTCCTTGCGTAGATGGTGAAAACAAATTGTGTAACTAGAAGTGCGATTCCACGTGACATCGATGTTGAGGTTAAGACACAGACAAAAGAAACACCACCAATTAGTGAGGAGACTTACTGGAGTGAGAGGACTCAAATGGGCATATGCTCAGTGAGTCAACAAGGCTTATGGTGCAACCACCAAAATATGGGACCACCACGTCTGGGCTCCAGATCAAGTTGTAAGACAATCTAATTGGTCAAGAGATGTCACCGAGAATCAAGCCTCAGAAGCAGCCAACTGGTCAGACCAAATCCTCTCAAGTGTTCAAAATAGCGTGACCAAAAAAGGAAATATTCCACATAGTGTGAATCCGTATAAACATAAAAATGTATTAAAAGAAAATTGGAAACATTCACATTTAGAAAGTGGATCAAGCGCTTAAAATGAAGGTTTGTAGGTAACGCAATGACATCAGCAGGGCTTGTACGACGCGTTTCGTCTAAAGAGACATCATCTGGGGTATGAGCCTGCTGTAGTCACTGCGTTTATATATGTTATGAGGCCAATAATGACATTACCAGCCTGTGATCATAATTGATGCTTCCTACATGTGGACACTGCACTTCTTGGTTTGGACAAAATGGCGCCAAACCTCACTCTAGATAGAGTTCTAAAATCCATTGACATGTGAGGGGGCGGGCTTTTGCGAGTCAAGCCTCACTGTAATTCGCATATAAAGTAACCGGATCAGCTAACACACAGAGCGTCCTGTGAGGACGTGGATGCAAACCACGCCTCATATACCCATGGACAGCACATTGTTCAAGCCTCACCCTGAAAGGATAGAATCGGCAGACACATCCATCACGTCATCAACAGAAAATACAGTGATCATCGGCATTTGGCTTGCCACCTATAGGCGTAATGCGGTACAGACCTAGTTTGGAGACCTCTGGACTAGATCAATATCAGGCCTGCTATCTCCTTGTGATTGACAGCAGGAAGTCTGCAAATTCTATAGCTAATAGCAGGCTTTCCCTAGCCCTCTTGTAAACAAACAGAATTAAGTTGGATTTTTCAATGCTGAAGTTATCAAAAAAATACATTTACATGGTAAACAGCAATGTTTAAAAAGGAACTAAACCCTCCTATCTTTTTCGGCCAAGGAGGTTACCATCTTAGCCTCTCTTTGAATCGCAGCTGCCATGGTGCTGCACATGTGATCAGTTATGACACCAGCCATTTGATGGTTTGACAGTTTGGTTGAGGACACGGTAATCCCGGCATTCCAGGAATGTAACTGTTTTTTGAAACTTAAATCAATGGTTCTAGTTCTGTTATAACTTTTTTTTAAGTTAAAGAGGAGTTCCAGGCATTTTATCAACTCCCCCTGCGTTCGTGATCACTTCCTGTAATCTCTTGCCCTTTTTTTTTTCAACAGTGCAAATACCTTTATAGTGGTTTTAATCCTCCGCTTCCACAGTACTTCGCAGCGGTGAGGTACGTTATGTCCGCCCGCCCATTGGCTGTTGGGATATGAGTTTCATCAATCCCAGGAGTCAATGGGCATCCACCGCTTGTAGCATCTCCGCGCTGCACTTTGTACCATATATATGCACATGCGCAAGATCCGAAAGTGCATGCTAGGTAGCCAGCAGTGCCGTATCCCGGAAGGAGATACCAGTGGGCTTCAGCTGCCCACACTGAAGATGAAAGCGCACTTGGTGGGCTACTGCAAAGTACGTTTAAAAAAAAAAAAAAACATTTACAAAACCAACATTAACTACTAATGCTGTTTAATATAGGATTAGGTGCAAACAACATGGGGGTGTTTAAAAAACAAAACGCTGGAACTACTTTAAAGTGGAACTATTACTAACTGTGATAGTTATCATTCATGGAATACTTTGAATGCAACTGTTTCCCAAAATAGTTGCATTCAAAGTATTCCATGAATGATAATTATCACAGTTACATCATGCAACAACTTTTTAAAATAATTTCTTACCTTTTAAATGTTTATTAGGAGAATGTGCCATGGCAGACTGCAAGCATTTCTGAACAAATTCAGAATGTTTTTTTTTTACGAAAGTGCACTTGGAAGTGCAGTCGCTCTAAATCTAAGGGGTAGATCTGAAATGAGGGGAAGCTCTGCTGATTTTATCATCCAATCACGTGCAAGCTAAAATGCTGTTTTTTATTTTCCTTGCATTTCCCCCTCGGATCTCCTGCGACTGCACTTCCAAGTGCACTTGCAGTGCAAAGTGGATTTTCCTTTAGTAAATAACCCCCAATGTGTCTGTCCCAATAGAAAGGCTAAGAATAGGCTGAGTGTCATCTCATTAACGTACATTGCAAAAGGCAAACTTCTGAATCTTAAAGAAGAACTTTACCCAGAACAACTTGATAAAAAAGAATGTTCTTTAGCAAAGAACATACATTCCACATTAATAATTGTGCTACCAAAATCAGCGTGTGCTGTAAATTGCAGAACTAAACACATCAATTTAACAGTTTCAAAAAAGTTACATTCCTGGAATGCTGGGATTGCTAACTGTCACGTTTGCTTGTGCCCTCAACCAAATTGTCAAATCATCAAATGGCTCCTGTCATAACTGTTCACATTTCTAGAACCATGGCAGTTGCAGATCAAACAAAAGCAGCTTTCTTGGTTATAAAGGATAGGTTTAATTCCACTTTAAGGTAGGCCTCTACAAACTCGGCAGTGCCTAAAAATGTTTTACAAAGCTATACCTGCAAAAGGGGCCAGCCTGATTTAGCGGGACTTATATTTCTGACTAAAGTTCGTAAAAAAGCCTTAAGGGTTTCATTTTATGCATTAAGGTAAAAATCCTTTTGTGCTAGAGAATCCCCCCAGACCCCCATACATTCCTGAGCCCAATCTTGATCCAGTGTTGTGCAAGCGAGCAGCGGCCCCCTCTGCTCTCTCCCTTCTCACAGGGCAGATCCACAACAGCATGTGCCTTAAATCCTATGATGATGGAGTGGGGGGGGGTGGAGCTGAGCCCTGCTGTCTGTGTCTATAGATGCAGGCAGTGGGGCTCAGAAGCAAGCCTGCATGAGTGCCCCCATAGAAAGCCGCTTTCTATGGTGGGCACTTGCTGAAGAGGAGGTGCCAGGAGCGTCAGCAGGGGACCCCAGAAGAAGAGGATCAGGCTGCTCTGTGCAAAACCATTGTACAGAGCAGGTAAGTATGATGTTTATTTTTTTAATACGTAGCCAAGTCCCAGGCCTCTCCAGGCCTAATGGTGACCTCTAGAGTTAGGGACAGCTTACAACCTTCTGTGTAGAGTGGGTTACGAGGCATGCTGTGTGCAGTGTAAGGTAGATTAATGGGCGCCAGACACTTCTTGAATGCAAAGAGATTTATTTTCTCTTAAACAGAACTGTGGGAGAGAGGGTTAAGGCTCCTCAAGCGTTGCCTCCCTGGCCTGCTCGGTCCCTGGCTTGGCACACAAGACTACTCTGCAAGCATCACTTCTGCTGGCTGGGTCCCTGGCTTGACACCTGCTGAAGTTTCCCAATTCTTCACCATCCCCGAGGTGAGAATACTCCTCTGGTATTTGCTTCAGCTATTTATGATGGTCCCTGGTAACAAGGTGGATGGTCCTTTAGTGGCAACAGCTTCCCCTCTACATCCAACCACGATAGGTTCTCCGGCCGGCAGAACCATCACTTTTGGTTGGACTGCAAGCCGCAGTCCCAACCCTGCGCTGCTCTCTTGCTTCTGGATAGGCCCTCAGACAGCCTAGCAGCCAGATGTCCCCGGGAAAGCCCTCAGGCTCTGGCCTAGCAGTCTGGGGCAGAACAACACATGTCCACCCAGACAGCTGTCCAGGTGGCACAGAACCCCAATCCCCTGACCTCACCCAAATAAATAGGATTTCCCAGCAGGCCAAGGGACCCAAGAAGATCCCTGCCCATTGGCTGAGACACCCCATCTATTCCTAATCGGTCCTTGAAATGCCCTTGTCTTATCTAATGCCACCAGATACCCAGCCATCTAGTGACAGAAGAGAGAAGTGCATCAATTCCAGAATTGAGGTGGAATCAATTGATCTCCTATCAATTGGCCAAGGCAACTATACGTGGCAAGTAGATTTACTAGCAACCCTGCCTTAATAGCAGGGTGCTACAAATAAAAAACACTTTTCTGCACCAGATTCAAACAGCCCTGCTGCCAATTTTGGTAGCTTTAACAAAACGCACAACAGATTCAGGTAGTTCTTAAAGGAGTTGCATGGCCATGGCAAACACTTTCATTCTATAACAACACTTGCTTGTTTTTTGAGTGTTGCCTGTCTGCTAGCCATCTCTTCACACAATTTCATAGATTCACTGCATGCTGTGCAGCTTTCCCTCTGCTTTTTATATTCAATGCCTAAGGACTACACAGTCACAGTTACTTGTGCTCTCAACTGAACTGTCGAAGCATCAAATGCCTGGCGTCATAGCTGATCATATGTGCAGTACCATAGCAACTGCAGATCAAACACAGGCTAAGATAGCAACTTCCTTGTCTGTAAAGGATAGTAAGGTTTAGCTCTGCTTAAAGTGTAAGTCAACCCTAAAACTAAAAATCCCTGCATCTACAGACATGCACATTCTAATGCCCTGTACACACGGTCGGATTTTCCGATGGACATTGTCCGATCGGAGCGTGTTGTCGGAAATTCCGACCGTGTGTGGGCTCCATTGGACATTTTCCATCGGATTTTCCGACACACAAAGTTGGACAGCAGGAGATAAAATTTTCCGACAACAAAATCCGATCGCGTCAATTCCGACCGTGTGTGGCCTGTTCCGACGCACAAAGTGCCACGCATGCTCAGAAGAAATTCCGACACGGGACAGCTCGTTCTGGTAAACTTAGCATTCGCATTGGATACAGCACTTTCGTCACGCTGCAATGTAAAAAATGGTTTAATACAGCGCACTCTCTTCTTCTTTATAATGTGACAAGAATTAAGTCGTTTTGCTGCTCATATTCACACACACTTCTCACAAACTTATTTCGATACTATTTATCGGGATTCCCTCAATATACCGTATATACTCGAGTATAAGTCGAATTTTTCAGCACATTTTTTTGTGCTGAAAGTGCCCCCCTCGACTTATACTTGAGTCAAGCACTTTTCTGCAGCAAAAAATTTCATTTTCCGAACCGACTTTGGGGCCCCGTATCTCAGGGCCACTTGGTGCTAGGAACCCCAAATTTGGGTGCAAACCCAGTGGAACTGGTACCACAACATATCCAAAGATGAAGTTCCTAGCACTAAGTGGCCCCGAGATACGGGGCCCCAAAATCGGTTCGGAAAATGTCATTTTCTGCTGAAGAAACGTGCTTGACATTTTCTGAACCGACTTTGGGGCCCCATATCTCAGGGCCACTTGGCGCTAGGAACCCCAAATTTGGTGTGCAAACCCAGTGGAACTGGTACCATAACATATCCAAAGCTGGGGTTCCTAGCGCCCTGAGATAGTGGCCCTGAGATACGGGGCCCCAAAAACGGTTCGGAAAATGTCATTCTCTGCTGCAGAAAAGTGCTTGACATTTTCTGAACTGATTTTTGGGGGCCTGTATCTCGGGGCCACTTGGTGCTAGAAACCCCAATTGGAAATTGTATGGTGCTAGTTCCACTGGGTTTGCACACCAAATTTGGGGTTCCTAGCACTAAATTGCCCGGAGATACGGGGCCCCAAATTCAGTCAACTGTGCCCATCTGCAGCAATGTCATTTCAGGACCCTTTGGGTTTAGAGACCCCAAATTTTGGCTGCAGCTAGGGGGCATCAAGGAACCCTTAACTGCCGAGTTTGAAGTTCAGGGGACCTATGGCTGCAAATGGGCACAGTGAGGCATGCAAATGGGCACAGTGATGCTGCAAATGGGCATTGTTGACCCTCTTTTCCACTTACAGTAGCTGTGCATTTCTCACCCTCGTCTTATACTCGGGTCAATAAGTTTTTCCCATTTTTTTGTAGTAAATTAGGGCCTCGACTTATACTCGGAACGATTTATACTCGAGTATATACGGTATTTAGATTTCTCACATCTGACAACAAAATTTTTTGTTATTTTTGGACTTTAATGTAGATTCTTTTTTTGTGTTTCTCTTTTGTTTTTTTATTTTTTTTGGTGATTTTGATTTGTGCTCCCAAAAATGTTTGTGTGTGTTTTTGGTGACAAGTTCCCACAACTCCACTAATATGTTGTTCTATGTAATCTGTAGGAGATTATTTGGTGTTGTTGTCCCTTGTTAATTTCACATTGTACTTTAGAAATGTACCTGAATCCTCACCAACAAACTGTCTTTTTTGGATGAAAACACACACAGGAGAGTAGAATTTCCCTCAAAAAATTTTATTAAGGGCTCACAACTAAACAAAGAGGGAGGCAACGCTGGAGAAACTGCAGAAGTGGGTGAAGCCTGGGACCCCTGGGGCAGACATCAATTATTTAAAAGCAAAATTGGTGGCCTGAGGAGTCCTTATCTAAGGGAGGGCAGTCTGGTCCAGAAGTCCCAGAGATCCGGAAAGCAGCAGATGACATCTGTGTCCCCAGACTGTGGTCATATAAGAGACTGCATCTTCTGTCAGACCAGACTGAACCCAGGGTCATCACTCTTTGGTCTTCTTTCCACGCCTCCTTCCAGCCTTTGGCTGTGGTGGTGGAGTTGTGGCAGCAGGAGGAGGAGGAGGATCGTCCCTCTCCATGACATCCGTCTTGTGTGTCAGTTCCCCACTCAACCCCTTACGTAGGACTTTATAAATCAGGTCCTCAGAGATCTTGCGTTGACCCTCCTGCATGCCCTGCAATTTTGTGGCAGCCATGCAGGCAAAGGCCTCTTCAGGACTGGGGAAGTCTCGGAGGGACGCCGAAGCCTCCTGGATCAGCCTGTATGCTGAATCCTGCACAGGACTGGGAGTGGCCTTCCTGGCTCGTTTATATGGAAGGCGGAGGGGAGGAACCTGAGACTCAGTCAGGCTGCGACTTGTCCCAGGCTTCTCTTGGCTGACACTTAGCCCCGCCTCCTCCTGGCTGCCACTAATCCCCGCCTCCTCCTGGCTGACACTAATCCCCGCCTCCTCCTGACTGCCACATTCCACAGCCTCCTCCTGGCTGAGGTCTTCCTGTGTATGAAAAAGGGACATAGTTTTAGTATTTTATTCATCAATCACACACAATTTTCACCTCATGACTGCTGCAAATTGAATGTTAACAAATATAACAGACTATCCTTCTGAGCCCAGCAGTTTTCATTCTTGTCACAATTTTGGGTGCCCACTACTGTCTATTGATATGTAAAGAACTTTTTTTAATCAGCAATTAGTGATCAATAATAACATCTAGTAAACATCATTTCTTTATTGACCAGAAATCTGTAGAAGAATGCTATACCTGACTCCAGCTGGGCTCCTCCACTTCTTCCTGGCTGGAAGGCCCAGGTTGGACATCGGAAGCCTCAGCTGGTATGGAAGGAAGCGTGGAAGGAAGAGTGGAGAGGGATTCCCTGACTTCAGTGTGGTCTGACAGAAATCGCAGTCTCTCGTAGTACCACAGCCTGGGGACATAAACGTCATCTGCTGCAGCTCCGGACCTCAGGGAATCTGTGACCTTCTTGCGCTCCCTAAGATAAGTGCTCCTCAGGCCACCAATTTTAGCTTTTAAATAAGGGATGGTTGCTGTGGGGACCACCGGCTTCACCAACTCCAGCAGTTTCTCCAGCGCTGCCTGCCTCTTCTGTTTGTGATTATAGTGGGGGTGTCTCACTTGCCACAGACAGGGCAGCTCCCTGTACTTGTCTATGAACAGGGCAGGAAATTGTGGTCGTTGAACCCATCCATTTTCTCTGTAAGACAGAAGACAAAGCCTAATGTCAGGCCAAACTCCCCTAATCTTGTTACAATATAGGCTTCCATTTCGAAGCAGTATAGGCCCAAGTTTAGATCCTACCTTCGTTAGCACGATCGGCGTCTCCGATGCTCCTTCCTCCGCTCACAGATCGTACGTAAGACGCGCGCGTTACGATTTATACACACTGCGCATGCGTATAACTCCGCCCGCCCCTGACGTTCTTTCTAGTCTAGTCCCCGCCCCTTTTCGTTCGGCGCAGTGGAGGAAGAGCACATGGCGGAGAGACAGCAGGATCGTGCTAATTGCAGCAACGAGGAGGAGGAGGAGGAGGAAAGGCTGGAGCCTGAAACGTCCCGATCCAGAAGGAGATTAAAGGACTCAAATATGTCCTTTGGGGAGATGTTGGAGATGGTGGACATCCTGAAGAAGGCCGACTATGATGGAAAGTATGGGCCTTACCCCAACCACAATGTCCGAAAGGCCAAGATCATGGCGAAAGTGGTCAGGAGTCTGCACCGGAAATTCGGGGTACGACGATGGAAAGATCAGCTCAGGAAGCGGTGGTCGGACCTGAAATTACGAGAACATGAGCAGTACAGAAAGATCCGGAGAGTACTGCAAAAAAGTAAGTAGTTGTGCTGTGTTCCTATTCTTTATGTTTATTACGTTCGTGCTGCTCCATGTGCTTTTAGGAACTGTTGTACAGTTTAAAATGGTAACTTTCATGTTCATGGGCACATTATTCGTTTGGATCACACATTGTTATTTCGGACGATGCATTTGGCCACCATTTTGACGCCCTATACTTGTCTTCAAAGAATTGGGTTGTGTAGATGGCTTTGTTACTAGAATGAAATGCAAACTAGATTGTGTGTAAGGAGAGGACACTGAGCAGCTATTTTCACATCTGGACACTGGAGCACTAGTGTGGGACCCCAGAACACCATTTTTATTAGGGGGGCCACACAGGTGCTCCAGTGTATACTATAGGGGGGTCTCCATCTGTGAAGCTTGTACAAGACAGGTAAAGTATTGCAGCTTGACAAAGGACACTAAAAAAGCTATATCTTGGAACTCTGCTAAAATAGATAATTGTACCCCACTTCCAAGCAATGTTTCTTATTTCTAGTTCTGACATTAAATATCTGTGTGCTAAGTATACCATTTTTGTTTCACATAGGGGAGAAAAGACTCGGAGGACACCCCTCATCCGAGGAGACCAGAGCCCCTCCCCCTCTGGAAGAAGGGGAAATCCCCCCAACACAAGCTGAGCAGGAGGAAGAAGACGTGGTGGAAGTAGTCACCACAACAGGTGAGTGTCTGCAACCACAGGCTCAGATAAGAGATGGATGGCGGCATTTTTTTACCACCTAATTTATTTTGGGGTTCCTCTCTTTTTAGGTGATCGTGAGGTTGTGGATGAAGATCCTTTCACATCCGAAAGTGCCCAGATCCCGATCGGGGAGATCATGGGGTGTAATTTACAATTGGAAAACATCCAGCAAAACATCAATGATGTTATTCCAAAATATAAAAACATCATTGATGTTTTGGGGCGAGTTTAAAACCCCTCCAAATCACTTTGTTCTTTTGTCTGCTACAATGTGCTAAATGTTTTTGTGATTTTTCCCAAAGCCAAATTTGGAGGATGCACACAGTGTGTCAACATGTGCTATCTGCCATCACGGGAGATCAATGGACACGTTTTGGGGGTGCAACCCCTTCCTCAATAATAAAGTAGCGGTGAGGAAGGGCTTTCTCCCCCAAAACACATCCCTTGATCCCCCCTGATGGCAGATAGCACATGTTGACATTGTGAAATTTGTGTGCATCTTCCAAATTTGGCTTTTCCTGGGGCTATTTCCCCCCATCTGAACGCAATATCAAACACAGTTCCTAAATACTCATGTCTGATATTGCCTTCAAGTTCTAACAAATGTGAACTTTGTAAGATCAAGATTTGTGTCTTTCTTGTGTGTTTTACACAGGCCTGTTTTCTATAAAATGCACATTTTGATTTTGGATAATGACACCACAAAAATTGTTATACAACAAACATGTCGGTTTGTCAGAAAAACCTTTGGTAAATGCGCATGTGATTGTGTAGGTATTAAAAAGATTGTTCATCAAGAATGTGTGGATTATTGTCTCAATGCTACAACACTTTTGGGGTGATGTAATTGTTGTTTTCTGAGAAAATGGGGGGTATTTCCTAAGGGCAAATCCTCTTTGCACTACAAGTGCAGTTTCAGTGCAGTTGCAAGTGCACTTGTAGTGAAATGTGTCTTTGCATTTAGTAAATAACAGCCAACAGTGCTTTGTAAGGTTACATAATCACGACATTTTCTGCACTCCACACATTTCTGTCAGGGTCAGCTAAAACAAACACAAGCAGTAAATGTCCACAAAGAAGAGCCTGGGGGGAGATGCCTGTCGAGAACTTGAGGTCCTGCAGGCTTCTCCCTGTGGCCAAATACCGCAAGGTAGCGACCAACCTCTGCTCCGGAGTGATGGCTTGCCTCATGCAGGTATCCTGCCTGCTAATATAGGGGGTCAGCGAAGCCAACAAACGGTGAAACACGGGGTCCGTCATCCGGAGAAAGTTCCTGAAATCATCAGGATTATTCTCACGGATCTCACGAAGCAAAGGCATGTGACAGAACTGGTCACGCTGAAGCAACCAATACTTGGTCCATGAACTCCTCCCCACCCTGTTCATGGACTGGACTTGTGTCAAGGTCAGGACCCCAACACCAAGCCCCCGCACAGCACGAACTCTACGAGGAGTACGCATACGAAACATGGCTAGAAAACGGTCGGCTGCTCAGAACGAAGTAACAGAACGCACTGAAGAACAGCAAGGCCTGTGAAGAGCGACCTGAAAAACAGCAACGAGCAGGCAAGATCACACAGAAAACTCTGATACGAACTGACTGCACGCACTGAAGAGCAGATACAAACCCACAAGCACAAACTGAACGGCAGAAAACGATCTGAAAGCCACGAGTCTGAAAAAGCGCGAATCGTCTCTCACCAAACTTTTACTAACACGAGATTAGCAAAAGGAGCCCAGAGGGTGCCGTGCTTGGTTCTGAACCGGCCTTTTCTAGTCTCGTCGTACGTCGTGTATGTCACCGCGTTGTTGGCGATCGGAAATTCCGACAACTTTGTGCGACCGTGTGTAGGCAAAACAAGTTTGAGCCAACATCCGTCGGAAAAAATTCTAGGATTTTGTTGTCGGAATGTCCGAACAAAGTCCGACCGTGTGTACGGGGCATAACAGTAACCTATCTAGCCCTATAAAGGTGAAATCAGTATACCTACTTTTTTTTAAGCCAATCTGATCCGGTCTCCAGTGGCGGAAGCTCTGCAGGGGAGACAGCCGACAATGGCTGTGAAATGAATGGGAAGTGACGTCACCAGTGCTTTTTTTGTGGCGGAACGCACCGAAATGGCGTTCTGCCACCTCTGGCAAAGATAGTGAGAGAGAACTTTTCTTTTTCTCATTTACTTTACTAGGTTGCCAGCCCCGAAGTAAGCTGGCAGCCGCATAAAGCAGAAAACAGCTTCTGTAGTGCCGGCTGCAGCCCTTACAAGAGTGGAAGGTGGAGTGATATCACTGCCTCTCTCTGCACACCGGGTCGCTTGCTCCTTTTTGGCGCCAATCGCAGCTGTCAGGAAGAGCTGCAGTACAATGTGCTAGCCTGGTAAGTTAATTATTCAGTGTTGCTGGATGGAGGCTGTCTATTAACGCTGCTTGTATATGGTTGCTGCCTTGATGTTTCTTTGCTGTATAAGGAATGTCTCTTGCTGCATATGGGCTGTCTATTTCTGGATAAGGAATGTCTCTTGCCGCTTATGGTTGCTGTCTATTGCTGGATAAGGAATGTCTCATACTGCATAAGGGCTGTCTCTTGCTGGATAAGGGCTGTCTATTGCTGGATATGGGCTGTCTATTGCTGGATAAGGGCTGTCTATTGCTGGATATGGGCTGTCTATTGATGGATAAGGGCTGTTCATTGCTGGATAGGGGCTATCTATTGCTGGATATAGGCTTTCTCTTGCTGGATAAGGGCTGTTTATTGCTGGATAAGGGCTGTCCTTGCATAGTTGCCAACATTGCAAAAAAGATTTGTGGGACACTTTTTTGGCTGTAGGCGGAGCCGTATAATAATTAGGGTGTGGGGCATGCTTTTGTAAGCGTGGCATAGAAAAAACAGGAAATTGCATCACGCTTCGCGCGCCGCTGCGAAGAATAGGTGTGGCTTACGGGAATAGTGGGCGTGGCTTAAATGGGCGTGCCTCAAAGGGGTGTGGTTAGAGTCTGAGATGAATGAGGGATGGAGAGGGAAAGGGGGAGAGAGAAATGAAGGGACAGCAGCCCCAGATCCTACACAACAATAGAAATATGTGTATTCTAGAAAGTTTAACAATCAGCAGATAAAGATACTCCAAACACCTGGTGTTAGCGCTTCAATCATCCCGGCACCATGATTGTTATGGTGTCAGGATGATTGAAGTGCATTATTTCTATTATTACATTGTAATATAAAATGAAATCATTCAACTCACCATAATGCCGAATCAGTGGGAACCCTGAGCGTGTCACTAGCCACGTCGTCTGCCCCCAGTAGAGTCTGTCCTTGCATCAGGTGCCTCCAGCAGAGTCCATCCTTGCATTAGGTGTCTCCAGCAGAGTCTGTCCTTGCATAAGGTGTCACCAGCAGAGCCCATCCTTGCATCAGGTGCCACCAGCAGAGTCCGTCCTTGCATTAGGTGCCACCAGCAGAGTCCATCCTTGCATCAGGTGCTACCAGTAGAGTCTGTTCTCGCATCAGGTGCCCCCAGCAGAGTACGTCCTTGCATCAGGTGCCCCCAGCAGAGTCCGTCCTTGCATCAGGTGCCCCCAGCAGAGTCCGTCCTTGCATCAGGTGCCCCCAGCAGAGTCCGTCCTTGCATCAGGTGCCCCCAGCAGAGTCCGTCCTTGCATCAGGTGCCCCCAGCAGTGTCCCTCCTTGCATCAGGTGCCCACTGCAGAGTCTGTCCTTGCATCAGGTGCCCCCAGCAGAGTCCCTCCTTGCATCAGGTGCCCCCAGCAGAGTCCCTCCTTGCATCAGGTGCCCCCAGCAGAGTCAGTCCTTACACCAGTGTTCCCAGCCTCAGTCCTTACATCAGTGTCCCAGGCAGAGCCATAGTTACACCCCCTGTACAGAGTTAGCCCCTCCCCCTGTACATAGTCTCCCCTCTCCCCCTAGTTACCCCCCTGTACATAGTTACCCCCCTGTGCGTAGTTACCCCCCCTGTACATAGTATCCCCCCTGTACATAGGTCACCACCTGTACATAGTAACCCCTCCTGTACATAGTTAACCCCCCTCCTGTAAATAGTTACCCCCTCCTGTAAATAGTTAACCCCCCTCCTGTAAATAGTTAACCCCCCCTCCTGTATATAGTTAACCCCTCTCCTGTATATAGTTAACCCTCCCCCCTCCTGTATATAGTTAACCCCCCTCCTGTATATAGTTAACCCCCCTCCTGTACATAGTTAACCCTCCCCCTCCTGTATATAGTCAAGCCCCCCTCCTCCTGTATATAGCTAACCCCCCCTCCTCCTGTATATAGCTAACCCCCCTCCTCCTGTATATAGTTAACCCCCCTCCTCCTGTATATAGTTAACCCCCCCTCCTTCTGTATATAGTTAACCCCCCTCCTCCTGTATATAGCTAACCCCATTCCTCCTGTATATAGCTAACGCCCCCTCCTGTATATAGTTAACAGTGATGGGAGTAAGCCACACATGTGCAAGTCACAAGCAAGTCTCAAGTCTTAACCTTCAAGTCACAAGCAAGTCCCAAGTTACTGTGGCGAAAAGCAAGCAAGTCAAGTCAAGTAATTTATTTTAGTCAAGTCACAAATTAAGTCAAAATACTGATCTACCCCGAAGCCGGGACTTGGGGGGAGCTTTCTTTTGTGGGGGGGGGGGCGGCTTTTGCCTAGGCCAAGACACAGCACTGGTGGTGCCAAGTCATTGCAAGTCAAATAGCCCAAGTCAAAGTCAAGTCGCAAGTCATTAGTGACAAGTCAAAGTCAAGTCGAGTCATTTATTTAATTTTGTCAAGCAAGTCGCAAGTCCTCAAACAGGTGACTCGAGTTTGACTCGAGTCAAGTCATGTGACTCGAGTCCCCCATCTCTGATAGTTAACCCCCCTCCTCCTGTATATAGTTAACCCCCCCCTCCTGTATATAGTTAACCCCCCTCCTCCTGTATATAGTTAACCCCCCTCCTCCTATATATAGCTAACCCCCCCTCCACCTGTATATAGCTAACCCCCCTCCTCCTGTATATAGCTAACCCCCCCTCCTCCTGTATATAGTTAAGCCCCTCTCCTCCTGTATATAGTTAACCCCCCTCCTCCTGTATATAGTTAACCCCCCTCCTCCTGTATATAGCTAACCCCCCTCCCCCTGTATATAGTTAACCTCCCTCCTCCTGTATTTAGCTAACCCCCCTCCTCCTGTATATAGCTAACCCCCTTCTCCTGTATATAGTTAACACCCCTCCTCCTGTATATAGTTAACCCCCTTCTCCTGTATATAGCTAACCCCCCTCCTCCTGTATATAGTTAACCCCCCCTCCTCCTGTATATAGTTAACCCCCCTCCTCCTTTATATAGTTAACCCCCCTCCTCCTGTATATAGCTAACCCCCCTCCTCCTGTATATAGCTAACCCCCCTTTTCCTGTATATAGTAACACCCCTCCTCCTGTATATAGCTAACCCCCCCATCTCCTGTATATAGCTAACCCCCCTCCTCCTGTATATATTTAACCCCCCTCCTCCTGTATATAGCTAACCCCTCCTCCTGTATATAGCTAACCCCCCCATCTCCTGTATATAGCTAACCCCCCTCCTCCTGTATATATTTAACCCCCCTCCTCCTGTATATAGCTAACCCCCCTCCTGTATATAGTTAACCCCCCTCCTGTACATTAAATTTAAATTGCTGCAGAGACAAGAGCAGAAGGAACATGGCATCAGCGGCCGGCGCCGTGTGTTCAGTGGAGAGGGGAGGGGCCGATCCGTGCAGCTAACCCTGGCTTCAGTATTGTGAGAGGAGAAGCCAATTCACTGGCTGCACGGATCGAGCCCCCTTCCTCTCTCCACTGAACATAAGTGGGAACGATCTAGCGGCGGCGCCGGTGGCCATTTTGCTAAAGCCAGCTGCTCCAAAAATGAAAAAGCAAACATTCCCGATTTCCCTGGGCAAAATCCTGAATCGGCACAGCCTCAGATCGGGACGAGGGTCCCAAAATCAGGCTTGTCCTGGAAAATCGGGACTGTTGGCAACTATGCTCTTGCTGGATAAGGAATGTCTCTTGCTGGATATGGGCTGTCTCTTGCTGGATATGGGCTGTCTCTTGCTGGATATGGGCTGTCTATTGCTGGATATGGGTTGTCTATTGCTTGATATGGGCTGTCTCTTGCTGGATATATGCTGTCTCTTACTGGATAAGGGCTGTCTCTTGCTGGATAAGGGCTGTCTCTTGCTGGATATGGGCTGTCTATTGCTGGACATGGGCTGTCTCTTGCTGGATAAGGGATGTCTCTTGCTGGATAAGGGCTGTCTCTTTCTGGATAAGGGATTTATCTTGCTTGATATTGGATTTGTCTTTTTCTGCATATGGGGCTGTCTCTTTGCTGCATATGGGTCTGTTGAAATTGTTTGCACGTGCCTCTGAGCTTACTTTGGTAGGTGCTGGATATTTCCAAAGTTTTGTAAATTTTACTACGTTCCTTTTGTATTAAAAATTCCATACAAATTACTTGTATAGCCCCCTCCCCCTAAATTATACTTGGTTCCCTGATATCTGAAGGGGGCAGGTGTGTAGGGGTGGAGAAAAGGGGTGGTCCTAGGGGGCGGATAGGGGAGAAAACAGCCGTGACCTAGGGGAGAAAGGTGAGTTCCTGCACCTTTTCTCTGAGAAAAAAAGCCCTGGATGTCACCCATAGAATTACTATTGGGCTTCCGTTGTCGGACGTGTCTTCTGCACGCGCCTCCGCAACGAAGCCGCAGCTGACAGCTCAGCATGGGATCAGGTCGGATTGGCTGCAGATACTCCATAATACTCCAAGCTTGGACTCCAGAAGCGCCTTCAGACTCTACAAGTGCCCTATAAGGTAGTTAATCCAAAGGCTCCTAAATCTTTTCGAACTGTGGAATTTTATCATGGCTAAAGGCCCGTACACGCGGTCGAACACAACAAACGTGCAAATTAGCTGTTTTAAGGCAACATCCGACCGTGTGTACGCTCCATCGGACAAACTTTTTCTGTTTTCATCAGACTTTTGTTGGCTGTGCGAACGCACAAACTTTCCGGCAACAAAAGTCCGATGGAGCAAAGTCCGATCGTGTGTACACAAAACCATTGGACTTTTGTACAAACTACAGTACGCAGCCAGGAGAATGTTTCCAGCGCGATCCCATTGCGCTGGTTCTCGGCGACAGGGTACTGTTCATCTCGCGCTGGCTGCAATAGGAAAAACACATTTTCCTATTGCAACGAGCATGAGAGGGAAGTCCCCTCTGGGAGATTATCAGGCCCTTAGGTCTGGTATGGATTTTAAGGGGAACCCCCTACGCGTGGGGGGTCCCCCCAAAATCCATACCAGACCCTTATCCGAGCACACAGCCCGGCCGGTCAGGAAAGGGGGTGGGGACGAGCAAGCACCCCCCCTTCTAAACCGTACCAGGCCGCATGCCCTCAACATGGGGGGTGGGTGCTTTGGGGGAGGGGGCACCCTGTGGCCCCCCCCACCCCAAAGCACCTTGTCCCTATGTTGATGAGGACAAGGGCCTCCTCCCGACAACCCTGGCCGTTGGTTGTCTGGGTCTGCGGGGGGGGCTTATCGGACCCCGGGAGCCCCTTTAATAAGGGGGCCCCCAGATCCCGGCCCCCTCACCCTATGTGAATGAGTATGGGTTACATTGTACCCCTACCTATTCACCTGGGGAAAAAAGTGTCAACAAAAAACACACTAGACAGGTTTTTTAAAGTAATTTATTAGGCAGCTCCGGGGGTCTTCTTCTGACTTCTCCGCTCTCTCCGGCCTCTTCTCCCACTCTCCAGCCTTTTCTCCCGGTGTCAGGTCTTTCTCCTGCTCTCCGGCCTCTTCTCCCGGTGTCCGGTCCTTCTCCCGCTCTCCGGTTCTTCTGCTGGGCTCCTCCGCTATCTTCTGCTCTTTTGCCGCTCTCTTGCTAGCGGTGGCCTGGTCTTCTCCGTCCTCTTCTACCCTCTTCTCTTCTTCTGATGTTGACACGACGCTCTCTCCCGCTGTAATGCTTTGTGAGCGCTGCGCAACGACTTATATAGGCATGGGGCGTGGTCACCGGGTGATGTCACCCGGCCCCTTTTGAGGGCACAGTCCCGGTTCATGCTGGGACTGTGTCGTCATAAGGGGCGGGGTCACCGGGTGACATCACCCAGTGGCCACGCCCCATGCCTATATAAGTCGTCGCGCAACACTCACATGGCATTACAGCGGGAGAGAGCGTTATGTCAACATCGGAAGAAGAAAAGAGGGGAGAAGGCGATGGAGAAGACTGCTAGCAAGGGAGCAGCAAAAGAGCAGAAGATAGCGAAAATATTAAAGGGGCTCCTGGATTCCGATAAGCCCCCCGCCCACAGACCCTGACAACCAACGGCCAGGGTTGTCGGGAAGAAGCCCTTGTGCTCATCAACATGGGGACAAGGTGCTTTGGGGTGGGGGGGCCGCAGGGCACCCCCCTGCCCCAAAGCACCCACCCCCCCATGTTGAGGGCAAGCGGCCTGGTACGGTTCGGGGGGGGCGTTCGCTGGTCCCCACCCCCTTTCCTGACCGGCCAGGCTGCGTGCTCGGATAAGGGTCTGGTATGGATTTTGGGGGGGAACCCATGCCAGTTTTTTATTTAAAATTTGGCATGGAGTTCCCCCTCATGATTTATACCAAACACAGTGCCTGGTATTGGCGGGGATCCAAGTCGGATCCCTGCACCAGTGTGAACCCGGCTCGCAAGGTGTCAATCTCGCCGATAAAAGTGGCGAGATCGACACAATATCAGACAACAAGTTGACCAAAGGGTGGTGGTAAAGAGCTGAAAAACCACGTGATTTGGTGAAAGTTGGCTGAAAAAGTCCTGCTGTGTGTATGCAATACAAATTTATGGCCAACGCCCTTTGTACAAAAATCCACAGGAAAGTTTGTACAAAGTCCTATCGTGTGTATGGGCCTTTAGAGTTTCTCGTTGGTCATTATCCAGGAAAGCCTGGCCTTAATCAGGTCAAATGGCATCACGGGGGACTTCCATGACTTAGCTATCGCGATGCCAAAAAGACAAAAGAGGCCAAATTCCTGCATGCATCACGGAGCTTCTAAAATTGGATGGCCCAGTAGGGCCTCTTGTGGATTCTTTTTAGGTTGCATTCACACCTGATCGTTTTCAGCTCATAAAACGCCCGAAAAAATGCCTGAAAACGCCCAACAAGCAAAATCCCATTAATTTCAATGGCACCTGTTCACATCTGAGCATTTTGTCACCTGCAGCAAAATGCCTGAAAAACGCCTTAGGCCCCTTTCACACTTGTACGACTTGTTCTACGACTTGGGACTGCAAAGTCTTATGACAAGTCGTTCCCCATGATTTCCAATGACTACCATTCATATTAGTACGACTTCAAGTCGTGCCGACTTCAAAGTAGTCCCTGCACTACTTTGGTCTGACTTTGATCCTACTTCAGGCCATTGAATATCACTGAAGTTGGATCAAAGTCGGATCGTCGTCTCCTCTGCTGTCTTCTCCCTTTGTTCTTCTTCCAATGTTGACAAGATGCTCTCTCTCACTCTAATGCTGAGTGTGGGGTGTGCCACTACTTATATTGGCATGGGGCGGGGTCACCGGGTGACGTCATATGGAGGCCCCGCCCCTGATGACATCACTGCCCCATCATGCCCCGGGTGGTAATGTCATAAGGGGCAGGGCCTCTGGATGACATCACCTGGTGACCCCGCCCCATGCCAATATAAGTAGTGGCACACCGCGTACCCAGCATTAGAGCGGGAGAGGGCGTGGAGTCAACATCGGAAGAAGAACAGAGGGAGAAGACAGCTGAAAAGACCCAGCAAAAGAGCAAGAAGATAGCGGAGAAGACCCAGCAGAGGCAGAAGACAGTGGACAGAGGGAGAAGAACTAGAGAGGGCTAGAAGACATCAGCGGAGAAGACCCAGAGAGGGGAGAAGAACCGTCAGAGGCAGAAGACGTCAGCGGAGGAGGCAGAAGAGCTGGACAGGGGAGAAGAGATCGAAAGAGACACTTGAGCTGCCATAATCAATTACTTTAAAAACCTGTGTACTGTGTTTTATTTGTGGCACTTTTTTTTTTAGGTGAATGGGTGGGGGTACAATTTACTCGATACTCATTCACATAGGGTGGGGGGCTGGGGGCCCCCTTGTTAAAGGGGGTTTCCAGATTCTGATAAGCCCCCCGCCCGCAGACCCCGACAACCAAGGACCAGGGTTGTCGGGAAGAGGCCCTTGTCCTCATCAACATGGGGACAAGGTGCTTTGGGGTGGGGGGCGCAGGGCCCCCCTGCCCTAAAACACCCGCCCCAACATGTTGAGGGCATGCGGACTGGTACGGTTCAGGAGGGGGGCACTCGCTTGTGCCCACCCCCTTTTCTGACCTGCAGGGCTGCGTGTTCGGATCAGGGTCTGGTATGGATTTTGGGGGGGACCCCCACACAGTTTTTCGGCATGGGTGTTCCCCTTAAAATCCGTAACAGACCAAAGGTCCTGGTATGTTCCTGGAGGGGAAACCCATGACGTTTTTTTTTTTCCAAATTTGGCGTGGAGTTCCCCCTAAAGATTTATACCAGACACAAAGTGCCTGCATTGTCGGGGATCAAAGTCGGATCCCCGTTCATTGAAGTCGAACGCATGTCGGACTTCAAGTCACAGGGCAAAGTCAGATCCACAGTCGTACGACTGTCCTGTCATACCAGTGTGAAAGGGGCCTTAAGGTTTGTGCTTGTTAATGAGTAGAGAAAATTGTATACCCTAATCCAGTCTAATCTACGGACTTTTGGGCACTCCCACCAATTTTGGAGAAACAAACCATCTTGGAAACAGCCTCTAAAACAGCGTGGAGAGGCTTCTGGGATGTAGGAGGCAAGTCTCATTGGGACCATATACCATAGGTTCTTTTTTTTTTTATAACTCCAAACTCCTCCTTTTAACACACACTCTGAAAGCTGATTTTTTAGGTCTGTCACAAACTGTTCAGTTGGTTCTCTTACACTTTGCACTTTGTTACAGAAGCAAAGATTTTGAATTGTTTGTAGAATCACATATTAATTGGATCTTTTGAAATAAACACTGAGCTACTTGCTGTCCTTATACACGTCTCCCTATGTGTTATGAATGTCCCTGCCTTTGTGTTCATTAAACACATAACACTCAATCAAATAACACATAATAGCATTTTTATCCTTTTGGCTTTAAAAGGATCTTTGAAGATGAGGTCATCATACTGCTTCACTCCTTTCTATTATTCTAAAAGACTTACAGCTTTTTTCCATGTTGGGTTGTTGTTTAGAGGCAGTGGGCTCTACTGTGTACCTTTACCATGTGTGTACAGTTCTTTGTGCTGCAAAGACTGCTATATTTTGGCACCATGTAAGGTTGTTGTGTATTCTTTCTATGCTTAGAGAATATCAGGACACAGGAGACATATTTGCTAGATCAAACCTATATCATTAAACAGAAGAACTAAAAAGATATACTGTATGGCCTCATGCATAGTGATGTATGAATTTATGCTCCAAATATGCTGCATTTTTTTTCTGCCAGAACTTGGCAGAAAAAAATGCCTCTAATGTTGCATGTGTATGTCTGTTTATGCACATATGGCGTTAAGTGTAAATGCATTCTGCTGGTCCGAATATTTATTCTGGCCATTGGAAGAAACTTACACTTATACGTGTGTTGGAAGGCAACATGGTTTAATATCATATTTCTGGAGTTTCACTTACTGGTTGATACAGCCAGGTGGCCTAAGTTGGAAGTTGCAAGTTGACCCAGCAGGGTGTTCTTAACAAGGGATCATGAATGGGAATTCATCGCAGGCATCCTGATGGAGGTATAGGGGTAGAGGAAGACCCCCTGAAGAGATGCGAATTCAAATGTCCTGTTACAGCTTCAGTGACAGGGCCAGCTGTCACTGAAGATGACCCAGGTCGGATATCTATGATTCATGGACACAAGCTGCCCCTAGACAACACAGCATGTTTCCTGGAGGATGGACAGATATTTTTATCTTTTTCCTGACTGCATAGGAGACCAGATGGGTGTGGTGTATGGGGGGGTCCGAATGAAAAGTGCTCACCAAGAGGAAGTCGCTCTCTTGGCTCTCTTGCCTGATGGCTCTCGTGCCTCTTGGCCCTCTCTTGCCATTTTGAGCCCAGCTGATGAGACAATATCTAGAGGACTGCCTCACATTAAGTATCATCGATGATCTTTTTTTATATGCTTTGTAATATTCTCCTTTAGTGTTTTATGTTAGCATTTCCTATTTTCTTGAGAAATAAATAAGATGTTGTTTTACTAAGCAGTGTGTTTATTTTCATAGTTAACCTTATATCATTGTACTATCAACAGTAACATTATCAGAGTTTTAATAGACTAGCTAACTATAGGAATAGACAAGTTAATACGTATATGGAATAAATAGAGGGAATCCATAACCACCAGGGTAATATTTATTTCAAATAGTTTATTTCAACGTGTATATTTTTGCACATAAAAGCATAAATTATGCTCATAAGCACCTCTCTGCATTTTTCTTTTTAATGCCGCTATATGCTGCTCTTAAAATACTAATTTAAACTCCTGATGTGCATGGCCACATAGGCTAACACCGAACTCCATTTAGAGGCAAAAAACAACAAAAAACAAATAAATACAGTATCTCACAAAAGTGAGTACTCCCCTCCCATTTTTGTAAATATTTTATTATATATTTTCATGTGACAACACTGAAGAAATGACGCTTAGCTACAATGTAAAGTAGTGAGTGTACAGCTTGTATAACAGTGTACATTTGCTGTCCCCTCAAAATAACTCAACACACAGCCATTAAAGTCTAAACCACTGGCAACAAAAGTGAGTACACCCCTAAGTGAAAATGTCCAAATTGGGCCCAAAGTGTCAATATTTTGTGTGGCCACCATTATTTTCCAGCACTGTCTTAACCCTCTTGGGCATGGAGTTCACCAGAGCTTCACATGTTGCCACTGGAGTCCTCTTCCATTCCTCCATGACGACATCACAGGGCTGGTGGATGTTATAGACCTTGCGTTCCTCCACCTACCGTTTGAGGATGCCCCACAGATGCTCAATAGGGTTTAGGTCTGGAGACATGCTTGGCCAGTCCATAACCTTTTCCCTCAGCTTCTTTAGAAAGGCAGTGGTCGTTTTGGAGGTGTGTTTGGGGTCGTTATCATGTTGGAATACTGCCCTGCGGCCTAGTCTCAGCCTGATTCTCGTTTTTTGCTATGAATCTTTTGCACTGAGGCGCAATGCGATACTTGTAAGGGCACATTTTATATTTTAAATAAATCCTTTTAAGATTATGGAGAGCACTAGATGTTAGTGTTTCTTTTCTATGTATCTACTTACCCGGAATTGATGGTGAGAGTCCTTAGGATTGAGCAAGTTACCGGCATTCACCCAATGTTTTTCTGAGATCCTGTTGATTCACCCCTTAAAGGGAAATGCCTGTGAGACCTAACTGATATACTCAGGGGTCCATTTCTTGAGGTGAGCTGCTAGGATTACCGTTGGTGTCACCAAAAGTCACCATATCTATCAATCTATTATTACTTCACTGGACACTTGCTGGTGCTTGCGGACCATCATATGAGAATAATATATGTGAAGAGCATGGACTGTTCCTTTTTATCATCATTTATTTAGTATTGTTTTTTAATGTTTTGTGCTGCACTGCTTCTATATATAAGCTACTTTTGGAGATTTGATATTTTGACCCTCAGTGTTCTAGCTGCTGTTTCAGGTTTTATTTGCGCTGGTTGATTTTCTTTATTTATGTCACAGTACATGTTGGCATTCATGGTTCCCTCAATGAACTGTAGCTCCCCAGTGCTGGCAGCACTCATGCAGCCCGAGACCATGACAGTCCCACCACCATGCTTGACTGCAGGCAAGGCGCACTTGTCTTTGTACTCCTCACCTGGTTGCCGCCACACATGCTTGACACCATCTGAACCAAATAAGTTTATCTTGGTCTCATCAGAACACAGGTCATGGTTCCAGTAATCAATGTCCTTAGTCTGCTTGTCTTCAGCAAACTGTTTGCAGGCTTTCTTGTGCAATATCTTTAGAAGAGTCTTCCTTCTGGGACGACAGCCATGCAATTTGATGCAGTGTACGGCGTATGTTATGAGCACTGACAGGCTGACCCCCCCCCATCAACCTCTGCAGTAATGCTAGCAGCACTCATATGTCTGTAGCACCCTCTACCAGAAGGTAGGTGCTAGTAAGGGTTGTTTTACTAGGTTTATTCACCACAGGCAAATTTAGGCAGGCTTATGCTGCGCGCTAGGCCTGTCTGTTTTTATTCTGGGGCTGGGAGTGTTTAGAGTAGCAGTGGGTGTGACCACCTGGCTCCAGTTCTGAGGCTCCTCCCCTGCTTCTGTTTTGGAACAGACCAATCGTCTGATGGGTATCTGCCCCATCTTGATTAACCCTTAGTGATCGAGAAAAGATCACGCTGAAACTGTGCTCAGATTGATGATACTCTCTTTATTGGTTCCGGATACATGGGGGTTTTATAGGTGAGCTACTAAGCGGTGAGCATATGTATCATTAGCACAATATCTAGGTATTAGTAGTTTCTGATTGGTTGTGTCCATGTAAAGTGAACTTCCTCTAGAATCTGGGCTTCACCAAGATGGGCTTATTCCTGGGTGGAGGCCCCATGTTTGTTTTCACATTCTTAATTTGATGGGAGGGGGTGCTACTAGTGGCCATTTTGAGTAAGGAATATAAAAGCAGTTTATATACAGGAAAAAATATAGACTTTATAGTATAAAAAAGATGCATAGAAAATGGGCATTTTACCTGATCCATCACAGTCCCCCCTTAAAATTACTATTTTCAACTGTCCCTTACCCTCCTAACTCATTTGTCCATATGTGCCTCGGAACTCTTTTGTGCTGCACGTTAGACAGTTGATGGCATTTCCATCACCCCCCTTGCCACAGACTTTGCACATAAGGAAGTCAGATGCTGTCCCTAATGGCATTGTGATTCACAGGGAGGGACTGCAATAGAGTGTAAGGTTTCTCATCTGCCTCACAAAAATCTCCTCCTTCTTGATTTAGGAAGGCTGGGTTGCTATTTTCCATAGTTTTTTCCACTAACTTCTTCAGACAAGGTAAAATGCAACAAACCATCAGAGCGAGGATAATCAAAATAATCAAAACAGCTATACCTATTTAAGCCAAAATCTTTTTCCACCCGCTCATCCAGCCAAAATATTAGTCCCATGGGTCTGAGATACCCGAATTCTTCTTTAGCTCTACTGATAGGCTCTCCAACTTCTTGATGGCCAGGGTGACCTTACCATTTGGACCAGTGTTGCCAGGGATGTATGTGCAGCACGTCCCTGTACCTTTTATCATTTTACAAACACCCCCCTTTTCTGTTAAAATCATGTCCAAGGCCATCCTATTCTGGAATGTCATGTAAGATGTGGGGGCTAATTGGTCAGAAATCCCTTGTAGGGCATCTCTGGTGTAATTTACAAACCGCTGTTGATTGTAATATGTGTAATTTATCCAGTCTACATTTTTGTTGACAGTGATTATGGGAATCAGGGACTCAAAACCTGCCTTTACTTGGTCTCGGGCTTTGAACTCATCTGGGACCCCCCTTGGGACCCCTATGGCATCTATATACACATATGGGTCAAAGCTTCCCTCAGGAGCACTCCTCTTTCTCCTACAGTTGGGGGACGGCTCAGGGTGTGGGGGAGATGGGTCACATGGGAGGATGTTGAGAGGCATAATGACTTTTGCCAGGGCACACCCTCCATTTCAGTTCCCTTCTAGCCTTGTCCTAATTTTCAAATCCCCACAAATCCAGTACACATCGCCGAGGGACTGGACCTGGTTCTGTACCTGCCTTCCCAAAACATTACTGTAGGTAGAGCAGTAATCCTCTGTGAAATTACCCAGGAACCTCCCCTTTCCTTGATAATTTGAGTACTCCTTTTTCCACTTTTCACAAGATGAGTGGTTTGTTGTTGTATTAGTAAACAGGCTAAGGAAGCACTCCTCACTTTCTGCAGGGATTGTCAGTGGAACAGTACCCAGGTGTGGCCTTGCACTGCCACAGACATAGCAATTGGACTTGTTATGCTTGTTCGCACTATACCTCATCCATTCAAGCCACAAATTGGTGTCTGAGAAGCCGGTTTCTGCTGCCATTGTGTCCTCAAAGGTAGGGTTTGCCATGGCCACCATATTGTCTAGAGTACGCATATGGGGTTTAAGGGGGTTAACCACAGGCTGGGGTGACTGCCACTGTGATGATTTATACATGTCCTTCAACTTGAATCTTCCCAACGAGTGATCCGACCCCACTTTCATCCACATGCCCATCATATAAAGGTTGGCATCACCAGGAATAGGGTTCTCTATAGTCAGGGTGAGTTTCATTTGTTTCCCTGTTCCCCCCCCCCCCCTCCTTGAGCACATACCTGTCTTCCGCAAAGTCATTCTGCTTATTAGGAACTTTCCATTTTTATCTTTCTTGTCTAATGCACTCTGTGGCCGGTACCCCTAGTCTGGCCCTGTGTTCCAACCCACTGCCCCCCAGGAACGACAACTCTGTCACCAGTAACTGTCTGTGACACACATATATATCCTTATCATCAGGCATGTCGCTGTACCAATGGCATTGCCATGAAGGGTCAAACGGACAAGGTACTATGTCACAGTAATCAAAGAGAAAGGTAGCCACATGTGTGTTTGAAGAGTTATACCAAAATGTAATTATGTTATCATTTTTTGTGATGGCCACCTCCTGGCCCCCCCTAGATCAAACAGAAAAAGGATATGCAGCATGGTCATCATGAAGTGGGCGCGATCTTGTCCTCAGGTGTTGGAGCTTTCTTGCAGTGGGAAGCGTGTATCCAGGTGTTCTTCCCGACTAATTTGACTAAGGTGGCTGTGGTCAGCAAAACTTGGAATGGACCATCATATCTTGGATCAAGGGAGTGTGCTTCCTCACAAACTTCTTTACCAGCACCCAATCTCCAGGCAGTAGTTAGTGTGTTCCTGTATCTAATTCAGGATCTGGAATGGAAGAAATATTATTCGGTGAGGAGTTTCTTAGCAGTGGTCCTGGCAGTCATATTGGCCATGCGGAATACATGTCCACCACCACTAGGGCGTATTCAAATCTGCCACTTCTTGGCATTTGGATGTGTTCAATTTGTATCCTCTGGAAGGGGTATAGGGCTTTTGCCAGGTGCTTTTGCGGTGCCTTTTCTGTACGTCCTGGGTTACATTTGGCGCAGATAGTGCATGATCTGCAGAAGTTCTTGCTCAGTGGAGTAACCTCTGGTGCTACATAGTACTTGTTGATAAGAGAGTTCATAAGATTTTTTGACAAGTGGGCAGCTCCATGTTCTCATTGCACCACGGCTGGGTACATATTCCTGGGTAGACAAGGCTTCTAGTTGCACTCGAATAGTCCATCCTTGAGGGTTGCTCCCCTCTGCTTCCAGCTTTCCTTCTCATCCAGACTTGCTGCTTCCTGTAGTTCTTTCAGATAAACTCTGTCTACTGGGAAAGTCTGTAGGGTAAGCACAGGGTGGTCTTCTTCTATCACCCTGCTTTCCACTTTCCCTGGACCGCTGGCTGCTTGTTTGGCAGCTGAATTGGCTAGATGATTGCCTTGGGCTTCCTTCGAGTCCAGTTTGCCCTGTGGGTTGGGTTGGGAGAAGCAAGGCGTCCATCAGATCTTTGATAGCTGAGCTGTGTTTCACAGCTGTTCCTGCAGCCGTCAGGAATCCTCTGGCCTTCCATAAAACACCAAAATCATGGGCAACGCCAAAAGCATATCTTGAGTCCGTATGAATGTTGGCTCTTTTTCCATCTGCCAATTTACATGCTGTAGTAAGTGCTTGCAGCTCTGCCTCCTGTGCAGACATCACCGGTGGTAAGGCTTCAGCTTGTAGAACTGTGTTTTCAGTGGTGACCGCGTATCCTGTGTGATATTTGCCTCATTCATCAGCAAATCGGGAGCCATCAACAAAAATTGTTAGGTCTGGATTCTGCAGGGGTATTTCACTCATGGTGGCTAGATACGTGTTTTCCAGCCGCATTCGTTCGAAGTAGTCATGGGGTGACAAGTCAGGACTCGGCTCCTCCTCCATTCCCCCCTTGGGAAGTGGAAGGAGGGTGGAAGGGTTCAGTGTTTGACAACGTAAGAGAGTAATGTTGTCCGGTAGAAGTTGGGAGCATTGGAGTCTCAAGTGTCTGGCAGTGGACAGATGTTTGGGCTAGATCTGGTTGAGTATGGCAGAAATGTTATGGGGAGCAAGCAGAATGAGGAAGTGTCCAAGGACCAAGTCCGATGTTTTGTCAAGCAAGACTTGTGCGGCAAAGTGTCAGGCTACTACTTACCAGACCGGCGAGTCCGCTCGGGCAGAAGGTAGGCTCCCTTACGCGTCCGACTCGCGGCCCCTGGTAGAGCAAACAGGAGGCCCGAGAGTACGGAGTGGTATGAGAGTCTGTATGCACAGTCCAGATACTGCAGGGTTAACAGGTGAGAAGGCTGAAGCTGGCTGGAACACAGGCAACAAGACTGAGCAGGTTTGTCAGGAAGCAGGCTGGGTAGACAACAGACAGGCAGCTGAAGTCCAATGGAACAGGCAAACGGATGGTCAGGAGGCAGGCCGGGTTCGGTAACAGACAGGCGGCAGAGGTACAGTGGAGCAGGCAAACAGATGGTCAAACAAGCAGAAGTCAGGTACAGGCAGAGTTCAAGGGGAGGTCCAGGAGACAAGGCCGGGTTGACAGATAATCAGGAACAGTTCAGATACAGGGTCAGGCACTAGGACGGCAAGCTGTTGATCAGGCAGCACTGATCACAGAGGGACACCGGCTTAAATGCATCTTTTGGCGCCAAACGACGTGCACGCGCGCGCACCAGCACACACAGGCGCGCGCACCCGCCAACGCCCGCGCGCGCGCCCCCGCACGCCAGGACGACCCCGGACACACACACCAGCACCGCGAGGAACGCGCACAGCGGGGTCCACAGGAACGCGCGCGCCAACGCGCGCCGACGCGCCCCGACGCGCCCCGCCACACACCGCCGCGAGCACCCTGCCCGCTGAGGTACGCTCTCTGACTGTGCCCCCTCCTCAAGGGCAGCCTCCGGATGCCCAGCTGGGCCAACCTGGTTGCGTGGGAGTCCTTGAAGGCTTGTAGCAATTCATCAGCATGGAGATTACTTTCAGGCTCCCAAGAGTTATCCTCGGGTCCATACCCTTTCCATTTAATGAGGTACTGGATCTGATTCTGCCTCTTTCTACAATCCAGGATTGCCTCGATTTCGAATTCCTCCTCATTGTTGATCATAATAGACTCAGGTGGCTTGGCCTTATGGTCAGAGAAGGAATCAGGAACCACTGGTTTCAACAATGATACATGAAAAACCGGGTGTATTCTAAGGGACTCCGGCAGATTAAGTTCATATGCGACATCATTTACTCTTCTTTTCACCTGAAAAGGACCCATAAACTTAGGTCCCAATTTCTTGGAAGGACAAGCCATCCTTAAGTTACTTGTGGATAGCCACACTTGGTTACCAGGCTCAAGGATAAGTTCTCCACGTCTTTTCTTATCAAACATCCTCTTAAAAGATGCCTGGGACTGGGCCATGGTCTCCTGCAAGATCTTACAGTTATTAGAGAAGAACTCCATTGTTTCAGTCACTGCTGGCAGGGTACATTCCGGAATAGAGCTGGGAAGGAAGGAGGGGTTGAATCCATAATTGGCAAAGAATGGAGTCTGGTTGATAGCTGAATGTAGGGAGTTGTTGTATGAAAATTCAGCGACTGGTAACAGGGACACCCAGTCATCTTGCGAGAATGCAGAAAAGCAACGGAGGTATTGCTCCAGCGTCTGGTTAGTTCTTTCTGTCTGGCCGTTTGTCTGAGGGTGATAGACCGAAGAAAATGCCAGCTCAATTTCAAGAGCACCACACAGTGCCTTCCAGAACCGGGAGGTGAACTGGACACCACGATCTGACACAATATTAGCGGGTACCCCATGTAGTCTCACTATTTCTTTGACAAAGATCTTCGCCGTTTCTATGGCTGTGGGTGTACCCTTCATGGGGAGAAAGTGTGCCATCTTGGACAGTCTATCAATCACCACAAAGATGGTCGAGAAACCTTCAGATGGGGGTAGCTCCACGATGAAGTCCATCGAAATCATTCTCCAAGGCCTGTCAGGAATCGGTAAGGGTTTCAACAAACCCCAGGCCCTTGTGCGATTACTTTTATTCCGAGCACAAGTGTGGCAAGAGCCTACATAATTCCTACAATCCTCCAATAATTGTGGCCACCAAAAGGTGCGTTGCACCAGTTCAGTCGTTTTCCGGGCCCCGAAATGACCTGCCAGCTTGTGGTCGTGGCACAATTCCAATACCGGCACTCTAAGTTTCTCAGGAACCAAGATCTTGCCTTCGTGCCAGAGCAACCCATTGCTTAAGCTGGTCCCAGTAGGTTGGGGAATTTCTGAGGAGGCTTGCCTTATTCTGGAAATTAAATCTCCCTGGAGAAGTAAGAAATTTCCCACCGGCAAGATAGTGTCTGGAGGAGCAATTTTCTTGGAATCATGAAACATTCGTGACAATGCATCTGGTTTCACATTTTTGGAGCCGGGTCTGTAAGTGATGTGAAAGGAGAAGCGGGAGAAGAAGAGTGCCCATCTAGCCTGTCGTGGTTTAAGTCTCTTGGCCGACCTTAGGTATTCCAAGTTCTTGTGATCAGTATAGATGAGAACAGGATGTACAGCACCCTCCAGAAGATAGCGCCACTCCTCCAGAGCCGCCTTGATGGCCAAGAGTTCCCGATCTCCCACATCATAATTCCTTTCTGACAACGAGAGTTTGCGGGAAAAGAATGCTACTGGGAACAAAAGGGCCTTGGGGCCCTGGCGTTGAGAGAGTACTGCCCCCACTGCGATCTCCGAAGCATCAACTTCCAGCACAAACGGTAGAGCAGGGTCAGGGTGTTTGAGGATAGAGGCAGATGTGAACAGTCCCTTTAATTTCTCAAAAGCCGATTGTGCCCTGGACGTCCAACAGAATCGGGATCCCTGTTTTGTAAGTTCCGTAATGGGAGCAATGATTTTAGAAAAGTCTTTAATGAATTTCCTATAAAAATTAGAAAATCCTACGAAGCGTTGGACCCCTTTCTTGTCTGTAGGTGCAGGCCAGTCCAGGATGGCGGACACCTTCTGTGGGTCCATCTTAATACCTTCTACAGAAATAATGAGTCCCAAAAATTGGATACTTTGAAGTTCGAATTCACATTTGTCAAGTTTAGCGTATAGGCCGTGTTGCCTGAGCCGAGCAAGAACATTCCGGACGTGCCTGCGATGATCAGCCAAGGAAGAGGAAAAGATGAGAATGTCATCCAGATAAACAATGACGTAGAGGTCCAAGAATTCCCTAAAGATGTCGTTCACAAAGTGTTGGATAGTGGCTGGGGCATTACAAAGACTGAAGGGCATAACAAGGTACTCGAAATGCCCGAAACGAGTGCGAAAAGCGGTCTTCCACTCATCTCCCTCTCGGATGCGAATTAGATTATATGCACCGCGAAGATCCAATTTTGTGAAAATTCTGGCGGTGCCCAGCCTTTGGAATAACTCAGGTACCAGGGGCAGCGGGTAGCGATTCTTAATCGTTATCTTGTTTAATTCACGGTAATCGATGCATGGCCGAAGAGAATGGTCTTTCTTCTCTACAAAGAATAAACCAGCACCGGCCTGGGAAGTGGACGGGCGGATAAACTTCTTCTTCAAATTTTCATGTAGGTACTGCTTCAGGGTGCCCAGCTCCTGCTCAGTCAGTGGAAAGATCCGGCCGAAGGGTACCTCGGTTCCTGGTAGCAATTCTATAGGACAATCGTAGGGCCTGTGTGGAGGTAATATCTCTGCACCTTTCTTGCTGAATACATCCGCGAAATCTTGGTAGGGCTCGGGAATGGCTTGGAGCAGGTTAACATCAGGATGTAAACAGAGGAGTTGGGTAACCTCACGGTCGACCCGTTGCAGACAATGTTGTTGACAGTATCCTGAGAGAAACTCAATACTACCAGCAGCCCAGTTGATTTGGGGGTTGTGAACCTGCAGACATGGCATTCCGAGGATAACTGGGAAAAGGGGTGAGGAGATAGCATCCAAACAGAGATATTCCCGGTGCTGAGGGCCCATAATAGCTTCTAAGGGGACGGTTTCTTGAGTGACCGGACCGGAACGGAGGGCAGAGCCATCTGCAAGATGAACAGCCAGGCTTTGAGTCTTGGGTTGGAGAGGTATGTCATGTTGAGAAGCGAAGGTCCGGTCGATAAAACAACTGCAGGCTCCTGAGTCAATAATTACTGGAGCTTGGATAGCCTTTCCGGGAAGCTGTAAAGTGACAGAGATAGTTAGATGTGCACCAGCAGTGGGTAAAATAGTGGCACAGGTACGAACAGCAGAGCGGCACTTACGCGTCTTGTTGGGGCAACTGCTGGCGTAGTGCCCGGGTTCTCCACAGTAGAGGCAAAGGTTATGTGCCCGTCTGCGTAATTTCTCTTCTGGGGTCAAGGAGGGACGAAGCAGACCAAGCTGCATGGGTTCTGGTGCATCACTGGCCGGAACTGGTGGTGGAGTGGAAGATCTACTGGGAGGACAGGGAACTTGTGGAAGCATCCAGGTGGGACGATAGGTACTGGTGGATCTTTCGGTGCGTCGTTCTCTCAACCTACGGTCAATTTGAATGGACAGGTTGATTAGTTCTTCCAGGGTCTGAGGTACCCCTACCCGTGCTAACTCATCCTTGAGAGGATCTGACAACCCCATCCTAAACTGGTGGCGCAGAGCAGCGTCATTCCACGCCGTATCAGAGCTCCAGCGTCTGAACTCAACGGCGTAATCCTCTGCCGCTCGACGGCCTTGACGAAGGGAGTGTAAGGTGGCTTCAGCAGTGGCGGTTAGCTGGGGGTCTTCGTAAAGTTGAGACATAGCCTCGAAGAAAGCATCCAGGCTTTCCAAGACGACAGACTTTTGCTCCAAAAGTCGGTGGGCCCATGTTTGAGGTTCGCCAGATAACAAGGAGATCACGAAGCCCACTTTAGTAGCTTCTAAAGAGAATGTGCGTGGCTGAAGGGCAAAGTAGAGATTACATGCATTCCGGAAAGCACGATACCTACTTCGGTCTCCAAAAAATCTTTCTGGTACTGGTACCTTTGGCTCTGGAGGTAACATGACTACGGAGGGTGCTAAGGTTGCGGCTGCGGTCCCCTGAGGGCCGGGGGGTGCTGATAAGGCCTGTACACGCTCTTCCAGACTTGAATATCCCTCTTGTAGGCTTTTTACCGCTTGGGTAAGTCCTGCCAGATGTCTGCAGAGCTCATCCATGGGAGAAGCCCCCTGTCCGGACTCGGTCATGGCTGCCTGATACTGTCAGGCTACTACTTACCAGACCGGCGAGTCCGCTCGGGCAGAAGGTAGGCTCCCTTACGCGTCCGACTCGCGGCCCCTGGTAGAGCAAACAGGAGGCACGAGAGTACGGAGTGGTATGAGAGTCTGTATGCACAGTCCAGATACTGCAGGGTTAACAGGTGAGAAGGCTGAAGCTGGCTGGAACACAGGCAACAAGACTGAGCAGGTTTGTCAGGAAGCAGGCTGGGTAGACAACAGACAGGCAGCTAAAGTCCAATGGAACAGGCAAACGGATGGTCAGGAGGCAGGCCGGGTTCGGTAACAGACAGGCGGCAGAGGTACAGTGGAGCAGGCAAACGGATGGTCAAACAAGCAGAAGTCAGGTACAGGCAGAGTTCAAGGGGAGGTCCAGGAGACAAGGCCGGGTCGACAGATAATAAGGAACAGTTCAGATACAGGGTCAGGCACTAGGACGGCAAGCTGTTGATCAGGCAGCACTGATCACAGAGGGACGCCGGCTTAAATGCATCTTTTGGCGCCAAACGACGTGCACGCGCGCGCACCAGCACACACAGGCGCGCGCACCCGCCAACGCCCGCGCGCCCCCGCACGCCAGCGTGCGCAACAGGACGACCCCGGACACACACACCAGCACCGCGAGGAACGCGCACAGCGGGGTCCACAGGAACGCGCGCGCCAACACGCGCCGACGCGCCCCGCCGCACACCGCCACGAGCACCCTGCCCGCCGAGGTACGCTCTCTGACACAAAGACAGCTCGTAGACACGATGGGCCTCCTCTTCCCTCCTCTTCTAGCCGACAGGAATAATATCCTATGGGGCGTAGGCGGTTGCCGTGTGATTGGGTGCGTACACCTGCAGCATGTCCCAGACATTCGGATACAAGGAGCTTGAACGTTTTCTTGTAGTCTGGGAGCCCTAGCGCCGGTGCAGAGGAGATGGCGTGCTTGAGGGCCTCAAAGTTGGATATTGCTTCGGGAGACATCTGTAAGGGGTCTGATTTCAAAGCATCATACAAAGGTTGCACCAGAAGGGAGGCTTCTGGAATCCATGCTCTGCAGTAGAAAATTAGTCCAAGGAAGGCGTAAAGGAGATTCTGGCCTTGTGGCAGTGGGATGTCAGAGATTGCTTTCACCCTGTTTTCAGTGAGTGTCTTGTCCCATGGGACAAGCAATGGCCGAGAAAAATGACAGCTGTTAAGCACCATTGAAGTTTCGGCTTGGAGGCCTTGCACCCTTGATGTGCCAGGTAGCACAGTAGACTTTCTGAGGTGGTTTCAGCAGTAGGTAAATCATCTGCACAGAGTAGGAGGTCATCTACATACTGGAGGAGAACTACTTCCGGGTGCTCTTTCTGCCAGGTATCCAGTATGGTAGCCATGGCCTTTGCAAACTGGCTCAGGGAATTTTGCGCCCCTTGTGGCATAACTGTCCAGGTATATTGTTGTTTTTCGTGGGTCCACCACGGTGAAGTAATTTGCGGTCAGGGGTACTCCTGCCAGCAGGGTGTGAGGGTTTGGGACAATTGGTGTATCCAGAACTGTGGCCCCATTGACTGCTCGGAGGTCATGGACCATTCTGTACTTGTCTGGTTCTCCCTTAGGGGTTCTCTTCTTCACAGGGAACATAGGTGTGTTGCATGAAGATGTACAGGGTACCAGGGCCCCATTTGACAAGAGGGCCTTGACATGCTTTAAAATAGCTACAGATTGGAGGGTATTGTGGTTTCTGGGGCAGGGGAGCTCCAGGTTCCAACTGCACCATGACTGGTGGCACCTTTAAGTGTCCTACGCTCCTGTGATCCATAGACAATCTGGAATTCTGTCCATCACCTCTGGTGGAATTGCAGTAGTAGGTGATTCTTCTATATACATTAGCAGAGGGATGGAAAACAGTGCAGAAGTGTCTTCAAGTCCCAGTGGGGAAGAGACAGCAATAGACCCATCTTCAGAAAAGACAATGGAAGCCTGAAGCCTGGACAGTACATCTGCTCCCAAGAGATTGAGTAGACAGGTGGAAGAGACAACAAATCGAGCCAAAAGGTCTGGGTACTTCCCAATTTGTAGGGGGCGGGTCAACGGGTTGGTTCTGGGAGGTCCATCTATACCCACACAAGATATGTCGATATTGGAAAGGTAGGAATGGTCAGGCAGGTCTTCAGTTCTGAGTACACTTTTGGCAGCACCTGTGTCGATTAAAAATATAGTTAGGTGTCCTTCAATGGGCAGGGTCACCTTTGCTAGGGGGCCTTCTGGGTTCCTTGAAGAGACTGCCATGAAAGGGGATGGAGATGACACAGGCTTGCCCAATTCCTCGCGTAGGAGGTCCAGGTGCTCTTGGTCAGGTCCGGGGCGTTGGTACTGTGGTTGCTGTTGTTGTTGGAGGTATTGACCTTCTCCATTTCCGATCTGGGCCAGGGGGTATAAACTTTGGGTACTTGGGGTTGCACTCCATGGTGGGTGGAACCGTCTAGGACGTCTGGGTGCCCTGCACTCTCTTTTGAAATGTCCTGTTTTCCCACAGTTGAAGCAAGTGGGTGGAGGCCTTGGTGCTTGCAGGTTTGCCCCTGCCATCAAATGTGGTGTGGTTTTCTTGGTGGCTTGTGAGGAGGATTCCAAACCCTTTGCTACCAAGAGGAGGGTGTCTAGGGGCAACACACGATACTCCGGCCGGGCCATGATGAGGCCTTTTCGGATTGACTCCTTGAGGCCTGTCACAAAGGCTGAAGACAGCATCTGGCTGTGTACCTTGTTATGGGTGTTGAATCCCAAATATGAAAAAACTTGTATCAGCCGAGTATAAAACTTCTCAGCTGACTCCGTTTTGTCTTGGGTGACATCTTGGATACTAGTGGCTTGGTCGGCCAGCTTTACCCTTGCCCATTTGCGCAACTGTTCACAGAACTCCACACCTGAATTAAAAGTATTGTCATTGACAATCCTTGCATCCTGGAAACACTTCTCCATGATTGGCCAGTAAGCGTCTCCTGCCTTTTTTCACATAGGCTAACTAGATCTCTCCATGCTGCTGAATACGTTTTTTGCATCTGGGCTAACCTTCGTTAAAAGAGCATTGGCTGTTTTTCTGGGTCTGGCAGGGTGGTCACTAGGGTGGATGCCTGGGACGGGGTGAAAGTGACAAACATCACCGGTGCATCAGCTACCGGCCTAGAAACCACCGTTGATGTCCGTGGCATTGGGTGGGCTGATGAAACAGCTAGATATATACTCACAAACGAGCATTTGTACAAGGCTTTGACAATGGAGCAGGTACGCTGTTCTGAAGACCGACACACCAGGATCTGATGTTGAGAAGGTCAAACCGATATAGAATGGCAAATGGCTGACGTGTTTCAGGGGAGTACCCCTTTCTTCAGAGCCTAAGCAGGCAATGACTAATCTCTCGTAGTCACCTCTATATACAGTCTGGTCCATTAATATTGGGACATCGGCACAATTCTAATCTTTTTGGCTCTATACACCACCACAATGGATTTGAGATGAAAAAAAACAAGATGTGCTTTAACTGCAGACTTTCAGCTTTAATTTGAGGGTTGCAATACAAAAGTTATCCCCGCACTAGTTTAAGTCTCACCAGGTGTAAAGCTGATCTTGCTCTCCAGAGATGAGAGGTTCCAGGTGCTGGCTCATGCTAGTAGAGACTATGTGCAAACGAGAAGATCTGGACAGCCGCACTCCAGGAAGTAATAATCCAAGTTTCTTTATTTTAAAATCAGGAACACATCAGATACAGGACATCATAGACAGAGTGTACAGATCATAGGCTAACGCCTTTCACACTTGTCCAAGTGCTTACTCATATGAGAAACTTGGATTATTACTTCCTGGAGTGTGGCTGTCCAGATCTTCTCGTTTGCACATTTAATTTCAGAGTATTTACATCCAAATCAGGTCAACGGGGTAGGAATTACAACAGTTTGTATATGTGCCTCCCACTTTTTAAGGGATCAAAAGTAATGGGACAGATTAACAATCATCCATCAAATTTTCACTTTTTAATACTTGGTTGCAAATCCTTTGCAGTCAATTCCAGCCTGAAGTCTGGAACGCATAGACATCACCAGATGCTGGGTTTCATCCCTGGTGATGCTCTGCCAGGCAACTGTCTTCAGTTCCTGCTTGTCCTTGTTCTTTCCTTTATTAATACAAACATGATAATTCTATAAGATAAACATTATACTGTCATTTATCTATGTTTACCTTATAGAATAATTGTGCTATAGATGACACAAACATGTCAGGTGTCATTCTACACAGCCACTTGCACAGATTTTCCGCTGCTCTATTGTTAGCAGTTATCATGTTTGTGACTATTGCACTGTCATATATGTCATTGATTTTATACCTTATTGTATTATCATTTTTGTATTAATAAAGAAAACTTTTTATATATCTCTGGTCTGTCCTCAAAATCCTGAGGGGTATGCTGTGCCTTGAGCACTAGGCCTTTCTCTGTTCATTTTGCTGAATATGAGCAGATAATATTGCCCGAAACACTTCGGAATTCATCCTGCTGCTTTTGGTGTTGCTGAGCTCACCGTTGCGTTTCTTTCTTTTTAAGATTGTTCCAAACAGTTGATTTGGCCACACCTAATGTTTTTGCTATCTCTCTGATGGGTTTGTTTTGTTTTTTCAGCCTAATGATGGCTTGCTTCACTGATAGTGACAGCTCTTTGGATCTCATATTGAGAGTTGACAGCAACAGATTCCAAATGCAAATAGCACACTTGAAACGAACTCTGGACCTTTTATCTGCTCCTTGTAGATGGGATAATGAGGAATAACACACACCTGGCCATGGAACAGCTGAGCAGCCAATTGTCTCATTACTTTTGGTCCCTTAAAAAGTGGGAGGCACATATACAAACTGTTGTAATTCCTACACCGTTCACCTGATTTGGATGTAAATACCCTCAAATTAAAGCTGAAAGCCTGCAGTTAAAGCACATCTTGTTTGTTTCATTTCAAATCCATTGTGGTGGTGTATAGAGGCAAAAAGATTAGAATTGTGCTGATGTCCCAATATTTATGGACCTGACTGTATGTGTGTCTGCCCATGCCAATTGGTAGCAACACCCACCCTAGTGGGTCACGCCCACTCACATGGACCGGCCCTCCCTGGCTCCACCCCATCAGTTCTATACTTGACCGCTGACCCAACAGCTGGGAACCAATACTATTACATACTGAACCATGAGGTCCAGTCCATATCACACAGTGTGCACAGGTCCCAAATAATCGGAACATAGACCCGTCAAAAGGATGTGAACAAACGCATCTTACCTCCTGTATGTTGCCCCTATACTGATCTCATGCTGTGGGCAGGTACATTTCCTGTCTCTGGCGTTGGTCTATTTCTGTGTTTTGTACGGCTGCCAGCAGTCACCAAAAGACAGGTAATATCTTGCCGGTAGCCTAGTTTTTGAACCTGTCACATAGATGTAAAAAAAACTGTATCTTACCGTACTTCGGAGGTGATCAGTCTCCGCCTCGTCCACACTGGTATACCTCAGCATCCTCCCGGTGCCAGCTGTTTTAGAACAGACCAGTCGCCTGATGAAAATCTGCCCCCGTCCTGATTAACCCTTAGTGCATGCACGAGAAAGATCACACTGAAACTGTGCTCAGATTGATGATACTCTCTTTATTGGTTCTGGATACATGGGGGTTTTATAGGTGAGCTACTAAGTCGGTGAGCATATGTATCATTAGCACAATGTTATGTAGGTATTAGTAGTTTCTGGTTGTGTCCATGTAAGGTGAACTTCCTCTAGAGGAACAAAGAAAAGAGGCGCCTCTGGGTGCAGACTTAAAAACAATTTTAATAAAAAGAGCAGCAACAGAGATTGCACTCACATTTGTGTTGAGTTAAAAAGGCATATGAGAGTCCCAGATGTAACTGGAGGGGACCGTGAGGTTGATCATCCCTGCCATGGATGTGTAATCAGACTGGTCTTTCAGATGCACTGTGTCCACCGGCCGGCAAAGATGGAGGAATACCAGAATGAGGCTTGGAAGGCAAACAGCAATCCAGGCGAAGGGTGATGACATCACACACATGCGGCGCGTTTCCTGAGTCAGCAAGCCGTGAATGGCATGACGGCTGCACTCCTTTGTCAAGCTACTTACATCTGGGACTCTCATATGCCTTTTTAACTCAACACAAATGTGAGTGCAATCTCTGTTGCTGCTCTTTTTATTAAAATTGTTTTTAAGTCTGCACCCAGAGGCGCCTCCTTTCTTAGTTTCTTACAGTGCTTTTTGGGAATATGGTTTCCAATCCCATTGGAAGGCTGCCGTGAATGTGGGCTTTAACCCCTTCCCGCCGACCGTACGCACATATGCGTACTCGGCTTTCCGGGGTTATACCGGGATGATGCCCGCAGCTGCAGGCATCATCCCGGTACCGTTGTTTTCAGCGGGCGATCGGCTACCCGTATATAACAACCGATGCGGCTAAAAGCCGCTCGGTTGTTATACCGGAGGAGCGGGAGGGGACATCCCCCCCTCCCGCCGCCTCCCGCCGCTGTTACCGGGCCTCCCGTGCAATCGGTAGTCCCGGTGTCGGTTCGGCTGCCTTCGGCGGCTGGGGGCGGACTGGAACGAAGCTGCGAGCGGCTTCGTTCCAGCCTTCTTGTTGAAAACGCGGAAGCGACGTCATGACGTCACTTCCCGTTTACTCGGCTGCCAATGGCGCCGAATTTAAAAAAGTACACAGTATTCAGAATCGCCGTTTTCGGCGATCTGAATACTTTGAAGTGTAAAGGAGGGATGGGGGGTCTTTTAGACCCCCCATCCCTCCATAAAGAGTACCTGTCACCACCTATTACTGTCACAAGGGATGTTTACATTGCTTGTGACAGCAATAAAAGTAAAAAAAAAAAAAAAATTTTAAAACACAATTTATAAAAGTACAAAAATTAATAAAATAAATAAAAAAAAAAAAAAATTTTTTTAAAGTGCCCCTGTCCCCGCGAGCTCGCGCAGCGAAGGAAACGCATACGGAAGTCGCGCCCGCATATGTAAACGGTGTTCAAACCACACATGTGAGGTATCGCCGCGATCGTCAGAGCGAGAGCAATAATTCTAGCCCTAGACCTCCTTTGTAGCTCAAACCTGATAACCGTAAAAATTTTTTAAAGCGTCGCCTATGGAAATTCATAGGTACCGTAGTTCGTCGCCATTCCACGAGTGCGTGCAATTATAAAGGGTGACATGTTTGGTATCTATTTACTCGGCGTAACATCATCTTTCACATTATACAAAAAAATTGGGGTAACTTTACTGTTTGGATTTTTTAAAATTCATGAAAGTGTCACTTTTCCAAAAATGTGCGTTTAAAACACCGCTGCACTAATACCGTGTGCTAAAAAATATTGCAACAATTGCCATTTTATTCTCTAGATTCTCTTCTAAAAAAATATATATAATGTTTGGGGGTTCTAAGTAATTTTCTAGCAAAAAATACGGATTTTAACTTGTAAACACCAAATTTCAAAAATAGGCTTAGTCATGAAAGGGTTATACCTCATTATCGACTTTATGCACACCATCATGGACTACAATTATCCTTTCTTATCCCTTATTCCAGTTCATCATTTATATGCATAATATTGTCATTCATGTGGATTATTGCTTTTAACCTTTGCGCCAAACACTTGTTATAATGAACTTCCTCTAGAATCTAGGCGTCACCAAGTTGGGCGTATTCCTGGGTGGAGGCGCCATGTTTGTTTTCACATTCTTAATTCAATGGGAGGGGGTGCTACTAGCAGCCATTTTGAGTAAGAAATATAAAAGCAGTTTATATACAGGAAAAAATATAGACTTCATAGTATAAAAAAAAGATGCATAGAAAATGGGCATTTTACCTCATCCATCACACTTCCAGGGAGAATGTTCTGGAAGAGGAGGCTGGGCCTAGAGAGGGAGTGGCAGGCAGCACATGTGGAAGCTCTGACCAATCACTAACTGGCATTGGCAAGGGGCGGACCATTACTTTTACACGGTCAAAAGTAATGTTTCTTACCCCACACAGTGATGGATGGAGAACTCTTAGTAACAGCAGTCTGCATGGAGATGCAGGGAGCAATAGTCTGCATAGGAGATCCAGAGGGAGTAACGGTCTGTAGGGAGCTGCAGGAGAGATTTCGACTTAGTCAAGTGTGCACATTCTATCTTTAGGCTCTAAACAGATCAAAGTATACTGAAACAGTAAATATGATTGCAATTATTTATCCTATGGGGATCCCATATCCCAATCCCTATCCAAGTTGTACCCCCCAATAAAACAATAAAAACAAAGCTCGCAAATGACTGTTCATTGTCTCTGGAAAGGAAGCATTACACTGGCACTGGGATGATTTGGTGGATTGTTTGTTAGTGCTAACACCATGGCTACATGTCTATTTCCCAAAGACAACCAACCTCTGGATATGAAGCTGAGCATGTGCACTTAACTTCTTTGGTCGGCCATGGCAAGGCCTATTCTGAGTGGAACCTGTTAAACTGCTGTATGGTCTTGGCCACCATGCTGCAGCTCAGTTTCAGGGTCTTGGCAACCTTCTTATAGCCTAGGCCATCTTTATGTAGAGCAACAATTCTTTTTTTCAGATCCTCAGAGAGTTATTTGCCATGAGGTGCCATGTTGAACTTCCAGTGACCAGTATGAGAGAGTGAGAGCGATAACACCAAATTTAACACACCTGCTCCTTATTCACACCTGAGACCTTGTAACACTAACGAGTCACATAACACCGGGGAGGGAAAATGGCTAATTGGGCCCAATATATATATATATATATATATATATATATATATATATATATATATACTGTACACATGTAAAAGTGGCATTTTTTATGCCTGTGTGCATGAGACCTAAGATAATAACTAAAAACATTAAAGCCCATCGCCAGGATATTAGCATCCCCTTGCCATCCCTTCCTCCGATACCCCTCTAACCAACCGTTGATATAAAAATAAAACTATCCAAATGCCCATTTTACTTAACTAGAGCCATGGTCACTTGACAATCCTTCCATTCATTTCTGGGGTCTATCACCGGGTGTCCACATCACTGCCTGTAGGATGTGGACATCTCCTGTTGGTGGAGGCAACATCAGCCTCCACCAGCCATGTCCTCTCTCATAGGCTCTACAGGCAGGAGAACTCAGTGGCGGCAAAGGGACCAATGCCCAAGAAGATAAGGAACAGGGAAAAATGTCTGGTCCACAGGGCAGGATATTAGCTTTGCTTACACTACAGGATGGAAGCAAAGAGTGTAGCGCTAATATATGAAAAGTGAAATCGTAACAAATGTCAGGAAAAAGAGGGATGAAGCTCAATACCTGTTAATGAAAAAATATATAAATAAATTAAAAATATGTAAGAATAAAAATAGTAATGATAAGCATGTGTGAAAGTCTATAAATTCCAAATGCAATAAACCCAGAGACGGAGACGAAACGCGGAGACGAAACGCATCAGGAAGGAGTCCACTGCCGCCATTTTATATACCAAAAGCGCTGTTTTATCTACTCAAATGTGAGTTTTTTTCAACCTAATACATTTTATTGCATAATTTTACAGATTCACGCTATGTGGCCCTTTTTGTTCTCCCTATTTTAAACCCACCTGCTATATCCATGCACACCGGATCACTACCTCTATGTGACACACAATTCTGAGGACGGCTGTGAGTTCTTGTTGGAGTTTCCAGAGGATTCCATGTTTGTTTACATTGGTTGTTCATACAACACAAGCCTGTTTGACCCACTGAACGTATGTTCTTTTGGGTTCAAACGTTACGGTAAGCCTCCCTATTTTCGGTGGTGGTATCTCATCATTTCAAGTTTATATTTTGTTCACCTTCAGGATCTTCACATGAAGTTTTATATATATATGGGACTCATATCACATTTTGATATTCATATTTATTTTTCACTTGGATTCCATATTCATTTTTCACTTGCATTTATTTGGATTTTGTTTTTATGCCTATCACTAGTCACTGGGTTTATTGCATTTGGAATTTATAGACTTTCACACATGCTTATCATTACTATTTTTATTCTTACATATTTTTAATTTATATATATATATATATTTTCATTATCAGGTATTGAGCTTCATCCCTCTTTTTCCTGACATTTGTTACGATTTCACTTTTCATATATTAGCGCTACACTCTTTGTTTCCATTCTTAGTGCATTTATCTAAATTGCTGTGTTAGCTGCTTCTTCTTTAGGCAGCGCAGAATTATTTGTTACACCTTACACTGCAGGATGGCCTAGGAAGATGTGTTTGGAATCCAGACCAAGGCTTAAAGTGGTTGTGATCCTCAGTCATGAAATCTGAACAATGCACATATATCTGTAGTGTTTACTCGCCAAAGCACTAAAGGTTGTTTCTCTCTGGTGCTTCATTCCTCTGTTATCAGCATGAGTCACTTCTCTCTCACAGAAGTTTTCCTGACACATGAGATAAATTTGTGATGGCAGAGCAGAGCTCAGCACACAGCTTGTCTATTCAGAACACAGTTCTGCTGTGTGTGAAGGGGGGTGTGTTTCTTTCCTCCAAACAACTCTCACATAGTGTCTCAGACCTCTAACTGCAGTTCTCTGCCCCCTCCTCTGTGATATTGACAGATGCAGAAGGATTTAATCTAAAATCAATTTAAAGGGCTGTACAAAAGAGAAAACTTCAGATAAACGAGTAAAACGTACGTATGTAGGAGGATTTGTTTCATTTCTATGTATCATCTGAAGCTATTCACTTCACTGGGTACAGGAGAGGGTTTACAACCATTTTAAGGTAATTGATGCACAATGCAATATTTATTCTCATTCTTACCCGGAGTTGGATTTTAAAGCTGGATACACACTATACAATTGTCTTTACATTTTTTCCTACCCAATCCTAAACCCATAGTTGATCCAGAGGAAGGTGAAAAACCCCAGCAAAGCATAATCCAATTTGCTACAGCAGGGAAAAAAATCCTTCCTGATCACCCGAGAGGCAATTGGATTTTCCCTGGATGAACTTTACCTATAAATGTTAGTACCCAATTATATTATGTACATTTAGGAAAGAATCCAGGCCTTTCTTAAAGCAATCTACTGAGCTGGCCAGAACCACCTATGGAGGGAGCCTATTCAAAATTTTCACAGCTCTTACTGTGAAGAAACCTTTCCGTATTTGGAGATGAAATCTCTTTTCATCTAGGCATTCCTTATAGAATAACATACCGTCACAGAGTAAGTCAAGTCAAAAACTGTTTTCTAGTTATGGATAGAGTGGGAAAAGATTAGAACTCTTGTGACATTTTTACTGCTATCTGGGGAACTGTTCGAGAGAATTCCACACACTTCGTGTCCTACTGACAAGGGTTTCACCAGACAGGAAGTGAAGAATAATCCACAATATAGACACAGATAGGAATAAACATCTGACAGGGATTCTAGCCTTTGCTACTCTACTAAAGAAAATCATTGTCATTTTTGTATATGAAGCTGTTGGAAAGTTACCCTCACTTCCTGTATTTTAAAGCATTGTTGGCAGGACAGGAAGTGAGAGAAAATTGCTCTTTGGGGGGGCCTTACATAGCAGTAAAAACTTGACAGGGGTTCTAACCCTTCACCATTATATCCAAAACTAGAAAAATCTTTTTTGGCTTGACATATGCTTAATTTATGTATAGGCAAAACTATAACAAAAAATACATCTCCCCAATAAATGCACATTTCCTCATATTTTGTTTCCCTAAACTTGTTGATCCTGCCAGAGTTTCAGAAAGCAACTAACTTCATACTGTATGTCCCTGTGCTACAATGAAATCCTAGAGAATTTGAGTTGTGTGTGTGTGAATGAATGGGTTGTTTTACAAGGTATGGGTTCAAATATTCTTTTACTCTTTCACACTGTCTCCAAAACTAGAAAAGATTTAGCTAGAGTGTCCATTGTCCCATGGACAGAGTTAAGCCCATAACACCGGCGCCTCCCGTCACTTTAAGAAGGGGCGGGGTTTCTAAACATGTGATCGCCGTGATTGGTTGTTACATTATTGGAAAGCTCCCGATCTCTACTTCCTTAGCCACCGTTAACTCTGCTGGCACGCACTCTTGGCACAGCTGTGTTTATATTCTGGTACGCATATTTGCTTCCTCTCATCGATTAAGACCCACTCTTAGCAGTTAATCAACAGGTGAAAAATGACCCTGTTTTGCCTTGGAGAATACTGAATTTCATTATATTTTTAGCAATTCAATAAGGCCATGGTGCTATCACCTGGAATATGTAGTAATCTATCATTTGATAGTTTCACACTCATCAGTATACTCAAAATGTTGTACAGTCTACTATAAACTTACCTACATTAAATCTCCACTCATGTTGTGAGTTCTGCCTGTCTGCTGTCCATCTCTTTCCACAACCTCCTGGATTCTCTGCATGCTTTCCAGCTTCTCCTCTGCTGTTTACTTTCCATTTCTAAGGACTACATATCCTATGGTACCTTGCTACATGCAAGCAATGATTCCGGACTCCACCTCCTGAAACACCTTCTACCAGCACCTCTGTAGTTCAGAAGACAGGCTCTGTGAAATGTTTGACACAGCAGTGCCAACTCACAGAACATAGTGAATATGTGTCACAGAATTCAAGTAAACATGCGGGGATCTTCACAAAGTAAGTTTACAAACTTCATGATCATTCAAGTTAATAGGAGTATGAAATAAAACGTATACAGTGTCTTGAAAAAGTATTCATACCCCTTGACATTTCCAACATTTTGTCATGTTACAGCGAAAAACGTAAATGTATTTTATTGGGATTTTATTTGATAGACCAACAGAAAGTGGCACATAATTATGAAGTGGAAGGAAAATGATAAATGTTTTTCAAATTTTTTTACAAATAAATATGTGAAAAGTGTGGAGTGCATTTTATATTCAGCCCCCCTGAGTCAATACTTTGTAGAACCACTTTTCGCTGCAATTACAGCTGCAAGTCTTTTTGCGTATGGCTCTACCAGCTTTGCACATCTAGAAAGTAACATTTTTACCCATTCTTCTTTGCAAAATTCAGAAAGAGCCAGTCATAAGCATCTATTGAAATAAATCATGATTGTAATTTCATATTTAAACTATTGTTTATATTATTGGTACATATTTCAAAATAGAAAGATTATTTTCTTTAATATCATACAAAACTAATATGGATTCTGAGAAAAAGGTATATATGCTGTTGTAAATCCATGAAGAAATATATTTTATATTTACTGGCAGAAACATGAGAGATGCTTAGGCCTCACCAAGTAGATGAACTGTGATGTTAAATATTTGAACTGTTGCCCTCTTGGGGACTAGGATAAAATGGACATTCTCATGTTTGACCAAGCCTTTCTCTACTTCTTTAAATATTGAAGACTTTTACAAGCATGTATTGTAAAGGAAGCTGTTGGAACAAAGACTGCTCTTGTCACAAAACAAGGAGATATTTACTTGGTATTGTGAATAAACAAAAGCTGCCACAGGACACAAGGTTATATAGACTTTCTCGCATAGAGATAACCTAACTTATTGTGTTCGAGTGGAGAACTGTTTAAATAGCTAACACCTTGGCTAACAAAACTCATTGTATGAACTTTTAGGATGGTTTAGACGAACAAGTCATTTCTAAACACCCAGTGAGAATGTTCAAGGTCCCTCTCAACACGTTAGAGAAAGTTGAATATTGTGCCAGTCAAAAATAATTTAAGGTATCAATAAGGTTATTATAAGTCATTTTAAACTATCTCTGACATTGTAGGTCACCGAGACATTATAATGTTGGCGTCTGCGGACCCAACAACTTTGCTATGAAGAAAATGTATATGAAAGTGTGATTTTATAAGTAGAAGTGTTTTAAGTAACGAATTAGTATTAGGAAAAACATATAATCATGATTATAATCATATAAGATTGTAGCCTACACTTAAGATAAACAAATGTTCAGTGGAGATACCAGAAGTTATACAGGTATCCATATAGATAATCATTTTTATGTAGTATTGATGAAATATATAACAATGTGTGTATTTCCTAGATAGACCAGTTTTACAGATATACATTTATAGAGATACAGTTATATAACCAAGTTATGTAATGATGATTAATCAAACTTATACTGAGTGTATTTTACATGAGACCGAGTACCAGAATATTTAAAGGTATATACTTATCCTTACCATTATACACCTTATGAAAATAGAACGTATTAATTTAAAAGGATGGACTCAAAACACGTGTGAGACACCTGGTGGTTGAAGGGGGTATTATTTGAACTCACTAAATTTCCAGAGGAAGTTAATCATTACGTCTCCTAACCCAATGGGAAGTGAGCCACCTCCTTTTGGGCAGAGCCATTATAATTTTTATGGTCTTATTATCTGAAATGGTATTTAGAGGCAAGGAAAAAGAGAGCTCAGGGGGAGAGCTCAGGGATCCACCCTAAAGGGGGGACACTGGGAGACATACACTCCCAGACTGAGACTCATGCACCATGCATGAATACATATCTTTACATTCATGAAGATTCCTCAACACCTAATACTTAGAACTCGGAGGTCACAAGAAGTAAATCCTCTTTAGGAGTATCCATTTTGAAACTACGGCAGCCATTTTAACTCTGGTAACCAGCCCATAGGAACTGCAGCCATCCTGGAATGGGTAATTATGTCATGTTGATTTTATCTTGTATGTTCTCTCAAATATTGATATGTTCTCACAGATATTGATGTATTGAATATTATACAGTTGATAATCATTCTCCCGAATCAATAACCGCCTTGTAGATTTTTCTCTAAAGATTCAGATTTTTCATTATATTTTTCTTTTTGCATAGTTGCCACATTTATTGACAAAACAAACGTCTAATTTATTTCACAATTTTAACCACTTACTTACCTGCAGTATAGTAACGGTTGCACATGTGAAATACAGATGTTCTGTTTAAGTGTCAAGTTCACAAGGTTATTGATTCTACCGAGAAGTTATCATGGTGGTATTAGGTCAAAGGGACTGTACGCCCATTTTTGCAAGTGTTTTTATTGATTTTCAAGATGTTCATGTAATGCAATCGGTATCTTAATTTCATGTGATTATTTGTGTTTGTTTACCAATAAAATTTCTATTTTGTGTGACCACACGTCTCCGTGAATAAGTTTCACAAGTATAGACTGTGTCATATTGATTGATTTTGTATCTTAAAAATATCTTCGTAAAAAATTACTCAAGGATAATTATTGTGTGGGAAACCTGTCCTTAAAAAGGCACAACTTATTCTGACTGAATATTCACGACAATGCCCATTGCTTACCTAAGAAAAGGCAGTGGCAGTGTGGCAGCACCAATAGAGGCACCCAAAGGGGTTTTCCCCCCACGGCAGACACAGGAGGCACTGGGGAACGCTGGATTCTAGATTTATTGTTAATAATGCATCAGGTAGCATCAGGTGCTTGTCTACCCTTTATGAACCCATGTTGATCAGGATGTATTAAGGAAGAAAGGATGTAGCAGAGGCGTTGAGCGATTAGCTTAGCATAAATTTTGGCATTTGCATTTAATAGGTCGGAAGTTGGCTGGTGTGTCTGGGGTTTTGCCTGGTTTAGGCAAAGTAATGATATTGGCCGACAGCATCTCCTCTCGAAATGTCGTTCTGGATGCTGCTTCTGTAAATACCTCCACCAAATACAGAGAAAGTATATCAAGAAATATTTGAAATACTAAAAATAATTTCGTGATTGGCGAAGGGGACTTTCAACCTCCAGTTATGAAAGGGATAAAGAATTTCATCAAATTACAGTGGAAATAGTTACTAAGATCTGGGGTTGGTTGAGGAGTAGATATGTCCTCTTTTAAGTTGTAAAGAACATTGTAGTAATCAGAGAAGGCATTGGCAATGTCCTGCGGGTTAGTGAGCTTTTTCTTAGTGAAGGGGTTTTCTAATAAAAGGTATTCTGACTTTAGCACTGCGTGTTTTAGGTTTATGCCTGCTCTGTTATCATAGGCGTACTAATGAAGTTTAAGGCGTCTCAAATATTGGTCATGTTGGGTGCATAGTAAGGCATGTAGTCTAATGCCGTGTACACATGGGCGGACTTTTCGACCGGACTGGTCCAACAGGATGAATTTGTCGGACAATCCGACCGTGTGTGGGCTTCATCGGACCTGCAGCAGACTTTTTCAGGTGAAAATCAGACGGACTTTAGATTTGAAACATGTTTTAAATCTTTCCAACGGACTCGAGTCCAGTCAAAAAATCTGCTCGTCTGTATGCTAGTCCGACGGACGAAAACCGACGCTAGGGCAGCTATTGGCTACTGGCTATCAACTTCCTTATTTTAGTCCAGAAGTACGTCATCACGTACAAATCCATCGGACTTTGGTGTGATCGTGTGTAGGCAAGTCCATTCGTTCGAAAGTCCTTCAGAAGTTCGTTGAAAGTCCGTCGGAAAGACCGTCGGATCTTTGATGCCGAAAAGTCCACCCGTGTGTACACGGCATTAGTTTAGTCAGTTTAGTCAAGCTGGCCAAAATGGATTCCGTGGGGGTAAACTTGTTTTAAGATTTAAGGCTATGGATGGAGCCAAGTAATTCTGTAAGTTTACTATTAAAGTGTCGTTTGGCCTGAGCCAACATCTGTATAATAAGCCCTCGCATGTATGCCTTATGGGCATTCCATAGCGAGAATATGTTGGAGATAGTAGTGGCATTTATACGAAAGAGTTCTTCCAAGTGTTTGGAGAGTTTTTGCCGGTTGTCAAGATTTTGTATAATCGCATTGTTGCAACGTTAGACAAACACTTTGGGACCAGCGTCCTTCTGCTCAATGACAATAGATATAGAGGCGTGTTCTGACCACGTTATATCATGAATTGAGAAGGAGGAGGTCTAGTACCCATTCATCTACTAGGAAGAACTCTATTCGAGAGTAAGACATATGTCTAGGAGAAAAGAATGAATAGTCTCTTTCAGTGCTGTAGTGACATTTTCACACGTCATAGACATCTGACGCATGTAGAAGGTCACCAAGATCTGGGCACAGTCTTTTACATGTACCTGACGAGGAGGTGTCCTAGATGGCATCATTCACTGCATTGAAAACTCTGCCCATGATAAGGCTGCCATGCCGGACAGACTGCAGCTTCTTGAACAACCTCTTGAGGAACCTGATTTGATGGACATTGGGGACATACACATTCACAAGGGTATATGAATTCCAGGTAATATGGCATAGGAGGATAATGTAGCAACCTTTCCGGATCTAGGATGGTAAGGCCTTCTTCCATTGAGCTGATGGGAGGTCGATCCTTGGTTTGTGATTTCTAGTGTAGCAGGATATTTCCATTTGTAGGGCACATTATGGTTTCTAAGTCCCTTTGTGATGGTTAATACATTTTTGCGCTGTTGCAGGGTGTATTTAGAGAGAGGGAGCAAGCGAAGATGTTGCGCTTGTTCTGGAAGTTGCGATGGATAATGGAATGCTTCTAGTAACTGTTCTTTGACCTGGAAGTAATGGATCCGCAAGTTAACATCTCTAGGTATTTCTGCTGGTAGGAATGCTGGTTTAGGCAATCTATGGATCTGGTCAATTGTCAGACCTGCCAAGGAGAGAAAAAAGTCCAGAAATCCAAACGAAGCAATACAAAGTCCACCGCTCAGGTAAATCCAAGCCAAAACGCATGCGTCCTAAACCTCCAGGAAGAGGAGAGCCCCAGGTGCTGGCTAATGCTTGTATAGGTAGAAGTAAACTAAAAAGTGTGGACAGCCGCACACCGGAAGAAATTTCATATGCCTTTTATTCGTAGAACAGGATCATGAAGTACACAGGGCACCACGGCAAGGTGGTACAGAGTAACAGCTGACGCGTTTCACACTTAAACTAAGTGCTTACTCATAGCTGACAAACATGGGAATAAAACCACATTCATACTCAGAATTATAGAACATGTGACCATATAATGGTGCAGAGATTCAAAACAGCTGAGAACCAGCCGTGTGAGATCTCCGCACTTGTTTGCTAAGTAATGAGTTCTAAAATAGGAACACCCATGTTGGTTGGTGTATAAGCAACAGATAAAATAAAAAGAAATTAAATGAAATGAGTGGAAAACGAGAAAGAAAGGAGAAAATAATGAAGAAAAAATGAAAAGAAATGACCTGATCACCATGAAGTGTATCGTGTTCATGTGATAAAAGGTGCTGTGAAGCGAATGAGGTGACAGGACAAAAGGATGTGAAAAATAAATATGAAAAAGATAAAAATAAAAATGATAATGAAATTGAAATGAGATAAAATAAAATAAAATACATTCTGTTTATTTCTCCACTCAATCAGGTGTTCCTACTGGTCTTTCTGATCTGATGGGTTTAAATTCTTGTTAGTCACAGTAGTTTAGTTTTGGTGTTATCGGACCTACTGTTAAAATCGATGTAACTTCTTTCCGATCTAGTCATCGCTGTTTCTATGGACACAGCCAAACTCTTTTTCTACCTCTTTACGGTTTCTTTTTCTTTCCTTTGTTCCTCGTGTTGGTTCTATGTTAGGTGCTGTATTTTAGGTCGCTCTCTAGGTTGCCTCACAAATTCTGACAATTGATATTTTTACATATACACATACTTATGTGTTGATAACCGCATAGTTTATATCTATCACATATAACCTTGTTTTGGCTTCCTTTTTGTTTAATACATAGAGCTTATGCATGCTGGAACCTACAATTCACAACTGTCCTATAAGTATGGTATTGACCTTTGTAAATGATGTGTTATATGTTGATATGTTTTATCATATATTCTTTTGAATATTCGTCTGTGATATAATAATTTTTTTTTTCAGATCATGGGCCAGATTATTACGGATCATTTATGCAAATGATTGTGTGTTTCTCTTTCTTGGCTGTCAGATCACGGCACCTGTTGTTGCTGTTTATTGTATCTTTTTTAGAACACACGATACATATGTTTATTCACAACCAAGTTTTTTATATTTAATATTCCGGTAGTTTTATTTTCATATATTTATTACTACCTTGGGACTCTCTCTCTCTTCCTTCCTGTCCCTTTTTTGAATATTTCAAACACACCGACAGACGTATACTTGTCATCTCATAAACATAAATACTGTTGTGCCCATCTTCTATGTATAAATATTTATCCATATAGATTTAATTTATATCATCTATTTTCCTTAGGGCCCTTTCACACTGGAGCGGTTTGCAGGCGCTATTGTGCTAATAATAGCACCTGCAAACCGACCAGAAAGTGCCGCTGCTGTCTCTCCAGTGTGAAAGCCCTCGGGGCTTTCACACTGGAGCGGTGCGCTAGCAGGACGGGAAAAAAATTCCTGCTAGCAGCATCTTCGGAGCGGTGAAGGAGCGGAGTGTATACCGCTCCTTCACCGCTCCTGCCCATTAAAATCAATGGGACAGCGCAGCTATACCGACGGCAAAGCGCCTCTGCGGTGCTTTGCGGTGGTTTTTAACCCTTTCTCGGCCGCAAGCGGGGGGATAAAATAGCCCCGCTAGCGGCCGAATACCGACTGTAAAGCGCCGCTTACAATAGCGGTGCTTTACCGCCGACGCCGCCCCCGCCCCAGTGTGAAAGGGCCCTTGTGATGCACATCTTTTATTATCATTAATATTTTTACTTGTAGCATCAGCTATGTTATTTACTTTTCCCATTTCTCCTCCATCTCCCTTTTCCCAGGGGGTCTAGGTGATTTTTTTCACTGTACCTTACATTCATGCTTCATCACACACACTACATTTGGGGACAATACTCCCTCAGAATATCATCATTTTTTGCTTTTTTTGCACTGTTATACACAACCATTTCACATTTTTTGACTTTAATCTTCTTTTAGTTTACTTTTTCATACATGCATACTTTTGAATATTATCATCCATCATCTACTCATTTCATTTTTACTTTCATCACAAGATTCACATTTCACACACATTGTCATGTCTCTCTTTGTATTTCATTACAAACAAGGGTTCTTACTTCCTTTTTACTTTATTTTATTTTATTCCATTTCATTTTATTTTATTTTATTTTATCTCATTTCAATTTCATTATCATATTTATTTTTATCTTTTTCATATTTATTTTTCACATCCTTTTGTCCTGTCACCTCATTCGCTTCACAGCACCTTTTATCACATGAACACGATACACTTCATGGTGATCAGGTAATTTCTTTTAATTTTTTCTTCATTATTTTCTCCTTTCTTTATCGTTTTCCACTCATTTCATTTCTTTTTATTTTATCCATTGCTTATACACCAACCAACATGGGTGTTCCTATTTTAGAACTCATTACTTAGCAAACAGGTGCGGAGATCTCACACGACTGGTTCTCAGCTCTTTTGAATCCTTGCACCATTATGTGGTCACTAGGGTGACCACATTTCCAAACTGCCATTCAGGGACAATTTTGCCAAGGACCGGGGGGGGGCGCGGGGGCTTTGTGTTGAATGTAGTCTCCGGGTTGACGGGATTTCGTCGGCGAGTGATTTGTCGGGTGAATGCCTGCTTTTAGCACTTATATCATCCCAACACCATGCTTGAAATGTATTTTTATTAATACATTAAGTATAGACACCCCTCCCTCAGTACGGACCCCCCTCTCCACTAAGTACAGACCCCCCTCCTTCAGTACGTACCCCCCTCTCCATTAAGTACAGACCCCCCCCCCCCACAGTACTGACCCCCTCCCCTTCCACTTGTGCTATTAGAGAGGTGGAGGTGTCCCTGTCCCCCTCCTGAGTCCATCTATATACATATAATAATATAAGCTTAACAACAGAGCTCAGATCAGAGAACAGCACAGGTGGGACCAGAGGACAGCAGAGGGTTGGAGAAGGGTGGGGTGGGAGAGAGCAGAGAAGTTGCTGGGGAAGATAAGATCAGAGGGGCCAGGAGAGCGTTGAGGGACCTGTGGGCAGCAGAAGTAAACTGTATAGGAGGGGTGGCATATATAGGAACTGATGCCCTCCATGTTCTTCTTGCAGCCACTGAATGCCCGCTTTTCCTCCTTTACCACCTGCAGGCATTCAATGGCTGCAAGAAGAACATGGAGGGCATCAGTTCTTCTATATGCCGCCCCTCCTATCCAGGTTTAGAGGGAAGCTGCATGAGCCCCCTGGAGTATAAGGCTGGGTTGCAATGGCGACCCCTGCAGTTACACCGTTGCAGTGGAGAAAAAAAAATTCTGGCAGGTTGAAGGAGCAAAGAATGGAATGCTGGTAAGATTCTGAGGCTGTGATAGTTGCAGATGAGAGATGGGCCACTGCTGAGAGGATTGCTTAGCATACAGAGGACTAGTAGGTGAAAAAGTGGCAGAACATGAAAGGCTGAGAATAAAGCTGGCCATACACCATACAATTTTCTTATTCAATTTTCTTTAGATTTACCTTCAACTATGTAGTAGAAGGGCCTGCCTGATTGCATACAAATTGAAAGTGTTTAGGTTTGACCTCCTATTATATGGTTTTGGTAAATCTAAACCAAAGTTGCACAAGAAAATTGTATAATGTATGGCTAGCCTAAGACCCCTTTCACACTGCCGACGCCAAGGCGTCAGCGGTAAAGCAGTGCTATTTTTAGCACCGCTTTACCGTAGTTTTAGCGGCACTACTCGGCCAGTAGCGGGGCTGTTTTAACCCCCGCTAGTGGCCGAAAAGGGGTTAGATCCGCCTGCAAAACGCCGCTAGTGGAGCATTTTGCTGGCAGTATCGCAGCGCTGCCCCATTGATTTCAATGGGGAGGAGCGTTGGAGGAGCAGTGAGTTCACCTCTCCTTCACCGCTCCAAAGAAGCTGCTGGCAGGACTTTTTCTGACGCCCTGCCAGTGCAGCTATCACAGGGGAATGAATGTAGCAGCTGTTTTGGGGCATTTTGCAGGCGCTATTTTTAACGCTATAGCGCTTGCAAAAAGCTCCAGTGTGAAAGGGGTCTGAAGGAGGAGGGGGGGGGGAGGGGCTGCTGCAGGTGTAGTGAGAGCCACACAAGTAGTGGGAGTGCCGGTTCACACTGGTGCGATGCGAGAACACTGCGAATCCACTGCGTGTTCCCGCATCGCATGTCAGTTCACACTGCCATATGCGAATCGCTGGGGAGTGTCAATACATTGTTAACGACACCCCCAGTTCAGCTCGCATATCGCACTGCGAACTGACAGTTCGGACATGAATCAGATCGCATAGGTGTGAACACACATGCGATCCGATTCTGGTCCGAACAGAAAAAAGGGTCCTGTGCGTGTTTGCACCGAATGCGGTGCGATATCAGCCATACTATCAGACATCGCACGTAATGTAAACGGCAGTGCGCTGCGAATTACATGCGATGTCTGTGCGATGTTTGGCATCGCACCAGTGTGAACTGGCACGGAGAGAAGAGACAGTGAGCAGCTGGACAGAAGGGCCTGGTGTGAGGAGTTATCATGTGTGCAGTGATGAGGGAAACATCTTCAGCTCTGAGGGGTTCATGCTGGGACCTGTAGTTCTTCACTTTTGGGGGGGGGGGTCATTTCCCCCCAAAAGTGAAGGATTTCAAGTCCCAGCATGAACCCTGCCCTGATATCTAAGGATGTGTCCTCCTTCCATCCCTCCGAGGGTGTCATCTTATCTGTCAGTGTCCTCTCCTGCCGAGTGCCGACCCTTATCTGCCGACCCTTATCTGCCTGCCGTTCTCTCTGCACAGTGCACTGAGAGGCTCCAGGCTGACACACACTCCTTTCTGTGAAGTGCTGACAGTTCAGCACAGAACTCTGGCTGCTGGGGGAGAGCTGACAGGATTTTAACCCCGATGGATCTGTCATGTTGGTGAGTGTTTAGAAGTTTACTTGCCTTTCTATCATCTCTCCTTCGTTTGTGCCTTGCAGTCTGTCTTAGAAGTTTCTTCTGCATGCCGCTGCCTGGCTGGACTAGAACATGCAGGGAGGAGGTGGGTGGAGCTAAACAATAGGCGTAGAGGAGGAAGTTAAATCTCCTGCGCTGTAATTGGTCTCTGCCTCTCTCCTGCTCATGATGTCACTGGTTGCTACACGCCAAGCGGGCAGCAGGTAGCAACCAGTTTGGGCACTGAGCCAGCGGCGGTGATTAATTAAGTAAAAAGGGTCTCTGCCAGCTAGGGGTCCACTACAGACAGAGACAGTGAGGGACAGAGACAATTCAACCCAGGGCAATTCCGGGACACTGTATTGTCCCGGAATGAGGGTACCCGGGACCCGGGACACACCTGCTAATTGCGGGATTGTCCCAGGCAATCCGGGACATGTGGGCACCCTAACCATTGGTCACATGTTCTATAATTCTGAGTATATATGTGGTTTTATTCCCATGTTTGTCAGCCATGAGTAAGCACTTAATTTAAGTGTGAAACGCGTCAGATGTTACTCTGTACCACCTTGCCATGGTGCCCTGTGTACTTCATGATCCTGTTCTACAAATAAAAGGCATATGAAATTTATTCCAGTGTGCAGATCCAGACTTTTTCATTTACTTCTACCTGCCAAGGAGAGGTTAGGAATAACTGCCAAAAACAGATCTCTCACATAATGGGGGAGTTGGGAGGGTAGGATCGTTTCAAGTATGCCTCTAATTTTCAAGTTGTTTCTGCGGGACCTATCTTTAAGGTCTGCAAGTTTTGCTTTAATCCACACAATGTCTTCCCCTTCTGCGGAGTGGGCATCAACTAATGTGTTAACATTTTCAATTAAGTCAGAGAGAGTGGTCTCTACATGATCCAGCCGATCTTCTAATCCTTGTAATTCTGCTTTTTGTTGATTCAAACGTGTTAACAAATCAGATTGCAGAGAGGCCCTGAGAGACAATAGCATTTCCTTGAGCACTGTATCAGACACCGGTTGCCCAGTGGTTGGGAATGCTGCTATAGGGTGATCCTGTGGTGTATGGGCAGGTAATATTATTACTGTTGAGGCCTACCTCCTCAGGCATTTCCTCAGCACATGGTGGTGATGGGTCCCTGCGTGGCTTTGACTTTGCTGGGCTGGCAAATGTAGGTGTGGATGTGCCAGAGCCTGCTGCCGCTGTGGATGCAGTGTTGATCGTGGAGGCAGAGAGATTAAGCAGTGTGGCTGATGCTAGAGGTCTGGCCACGGGCCGCGGCTGCTGGGTTCCCCCGCCATTTTGCCGTTGTCCGTGGGCTACAGGTGGAAAGAAGCCCAAGAGTTTGTGGGGCTGCAGCGCTTCTCTCTTTGGCTGAGGCATGCTGCAGAGTATTGTAAACCAAGTGGTGGTGATAGTCAGAAAGCGCTGAGGGCTCACTTAGGACTGAAAACTCCTGGCGATCATGAGGAGCTCCCAGTTCACATCTTGCTGTGCAGTTGCCATGCCCCTCGGTAATTAAGATATTCATATTTAGGCAGATTATTGCAGGCATACAAAGCTTGAAATAAAAGTAATGATTCATTATTTGTTATATTCTGAAGACTATAAAGGGCCTGCTTTCTTTTAAAAAATGTGAAGGTTTATTTTAGGGCTTAAATAAAATTGTGAGAAAAATGCAAATAAAAAAAATTAATATAGCATATACCATTAGTCACAAGTCATATTGTAATTGAATGTTATTAAAAAAAATTACCTTTCCTTTTCAATCTGCAGCACTGTATTTTTCTGTAAAATGCAATGCACAATGGCTACCTAGAGCCCCTAATCTTCCTCCACTTCGTGTTCTGCCATCCTGTGCCTTGGCGTTTGCCCCCACTTGTTGGGCGGCGCTGCCCGGGTGGGACCTGTTGGCCCTGGGTGCTATGTGTGGCTGCATGGACGCCTAGGGCTTGGGTTCGTTTATGACCCCTCACCTATTTTTGGCCTTTGTCAACTGTGCTGGTGGCCCACCCTCCCCACCCTGTGGTGGCTTCTCTGGTCCACCCTCCATCACTGGGCTGCCCTATCCCGCTTGCTGGGTCGCCTGCAGAGGTTTACTCCTCCACACTGATTATCAGCACAGCCCCCTCAGATGTGCCACAACACCTTTTAAAATGTGCCCATAAGCTGTCAGTCAGTGCCCCATAAAAACACAGCTCACAGTGCCCATCAAAGTGCCAATCAGTGCCCATATCAGTGCTAATTAGTGCCCACCACAGTGCCAGTCAGTGCCCATCTCAGTTCACAGCAGTAAAACCTGTCAGTACCTCAACATCAGTGCTGCCCATCAGTGCCACCTGTTAGTGCCAATCAGTACCGCCTATCTGCCAATCAGTGCCGCCTGTCAGTGCCCATCACAGCCGTCTGTCAGTGCCCATCACAGCCGCCAGTCAGTGCCCATCACAGCCGCCAGTCAGTGCCCATCAGTGCCATCAGTCAGTTCCCATCAGTGCAGCCTATCAGTGCCCATCAGTGCCGCCTAGCAGAAACCATATAATATGAGGCCAAACCTTAATGCCCCATACACTCGGTGGGATTTTCCGATGGAATGGAGATAGCACATTCGTCACGCTGCAAATTTTGAAATCTTTTAATGCAGCGCATTCTCTTCTTCTAAAGAATGCTAGAATAATGAAGTTGTTTTGCTGCTGATATTCACACAGAGTTCTGACAACCTGATTTCTTTATCATTTCTCGTGATCTCATGAATAATTGTTTTTTTTTTTTTTTTTTCGTGAGATCTCCATAATAATGTTTAGAATCTTTGGTTATAGTGTTTTCTTGTTTTTTTTATAGTGATCTCCATAATTTTTTCTTTTGTTTTGTGTCAAGTTACCACAACACCATTATTATCTTTTTTTTTTTAGTTTAAAAGTAATTTTATTGAAGTATTACAACAATACATAAGAAAGATAATTGAACATTTTGCTCATCGGGTACATAGAAGATTTCGTATACAAAGAAGACGAGTAGTATTCATAACACTAGGCTTATATTCCTTTATATAGTTTTATGGTAATGCTCTAAGGTCCCTGCAACCCCCGCCACCAGCACCCCATCCGGGATCTTGCTGTACCGATGGTCGAGAGGTCCAGAAACGCAGAGCATAATTTGAGGAGAGAAAATACAGAGGAATAAAGTATACGGATCATTATGAACATTGAGTAACGCAATAATGACAAGAAGATCAAGAATGAAGTCATTACCAAAGAAGCAACAGTCTGGGTTGTACTCTCAGGGCGGGTCGAACAGAGGTCGGTCACAGGAACTACAATACCTTATACGAAAGGACCTGAGGGAACAATGAAGGGAAACCTTCCCTGAGATCAACCCATAGATTATTTAAAGGAGATCTTATTAATGCCGAGAGCCAGAGAAAAGAAGTATCAAGAAGTACAGTGAAGGGAAAGAAGAGAAGAAAAAGGGAGAAAAAAAAAAAAGAGAAAAGGTAAAGAGCGTATGACAGAGGTTTGGGGAGACGAGGTGAACAGAAGACTATCACAAGAGGGTATCCGAGGACCACCCTGGGAAGGAATCGAGCCTATGTTTTACGATTCAGAGTTATAGGGGGATCCCCACCTGGGTAGCCCAAGGTTCCCAAATGATTTTAAATTTGTCCAAAGTGTCCAGGATGGTATTGGAAATCTTTTCTTGCATCATTATCCAAGAAAATTTTTGTTTAGCTAAACGGAAGGATACTGTCGGAGATTTCCAAGACCGGGTAATAGTCATTTTGGCTCCAAGGAAGATAAACCGAATCAGCGTCTGGTTAGGTTTAGAAGTTTTGGGGATTGGACAATTAAGTAAGGCGATAGTTGGGTCTTGCTTAATCACAAAACCAAAGGTTCTGCGAATACCATTATTATCTTGTATTTTTTAACCTCAAGGAGGTTAGTGTTGGTGTCCCTTGTTAATTTCACATTGTATTTTTGAAATGTACCTGCCTTCTCACAAACAAACTGGCCTTTTTGAAGTTAAACACATAGCCAAGTATTTCTGAAAAATAAATAGCCATTTATTATGGGTCATAACAAAAAAAGAAGAGGAAGGCAACGCTGGAGAAACTGGTGAAATTGGCGAAGCCTTTGTATCCCAGGGCACACATCAATTATTTTACAGTCAAAATTGGCCTGAGGAGTCCTTATAATAGTGAGAACAATCCGGTACAGTACTACAAGAGATCAAGAACAGCAGCAGATTACATATATGTCCCCAGGCTGTGGTCTTACAACAGCCTGTGTCTTTTGTCAGACCACACCAAACCCAGGCCATCACTCTCTTGTCTTACTTACAAGCTTGCTTCCAGGATGTGGCTATGGTGTTGTAGTTGTGGCAGGAGATGGAGGAGGAGGACCATGGCTGAACTCACAAACGTGGCTTTGGCTTGTAAGTTCGCCCCTCCTCCCCTTATTTAGGGCTTGTACCATAACTTCCTCACATAAGAGGCGTTGGCCCTCCTCCCATTCCTGCATTTTGCAGGCTGCCATGTAGGCACAGTCCTCTTGATTATTGGGGGGGGGGTTCTGAGGGCCGCAGTAGCCTTCTGAAATAGGTCAAGGTGAAGACGGAGGGGAGGGACCTGGGATTCAGGCAGGCTATTGGGCCCAGCCACCTCCTGTCTGCCACTTACCCCCATCACCTGCTGGCTGCCACTTTCCATGGCCTCCTCCTGGCTCAGACTTTCCTGTTTATGAAAAAGAGACATAGTTTTAGTTTTTGGTTTATGAATCACACACAATTTTCAGCTCATGACTGTTGCAAATTGAATGTTAATAAATAGAAAAGACTATCATTCTGACCCCAGCATTTTTCCTTCTTGTCCCAATCATTTGTGGCTACTACTGTCTATTGGTATGTAAAACACTTTGTAAAATAAGAAATTACTGATCAATAATAACATCTAGTTAACATCATTAATTATTTGACTAGAAATATGATGAACAATGCTATACCTGGCTCAAGCTGGGCTCCTTCACTTCTTCCTGGCTGGAAGGCCCAGGTTGGACGTCGGAAGCCTCAGCTGAGGTGGAAGGAAGCCTTGAAAGAAGATTGGAGAGTGCTGGCCTGGGTTCAGTCTGGCCTGCCAGAAAATGCAGTCTGTCATAGTACCACAGTCTGGGTACATAAATGTCATCTGCTGCAGCTCCTGATCTCTGGGAATCCTGGACCTTCTTGCACTCCCTGTTATAAGTGCTCCTCATCCCACCAATTTGGGCCTTCAAATAGGGGATGGTTGCCGTGGGGATTACCGGCTTCACAAATTCCAGCAATTGATCCAGCACTGCCTTCCTGTTTGGTTTATTGTTATAAAAGGGGTGGTTTACCTCCCACAGACAGGGCAACTCCCTGTACATATCAATGAATATGGGGATAAAGTCCTCATCATTGAATAGATCCATTTTCTCTGCAAGACACAACACAAGACAATCCCCAATGTCAGGCTAAACTCTCCTAATCTTGTCCCAATATAGGCCTTAATCTAGAAGCAGTATAGGCCACTGATGCACCAAGTTAAAATTGTACCTTCGTTAGAACGATCTGCGCTTCCGCTACTCCTTCCTCTGCTCACAGACCGTACGTACGACACGCGTGTGTTACGCTTCATAAACACTGCGCATTCGTGAAACTCCCCACGCCCCAGATGTTCTTTTTAGCATATTCCCCGCCCCTTCTCTTTTTGTGCAGTAGGAGAGCACATGGTGGAGACAGAGCAGGTGCCTGAGAGTACCAGCAACAATGAGGAAAGCCCAGAGCCACAAACGTTCCAATCCCGGAGGATATTTAAGGCCTTAAATATGGCCTTTATAGAGATGGTGGAGACAGTGGACATCTTCAAGAGGGCTGACTATGACGGGAAGCATGGACCGTACCCAAACCCAAATGTGAGAAAGGCCAAGATCATGACTAAAGTTGTGAAAAGTCTGCCGAAGAATTTTGGGGTACGGCGATCCAAGGATCAACTGAGGAAACGATGGTCAGACCTGAAATTGAGGGAGCAGGATCAGTACAGAAGAATCAAGAGAGTGCTGCAAAAAAGTAAGTATTTTGTTGTGTGTTCCTATTCTTCTTCTTACGTTCGTGCTGCTCCATGTGCTTTTCTTTACTGTTGTACAGTTTAAAATGGCAAGTTTCAGGTTTGTGGGCACAGTAATCGTTCACAGTAAACATTGTTAGTTTGCCCACTAATACGATGTTTTTTGCAGATGCAGGTTAACTACATTTGTTCATGCCTATTTGTCTTAAAAGAAGTTTAGTACATTGCTGTCTAGATGCGTTTGTAACTAGAATGGAATGCAAACTTGTTTTAGTGTAAGGAGAGGACACTCAGCAGCTGTTTACACATCTGGATGCAGGAGCACTAGTGTGGGACACCAGAACAAACTTTTTAGGGTGTCCCACACAGGTGCTCCAGTGGATACTAGGGGTCTCTACATGTGTGATAATTTAACAAAAAAGGTAAGTATTCCAGCTTTGTAAAGGGAAAAAATCATGTCTTCAGCTTTGAACTCTGCCAAAATAGACAATTGTACGACACTTCCAAGCAATGTTTTTTATTTCTATTTCTTGCCTCAAATATCTGTGTGCTAAGTATACCTTTATTTTATTCACATAGGGGAGAAAAGACTCGGGATGTCGGAGGTCACCAGGGACCCCCAACCTCCTAAAGAAGGGGAAATCCAAAAACAACAACCAGAGGATGTGGGGGAAGGAGAGGTTTATGAAGTGGGCGAAATAGTGATCACAACAGGTGAGTGTCTGAGACCACAGCTTCAGGTAATAGATGGATGCCTGAATATTTATAATACGTGGTGTGTTTTTTTTTTTTTGGTGATGTGGATGTTGTGGAAAAAGAAACACATTTCACAAGTGCACAAGTCCTCATCGGGGAGATCATGGTGTACAATCGGGATTTACAGAAGATCAAGGAAGACATCAATGATGTTGAAAAAAGACTCAAAAACATCATTGATGTTTTAGGCAGAATCGAAAACACACCAGCATTTTTCTAATTCCTTCTATTTTTCTAACTTTTCTCAAAAATTTGGAAAGCCAAATTTTGAAGATGCACACAGTGTGTCAACATGTGCTATCTGCCATCACGGGATATCTTGGTATGCGTTTTCTGGGTGCAACCCCTTCCTCGAAACTAAAGTAGATGAGAGGAAGGGGTTTTACCCCCGAAATACGTCCAATGATGGGAGCTAGCACATGTTGACATTAGGCATGGGATCAGGAGGGAAATCCCCATTTTGACTCTCAATTTGTGTGCATCTTCAAAATTTGGCTTTCACAGGGGTAACATCACCCCATCTGATGAAGGCAAGATCAACACAGTTTGGACATACTAATGTCTGATATTGCCTTCACTTTGTCAAAGTTGAACTTTGTAAGTTCCTGAGTTGTGTATTGTTTTATGGTTTTAAACATGCCTGTTTTAACACAGAAAAGGCTATTTGTACTGTCAAAAACAAAAATGTTATTACTAGAATATGTTGGTTTGTTCAAAAAACATTTTCTAACGCACATGTGAATGTGCACAGAGTAAAAAGTTTTCTACTCAACAATGTGTGGCTTCTTCTTTCAATGCTCAATATTATTTTTTGGACTAAGTTGGTGTTTACACTGAAATGGGGGTTATTTACTAAAGGCAAATCCATTTTGCACTACAAGTACACTTTCAGTGCAGTTTCAAGTGCACTTTTGCAGTGCACTTGTAGTGCAAAGTGGATTTTCCTTTAGTAAATAACTTCCACAGTGCTTTATAATTTGCCACAATCATGCCATTTTCGTGACTCTGCAAAATTCATTCATGGTGCTGAAAATGATGTATATTTTTAACAGTAATGCATTACATACATTAACAATAGGGATGAGCTTCGTGTTCGAGTCGAACCCATGTTCGATGTGAACTTCATCTGTTCGACCGTTCGCTGAATTGCGAACGATATGGACCGTTCGAGCCAAATTTGAGTGGCGCATCACGGCCCATAATTCACTGCGGCATGGCAGTGCATTGCTGGCTGATGATTGGCCAAGCCAGGGTGTCTTTGGCCAATTATGGCTCAGGGGGTTAAGTATACGCCCCAGACTATATAAGGCCACCTGCACATCGGCCCTGTGTAGTGTGTTCCGGCGTTGAGAGACAGAGAGACAGTGTCATTTGATTTAAGTTAGATAGATTAGGCAGGACAGTCAGTCAGTTAGCTGCACCTACAGTGTATTGTGTATATATATGCATCCCAGGTGTTGTGTATATATATATATATATATATATATATATATATATATATATATATATATATATATATATATACACTGTATTCAGTTTAGCTAGATCCGTTCCTGTTATTATCTTCCTACTGACAGGCAGGCAGGTGTTGTTACAGTATTTGAAGAAAATTGCTGGTGTTCTTCTGATCCTATTAGTCCTATTAGCTACAGTATTTACAGTTAGTGTAGTGCGACCTCTGCACAGTGTTCAGCTAAAGCTACAAGTTAATGTAGTGCGACTTCTGCATAGTGTTCAGCTAAAGCTACAAGTTAGTGTAGTGCGACCTCTGCACAGTGTTCAGCTAAAGCTACAAGTTAGTGTAGTGCGACCTCTGCACGGTGTTCAGCTAAAGCTACAAGTTAGTGTAGTGCGATCTCTGCACAGTGTTCAGCTAAAGCTAAAAGTTAGTGTAGTACGACCTCTGCACAGTGTTCAGCCAAAGCTACAAGTTAGTGTAGTGCGATCTCTACACAGTGTTCAGCTAAAGCTACAAGTTAGTGTAGTGCGACCTCTGCATAGTGTTCAGGAAAGCTACCTGTAGAAGGTTGGTGTTGTTTTCCTGATCCTATCACTATTGCAGGCAGCTACATTATTTACACGTTAGTGTAGTGTGACCTCTGCACAGTGTTCAGCTAAAGCTACAAGTTAGCGTAGTGCAACCTCTGCACAGTGTTCAGGAAAGCTACCTGTAGAAGGTTGGTGTTGTTTTCCTGATCCTATCACTATCGCAGGCAGCTACATTATTTACACGTTAGTGTAGTGCGACCTCTGCACAGTGTTCATCTAAAGCTACAAGTTAGTGTAGTACGACCTCTGCACAGTGTTCAGCTAAAGCTACTTGTAGAAGATTGGTGGTGTTTTTCTGATCCTATCACTACCGCAGGCAGCTACATTATTTTTTAGTGTAGTGCGACCTCTGCACAGTGTTCAGCTAAAGCTACAAGTTAGTGTAGTGAGACCTTTGCACAGTGTTCAGCTAAAGCTACAAGTTAGTGTAGTGCAACCTCTGCACAGTGTTCAGCTAAAGCTACAAGTTAGTATAGTGCGACTTCTGCATAGTGTTCAGCTAAAGCTACAAGTTAGTGTAGTGCGACCTCTGCACAGTGTTCAGCTAAAGCTACAAGTTAGTGTAGTGCGACCTCTACACAGTGTTCAGCTAAAGCTACAAGTTAGTGTAGTGTGACCTCTGCACAGTGTTCAGCTAAAGCTACAAGTTAGTGTAGTGCGACCTCTGCACAGTGTTCAGCCAAAGCTACAAGTTAGTGTAGTGCGATCTCTACACAGTGTTCAGCTAAAGCTACAAGTTAGTGTAGTGCGACCTCTGCATAGTGTTCAGGAAAGCTACCTGTAGAAGGTTGGTGTTGTTTTCCTGATCCTATCACTATTGCAGGCAGCTACATTATTTACACGTTAGTGTAGTGTGACCTCTGCACAGTGTTCAGCTAAAGCTACAAGTTAGCGTAGTGCAACCTCTGCACAGTGTTCAGGAAAGCTACCTGTAGAAGGTTGGTGTTGTTTTCCTGATCCTATCACTATCGCAGGCAGCTACATTATTTACACGTTAGTGTAGTGCGACCTCTGCACAGTGTTCATCTAAAGCTACAAGTTAGTGTAGTGCGACCTCTGCACAGTGTTCAGCTAAAGCTACTTGTAGAAGATTGGTGGTGTTTTTCTGATCCTATCACTACCGCAGGCAGCTACATTATTTTTTAGTGTAGTGCGACCTCTGCACAGTGTTCAGCTAAAGCTACAAGTTAGTGTAGTGAGACCTTTGCACAGTGTTCAGCTAAAGCTACAAGTTAGTGTAGTGCAACCTCTGCACAGTGTTCAGCTAAAGCTACAAGTTAGTATAGTGCGACTTCTGCATAGTGTTCAGCTAAAGCTACAAGTTAGTGTAGTGCGACCTCTGCACAGTGTTCAGCTAAAGCTACAAGTTAGTGTAGTGCGACCTCTACACAGTGTTCAGCTAAAGCTACAAGTTAGTGTAGTGTGACCTCTGCACAGTGTTCAGCTAAAGCTACAAGTTAGCGTAGTGCAACCTCTGCACAGTGTTCAGGAAAGCTACCTGTAGAAGGTTGGTGTTGTTTTCCTGATCCTATCACTATCGCAGGCAGCTACATTATTTACACGTTAGTGTAGTGCGACCTCTGCACAGTGTTCATCTAAAGCTACAAGTTAGTGTAGTGCGACCTCTGCACAGTGTTCAGCTAAAGCTACTTGTAGAAGATTGGTGGTGTTTTTCTGATCCTATCACTACCGCAGGCAGCTACATTATTTTTTAGTGTAGTGCGACCTCTGCACAGTGTTCAGCTAAAGCTACAAGTTAGTGTAGTGAGACCTTTGCACAGTGTTCAGCTAAAGCTACAAGTTAGTGTAGTGCAACCTCTGCACAGTGTTCAGCTAAAGCTACAAGTTAGTATAGTGCGACTTCTGCATAGTGTTCAGCTAAAGCTACAAGTTAGTGTAGTGCGACCTCTGCACAGTGTTCAGCTAAAGCTACAAGTTAGTGTAGTGCGACCTCTACACAGTGTTCAGCTAAAGCTACAAGTTAGTGTAGTGCGACCTCTGCACAGTGTTCAGCTAAAGCTACAAGTTAGTGTAGTGCAACCTCTGCACAGTGTTCAGCTAAAGCTACAAGTTAGTGTAGTGCGACTTCTGCATAGTGTTCAGCTAAAGCTACAAGTTAGTGTAGTGCAACCTCTGCACAGTGTTCAGCTAAAGCTACAAGTTAGTGTAGTGCGACCTCTGCACAGTGTTCAGCTAAAGCTACAAGTTAGTGTAGTGCGACCTCTGCACAGTGTTCAGCTAAAGCTACAAGTTAGTGTAGTGCGACCTCTGCACAATGTTCAGCTAAAGCTAAAAGTTAGTGTAGTGCGACCTCTGCACAGTGTTCAGCTAAAGCTACAAGTTAGTGTAGTGCGACCTCTGCACAGTGTTCAGCTAAAGCTACAAGTTAGTGTAGTGCGATCTCTGCACAGTGTTCAGCTAAAGCTACAAGTTAGTGTAGTGCGACCTCTGCACAGTGTTCAGCTAAAGCTACTTGTAGAAGATTGGTGGTGTTTTTCTGATCCTATCACTACCGCAGGCAGCTACATTATTTTTTAGTGTAGTGCGACCTCTGCACAGTGTTCAGCTAAAGCTACAAGTTAGTGTAGTGAGACCTTTGCACAGTGTTCAGCTAAAGCTACAAGTTAGTGTAGTGCAACCTCTGCACAGTGTTCAGCTAAAGCTACAAGTTAGTATAGTGCGACTTCTGCATAGTGTTCAGCTAAAGCTACAAGTTAGTGTAGTGCGACCTCTGCACAGTGTTCAGCTAAAGCTACAAGTTAGTGTAGTGCGACCTCTACACAGTGTTCAGCTAAAGCTACAAGTTAGTGTAGTGCGACCTCTGCACAGTGTTCAGCTAAAGCTACAAGTTAGTGTAGTGCGACCTCTGCACAGTGTTCAGCTAAAGCTACAAGTTAGTGTAGTGCAACCTCTGCACAGTGTTCAGCTAAAGCTACAAGTTAGTGCAGTGCGACCTCTGCACAGTGTTCAGCTATAGCTACAAGTTAGTGTAGTGCGACTTCTGTATAGTGTTCAGCTAAAGCTACAAGTTAGTGTAGTGCGACCTCTGCACAGTGTTCAGCTAAAGCTACAAGTTAGTGTAGTGCGACCTCTGCACAATGTTCAGCTAAAGCTAAAAGTTAGTGTAGTGCGACCTCTGCACAGTGTTCAGCTAAAGCTACAAGTTAGTGTAGTGCGACCTCTGCACAGTGTTCAGCTAAAGCTACAAGTTAGTGTAGTGCGATCTCTGCACAGTGTTCAGCTAAAGCTACAAGTTAGTGTAGTGCGACCTCTGCACAGTGTTCAGGAAAGCTACCTGTAGAAGGTTGGTGTTGTTTTCCTGATCCTATCACTATCGCAGGCAGCTACATTATTTACACGTTAGTGTAGTGCGACCTCTGAACAGTGTTCATCTAAAGCTACAAGTTAGTGTAGTGCGACCTCTGCACAGTGTTCAGCTAAAGCTACCTGTAGAAGATTGGTGGTGTTTTTCTGATCCTATCACTACCGCAGGCAGCTACATTATTTTTTAGTGTAGTGCGACCTCTGCACAGTGTTCAGCTAAAGCTATAAGTTAGTGTAGTGAGACCTTTGCACAGTGTTCAGCTAAAGCTACAAGTTAGTGTAGTGTGACCTCTGCACAGTGTTCAGCTAAAGCTACAAGTTAGTATAGTGCGACTTCTGCATAGTGTTCAGCTAAAGCTACAAGTTAGTGTAGTGCGACCTCTGCACAGTGTTCAGCTAAAGCTACAAGTTAGTGTAGTGCGACCTCTGCAAAGTGTTCAGCTAAAGCTACAAGTTAGTGTAGTGCGACCTTTGCACAGTGTTCAGCTAAAGCTACAAGTTAGTGTAGTGCAACCTCTGCACAGTGTTCAGCTAAAGCTACAAGTTAGTGCAGTGCGACCTCTGCACAGTGTTCAGCTAAAGCTACAAGTTAGTGTAGTGCGACTTCTGCATAGTGTTCAGCTAAAGCTACAAGTTAGTGTAGTGCAACCTCTGCACAGTGTTCAGCTAAAGCTACAAGTTAGTGTAGTGCGACCTCTGCACAGTGTTCAGCTAAAGCTAAAAGTTAGTGTAGTGCGACCTCTGCACAGTGTTCAGCTAAAGCTACAAGTTAGTGTAGTGCGACCTCTGCACAGTGTTCAGCTAAAGCTACAAGTTAGTGTAGTGCGGTCTCTGCACAGTGTTCAGCTAAAGCTACAAGTTAGTGTAGTGCGACCTCTGCGCAGTATTCAGGAAAGCTACCTGTAGAAGGTTGGTGTTGTTTTCCTGATCCTATCACTATCGCAGGCAGCTACATTATTTACACGTTAGTGTAGTGCGACCTCTGCACAGTGTTCATCTAAAGCTACAAGTTAGTGTAGTGCGACCTCTGCACAGTGTTCAGCTAAAGCTACTTGTAGAAGATTGGTGGTGTTTTTCTGATCCTATCACTACCGCAGGCAGCTACATTATTTTTTAGTGTAGTGCGACCTCTGCACAGTGTTCAGCTAAAGCTACAAGTTAGTGTAGTGAGACCTTTGCACAGTGTTCAGCTAAAGCTACAAGTTAGTGTAGTGCAACCTCTGCACAGTGTTCAGCTAAAGCTACAAGTTAGTATAGTGCGACTTCTGCATAGTGTTCAGCTAAAGCTACAAGTTAGTGTAGTGCGACCTCTGCACAGTGTTCAGCTAAAGCTACAAGTTAGTGTAGTGCGACCTCTACACAGTGTTCAGCTAAAGCTACAAGTTAGTGTAGTGCGACCTCTGCACAGTGTTCAGCTAAAGCTACAAGTTAGTGTAGTGCAACCTCTGCACAGTGTTCAGCTAAAGCTACAAGTTAGTGTAGTGCAACCTCTGCACAGTGTTCAGCTAAAGCTACAAGTTAGTGCAGTGCGACCTCTGCACAGTGTTCAGCTATAGCTACAAGTTAGTGTAGTGCGACTTCTGCATAGTGTTCAGCTAAAGCTACAAGTTAGTGTAGTGCGACCTCTGCACAGTGTTCAGCTAAAGCTACAAGTTAGTGTAGTGCGACCTCTGCACAATGTTCAGCTAAAGCTAAAAGTTAGTGTAGTGCGACCTCTGCACAGTGTTCAGCTAAAGCTACAAGTTAGTGTAGTGCGACCTCTGCACAGTGTTCAGCTAAAGCTACAAGTTAGTGTAGTGCGATCTCTGCACAGTGTTCAGCTAAAGCTACAAGTTAGTGTAGTGCGACCTCTGCACAGTGTTCAGCTAAAGCTACTTGTAGAAGATTGGTGGTGTTTTTCTGATCCTATCACTACCGCAGGCAGCTACATTATTTTTTAGTGTAGTGCGACCTCTGCACAGTGTTCAGCTAAAGCTACAAGTTAGTGTAGTGAGACCTTTGCACAGTGTTCAGCTAAAGCTACAAGTTAGTGTAGTGCAACCTCTGCACAGTGTTCAGCTAAAGCTACAAGTTAGTATAGTGCGACTTCTGCATAGTGTTCAGCTAAAGCTACAAGTTAGTGTAGTGCGACCTCTGCACAGTGTTCAGCTAAAGCTACAAGTTAGTGTAGTGCGACCTCTACACAGTGTTCAGCTAAAGCTACAAGTTAGTGTAGTGCGACCTCTGCACAGTGTTCAGCTAAAGCTACAAGTTAGTGTAGTGCGACCTCTGCACAGTGTTCAGCTAAAGCTACAAGTTAGTGTAGTGCAACCTCTGCACAGTGTTCAGCTAAAGCTACAAGTTAGTGCAGTGCGACCTCTGCACAGTGTTCAGCTATAGCTACAAGTTAGTGTAGTGCGACTTCTGCATAGTGTTCAGCTAAAGCTACAAGTTAGTGTAGTGCGACCTCTGCACAGTGTTCAGCTAAAGCTACAAGTTAGTGTAGTGCGACCTCTGCACAATGTTCAGCTAAAGCTAAAAGTTAGTGTAGTGCGACCTCTGCACAGTGTTCAGCTAAAGCTACAAGTTAGTGTAGTGCGACCTCTGCACAGTGTTCAGCTAAAGCTACAAGTTAGTGTAGTGCGATCTCTGCACAGTGTTCAGCTAAAGCTACAAGTTAGTGTAGTGCGACCTCTGCACAGTGTTCAGGAAAGCTACCTGTAGAAGGTTGGTGTTGTTTTCCTGATCCTATCACTATCGCAGGCAGCTACATTATTTACACGTTAGTGTAGTGCGACCTCTGAACAGTGTTCATCTAAAGCTACAAGTTAGTGTAGTGCGACCTCTGCACAGTGTTCAGCTAAAGCTACCTGTAGAAGATTGGTGGTGTTTTTCTGATCCTATCACTACCGCAGGCAGCTACATTATTTTTTAGTGTAGTGCGACCTCTGCACAGTGTTCAGCTAAAGCTATAAGTTAGTGTAGTGAGACCTTTGCACAGTGTTCAGCTAAAGCTACAAGTTAGTGTAGTGTGACCTCTGCACAGTGTTCAGCTAAAGCTACAAGTTAGTATAGTGCGACTTCTGCATAGTGTTCAGCTAAAGCTACAAGTTAGTGTAGTGCGACCTCTGCACAGTGTTCAGCTAAAGCTACAAGTTAGTGTAGTGCGACCTCTGCAAAGTGTTCAGCTAAAGCTACAAGTTAGTGTAGTGCGACCTCTGCACAGTGTTCAGCTAAAGCTACAAGTTAGTGTAGTGCAACCTCTGCACAGTGTTCAGCTAAAGCTACAAGTTAGTGCAGTGCGACCTCTGCACAGTGTTCAGCTAAAGCTACAAGTTAGTGTAGTGCGACTTCTGCATAGTGTTCAGCTAAAGCTACAAGTTAGTGTAGTGCAACCTCTGCACAGTGTTCAGCTAAAGCTACAAGTTAGTGTAGTGCGACCTCTGCACAGTGTTCAGCTAAAGCTAAAAGTTAGTGTAGTGCGACCTCTGCACAGTGTTCAGCTAAAGCTACAAGTTAGTGTAGTGCGACCTCTGCACAGTGTTCAGCTAAAGCTACAAGTTAGTGTAGTGCGGTCTCTGCACAGTGTTCAGCTAAAGCTACAAGTTAGTGTAGTGCGACCTCTGCGCAGTGTTCAGGAAAGCTACCTGTAGAAGGTTGGTGTTGTTTTCCTGATCCTATCACTATCGCAGGCAGCTACATTATTTACACGTTAGTGTAGTGCGACCTCTGCACAGTGTTCATCTAAAGCTACAAGTTAGTGTAGTGCGACCTCTGCACAGTGTTCAGCTAAAGCTACAAGTTAGTACACAGATAAAAAGAAAGAAGGTACTCTTTCAAAAGGGATGGGATTTTTGGAGGGAGATAGTACGTCTATTGGTAGTAGGTAGAGATCAATCAGATTAATAAAATATATAAATTTTTATTGAACTAAAACATTTTTTTTGTACTATGTTTTGATATAGAATCATGCATGGCCACTATGCAATTACAGTTTATCTGTTGTCCATACAGTTAAAATGAATTAGTGATGTCGTTTTATGCTCTGATGAAGCGAAAAATTCTTTGCGAAACATGTGGGCTGACAGTCACAAATGAATTCTGAATTTACTACTGGATGGTCATGCTTTCTTACATATTATGTCTGCTACGCATATTTTAACTATGTTTCAATAAAAATGTATATATTTTATTAATCTGATTGATCCCTACCTACTACCAATAGACGTACTATCTCCCTCCAAAAATCTTATTCCCTTTTGAAACCTTCTTTCTTTTAATCTGTGTATTATATATTCAGGGATTGGGAGATCCGTCTTAGTTATCCCCTGTCCACAGCCCAACCACCTATCATTGTTAACATTATAAAGCTACAAGTTAGTGTAGTGCGACCTCTGCACAGTCTTCAGCTAAAGCTACAAGTTAGCGTAGTGCGACCTCTGCATAGTGTTCAGCTAAAGCTACCTGTAGAAGGTTGGTGTTGTTTTCCTGATTCTATCACAACCGCAGGCAGCTACATTATTTACAAGTTAGTGTAGTGCGACCTCTGCACAGTGTTCAGCTAAAGCTACAAGTTAGTGTAGTGCGACCTCTGCACAGTGTTCAGCTAAAGCTACAAGTTTGTGTAGTGAGACCTCTGCACAGTGTTCAGCTAAAGCTACAAGTTAGTGTAGTGCAACCTCTGCACAGTGTTCAGCTAAAGCTACAAGTTAGTGTAGTGCGACCTCTGCACAGTGTTCAGCTAAAGCTACCTGTAGAAGGTTGGTGTTGTTTTCCTGATCCTATCACTACAGCAGGCAGCTACATTATTTACACGTTAGTGTAGTGCGACCTCTGCACAGTGTTCAGCTAAAGCTACAAGTTAGTGTAGTGCGACCTCTGCAAAGTGTTCAGCTAAAGCTACAAGTTAGTGCAGTGCGACATCTGCACAGTGTTCAGCTAAAGCTACAAGTTAGTGTAGTGTGACCTCTGCACAGTGTTTAGCTAAAGTTACCTGTAGAAGGTTGGTGTTGTTTTCCTTATCCTATCACTACCGCAGGCAGCTACATTATTTACACGTTAGTGTAGTGCAACCTCTGCACAGTGTTCAGCTAAAGCTACCTGTAGAAGGTTGGTGGTGTTTTCCTGATCCTATCACTACCGCAGGCAGCTACATTATTTACAAGTTAGTGTAGTGCGACCTCTGCACAGTGTTCAGCTAAAGCTACAAGTTAGCGTAGTGCGACCTCTGCACAGTGTTCAGCTAAAGCTACAAGTTTGTGTAGTGAGACCTCTGCACAGTGTTCAGCTAAAGCTACAAGTTAGTGTAGTGCGACCTCTGCACAGTGTTCAGCTAAAGCTACAAGTTAGTGTAGTGCGACCTCTGCACAGTGTTCAGCTAAAGCTACCTGTAGAAGGTTGGTGTTGTTTTCCTGATCCTATCACTACAGCAGGCAGCTACATTATTTACACGTTAGTGTAGTGCGACCTCTGCACAGTGTTCAGCTAAAGCTACAAGTTAGTGTAGTGCGACCTCTGCACAGTGTTCAGCTAAAGCTACAAGTTAGTGTAGTGCGACCTCTGCACAGTGTTCAGCTAAAGCTACAAGTTACTGTAGTGCGACCTCTGCATAGTGTTCAGCTAAAGCTACCTGTAGAAGGTTGGTGTTGTTTTCCTGATCCTATCACTACCGCAGGCAGCTACATTATTTACACGTTAGTGTAGTGCGACCTCTGCACAGTGTTCAGCTAAAGCAACCTGTAGAAGGTTGGTGGTGTTTTCCTGATCCTATCAGTATCGCAGGCAGCTACATTATTTACACGTTAGTGTAGTGCGACCTCTGCACAGTGTTCAGCTAAAGCTACCTGTAGAAGGTTGGTGGTGTTTTCCTGATCCTATCACTACCGCAGGCAGCTACATTATTTACACGTTAGTGTAGTGCGACTCTGCACAGTGTTCAGCTAAAGCTACAAGTTCGTGTAGTGCAACCTCTGCACAGTGTTTAGCTAAAGCTACAAGTTACTACAGTGAGACTTCTGCACAGTGTTCAGCTAAAGCTACCTGTAGAAGGTTGGTGTTGTTTTCCTGATCCTATCACTACCGCAGGCAGTTACATTATTTACACGTTAGTGTAGTGCGACCTTTGCACAGTGTTCAGCTAAAGCTACAAGTTAGTGTAGTGCGACCTCTGCACAGTGTTCAGCTAAAGCTACCTGTAGAAGATTTGTGGTGTTCTCATACTATATATATATATATATATATATATATATATATATATATATATATATATATATCCCAGCTTAGTGCAGCTACATCTCACTGCAGGCCATTCGTATGTCTGGAAGGCCAACAAGGAGAGGCAGACAGTCACAAGCCAATAAAAGAGGGCAAGCAGGCTCTGTGTCTAGAGGCAACAGTGCTGGTCGTGGAAACGGTGCATCCTCATTAGCACGTGGCCGTGGGACACGCTTGGCCTTTTTTCAGCAGCTGGTCGTGTTGAGCCGCAAGACTTGGAAGACTTGGTCGAGTGGATGACCAAGCCGTCCTCATCCTCCTCATCCTCTCTCACCCATGCTCAGGGTACTTTGTCTGGCAAAGCAGCTGCCAACGTGGCCTCTTCCCTCAGCTCAATGGCATCAGTGACTCCTTCCCTAGCCCCACCATGTCCTCCTGAGGAGTCCCTTGAACTGTTTAACCACAGTATTGGGTACATGCTCCAGGAGGATGCCCAGCGTTAAGAAGGCTCTGATGATGATACTGAGCTAGATGAAGCCAGTAATGTGAGCACGGACAGAGGGGGTGCCCAAGAAGGACAGCAATCTGGAATTCATGTTCCACCTGCTGCAGCATACTGCCAGGTTTGCTCCAGTGATGAGGAGGGAGGGGATGATGAGGTCACTGACTCAACGTGGGTGCCTGATAGGAAAGAGGAGGAGGAGGAGGAACATCACCAACGAGGCAGGATGCCCTCCAGGGGCCAGCCTGAGGGCAGCACACTGACTGCATCACACCTCAGAGCTCCGCCCAGCGGTTGAATTCTAGCTTGGCAAAATTGCTAGCACTTCAACTGCTACCTTTTCAGTTGGTAGGCTCTGCCCCCTTCTGTGAGTTTGTGGAATGTGCGGTTCATCAGTGGCAGGTTCCCAAATGCCACTTTTTCTCACGGAAGGCGATTCCGGCTCTCTACCGGCATGTGGCAGGCAATGTCTTGGCCTCGCTGGACAGGGCGGTCAGCGGTAAGGTCAGGGCCGGATTTGCCACAAGGGCACTGAGGCCAGGCCTCGGGGCGGCAGTGGTGTAGGGGCGGCGCCGCTCCTGCAGCGACTTCGCGGCCGCCCCCCCTTTCGTGCTGTCTATTATGGGCACCAGTGCCCATAGAAAACATGGCCGTGAGCCGACCACGCAACTGCGCATGCGCCGTTCCGACGCCGGCCGGGCTCGGGAAAGTTCGTAAGCGCTCGGCCGAGCGGCGCATGCGCAGTGGCGTGATTGAGCCGCGTGGCGCCATTTTAAAAAAAATCGAGAGTATCTAGTAATGTCAGCGGTGCGGCGGCGGTGAAGAGAGATGACATCTCTCATTGCCTGCACCGCTGTTCCGCCCTCCTCCTCCTTCTGATGGCAGGCAGCATGGCAAGGGACATCCCAATCTGGTGGCAAGTGACATCCCCATCTGGTGGCAGGGAGCATGGATTGGCAAGTGACATCCCCATCTAGTGGCAGGGAGCATGGATTGGCAAGTGACATCCCCATCTGGTGGCAGGTATAGTGGCAAGTGACATCCCCATCTGGTGGCAGGCAGCGTGGCAAGTGACATCCCCATCTGGTGGCAGGCAGCGTGGCAAGTGACATCCCCATCTGGTGGCAGGCAGCGTGGCAAGTGACATCCCCATCGGGTGGCAGGCATAGTGGCAAGTGACATCCCCATCTGGTGGCAGGGAGCGTAGCAAGTGACATCCCCATCTGGTGGCAGGCAGCGTGGCAAGTGACATCCCCATCTGGTGGCAGGCAGCGTGGCAAGTGACATTCCCATCTGGTGGCAGGCAGCGTGGCAAGTGACATCCCCATCTGGTGGCAGGCATAGTGGCAAGTGACATCCCCATCTGGTGGCAGGCAGCGTGGCAAGTGACATCCCCATCTGGTGGCAGGGAGCATAGCAAGTGACATCCCCATCTGGTGGCAGGCATAGTGGCAAGTGACATCCCCATCTGGTGGCAGGCATAGTGGCAAGTGACATCCCCATCTGGTGGCAGGGAGCGTAGCAAGTGACATCCCCATCTGGTGGCAGGCAGCATGGCAAGTGACATCCCCATCTGGTGGCAGGCAACGTGGCAAGTGACATCCCCATCTGGTGGCAGGGAGCATGGCAAGTGACATCCCCATCTGGTGGCAGGCAGCATGGCAAGTGACACCCCCATCTGGTGGCAGGCATAGTGGCAAGTGACATCCCCATCTGGTGGCAGGCAGCGTGGCAAATGACATCCCCATCTGGTGGCAGGCATAGTGGCAAGTGACATCCCCATCTGGTGGCAGGCAGCATGGCAAGTGACATCCCCATCTGGTGGCAGGCAGCGTGGCAAGTGACATCCCCATCTGGTGGCAGGGAGCATGGCAAGTGACATCCCCATCTGGTGGCAGGCAGCGTGGCAAGTGACATCCCCATCTGGTGGCAGGCAGCGTGGCAAGTGACATCCCCATCTGGTGGCAGGCAGCGTGGCAAGTGACATCCCCATCTGGTGGCAGGCAGCATGGCAAGTGACATCCCCATCTGGTGGCAGGCATAGTGGCAAGTGACATCCCCATCTGGCAAGTGACATCCCCATCTGGTGGCAGGCAGCATGGCAAGTGACATCCCCATCTGGTGGCAAGTGACATCCCCATCTGGTGGCAAGTGACATCCCCATCTGGTGGCAGGCATGGTGGCAAGTGACAAGAGATGGTGGCAAGTGACACGCTCAGGGCTCCCAATGATTCTGCATTATGGTGAGTTGAACTATTTCAGTTTATATTACAATGTAATGATAGAAATAATGTGTTTCAATTATCCTGACACCATAACAACCATGGTGACGGGGATGATTGAAGCACTAACACCAGCCATTGCCTTGAAAATTTGCCTGCGAAAAATCCTTACCCCTCGCACGCTTACCCTGAAGTATTTTTAGTCTGTACAATTAAAGCCAGTTATTTTCAGTGTTCTCGTGTATGGAGATATGTTTTTAATTGATCTATTGTAGAATTCATCGATAAAGGACATGGTATGTGTGTGTGTGTGTGTGTGGGGGGGGGGGGGCGGCATTGAAGGACTCGGCCTTGGGGTGGCAAAGGGAGTAAATCCGGGGCTGGGTAAGGTGCATATTACCGCTGACTCATGGTCCAGCGGGCATGGACAGGGATGTTACCTAAGTTTCACGGCGCATTGGGTGACTCTTCTGGCAGCTGGGAAGGATGCAGGACAAGGTGCAGTAGTGTTGGAGGTTGTTCCGCCACCACGCCTCCAAAATGCCACTACTAGTGATTCTGACACACCTCTCTCCTCCACCCCCTCCTCTTCTTCTTCCTCCATGGCCTCTTCCTGTGCTTTGTCCTCGGAACCAGCGGTGCTCCGTAGGCGTTCAAGGGGCTACGCAAGTACGCAGGCCAAAAGATGCCATGCGGTGCTTGAGCTGGTATGCTTGGGGGACAGGAGCCACACTGGGGCAGAGATTCTGTCAGCTCTGCAGGGGCAGGTTCAGAGGTGGTTGACGCCACGCCAACTTAAGGCAGGAATGGTGGTTTGCGACAATGGCACCAACCTCCTCTCCGCCCTCCGACAGGGACAAATGACCCATGTGCCCTGTTTGGCTCACGTCCTTAACTTGGTGGTGCAGCAGTTCTTGGGCAGGTACCCAGGCTTACAGAATATCCTGAGGCAGGCCAGGAAGGTCTGTGTGCATTTCCGCTGGTCATATAATACCAGTGCTCGGCTGGCAGACCTCCAAAAGGAATTTAACCCGCCAAAGAACCACCTAATCTGTGACATGCCCACCAGGTGGAACTCAACGTTGGCCATGCTGCAGCTGCTGCACACGCAGCAGAGGGCCATCAATGAGTACCTGTGTGACTATGGCACCAGGACAGGGTCAGGGGAGCTTGTTTTTTTTTCATAGTTGCATAGTTACACAGTAGGTAAGGTTGAAAAAAGACACAAATCCATCAAGTCCAACCTATGTGTGTGATTATGTGTCAGTATTACATTATATATCCCTGTATGTTGCGGTCATTCAGGTGCTTATCTAATAGTTTCTTGAAGTTCTTAATGCTCCCCGCTGAGACCACCGCCTGTGGAAGGGAATTCCACATCCTTGCCGCTCTTACAGTAAAGAACCCTCTATGTAGTTTGAGGTTAAACCTCTTTTCTTCTAATTTTAATGAGTGGCCACGAGTCTTGTTAAACTCTCTTCTGTGAAAAAGTTTTATTTCTATTGTAGGGTCACCAGTATGGTATTTGTATATTGAAATCATATCCCCTCTCAAGCGTCTCTTCTCCAGAGAGAATAGGTTCAGTGCTCATAACCTTTCCTCATAACTAAGATCCTTCAGACCCTTTATTAGCTTTGTTGCCCTTCTTTGTACTCGCTCCATTTCCAGTACATCCTTCCTGAGGACTGGTGCCCAGAACTGGACAGCATACTCCAGGTGCGGCTGGACCAGAGTCTTGTAGAGTGGGAGAATTATCGTTTTATCTCTGGAGTTGATCCACTTTTTAATGCATGCCAATATTCTGTTTGCTTTGTTAGCAGCAGCTTGGCATTGCATGCCATTGCTGAGCCTATCATCTACTAGGACCCCCAGGTCCTTTTCCATCCTAGATTCTCCCAGAGGTTCTCCCCCTAGTGTATAGATTGTATTCATATTTTTGCCACCCAAATGCATTATTTTACATTTTTCTACATTGAACCTCATTTGCCATGTAGTTGCCCACCCCATTAATTTTTTCTGATCTTTTTGCAAGGCTTCCACGTCCTGCGGAGAAGTTATTGCCCTGCTTAGCTTATCGTATCGTCTGCAAATACAGAGATTGAACTGTTTATCCCATCCTCCAGGTCGTTTATGAACAGATTAAATAGGATTGGTCCCAGCACAGAACCCTGGGGAACCCCACTACCCACCCCTGACCATTCTGAGTACTCCCCATTTATCACCACCCACTGAACTCGCCCTTGTAGCCAGTTTTTAATCCATGTACTCACCCTATGGTCCATGCCAACGGACCTTATTTTGTACAGTAAACATTTATGGGGAACTGTGTCAAATGCTTTTGCAAAATCCAGATACACCACGTCTACGGGCCTTCCTTTATCTAGATGGCAACTCACCTCTTCATAGAAGGTTAATAGATTGGTTTGGCAAGAACGATTCTTCATGAATCCATGCTGATTACTGCTAATGATACCGTTCTTTTTACTAAAATCATGTATATAGTCCCTTATCATCCCCTCCAAGAGTTTACATACTATTGATGTTAGGCTAACTGGTCTGTAACTCCCAGGGATGTATTTTGGGCCCTTTTTAAATATTGGTGCTACATTGGCTTTTCTCCAATCAGCTGGTACCATTCCAGTCAGTAGACTGTCTGTAAAAATTAGGAACAACGGTCTGGCAATCACTTGACTGAGTTCCCTAAGTACCCTCGGATGCAAGCCATCTGGTCCCGGTGATTTATTATTATATATATATATATATATATATATATATATATATATATATTTATGTTAAGTTTCTCAAGTCTAATTTTAATTCTGTCCTCTGTTTTCCCCACGCCAGTGGGCCATAATCAGGGATGCATGCACTGTCCTGTCACCATTTGAGGAGGCCACGAGGATGGTGAGCAGTGACAGTGCATGCATCAGTGACACTGTCCCCCTTGTCCACCTGTTGGAGCACACGCTGCGTGGAATAATGGACAGGGCACTTGAGGCAGAACAGAGGCAGGAAGAGGAGGACGTCCTTAGCTCTCAAGGCCCCCTTTATCCAGACAGTGTTCCTGTGTGCCTGCCGATCACACAGGAAGAGGACGAGGAGGAGGAGGATTGTGTCAGTATGGAGGTGGAGCCTGGCACTCAGCATCAGAAGCAGTCTTTAAGGGATCATTTACAGTCCCAAGAAATACATGGACTTGTACGTGGCTGGGAGGAGGTGGCGGCGGATCATGTCGTCCTTAGTGACCCAGAGGACTCCAGACCGAATGCCTCAGCAAACCTACGCTGCATGGCCTCCCTGATCCTGCAAAGCCTGCGGAAGGATCCTCGTATTCATGGTATCAAGGAGAAGGAACAATACTGGCTGGCAACCCTCCTTGATCCACGTTACCTCCCAGTCTCTGGGAACGCGTTGCACAGACCTTTCTGCAAGGCCTCCCGAAGGGTAAGGTTGTGGACCTTATCTTGCCATCGCAGAGGGAACAGAGGATGAAACATCTTAGGGAGGCCTTGCAGAAAGGTCTGTGCAACGCATTCCCAGAGACTGGGAGGTTACAAACTCCTGTCCCTGGACAACGTGTTGCTGACGCTTCGGTCAGTCAAAGAAGGAGCGGTGGAGAGGGTTGCCGTCTGACCGATGCGTTCAGACAATTTTTTAGTCCACAGCCCCAAGGTATGATCGGTTCCAGCAACCATCGCCAGCGTCTGTTTTACATGGTGCAGGAATACCTAGGGGCAAGATCTGACTTGGACACCTTTCCCACCGAAAATCCTCTGGGTTACTGGGTCTTGAGGATGGATCACTGGCCAGAGTTCGCACAGTATGCAATTGAGCTACTGGCCTGTCCTGCATCCAGCGTTCTTTCGGAATGCACATTCAGTGCTGCTGGAGGCTTTGTAACCGATCACAGGTTGCATCTGTCCACCGACTCGGTCGATCGACTGACCTTCATAAAAATGAATCATTCTTGGATCACCACCAGCTACTAAGTACCTGATGCTGATGTAACCGAATAATTTTTTTTGAAATGTCAGATCCCTTCAAAGTCTTCCTATACTGATGCTGAGTTACTATCCTGTTATGCTGAGTAATTATCCTCTTCCTCCTCAATGATCATGCTGATAGCTTGTAAGAACATTTTTGGTTCTGGGTGCTGCCACCAGTGCCTAAGGTCCAATTTTTCAGCCCATGTTTAACAGGGGCGTGTAATTACAATTTTTGATGCAATTCTTTGCAGCAGGGCTAGTTCCTGCGCAACAAATAGAGTATCTGTGAGGGGTTGCAGTGTTGTGGCACCAGCACTAGCACCAGCACCAGTGCCTAAGGCCCAATTTTTCAGCCCCTGTTCAACAGGGGCATGTAATTACAATTCTTGATCTAATATTTCACAGCAGGGCCCTGTGAGGGTTTACAGTGTTGTGGCCACAACAACACCTAAGGAGACAACAGGAAGTGAGATGAAATCTACCTCTAGGAAGGGAAATTCTCTCCTGTAAGAGTTAATATGGGAAAAAAATGTTCTCCTTTACACTGATGCTTTATCACCGATCCTTGTTTCACTAAAAACCTCAAATTTTCAAAAAACATTTGTCATTGGGACAAAAAGTGAGGTGAAATCTTCTGAAGAGGAGCACAGACAGCAAAACAAATGTCACAGGGGTGATAACCCTTCCCTATGGTTTCCAAAAAGCTTAAAATAGATTTTTTGGCTGGAGCTAAAAACGTTAAAAATATACCAGTTTAAAATTACAAACAGATTCTACTTAACAACAAACCTACAGTCCCTGTCTCGTTTGCACCGCCTGTATACTGCTGTTCAGAGTATATAGGGCCTGGGGCCCCACACCTTTCCTTTTTTAATTTGGGTGCGGGGTTCCCCTTAATATCCATACAAGACCCAAAGGGCCTGGTAATGGACTGGGGGGTACCCATGCCGTTTCTCTCACTGATTTTCATCCATATTGACAGGACCCGACATTACATTAAAGCTGCAAGCAGTTTTAAATGACTTTTATTCCTTTAAAAATTTCATTTTATGCAGAGACTCTTCTAAGCACGGGAAACACGCGCCAATTTACAGGCATACTATAGACACCCCTCAGGTACGATATTTAAAGGAATATTTCACTTTTTTTTTTTTTTACTTTAAGCATCATTAAAATCACTGCTCCCGAAAAAACGTCAGTTTTTAAAACTTTTTTTTGCATTGATATATGTCCCCTGGAGCAGGACCCGGGTCCCCAAACCCTTTTTAGGACAATACCATGCAAATTAGCCTTTAAAATGAGCACTTTTGATTTCGAATGTTCGAGTCCCATAGACATCAATGGGGTTCTAACGTTCGTGCAAATTTTGTCCGTTCGCAGGTTCTGGTGTGAACCGAACCGGGGGGTGTTCGGCTCATCCCTAATTAACAACAAAAACAAGGTGTGTGTGTAGCAGACCCACAACATAATAATAGTTTGCTGAAGAAGAGATTGTCACCTCATGTATCAAATAAATTAAGTTTGCACTATTGGAGAAAATGTCCAAAAAAAAAAGCCCATTGGAGAACCTAGGAGATAGCTAAAAGAAACACAAGCAATAAATCAAAGGAAATATTATTTCAGTTTAAATTTAAAAATGTATTTTTAAAATGTTTATTAAACATTTTCTGGCATATCAATGGCCCCCCCTACCCGCAAAGTACTCCATATATTTTATACGAACCTCGCATGTGCTTTGGGGGGGCAAGCACTGAAGACCAGATACGAACCCACAAGCACAAACTGAAGAGCAGTAACATGAGGCTGAAAAGCGTGAATCGTATGTCACCAAACTTCTACTAATACGAGATTAGCAGAAGGAGCCCAAAGGGTGGCGCACTTGGTATTGAACTTCCCTTTTCTAGTGCCGTCGTACTTGTTGTACGTCACCGCGTTCTTGACGTTCGGAATTTCCGACAAGATTTGTGTGGCCGTGTGTATGCAAGACAAGTTTGAGCCAACATCCGTCAGAAAAAATCCATGGATTTTGTTGTCGGAATGTCCAATCGTGTGTACAGGGCATAAGAGTTTCAATTTGTATGCAATCAGGCAGGCCCTTGCACTACATGGTTTTGGTGAATCTGAAGACAAAAATCTGCAGAAGATCTAATAGTGTGTATGAGGTCTAACTCTACTTTTGTTGCACCTGCAGGGCACTAATGGGACAGGCTGCAGGGTCTGCATCCCTTTAGACGTTATTTCTCTTTGAGCGTATCTCACCAAAAATGAAATTTTTTGTTCCAGGGGATGCTCAAAATCTGATTTATATCTTGGTGCAGCATTCTGGGAAAATTAGTAGGCCAATCGCACAAGCAGGGAATGACATATCAGGGGGATGTGTACAGAACTCCTCCAGGTAGCCATATTGCATTGCATTTTACAGAAAATTACAGTGCTGATGATTGAAAAGGAAAGGTAATCATTCAATTACAATATAACTTTTGATGTAATTGTATACACTATGTTGTAATTTTTTTTTTTATTTGCTCATTTTTTTTTTGCCACGAAAGTGGAGTTACCCTTTTAAAAAAAGGGTGAGTGTCTTGATGTGCTAGCACAAAGGTCTCAAAGTTTTCCGAAACAAGGGCTAGTTTACTGTCTATCTGGCTTTAGGGGGGCTGGACTGCTGTCACCAGTGGGAATAGAAAATTCCCCAGCATCAGTTGGAGTAGACAATCCCTTAGGCCTGGTGGTCAGTGAGAGTAAAAATATCACATCGCGCCTGTGGTTAATTTGAGGAGGAATTATAGGGAGGACATGTTCCCCATCGTTGGTGTCCATGGGAGGAATAGTACCCAATTGTTTATATCAGTTGGAGAAATTATGCCCCATTGTTGGTGTCAGTACAAGGAGTAGTGCCTTATCGTTGGTGTCAGTAGAAGGAATAATGCTCAATTATTGGTGTCAGTGGGGGGAATTATGCCTCACTGTTGATGTCAGTGGAAGGAATGGTGTTTTTTTGTTGGTGTCAGTGGGAGGCATTAAGCCTCCAGTTTAAAGACCACTGTGCTAGCACATTCAAAATGAATGGGCTGCCTAAATGGGACATAACATTTACAGTATTTCAGTTGTACTCTATAAAGTGGAGTATTCATATGCCTGAAAGCTGGCCATCTTCAAGCCACTAGGCATAGATGGAAGTCTGAGGAAATGTAGGGACTTTTAGTTCAAGAGTTCTTGCTGCTAGCAGTGCTTTTAGGATCTCCTGCTCTCTGGCTCCCATGTGACCTCCTTCCATGCTCCCCTCCTGGACTTCTCCCGAGCCTCTCCCATCCTCTGGAACTGCCTACCCCAATCTGTCCGACTATTTCCTACTCTATCTACATTTAGGCGATCCCTAAAAACCCAATTTTTTAGAGAAGCCTATCCTGCCTCCACCTAACAACTGTGTGAGCAGGGTGCAGCGTGGTGTGGCGGCTAGCAGAGATTACACATAGGCCGAGGTGAATGAGAACCACATATTAACAAAGGTCCAACAATGCACAATTAGGTCCAGTGGGTAGGCACAGCCAACCAGAGCCACTTACAAAACAGTAGCAGAGGAGCAGTATCTTTGAAATGATGCTGATAACTCTTGCAGTGAGGCACGGGAATGCAGCCTGGCTGGTCCACATTCAAATGGGAGGCTTCCTGAAAGGGGATAGTGTAGTCACTGCACTTTCTCTACTCTTGTTAAACCTCTCCCTGCTACTATGCATTGTCCCTGACAGGCGGGGAACCTGTCCCTACACTAACAACCCGCATAATGTGTGACAAATCAGGGGTCCAGGGCTTTAAATAAGCTCTGTGCTCACCCAAGATGGCCATGGAGGTCACAAGGGGCACCAGCGTCCAATTTGACAGCTATTCCCCTGGTGACCACAGGATATCATAGAGGAGCCAAGTTCCTCACGACTTCCTTCCCCTTCTGTATTGCCGCTTCAGTCGTGTGCCACCTACAGTGGGGAGTACAGATTGCACCTGCCAATAACTGTATTTTTATTTTCTCAATCAGCTCATCCCCCACAGTTATTAGCTTTTGTACCACTTGACCCTCCCTTTTAGATTCTAAGCTCTAACAAGCAGGTAACTCTGATTCCTCCTGCATTGAATTGTATTGTGACTGTACTGTCTGGCCTCATGTTGAAAAGCACTGTGCAAACTGCTGGCGCTATATAAATCTTGCATAATTGTAATATACTAATAAAAGCGCGGATGTTAGTGACTGTATTTCTATATTAACCCATTGTTTATTTTTGGATTTGTACATAAGGTGATATAACCTAGAATAGTTGCTTTGAGTAATTGTACAGATCTGGTGTCTTCAATTCTCCTACAGGTCTATCAGCTTAAAAGAGGCCATTGGCCTTTTATTTTCTCATAAGTACCATCCAAATCCTCATTCACAAATTGATCTGGGAAACATAGTGGTTGCTTTTAGTTTATATGCAAAATGTACATGTGTTTATCATGTGCTTATTTCCTTCATTCACATACATTTAAGCTGGGTACACACTATAGTTTTTTTTGCGTTCAACCCATTGGATTGAACGCAAAAAGACTGTCAGCTCCGGTCAGAGCCATTGTACTCACTATTTGAGGTAACTTTAGCGATCTCCCCCGCTGAGCTATTGTGTTCTGACAGGGGAACGGCCCCCTGCCAGAACACTCCGATCAGCTCATCGGGAGTCGGTCAGCTGCTGATTTTTTTTTAGTATGCTCGTCCCACGGCCTGAATGTCAGACTTTTTTTTGGAACCGGCAAATGTCTATTGACATTCGACCTTTGTGTACCCGGCTTTACATGCATTCAGAATATCTAATCTGCCCCAGAACACACAGATTTCTATTATTTCTAAATGCAAGTAAACTGAAAGAACCTGAATGTAGGTAAGCACACAGTGTGAATTATACCATTTAAAATCAATGTTCATAAGGCCTAAGCAAAGTGTTCTTTCCTCTCCAGGGAGGGTTTAAGTTCTTCTGGGGCTGCTGCTCCTGGGGAGAGCTACTGAGACAAGGGATTGCAGTCTGGGTTTTAGCAGGAGCTGGGATGAGAGCCTGGAGGAGATTGCTAAAAGACTTTTTGATGGAGGGCTATGTTGTGTTGTCATGGTCTAGAGAAGGATCTTTTAGTTCCCTCACTGAGGATCTTCTTGTGGAGGCTGGGTGGCAGACAGGTCCTGGGACCTTGTGTGTAGCACCTGATTTGGGACTGTAGTGCCTGCTCCTGAAGGGATTTTTCTACTATGAAGTTTGTCCTCCCATTGATTGCTATAAATGTTTTAGCGTATCCTGTAACCCTAAACCCCCTTCTCCTGTACATCAGCAATAAATACTAAAAAAGACATCCCCTAGGCCTAGACGGATTCTGAATTGTTGGTGTGTGTTGAACTGTACTTGTGACTGGCAGCCTCTGTACCATTGCAGGAGACCTGGGCATATTCTCAACGGCCCCTTCACGGATAAACGCCACATTTAGTTCTATTACTAAGCCTTTTTAACAGGTAAAATATAACAGGGTAATATCTCCAATAACTTTATTTTAATAAATTTCTCATACAACACTTTTAATCTGCAAGCGAATTAAAATGGATTGCACACAAACAAAATAGAAACCAGATCAGTGTTGGTGTACCCAAATTTATCACGATTCCATAGCACATATACTTAGATGCACTTTGTCATCTTGATTGTGAGCATTGCCTTTTTTTGATTGCTTTTTTTTTAGTATGCTCGTCCCACGGCCTGAATGTCAGACTTTTTTTTGGAACCGGCAAATGTCTATTGACATTCGACCTTTGTGTACCCGGCTTTACATGCATTCAGAATATCTAATCTGCCCCAGAACACACAGATTTCTATTATTTCTAAATGCAAGTAAACTGAAAGAACCTGAATGTAGGTAAGCACACAGTGTGAATTATACCATTTAAAATCAATGTTCATAAGGCCTAAGCAAAGTGTTCTTTCCTCTCCAGGGAGGGTTTAAGTTCTTCTGGGGCTGCTGCTCCTGGGGAGAGCTACTGAGACAAGGGATTGCAGTCTGGGTTTTAGCAGGAGCTGGGATGAGAGCCTGGAGGAGATTGCTAATAGACTTTTTGATGGAGGGCTATGTTGTGTTGTCATGGTCTAGAGAAGGATCTTTTAGTTCCCTCACTGAGGATCTTCTTGTGGAGGCTGGGTGGCAGACAGGTCCTGGGACCTTGTGTGTAGCACCTGATTTGGGACTGTAGTGCCTGCTCCTGAAGGGATTTTTCTACTATGAAGTTTGTCCTCCCATTGATTGCTATAAATGTTTTGGCGTATCCTGTAACCCTAAACCCCCTTCTCCTGTACATCAGCAATAAATACTAAAAAAGACATCCCCTAGGCCTAGACGGATTTTGAATTGTTGGTGTGTGTTGAACTGTACTTGTGACTGGCAGCCTCTGTACCATTGCAGGAGACCTGGGCATATTCTCAACGGCCCCTTCACGGATAAACGCCACATTTAGTTCTATTACTAAGCCTTTTTAACAGGTAAAATATAACAGGGTAATATCTCCAATAACTTTATTTTAATAAATTTCTCATACAACACTTTTAATCTGCAAGCGAATTAAAATGGATTGCACACAAACAAAATAGAAACCAGATCAGTGTTGGTGTACCCAAATTTATCACGATTCCATAGCACATATACTTAGATGCACTTTGTCATCTTGATTGTGAGCATTGCCTTTTTTTGATTGCTGTATAAAACATCATCTAAAAATTCAACAGAAATAAGCAATGGTTACGATTACAGTAATGTGGTGAACAGCATCTTACAAAATAGCAATATAACATTATTAATAATAGCAACAATACGAGTTTATATAGCATCATCATCTCCTGTGCTGCTGTACACAGGATATAACACAAACAAGGATTAATCATCATGCAAAAACACATGTACTGACAACTGCATATGTAGTACCCTTGTCCCTAGAATAGAGCTATAGGTAAATTTAGTTGTGCTGGGTGGTAGCCAGCCTGGCTAATTTGTAGTGTTTAGTGATTACATAACTTCTGTTTAATTCCATTCAGTTGTGGCTTCTCCCTTTTGTCAGTAGGTGGCACTGTTGCCTTTGACATTAGTATGATGAGCTACAGTACATTTCAGTTATGATAAAATACTTTTCTAAGCCAATCATATTTTCTGCAATGCATGCTGGGAAAAGCTATTTAATGGAAGGAAGTCAGGTGATCAGGGTCAGTCTTCCTGCCCAGGGCTTTGGCCTGAGTAGATGTGTGTAAAGTTTCTGGCTGCTGAAGCCTGATGCCTATCCAGGTTGCTGCCAGGCCTATCTGAGGCCTATCCAGGTGTTCAAGTTTATGCAGAGGAAAGCCTGCCAAAGATCCGGAAACTATTCTAGAGGCATAAAGTTCTAAAGAAGCACCAGGGGTGACCCTTCATGAGCAGGAAGCTATGAAGTGTTTGGGACGACTTCAAGAGAGAACTCATCTAAGGGAATCTGAAATGAAGCAGTGAATAAAGTTCAGTTACTAGAGGAGACAGTCTGTCCTACAAAGTACAGATGTGCTGGTTCAGATTCAAGGCTCTTTTCCTGTACTGCTGTCTACCTCACCTATTTTTGTCTAAGGAGTCTGCCAATCTGCCTGTTGCTGATCGTTTTTGAGGGTGTCCTGTGCCCTGTCCCTTCTCTCCCACATTTTTCCTGTTCTGAGAAATAAACTTCTCTACTGTTTAAAGCATAAAACTGACCGGCGCCCAATGTTCTTTCTTGTTCATTACCCACCATGCCCACAAACCTGCACCCTGAGAATGTATGTCATCCATCCCTACCCCCACCATCCGGCTCCTGGATAATTGGGGTAGGCGCTACACATAGCAAAACATTAATTACTGTAGAACTACAGGCAAATAAAAAATGTGTTATACATGCTCTTTAATGCAATATAAGTTTGCATGTAAAAACAAAATCCTTTAAATATAGATTAAATACTTGGTGATCCTGCCAGTAAGAGATGCTTTCTACTAGAACAGTGATTTTCAGCCTTTTTTAGTCTGAGTCTGAGGTCACATAAGGAGGTGCGTCCGAGCGTGTTGCGATTTTAATTAGGCTGCTCTATACTAGTGAAACTTGCAAAAAATGTGCTGCCATGTATCCCACCAAATGAGGTACCATGCATTAAAGTAGACGAAAACATGCATGTAATTGGTGGATGTGTGGGGGTGCCACTAAGAATTGCAACGGCGCAATTACTGCAATGTACCTGGTGTGAAAAAGCCCTAAAATGTAGTTTTTAAGGCAGAGTTAAGCAGTCAGTAGGTTGTAAATCCCCCCCCCATCCCCTCAACTAGCACAAATTCACCCCTTCAAAATCCCCCCTCCTAGCACAAATCCCCCTACTTGTAGCATAATTCCTGTGTCCACAATGCACCCTCCTACCACAAGCCCCCCCTGTAAAGTTCCCTCTCTAGCACAAATCCCCCCCCCCCCGCCTTTATCACAACAAACTTACAGAAAGCCCCGATACAGTCCGATGATTAAAGGTTTCCTGTGTTAACTTTGGTGTATACGGAGCAGGGAGAGCACATCACGTTCCTCCTCGGGGCTCTCTCCCCCTCCCTTCTGCTATCTATACTACCGCCGGCAAAACTGAAAGCTGTGTGAACTGCCCGACCTTTCCTTAGCAACCAATGACGTCATCGGTTGGTAGGACGCATGCGGCTGGCTTGTACAGTTTTCAGTTTTGCAGTAGTATACAGTTGTGCTCATAAGTTTACATACCCTGGCAGACTTTATGATTGTTCAGAGAATATGAATGATAACACAAAAAATTTTCTCTCACTTATAGTTAGTGTTTGGCTGAAGCCATTTATTATCAATACTGTGTTTACTCTTTTAAAATCATAATGGCAGAAACTACCCAAATGACCCTGATCAAAAGTTTACATACCCTGGTGATTTTGGTCTGATAACATGCACACAAGTTGACACAAAGGGATTTGAATGGCTATTAAAGGTAACCATCCTCACCTGTGATCTGTTTGCTTGTTATTAGTGTGTGTGTGTGTATAAAAGGTCAATGAGTTTCTGGACTCCTGGCAGACCCTTGCATCTTTCATCCAGTGCTGCACTGACGTTTCTGGATTCTGAGTCATGGGGAAAGCAAAAGAACTGTCAAAGGATCTGCTGGAAAAGGGAGTTGAACTGTATAAAACAGGAAAGGAATATAAAAAGATATCCAAGGAATTGAGAATGCCAATCAGCAGTGTTCGAACCAGGGCCGTCTTATTGAGCAGGCACCCCTGGGCACTGCCGGGGGCCCCAGGTGCACATGGGGCCCCATCAGGGCCGGTTCTGTCACAAACTTGCAGGATGCGGCAGAGCTGAGGTGAGCTGCTGGAAGGACTGCAGTGTGGTGTCTGCATGGACAAGTGACAACAATCAGCGCTGGGGCTGCCTGGTTCGGGAGTCGGATGGCAGTTTTTCTTCTGCCTGCCTGTGGGGCTGGCTGTCACTTCTCTCCCCTCTCCTTCACTCTTTCCTGAGTGAACTGAATGTGGGCAGCTCCGCCTCCTCGGGCTCCACGGCAGCAGGTTGGGTGCACAGTAAACTGTGCTGCCTTTGTAGCTGCCTGTGCCGATCCTGCACTGCCACTCACCATTCTTACAGGAGGATTTTTCATTTGGGAAGTTTCTGTTGTCATTATAATTTAAAAAGAGTAAACACAGTTGATTAATAATAAATGGCTTCAGGCAAACACTAACCATGAGTGAAAGATAAGTTTTTGTGTTATTCATGTTCTCTGAAAAATGGACAAGAAAATATAAATTCTGCCAGGGTATGTAAACTTATGAGCGCAACTGTAAATAGCAGCAGGGAGGGGGAGAAAGCCCTGAGGACATACAGGATGTGCTCTACCTGCTCTGTATACACAGAAGTTAACACAGGGTATCTTTAATCATTGGACATCAGGGTTTTCTGTAATTTTGCCGCAGCACCCCTGGGGACTTTTTGCAGCGCCCCAGGGTGCTGCGGAACCCCGGTTGAGAAACCCTGTCCTAGAGAGTGAAAATTCTACATTATAATGCTACATATCCCTAAAATGTTGGCTACAGTTCTGTAGCCATATGACTATTGCTTATATAGGTGGAGGAGGAATGGCAACCTTCTCCTGGCTGATAACCTTCCTCTTTACTGCCTGTCAGTGGCAGGACATGCCCAACCCCACCCACAGAAGGTATGATTGGCAGCATAGAGCTGTTCATGAGGTGAAGAGCTAATGTCCCCGCTGTGATGATACCACAGGACCAAAACAATTAAAAAAAAAATTTCCTGTGTAATGGTCAATAAGTTCCTACACAATGATCAGTAAGATACTTGTGTATAAACACGTAATGAAGCGCAATGATGCGTATGTGTGTGTATATGTGCGTACATTTCTCCCCTTTGTGTGGATGTTATTTACTTGTATGCTTATGCATGTACACATGTATAAATGCGCAAGTGCGTTTATCGCATGTACTCAGATGCAGATTTTTTGGTTCTCATTACAGATGTGAAGGCAGTACATGTATTGTTTATGTATATCTTTGTGAATTGCTGCAATGAAAACAATGCAGCTGCGTTCACATCCTTAATTAAAAAACGCATTTATATGCATTTTTTATGGCTATGTGAATGAAGCCTTAGAGTGCCCCCCACTTTGGATAAAGGGCCCCTTTGGACAGTAGCATTGTTAATCTGGGGGGAGAGGAGTGTTAGATGTACTAGCAGATTTAGATACACTAGCTAATTGAAGCCAAAAGCCAGATTACACTTTATAAGCAGTAAAAGGAAACAGTTTTGTTCCTTTTGGGATAAAGGTTTTCCATAAATAAATAAATGCTGATCATTGTAAGCACCCCCGTCAGTGGTAAATGGTTTGTCTCAACCCTTCACTGCTACATCTGCAAGAGAGCTTGCTCTCAAACTTATTGGCCAGATCACCAGGTGAAAATAAAGGAAAGAAAGCCTAAAAAAGAAAACTGATGCAGCCATCACATCTAAGAATTGGTAAGCTGTGCGGGTTGGCTGGGACAAGACTTTAGCCTTCCCCATTGGCTCTATCCTGTCCTATGACTATTTAAATCAATCCAAATTACAGATAGCCCAGTCTTTTTGCTACTTGGGCATCCAAATTCATAATAATATTTCCAAATATGAGGCCTTAAATATCACCCCCATAGTTACACAGATGGTTGCTAAGCTTCGTACTTGTTCATCTTTGCCATTAAATTTGATTGGTCATATAAAGATGATCTTTCTGCCAAAATTGTTGTATTTTTTTTTAGAGTAACCCCAGTATTTCTGCCTAAAGAAGTTTTCTCAACATATTGAGTCTAACTTGTTCTCCTTCCTTTTGAATGGGGCTCAACCACGTATTTCCAGGTCCTCCATACAGGCCATTAAATCTGATGGAGGCCTAGCCTGCCCCAACCTGCAAAATTACTTCATTGCATCTCAGCTTACTTTTATCTATGACTGGTTTCATTCTGCTTCCCCGGCCCCCTCCACCACTCTCCTGTCAGCTTTTTATGGTTCTAGCATTTCTTTGAAAGATGAATTGTACAGGTCTGTAGGTTCTTCATGCTCTCATTACTCCCCTGTGAATGTGTGTTTTATGGCTTGGCGATAAGGAGGGAAACTAGTCTACTTGTCAGCTCCGGGGGTGTCACCTTATGTCCCCCTGTGAGCTCTACGGTCACACCGACTCTAACTGGTGGAGTCTCCATTGCATTACCCATGTTTCTCATGTCTTTAAGAATACCATTTTTGTGTCATTTGAGAACTTGAAGGGTTGTCACGGTGTGTGGATAAGAAGTTCTTTTTTAAATATCTAATTTCGTCATGCCATGCGGAAGCAGTATGGGACTTGGAGCTCACGGAATCTCCACTGGAAGAATTGTTATCCTATCCGGAATTTACCAAGTTAGTGACTATTTTTATGGCTGCCTTCAGGTTGCTGGGTTGTCAGAACTCCCATCGCAAATGCTTGGGCTCTCTGAGGAGGGTTGGGAAGAGGCCACTGATGTACTGTATGTTTTCAGGATGTGTTTAGTATGGCTGATCGACTTATTCAAATCAAATGTATTCATCATCTTTATTACACTCTGGCCAGATTGGCTCGCATGGGGTTTGGGTTGGCTGCCACTTGTTCCCGTTGTGGTCTTGAGGGGGCGGACCATTTCCACATGTTTTGGGTTTGTTCAGTATTGTCAATTTTTTGGTGGGACCTATTTTTTTTTTTTTCTTTGAAAACACCCTTCTTCCTGTGCCTCAGAGCCCTGAAGTTGAACTATTAAGTATTTTGAATGACTTTGTTCCTAGGTCTCATGCTCTCACTCTGCTTTGTATGCTTTTGTTTTATGCACGTAAACTGATTTTGTTACACTGGAAGGATGCTGTACAACCCTTCACTCAACAGTTCTATCATTTAGTAAATGCCGATATGCCTGAGTTTAAATTGATATATAAGGGTCGGGCGTGCCCTAAAAGGTTTACTGAGATATGGCAGCCATGGTTGGATATCTCTGAGTCCTATTGGGGGGAGGTTTCTTTAGCCCAGCAAACCTTAACTCTAATGTACTAATTCTGTACGCATTTACTTCTACGGTTTGTAACTCTGTCCAGGTTACTTAGCCAATCATCTACTGTTGTTTTTTCATGGGGATTGTGGCACAGGTATGTGAGATACTGTGATAATATGTGTGTGTATAAATGAACATGTTCTGGTGTTTTGGCACTTATATTTACCTGGATATTGGTACTGTCACCCACCTGAGGGCTATATGCAGTCCTTGTGGTTAATAATACTTTCTGTGCCTTCTGGGTGCTGTAATTTTACCTGTTTTTCTATGCAGTTTCTGTCATTTTTGTTGTTTATTGCCATTGTTCTAATTCTTTTTTTGTGTGTTTATGGAAAAACGTAAATAAACGCCTTTCAAAAAAAGAATTGGTAAGCTGCAGTATGATAAATGTTTGCTTTTGGGTTGAATGCCACTTTAAGCAAGATAAATTTAGAGATAAGAGGTAGAAACCTACGGCAAGAGACAGAGTAAGCTGTATAAAAGATGTTGTTGGATATTGGAGGATGAAATATCATTGGATCAATGACTGAAAAATGTTTAGGTCTTGTTTGGAGTGGATGAAGGTTTCCAAGCATACCAATAGTACATAAAAAGAAATTCCATAGAAAGGGTGAGTCTTGTGAACAGCCTTGACAATGAAAGTTTAAAGAAAGGACTTGGTTAGATGAGAAGAAAGATGTCTAATGCAGAGCAGCCATTGCAATTTTGTAGTTTCTGGAAATTAGAATGAAAATGTATGAAGGGACAGAGATAGACAGAGCTTTGTAGCTTAAAGCCCAACTCCAGGCTAGAAGAAAAAAAACCCTTGTAGCATTCGTCCCCTCTACACTGCAAGAGTTAAATGCTTTTTACGTCTAGCGGTGGATGAAAAGGCTGCATTTCTATCTTAATCTATACCCCTACTCCAGCCAGCTTCAGTGCTGTCCTCTTTTCCTTATAGCACTTCAGGCTGTGGGTGGTCCTTCAGCATCATCACATACAATTTAGGGCTATTAATCCTGCATTGTATGTGAAGGAGGCAGAAGTGTAACAACGGGACACAACTCCCGTCGTACTGTTCGTCCCAGGCTCAGATTGGTTATTACGAATTAGACAGGTCCATTGACAAGGGCAACTTTGCCGTGGTGAAACTGGCCACGCACTTCGTTACAGTGGCAAAGTTTTACACTATGTGCGGCTGTTTGTTCCCTACAATTGTGAATGTAGCCTTACCACCAAATTCAGAAGGAATGGAGTGGTACAAGTCTTTTTATTGGGAGACTGCAGAGGAGAATGTTACAACAGGGACCCGGACTATAATGAATGTATGAACTAGGATTTTAGTAGTTTCATGTGTCAGAAATGAATGGATATAGGCAAATTGAGATACACAGTTATGCTTTTAGGCAGTAGTTTGAATGTGTAAATGTTTGCAACACCCTAGGCTTCTAAGTCAACCATAGGCGATACAAAATAGATAGAATACTGAGGAACAGAAAATTAAAGATGGAGTTTTGTCTATAACTGTAATTATTGACACCCCAATGCTATCTCTATATGAGTAGTATCAGCCAACTAATTATTCTTCCTATACCTGAAACACATACACATATACATACATGTCCAGACACAAAAGAAGAACATTATCTTGTGTGTTTCAAACCCAGAGCTCCAGAAATGGACACAGGAAGCTGCCAATTTTCCGTCTTGGCCAATCTACATTTTTTACCCCCTTTGGTAGTCTCTCCCCCATCTTCTTTTTTTTGTTTTAAATCTAATCCTGTTATTTCCAGAAGTAAATCCTATCTGGTCAGAGCCAGGAATAGTGGTATCACTTTATTTACTGTAATCTGAATAATAGCATTTTTGCTATGTGTTTTGTTAAAGGGAAATTGGTTGATATGACTAACCATAGTCAGGATTGTTATTATCACTGCTTTCTTCATAGACTATAATAAACAGGCCATAGATGATGCGATTTTCTTTCCTGCAACTACGGCGGGTGTTGTTTTCCCAGCAGGTGGGGCAGCAGGAGCTGTCCCTGTTAGGAGAACACAATGATTATGGTTAACGGCTATATCTTCTGGCAATAATTGCATGTGGGAAATCTGACATGCTGGTTGTACCCAGGAGTGTTGCTAGGTGGGAAAAAGACCAGGGGCTTCCGCCCAAAGGTAAATTTGATAACCTCTCTCACATTTTAAGGAAAGTATATCCCAAGCCCAGCATCATGACGGGGGGGGGGGGGGGGGTCTAGGGTCACTTGCTGGTTGCTGCCTGGCTGGGCTGCGGCCTGTTCCAGTGCTGTCCAGTGGGCCTCAGTGACAGCACACTGAGTCTGGGCTGAGATCTCACTTGAGCTGGCTGTGAAGTGTGTGCTGCTGCCGGCCTATTGCTGTGCTGTCCTGCAAGCGGCGGACCGCAGCACAGCAGGTGCGGTGGGGCGGGCTTTAAAACAGACAGGAATTCGGAACTGGGTGGAGGCCACACTAAAGCCAGTGTACCCGGCCCCCTTCCCCCCCAAAAAATGATTCATTTGGTGTCTGCCATTCTCGTTCTGGGAACTGCCTGGTGAATGAGTGGCGATGTGTGCTAACTGAATACTATAGCCAGAGTGCCAGACTGGGAATAAAAACCAGCCCTGGAAATAATTTCATACTAGCCCCATAGCATTATCATACCAGCCCAATAGCATAGCATCATTATTTTCTTGTTCATAAAAGGGAAAACCATGCATTTTAAAGCACATTTGAAGAGTGTATTATACTCATCAGTGCTCATCAATGCAGCCTGATCAGTGCCCATCAATGCAGCCTGAGCAGTGCCCATCAATGCAGCTTGATCAGTGCCCATCAGCTCAGCCTCACCAATGCCCATCAATGCAGCCTCACCAGTGCCCATAAATGCAGCCTCATCAGTGCCACATCAATGCAGCTTGATCAGTGCCCATCAGCTCAGCCTCACCAATGCCCATCAATGCAGCCTCACCAGTGCCCATAAATGCAGCCTCATCAGTGCCACATCAATGCAGCCTGATCAGTGCCCATCAGCTCAGCCTTACCTGTGCCCATCAGCGCAGCCTTGCCAGTGCCCATCAGCGCAGCCTTGCCAGTGCCCATCAGCGCAGGCTTGCCAGTGCATGGGGAGAGTAAAGCAGCTGGTTTACACAGAGCGGGGATCCCCCACTTACCCAGCGCTGCCGCAGTGTCACACTAAGTCCTGCCTCCTGGACCGGCTCCTATGATAGACATCACATGTCCCGGCATTGGACCAGTGTGAAGTCCATCATAGGAGCTGGTCCAGGAGGTGGAACAACCCTGTATAGCCCTGAATTCCCAGCCAACCCCAGGTCTTGGGACTCGGGGCTTTTAATTGTCAATCAGCAATACGAGACTCAGGGCTTTTTGGGGGCCCACTCTGGGCTATAGCCTGGGTCAGCCCCCCCCTCCTGACACCAATCAGCCTGACTATACATGGATCGAATGTCGGCCAGTCCTTGCTAAACGGGCCATGATTCGAACCAACTATGGCCAGCCTTAAGATCATGCTGGGTGTCTTTAAACAAAGAGACAATTTCGGAGTCAAACAATTAACATTTTCTATCAGGAAGTCATCTATACTGAGCTCTACATATATATTTGCTCTACATATTTCTTCCCAGATAGGGAAAGGAATCCCAGTGCTATAACTGGATGCTGGATGTATTATAATTTTTTTCTGGGAAAGCTAAGGCACCAGACATCTTCCGTCTTTGTTGATTAGATTCTACCACACATACTACTCATTTGCTGAAACAATCTTCTCTAATCAGTGCTATCAGGCAACAAAGTATGCTCTGTTAGTTGTTGTGGTGCCTGTTTTTCTCAGCAGCTTTTCTAAATGTAAAGAAAGAGAAGTTCCCACTACTGTTATAGGGAACATCTAGAAAACTTATGTTATGCCTCATATCTGCATATATTCAGTGTGAAACTATCTAAGGCAAATGTGGCAAACATAAAGTACGCAGTCCAAATCTGGCCCACCAGGGCTTGCCATGTGGCTGTCACAGCAGCCGCCACCTCCTGTTTTCACCATCTTCTTCCCGCTGTCACTTGTAAACACAGAAGCCTTCTGTGTTTACAGTTACAGCTATGCTCTCAGTGGCTCCTGAATCCCTGCAGGCACTCACGGCAGAGCACAGAGAGGCACGATGGGGACAGATCTTACAAAAGGATCTCCCTGCAAGGTGACAGAAATGAATTAACTGGTACTGGAGCTGAACAAACAGATCCACTTATACCGTTACTAGAGCCCAATGCACAGGGAGGGGTGTTAGGGGGGTGATGAGGGCTGTGGAGGTGTGGAGGCAGAAGTGTACAGAGGTGGGGGGAGAGTGGTGGGTGCAGAAGTCAGAACCCAGGAGGAGGGGTGGAAATGACATGATGCATACTGTGCATTATGCACCCCTAAACTCTTCACTATGTACGTAGCACGCCCCTAAACCCTGCACTCTGTATGTAGTGCACCCCTGAGCCCCGCACTCTGTATACAGCGCACTCCTAAAACACTGTACATAGCACAACCCTTAACCCTGCACTCTGTGGATAGCGCACCCCGAACCCTGCACTCTGTGCATAGAACACCCCTAAACCCTGCACTCTGTATGTAGTGCACCCCTAAACTCTGCACTCTGTACATAGTGCACTCCAAGTACAACTATCTGCAATGAAATTGAGTTTGACATCTTTGATCTAGGTCACTGCTGCCTTTACCTTCTAGTTTCTTGAGATTTGAAGTGACACTTGGTAAATGTCACTACTTGCTCACTGTTCTCCATGCTGGAGAGGTTACTGTACCTGAAGACCTGCAGGGAATGCATCTTTCCCTTCTGCTTCATTCAGCCTGTAGATCTGTGCTTCCTCCACCTCACCTGCTACTTCTTCAATATGTCCCTACCAGCATACCTCCCAACAGTCCCGGATTGGGTGGGACTGTCCCAAATTTGCACCTTTGTCCCGTGGTCCCTGAGTACAGGGGCTTTACCCCGCATTACTCCATGGAGAGCAGGACCTGCAGCAGTGTGCTGTAACATCTAGCACAGCCAGGGATTGGTGGGCAAGCCAGGGATTGGTGGGCCAGCCAGGGATTGGTGGGTAAGCCATGGCAGGGGTAAGGCTGCAATGAGGGAAAGCGCAGCTGTCAAATTCAGCCTCTGATGTCAGGGATGGATGGGCCGATATTTGCTTTCAGCCTCCTGGCTCCTCCCCACAAACAGAGCGCCACTCTGCCCCTCCCTGACCCCACCCACCACAAAGCTCAACCCTGCCCCTCCACCTGACTCCGGCCACCAGAGATCAGCACCCTGCTCCTCCTCCTGACTCCACCCACCACAGAGTGGCACCCTGTCTCTCCTCCTGACTCCGACCACCACAGAGCAGCACCCGGCCCCTCCTCCTGTCTCTGCCCACCATAGAGCGCCGGTCTTCTAGTGACATGAGCGGTCCAGTGAGGTTGGTGCTCTGCGGCAGACTGAGGAGGGTGGACGCCAGGGCCCCCAGGAGGGCCAAGAGTAATATGGCAGCCCCCACAGTGCGGAGCCGGATCCTCACCCTGCAGGCTATGAACTCCAGGTGCAGGAGGTGGAGTATGCTGTGGGGGGGCCCATCATCACCAAGACTGGGGGAGTGGCTACAACTGCCAGCATGGCCTGAGTGACAGGGGGACTACAACTGCCAGCATGACCTGAGTGAAGGGGACTACCACTGCCAGCATGGCCTGAGTGAAGGGGACTACCACTGCCAGCATGGCCTGAGTGACAAGGGGACTACAACTGCCAGCATGGCCTGAGTGACAGGGGGACTACCACTGCCAGCATGGCCTGAGTGACAGGGGGACTACAACTGCCAGCATTTACTGAGTGACAGGGGGACTACAACTTCCAGCATGGCCTGAGTGACAGGGGGACTACAACTCCCAGAATGTACTGAGTGACAGGGGGACTACAACTGCCAGAATTTACTGAGTGACAGGGGGGCTACAACTCCCAGCATTGCCTGAGTGACAGGGGGACTACAACTGCCAGCATTTACTGAGTGACAGGGGGACTACAACTCCCAGCATGGCCTGAGTGACAGGGGGACTACAACTCCCAGAATGTACTGAGTGACAGGGGGACTACAACTACCAGCATTTACTGAGTGACAGGGGTCTACAACTCCCAGCATTGCCTGAGTGACAGGGGGACTACAACTGCCAGCATTTACTGAGTGACAGGGGGACTACAACTCCCAGCATGGCCTGAGTGACAGGGGGACTACAACTCCCAGAATGTACTGAGTGACAGGGGGACTACAACTGCCAGCATTTACTGAGTGACAGGGGGGCTACAACTCCCAGCATGGCCTGAGTGACAGGGGGACTACCACTGCCAGCATGGCCTGAGTGACAGGGGGACTACAACTGCCAGCATTTACTGAGTGACAGGGGGACTACAACTCCCAGCATGGCCTGAGTGACAGGGGGACTACAACTCCCAGAATGTACTGAGTGGCAGGGGGACTACAACTGCCAGCATTTACTGAGTGACAGGGGGGCTACAACTCCCAGCATGGCCTGAGTGACAGGGGGACTACCACTGCCAGCATGGCCTGAGTGACAGAGGGACTACAACTGCCAGCATTTACTGAGTGACAGGGGGGCTACAACTCCCAGCATTTACTAAGTGACAGGGGGCTACAACTTCCAGCATTTACTGAGTGACGGGGAGACTACAACCCCCAGGATGGCCTGAGTGACATGGGGAACTACAACTCCCAAGGTGGTCAGGGTGACCAGGAACTACAACGTCCAGCATATCCTGAGTTACAGGAAAATTAAAAGTTCCTGTATGCATAGGGTAACAAGGGACTTTATGCACTCCTGAACCTCGCACTCTGTATGTAATGCGCTCCTGAACCTCACCCTCTGTACGTAACGCACCCTTGAACCTCATACTCTGTACGTAACACACTCCTAAACCTCGCACTCTATATGTAATGCGCTCCTGAACCTCGCACTCTGTATGTAACGCACTCCTGAACCTCGCACTCTATGTAACGCGCTCCTGAACCTCACACTCTGTACGTAACACACTCCTGAACCTCGCACTCTATACGTAACGCACTCCTGAACCTCACACTCTGTATGTAACACGCTCCTGAACCTCACACTCTATACCTAACGCACCCCTGAACCTCACACTCTGTACGTAACACACTCCTGAACCTCACACTCTATATGTAATGCGCTCCTGAACCTCGCACTCTATATGTAACGCACTCCTGAACCTCGCACTCTATGTAACGCGCTCCTGAACCTCATACTCTGCACGTAACACACTCCTGAACCTCGCACTCTATACGTAACGCACTCCTGAACCTCACACTCTGTTCGTAACACACTCCTGAACCTCACACTCTGTACGTAACACACTCCTGAACCTCACACTCTGTACGTAACACACTCCTGAACCTCACACTCTGTACGTAACACACTTCTGAACCTCACACTCTGTACGTAACACACTCCTGAACCTCGCACTCTGTACGTAACACACTCCTGAACCTCGCACTCTGTACGTAACGCGCTCCTGAACCTCACACCCCGTACGTAACACACTCCTGAACCTCGCACTCTGTATGTAACACACTCCTGAACCTCGCACTCTATACGTAACGCAACTCCTGAACCTCGCACTCTGTACGTAACGCACTCCTGAACCTCGCACTCTTTACGTAATGCACTCCTGAACCTTGCACTCTTTATGTAACATACTCCTGAACCTCACACTCTGTATATAACGTATTCCTGAACCTCGCACTCTGTGTGTAATGCACTCCTGAACCTCACACTCTGTATATAACGCATTCCTGAACCTCGCACTCTGTATGAAACGCACTCCTGAATCCTTCCACACTTTGGAAGGATTCAGGAAGGATACAGCTTTTTATTCTTTTTTTTTTAAATGATTGTGCTGGGGTTTGTGTCTGTGAGACTCTTGCTTGTGGAACAGCAATCAAAGCAGGAAGCCCGAGTTTTGTTTAATTACACTCCATAAGCCCCTCCCTTAATCATTTGGCAATGCCCATTTTGCCACAGTGTGCATAGGGACACTTCCTCTCTCAAGTGTCCCTCATTCTGAAGTTCAAAAGTTTGGAGGTATGCCTACCAGTCATCTGATCACCAGTAATCAGGGGACAGGTCTGAAATGAGGAAGAAAAGCCCCTCCTCTATCAAGATGGCCATCTCTACACAGAGACTCAGTGAAGAACAAGGCAAGTTGGTATTGGGTAAAAGATCAGCTACAAGGAACAGATGATTAGTCTTGTGTCCCATGATTGCATTTTTGACTCATCTTTCAGATGTTCTCTTTAAGGCCATACTGCTTAAAGTGGTATTGAACCCACAAGCAAAAATGTAATATATTGCAGTTTACCGGATGTGGTGGTTGAATTTGTTTTCTTTTTTAGGCTTTTCCCTTTTGTTTTTGTCTGGTGATCTAGCCAGTAATACTCCTTCTGTATTAGGCTTGATTTACACTAATGTGCTTTTTTGATGCATTTTGGATTTTGCAGAAATGCAGGGAAATTTTTTAACATGGGTTCCTATGGAACATGTTCACATCAATGCAATTTTGTGCCTCTGCGTTTTGGAAAAGGGTCGGGGACTTTTCTTCCCGCAAAATGCAGCATTTTCCATGTAATAGAATTCAATGGACCTGCATCCAAAACGCAAGTGCCGCGATTTTGCCATGATTTGCGTTTTTTTTTATTTCTTTTTTTTACACTGTATATAGCTGGTTGCTAAGGAGGGGACCGGGAAGCCAGCTGCCGCGTCCTTAACAACAGATGAGTCATTAGCTGTCAGCTGGCTTCCTGCTCAATGTAAGAAAAAAAAGGCGGCTAAAAAAAAAATTGTGAAAAAAAAATAGCGTGGGGTCCCCCCAGGTCCATACCAGGCCCTTGGGTCTAGTATGGATTCGGAGGGGACCCCCACACACCAAAATAAAAAAAATGGAGTGGGGGTCCCCTCAAAATCCATGCCAGACCCTTATCCGAACATGCAGCCCGGCAGGTCAGGAAAGGGAGGGGACGAGCGAGCGCCCCCGCCCCTCCTGAACCATACCAGGCCACATGCCCTCAACATGGGGGGATGGGTGCTTTGAGGCAGGGGGACTCTGCGCCCCCCCAAACCCCAAAGTACCTTGCCCCCATGTTGATGGGGATAAGGGCCTCTTCCCGACAACCCTTGCCCGGTGGTTGTTGGGGTCTGCGGGCAGGGGCTTATCGGAATCTGGAAGCGCCCTTTAACAAGGGGGCCCCCAAATCTCGGCCCCCCCTAGTGTTAAAAAATACAGGAAGGAAGAAGCTGAGAAGAAGAAGAAGATTTTAATAAAAGACTGTCTACTGTATTTTTTAACACTACACTCCTTTTTTTTTTTTAGTGAATGGGTAGGGGTACAATGTACCCCATACTCATTCACATAGGGGGGGGCGGGATCTGGGGGGCACTTGTCCCCATCAACATGGGGGTAAGGTGCTTTGGGGTGGGGGGGCGCAGAGCCCCCCCTGCCCAAAAGCACCCATCCCCCCATGTTGAGGGCATGTGGCCCAGTATGGTTCAGGAGGGGGGCGCTCGCTTGTCCTCTCCCTTTCCTGACCTGCTGGGCTGCATGCTCAGATAAGGGCCTGGTATGGATTTTGGGGGGACCTCCACGCCATTTTTTAAAAAAAATTTGGCATGGGGGTCCCCTCCGAATCCATACTAGACCCAAGGGCCTGGTATGGACCTGGGGGAGGGGTGACCGCACGCTGTTTTTTCTTTCGATTTTTTTTTTTAGCCGCCAATTCTTTTTTCTTTTTACATTCAGCGGGAAGCCTGCTGACAACTGATGACTCATCGGTTGTTAAGGATGCGACTGGCTTCCCGGCCCCCTCCTTATCAACCAGCTATATACAGTGCAGTGTAAAAAACCCGCAAATCGCGGCAAAATCGCGGTAAAACCACAATAAAAACGCGTGTCCAGAAACGCGACAAGCACCGCAAAAAGCACTGCAGAAACGCTCAAAAGCAACATGCATAGATGTGAATCGAGCCTTAGGGTGCATACACTCTGCATGAAGGAGCAGCAGAGACATCCTTGGACAACCGCATCGTCAGTCTAGGGGAGTGTTTGATGTACTAGCAGATGCAGATACAATAACAAATTGAAGCCAAACTCCACTTTATAAGCAGTTAAAGCAACAGTTTTTTTCCCTTCAGGATAAAGATTTTACAAAAATAAAAGATGATCATTGTAAGAACCCTTGTCAATGATAAATGGGTTGTCTCTTCCCTCTAACTCCTACATCTGCAGGACAGCTTGTTCTTTTGACAAACAACAAATTTACTGGCAGGATCACCAAGTGAAAAAGAAAAGCCCAAAAAGAAAAATTAATGCAGCCATCACATCTAAGAAATGGTAAGCTGCAATATAATACTGTAAATGTTTGCATTTGGCTTTAACAATGCTTCAACAAATTTCAAATTAATAGGAATACATCTGTAAACAGATGTTTAAAAAAGCTATTCAAACACTATAGAGCAGGATCTTCAAACTACGACCCTCCAGCTGTTGCGGAACTACATTTCCCATGAGGCATTGTAAAACTCTGACATTCACAGACATGACTAGGCATGATGGGAATTGTAGTTCCTGAACAACTGGAGGACAATAGTTTGGAGACCACTGGTAGAACTAACAGTGCATCCATAATTTAGCAATACCTATTTTGCACACTTACCTGTTTTCCACCCCATCCAAAATAGAGTGGTATGCTGCTATATCTTTTTCAAGCTGCAACTTATGAGACAGCAGATGTTCTCGATCCCTCTGATGCTGCTCAGTCTCACTTTTGATTTCCTCCAGTTCTGCTTCCAGCTTGGTGATCACAGAGCCTAAGTTCTGGAGCTCAATATCGTGCCAGTGTTTAGCATCATGCAATGAGTTCTCCAAACCTCTTTTCTGTAAACACATACATACAAATATATTTATATATAATGGCAATTATACAACTACCCAGTATTAACCTCGAGAAATATTACTCCTTCACAATTATCAGGGCATAGTGTACGAAGATTTTGCTAGTATCTGATATAGTCTGAATCAGGTTGTGCCCGTATTATTTAAGTTCCTTGGAGTTTTTACAAAATTGTATTTTTTCATATTAACGCATTTGGGTTCTACACTATGGGGTTGATTTACTAAACTGGAGAGTGCAAAATCTAGTGCAGCTGTGCATGGCATCCAATCAGTTTCTAACTTTAGCTTATTTAATTAAAGGGTAACCCCACTTTCATGGGGAAATAAAATAGCAAATAAAAAAAAAGAATAATATAACATATACAATTGCGACACAAGTCATATTGTAATTGAATGTTATTAAAAGTGACCTTTCCTTTTCAATATGCAGCTCTGTAATGTTCTGTGAAATGCAATACTGCATGGCTACCAGGAGGTGTTCTGTACACAGAATGTGTACAGAACGCTCCCCCCCAGAAACATAATTTCCTGCTTGTGTGATTAGCTCGCTGATTTTCCCAGAAGTCTACACGAAGATACAAGTAAGATTTTTGGCATCCCCTGCAATAAAAATGTCATTTTTGGTGAGATATTCCCAATAGGAACTCAAGTCTAAGGCCCCTTTCACACTTGTACGACCTGAATGTTGCACGACATTGACACGACTTGAAGCAATGCCTGTGTAATCTTGAGGTCTATGGACCTCAAGTCGCATCAAAGTCAGACCAAAGTAGTGCAGGGACTCCTTTGAAGTCGCTATGTCTTGAAGTCGCACAGATATGAACAGTACTCATTTGAAATCATGGGGTACGACTTAGTTTGTTACTTTACAGGACAAGTCACAGAAGTGTGAAAGGGGGCTAAAGGGATGCAGACCCTGCAGTTTTCCTCATTAGAACTCTACAGCTGCAGCAGCTGATTGATAATTATGAAACCACTTCTATTAGACCCAGCTCTGCAACCCATCGATCGCGGGCAACCTGTCGACTGCGGGTAGGTGGGAGGGAAGGGGGGAGAGGACACTGCTGTGCATGTGTGTGGCGGAGGGTGATGTGAAGGGGCAGGGAACACTGCTATGGATAGGGCCACCCCCATAGCAGTGTCCTCTACCACACTTCACATCACCGCCCCCTCCCCAATCCCTGAATTCTAAGCGTAACTCACTCCTGGTCCCTGCACTCTGAGCGTAACGCACTCCTGATATCTGCATTCTGAGTGCAGCACACTCCTGATCCCTGCATTCTGAGCGCAACACACTCCTGATCCCTGCACTCTGAGCGCAACGCACTCCTGATCCCTGCAGTTTGAGCATAACACACTCCTGATCCTTGATTCCTGCATTCTGAGCACAAGGCACTCCTGATATCTGCATTCTGAGTGCAGCGCACTCCTGATCCCTGCATTCTGAGCGCAATGCACTCCTAATCCCTGCATTCTGAGCGCAACACACTTCTGATGGGATTCCCATGAATAAGTCAGTGTGTGACGAAACATGTCGGGGCGTGGTTGTACGATGTTCTTTACCAATTATGAGTTTCTAGCTGTACAAGGAAGTGGTGACCTGATAGAGCGGCTAGGCATCGAGGAGTAGGTGAGAGAAGGTTTCTGACGCCTGCATACCTCGGGTCCGCCATGACCGCAACCCTTTACTGTGGTATCCAAGTGTTTGCTGTGCTGTGCTTTGGAGTTCATTCTGCTGTGGAGTTTTACTCTGTTTATTTTGAATTTGGAAAATGTGAGTTTAAATATTGAAGAGTATGTGTGTTTTCAATAAACTGGTTATACGATTTACACTATTGGAGCGCTATTTTCATTTACATGTGGAACGATTCCTGCACACAATTTTGGATTTTTGGCTTGCCGCTGTGACCCTTCTGGTGTGGTTATAAAAGCACTCGAGCCTTACACGAGAGTGTAGGCAATTGGAGTCGGTGAGCGGATTTCTTTAGGGAGTGGGTTCACTCAGCACTCGGGTGTGGTGAAAGCTGCTAAGAAGACATCACTATTTAAAGGACTTTTTATTTAGGACCTTTTTATGTATTTAGTTGCATAATTTAATTATTCTTTGTGCACTTTGTGTATATTTTAATCACCTGTCACTTGGTGTTTACATTGTGTATTTGAATATTTATATTTATTTGCAGTGTCACCTTAAGGGTAAAAATAGTTTTTTAGGATAGCGCCACTGTTTTTTTCACTGTTGTCTACTTTTAGGTTATATGCATGTTACAGGTAAAAAAACACTATATATATATAATTCAACGTTTTATGTGGCAGCTTTAGTTTTAAGTTTTTCTGTAAAAAGTATATTGTTTTCCTAGGCACAGTGGTGGTAAGCGAAGTAGAGGGGGGCAGTGTTACTTTTAATACCAACATTTGGTAATGTACATAGATCACCCAGAAGGAAACAAAAGTGGGGTTTTGACAAAAAATTCTGTAAGCTGATTGCTTTGGTTGGTTTCACACGGGCATTCTCCATAGTCCGCATTTGACTGCTCAGCAGGGGATCTCCCTGCTAAGCAAGCGGATGACAGGTCACAGCCCCACTGTTATCTTTGGGGCTGTCAGATGGAAATGGACGCCTGCCCGTTTCCATCCGTCTGTCATGATCATCCGATCTGCTGTTTTTGGTGGACAGAATCAATACCAGCAGGTGTCAGTGGACACCTGTCCGCTGACATCTGCCGCTCCATAGAGAGCTATGGATGGTCTGATCAGGTCCGCTTGACCTGGCAGACCTGATTGAACAGCCTGTGTGAAACCACCTTTCTTTTCAGAGCTGCACCAGATTTTGCACTCTCCAGTTTTAGTAAATCAACCCCTATGTCTGTAGAACAGCAGTGGATCTATAAACATCATTCCCAGTTATTTTCCAATGAATTTTCCCTGTCAGCACAGCAACTGAACTCACCAATGTCCTAAGGGACTCCGTCTCAGCCTGCAGGCTCTGGATTTTGCAGGCTGTATCATGGAATTCCTCTCTCAGGGTTTCCACAACTTCTTCCTCTTGGCTTTGTAATGCTGGCAGAGCTGCTGATTGCTGTTAAATGATAAATGAAAAGCCATGACTTTACTAAATAGTGGTTAACATAGGCTCAGGGCTTCCTGTACACAGACACCTACTCCCACCTCTGCACTGATAAGGCCATCTAACTGCTCTATGTTCTTTCCGACATCTAAGCTGGCCATACATGGATAGAAAATCGTTTGAAAAAAATGGTCAGAATTCTAAAGATCCGTCGAACGTGCATGATAATTATCAACATATTATCGATCGCTAACAACATAAACGGTGCATTTTTCGGCAATTGATTACACGATCCGGGGTTACATTTTAACATATGCATGTGCTTAAGATTTTTTTCAAACTATTTTCGATCGATTCCACTACTCGTGTAGCGGGTTTGCAGAGCACCCCCTAAGAGCAGCAGGGGGACACTGGTGCTGCTGTAATGTGGGCGGCTGCGGGTCCCCTCCCCCCGCTTGGAGCGTTGCTACAGCAGAAGTCCGGAGGACCTGCTTGTAAGGAGAGGGGGTGAAGCTGCGGGCGTTTGTCTCCTCTCCCGTCCACCGCTCGCTCTGCCCCCTCCTCCCCGTGTTCGAATCCGCCGGCCAGATCACCACCACCGTTTAACTCAGGGACCCAGCTCAGCTACCTAAGTGCCACCCAGCTCAGCAACCCAGTGCCACCCAGCCCAGTGGAGACGACCCACACCGCTTCAGGGATCACAATACCCATCCAGGTGTCCTGTCGACCGCCGTCTGGTCACCTTGCCCGTTTAGCTACCAGCCATCCTGATCGGCCAACAGGAGGTGATCTGGTGCATTGCAACATTGTCAGGAGCCTGAACGAGCATTAGGAATCTCCGTTGTGTTATCGCACAGAGGATTGGTGAGCAAATGTAAACCCAAACATCCTCCTTAACACAGCACAGACACTGCATGCAGACACCTATTACCCTTTCTAGTGTGGGAGGATGCTTGTTTGGAGCTGCCATCTTTAACCAGTCTGTTCTTATAAAACCACTACCTAATTCAATATCCTAGATGATTACTGTCTCAATTTTGCTTGATTAAACCTATTCTCTTTACAAAGGGCCCCAATGTTTGCTAGCAGAAGACACTAGTATCTTCAACCCAGGACCTGTAATGTTATGGAACAGTGTTTACTGTACCTATTTAACCCATTTCTTTTCTTTGCGTGTTTGCCTCTCAATGGTGTTTGTGGCCCAGAAGGAGCTGAGAAGTTGACAAATCTTCTCTCCTCCCTCTCAGCACCTGTGTTATGGGCATATAGATTACAGTTTCTTTTTATACTTACAGTTGCTAAATATTGCATTTCGTCATTATTACAGTATTGGTACTCTGCAATAAGATTTAACAGTGCTGTAAGTTTCCACATGTTTTAAACCGTGATAATATCTTCGACTTGTTTATCACTACCAGGTGTGTCTGTTTTTTTGGTAACAATCCACAGGCAGGGTAACATTATTTTCCACTTATGTCCTTAAACTTGTTTGAAGTCATTTTAATTAAGCAGTGTGCCAGAGGGGCTGAGGTCATGCTTGGAGTTGAGGCCGAGATCAGAGAACCCAAAATCACCAAGCGGCTCCTTCGGGGGTGGCGCTACACTAATCGATTGTTTGGACTCAAAAAATCCGACATGACGGTTTATTTTTTTGCCAGTAAACTTTGCATTTCAATAATAGAAATTAGCCCACTAACGTTTCGAAAGTCGAACGAACAAGCATATCAAGAGGCCTACATCATTTTGTTTGTATGCTCTCAGATTTTTTAAAATGATTGTGTTGCTGTCAAGATGTACTTATGATCTGTGTAAAGGAAATGCCCCAGTACTGTTGTAATAGAATAAATTGCCATAAATCTGAACATCAGACAAATACACAAGAAACCAATGACATTAAGGTCGGGTTCACATACAGTATGCTGCTGTCACGGTTCACAGCATGGGGTCCGGTGCGTTCCTGTTCACCGATTCAGGTGCGATCTAGGTCCAAATTTTTTCATACATTTGCGCCTGAATCGGAACCAAAGACGCACAGGACCCTTTTAAAATGGGGACAGCAGCTGCCCCAGAGTTTTGTGAACTGGCTATTTGCGGGTAAACCGCATCCAATTCGCATATGTGTGAACCCAGTCTTGTAGGTCATACCCAGGTCAGAGACTAGGCTCTCTTTCTATCTCATGCAGAGAACACACGGATGGACACCACAGGCTTCACAACGCACTTTGCATTTTTTATTGACACATGAAATGCAAGCAATGTATATTGTGAAATAAACACTTCAGTGTCCTTCAGAGAGTAGCTAGAAGTATCTGCACCTCATTTTAAATTAGCCCCTAAAGGCTCCTTTACAATTGTGTTAAAGAGCGGCCTGAGTTGGATTGCTTTTCAGAGGGTGTTTGACAGATAGTGAAGAGGTGTAATGTTGCCTCCTCACTGCCTGTTTTACTCCCTAAAAAACAGCACAACCACGCCACAACTGCATTTGAAGGGATCACTTTGGGGAGTGGTTCTGTCCACCGAGTGTGGGGGTGGGCGATACATTTTGCCATGGCATATGTACACCCCAGTCCACTGCCTTTGCACCTCAACGTGGAGCAGTTGGGTGGCTCAATTTTATGTGTATACTGCCCCAAACCACAAGTGTAGATGAGGCCTAGACTGTGAAGTGAAATCTACAATATGATGTATGATATTAATGTACACTGCTGCTGCTAAACAGACGTTTAGGAGCAGTTGGGCGTTTTTTTTCATCTGCTCCTGAACTCTCCTCTATGTTTTCTTATCTGTTAATATACACAGGGTCGTTTATAGTAGTTTCTAGGTAGTTGAGTTTAGAGGCTTTTTTTGGAAGGCAAAAAAATGGGTTCAGATGCTGAGTTTAGAGTCATTTCAAGCGCCAAATGCTTATAAACGTGGCTAAAAGTGGCTAAACGCTGTAACTCGTGTTTAGCCATGTTTCCTTTACAGGTGTTTTTCATTTTTGGCTATTTAAAAAAAAAAAATGCTAAATGTAAACGCGGCAAAACTGACGTTTTAAACATGGGTTACTATCTGTCAAGTTAAATCGTTCAGGAGAGGTTGTAAAAACGTCCTGTGTACATGAAGCCTAAAGTATCACTTACTTTGGCCTGAAGAAGAGCACCAGATTCAGCTCTATTTTTTTCAATGTCCTTCTCCCAGTGAATTCGAATAGTCTCCAGTATATCATCAAGGCCAGTACCAATTGGAGTATCCACTTCTTCTAACTGAGATCCTGCTAGCTGCTTGTACAGCATCTTCACATCCTAAAAATAGATAGTTTTGACAAGTTTGATTTAACCTCTTTTAAAATATCATGGCCATATTACGCTGATCTCTACATCATTTATGTTTTCTTCCAATGATCATTCCATGAAAATAAACTTTTAAGAGAAAAATATAAAGGCTTCTGTCACTGAATTCCTTCTGAAAATCTGGATGGTTGGCTGTCCGTTCTTAGAACTCAAACTCATAGATTAGTCCAGTGGAGTCTACTCAGTATTAAACATGTTATTTCCTCATCTTCTTTTTTTTCCTGGGTTTCCTCATGATGATATAGAAATTGACTGACATTGTGTATCTGGTTATCTATATTATGCTCCCTATTATTTGGATTCTACTGCTCGGGCTGCTTAAAGTGCTCCTAAAGGCAGAAGGTCTTTTTTTTACCCCAATGCATTCTTTGCATGAAGGTAAAATAAACCTTCTGCATGCGCCTATGAGTGTCTATTGACACACAGAGCCAGCTTGGGAGCGAGCACGGAAGAGGGGGGCACTCGGTAGAGAGAAGGAGATAGGAGCGCCGGCAGTGGGCCCCGGAAGAGAAGGATCAGGACCACTCTGTGCAAAAAATTGCACAGAGCATTTAAGTATAACATATTTGTTATTTTTTAAAAAAATGATCCTTTACAATCAGTTTCATATATACTTCAGAGAATGCAATAACTTAAAAAAACATTTAGACTTTAGAACCACTTTAAGCCTGTCCTGAATAAAATTATGAGTGGTTACATGTCCTTTTTAGGGAAAAAAAACAAACTTTCTTTGTAAAAATTGTGGATATGCAATGGTATTAGCAGCTTATAGTCCTAGGTGATGTAACTAAAGCATAAACATTTTTAAAAATACATATTTTTTATTGTACCATATGTTGATATTAGCAAAAAATATAGAAACGTGCGGCGCTAAATAAGAATGGTGCTAAACCATATAAAATGACTAGTATTTAAACATTCAAAGCATGTGCATATACTTAAATATTTACAATATTTACAATTGTCATTTGTTGTGCTGGCTGCTGCCTTTTATTTTGTTGACAGCACAGTATTCACCAACAAAAATTTCTACATATGTTGATATTGACCTCATGTACCAGGAAAAAAGTCCCAATAATGTTGCATTTCTAGAATGAATTCAATTTTGAGATGATGATATTTATAAATGTGTTTGCTCATAAAGTCTATGACCAACTTTTAGATGCAGTTGTGATACCATCCTTGGGGTTTTGGGAATGTCCCTTTTGTATGAGCTATATACAGGCCCAGACTGGCCATAGGACACACCAGGCATTTGCCTGGTGGGCTGGGGCAGCTGGGCCTCATGCCCTTACAAGAGTGGTCTGTTGATGACTGGGCTACACAGCGGGAGCTAAGCATTGACCGCAGTCCGGACAGGGCTAACACAGACTGCTGTCGCTGCTCACTTCCCCCACCTCATCACTATGCAGTAATGCCCGTGTCTCCTCTCTCAGCTCTCTTGCTACGAGATGGAGATCTGCACAGATAGCGGGAGTCTTTTCATATTAAATTATGTTAATATGATCCAGATCTGCAGCTCCTCCTGCCCTGCTGATAGGATGAAATTGTTGGCACGGGAGACCCTGTAAAGCAGTGGTCATCAACCCTGTCCTCAGGGCCCACTAACAGGCCAGGTTTTCAAGATAACTGAAATACATCACAGGTGATATCATTTACTCCTCAGTGATTGCAGTATTCTAGTCTGCATCTCCCCAAGGTAATACATAAAAACCTGGCCTGTTAGTGGGCCCTGAGGACAGGGTTGATGACCACTGCTGTAGAGGACACACCGAAGGTAGAATTATGCAAGGGAGGCAAACAGTAAAAAGGGGGCACTGTGATTAGAGACAAAAGGGGGGGGGCATGACTGCAAGCGGAAGTGTGATAGCGACTGTGATTTCTAGGGGCACTGTAATGTAAAGGTGCACTGTAACCATTACAGTGCCTCCCCTTTATATCACAGTGACCCCTTACATTACAGTGTGGATGACCAACTCTGTGAATATCATATCACCCACCGCCTCAGCAAAGGACAACAAGACCCCCCCCCGGAAAATTGGCTGCTCAGTCTAAAATGCCTGGGCCTATTTTTTGTCCCAGTCCAGACCTGGCTATATACTGTATGTACTATTATTTACAGAATAAGGCAGCATTTCTCTTCCTCTTAAGTTCCTGCATTCTTTCTCATGGAAAAAGCTCATGCATTTTTCTTTTACCTCTTCATGGTTCTTTGACAGCAAAGCAAGCTCCTCCTTCATGCTATCTATCTGACTTTCCAAATCCATTTTTGTCAAGTTAGCATCATCAATCACTTTGTACAAGGATCGTATCTCCTCTTCCACCGCTTTTCTGAAAGGCTGCTCATTCTCATATCTGCAATTCAAGCATCATGTCATTTCCATGAAAAAACAATTTTGGCTTGTTTATGTGGCCTGTATAAGGTCAGCTTCCCCTATATAAAGGCAACCTTGTTATTTTACGGTACGCCAAGGGAGATTTTTGTTCGAACAACTCACAAACCAATATACTGATATTTCACTAGATTAGAGTTGATTAAAACGCGAGAAACTCAGCTTTTTGCTTAAAGAAACATACTGGTGAATACACACATTCATCCAAATAATATGCAAGGTATTCACAGAAACACCCAGTTTGTTGAAACATACTTTGGGAATGTCATTTATTTTCTGGGAATTCCTTTGTAAACTAGCAGTGAAACCTTTTACTGTTCAAGGTGACGTTAAGTGAATAAGTTGATTGCATTTACGTAAGTGAATCAGTTCATTGCTTTCACATTTCAGAGGCAGAGAAGACTGCACCAGCAACAGTCTGTAATCTTTAACCACTTTAAAACCGGGCCTCTTTTTCAGACTCAGTGTTTACAGGTTAAAAACACGGTTTTTTTGCTAGAAAATTACTTAGGACCCCCAAACATTGTACATTTTTTTTCTAACACCCTAGAGAATAAAATGGCGGTCATTGCAATACTTTTTGTTAAACCGTATTTGCGCAACGGTCTTACAAGCGCACACTTTTTTGGAAAAAATTCACTTTTTTAAATAAAAAATAAGACAACAGTAAAGTTAGCCCAATTTTTTTTTATATTGTGAAAGATACCCAACATATCACACTTCAAAATTGCGCCCGCTCAAGGAGTGGCGTCAAACTTTGACCCTTAAAAATCTCCATTGGCGACGTTTAAAAAATTCTACAGGTTGCATCTTTTGAGTTACAGAGGAGTTTTAGGGCTAGAATTATTGCTCTCGCTCTAACAATCGCGGCAATACCTCACATGTGTGGTTTGACCACCGTTTTCATATGTGGGCGCTACTCACGTATGTGTTCGCTTCTGCGCGCGAGCTCGTCGGGATGGGGCGCTTTAGAAATTTTTTTTTCTCATTTTTTTTTTATTTAATTTTATTTATTTTTACACTGTTTTTTTAAAATAAAAAAAAGTGGGTCACTTTTATTCCTATTACAAGCAATGTAAACATCCCTTGTAATAGGAAAAAGCATGACAGGTCCTCTTAAATATGAGATCTGGGGTCAAAAAGTCCTCAGATCTCATATTTGGACTTTAATGCAATAAAAAGAAAAAAAATTGTCATTTGAAAAAAATGACAACAGAAAAATGTGTCTTTAAGACGTAAGGGCGGAAGTGACGTTTTGACGTTGCTTCCGCCCTGCTATGGTATGGAGACAGGTGGGAGCCATCTTAGCCTCACTCATCTCCATACCCAGCCATGGACAGGTCCCGATCGCCTCCGCTGCTGCCGACGGCTCCGGTAAGCAGCAGAGGGCGCTGGAGAGCGGCGGGGGGGGCCCCTCTCCCGCAGCTGATAACGGTGATCTCGCGGCAAACCCGCCAAAGAGACCACCATTATCGTTAACCGAACCGCTGCCTGAAGAGATGGATACCTCGGTTGTGGCAGCAGCAGCTGCCATTACCGAGATATCCCTCTTCAAAGTCAGGACGTATATCGTCCTGTGGTGGTCGGTAAGTGGTTTTTAAAGGGAATGCATAGTGGTTTTGTACATTATAGAACACTATATAAAGCCTGGAGGTAGCAGCAAATCCATGGATACTGAGCATTAGGAAGTAACAAAGCCATGGATACTGTGTATTACAATCACAGCATCAAAAGAGAACATTTATCTGGAATATATATCTATTCTGAGGTCTCCCTGCAGTAAGATAGTATCCTTTCTAACAGCACTGACTGTATCTTATTGCAGTGATTTTGTACATATTGTGCATATTGTATATTTCTTTATCATGATCATTGCTTTAAAATATAAAAATATGTTTTATTTAAATTTAATTATGATTGCACATGAGTATTTTGTATTTGCATATTCAGCCAAGGTAAAATTCCAGACTCCTTTTTACATGTTTAACTCACTATATTTATCTGCTTTGCTGAAATTTTTTTAAATTTAAATACATTTTACCCCAAACCTGTATAATCATATATATTTATAATTAATTATAAATGTAATACTTATTAAAATGGCAATAAACCGAATTTTAATGCATTATATAGTGATTGAGGCTTTATTTAGTAGTATACAAATCTGAAATAATATATTAGTTGGTGAAATCCAATGAAATTGGGTTGATGCAATTTGTCCTACATATTCTAAAAATTATTAAACCCACTGTCTTGACTTTAGTTTCCACATTTATGTATGAAATAGTAACAGTAAAAACATTTTTTTTTTAACTGCAGAGGAAATGTGAACTTCCCCGAACCGCCTTTTCTAGGTATTTCCAGCTTCAGCATGTGATACAAACCCAATTTGGTACCCATGACACCAATTTTTCAGATTAGCCATTGATAGATGTATTACGGTCACAAGGACCTAAGGTTCTTATACCAACTCTATACTAACATTTATTGTCTACTACAACCAACAAAACTCTGCTGGCAGTATGCACTAAATGGCAACAACTCATCCCTGGTTTGTCCAATGAAGACTGGGAGGAAGCATGTTCACCTATTTATCTGTATTCCCGGCTGTAATTAACAAACCAAAACACCTTTATATGTTGCATCAATCATACTTAACTCCATTTAGACTGCATGCCATGCATCGCTTGCCTGCTCCTACATATGCCCGGGGTACTTGAGTCTATCATGAATGTCGCTGCCAGACTCATCCACCTTACACATGGTTTAGTGTCCGCCACTCCTCTCTGCCAGTCCCTCCACTGGCTTCCCATTGCCCAACGAATAAAATTCAAAACACTAACATTAACATACAAAACCATTGACAATTCTACCCTGAGCTACATCACCAATCTTATCTCCACACATCCCCCAAACCATCCTCTCCGCTCCTCCCAAGACCTTCTGCTCTCTAGCTCCCTTGTTTCCTCCTCCCATGCTCATCTTCAGGACTTTTCCAGAGCCTCTCACATCCTCTGGAACTCACTACCCTAATCTGTCCGGTTTTCTCCTACTATGTCCACTTTTAGGCGATCCCTAAAAACTCATCTCTTTTCCGGGAGGCCTATCCTGCCTCCAGCTAACCACCAAAACTTCTACTCTCCTCATCAGTTCATCCCTCACAGTTCCTACCTTTTTGTTTCACCAGCCTCTCCCTCTTAGATTGTAAGCTCGCAGGAGTAGGGCTCCTCTAACCCTCTTGTTTTGAATTGTACTGTTGGTGTAGTGTCTTCCTACATTGTAAAGCGCTGTGCAAACTGTTGGTGCTATATAAATCCTATATAATAATAATCATTTGTGCCGGGAAGAGATTTATGCTTGAGGGGATGGAGAATTGTTCTGGGTGGGAAATTTGCTTAGGAGGAGATGAATTTTGAATGGGGGGGGGGGGGGTTTGTTGTCTGTATGGAGCTGACCAGTGCTGGGTTAAGGCTGACAATTCATTATACACTTTTCTTGTACAATTTTACTTAAGAGTTACCAAAACTATATATGTGTAAATATGATGGATGATTAGGATAATGACTGTCATGACACCGTGGTGTAAGGTAACTATATATGGGAATTCGAAAATGTATTTCCAGATGAGAAATTTAAAATGTCTTGTAGCTTGTGTAGAGGTAACTCATGGGGTTTTCTTCTGGCTGGAGTTCAGCTTTAAACCACATATGCAAAAACAAGTAAGGAGTTATTGCAAGTAGGGTGAGTCCAAAGTAACAAACATACATATTAGCTGTGCCAACACCTGACATGTGATGCCTTTGCCTTTGCCAGGCAAGTGGCTCATTAAGTTGTATGGGGGGATGAAGAGGACATGGAGATTACCCCTTTAAAACAAATTAGCAAGCCTCCATATTCCTTTCCTCTCAGGTCCCTTTTTATTACCATAGACCTTTTTTGTGGTAGAAAAAGACCAGTGTTTGTAGGTAAAGCGACATGCCTAATTCCAGCCAACAGTAGGCCTCTTTTCCTTAGATAAATGTCGTCTTGTTTCTCAGCTCAAGAGGCCAAGAAGGAATAATGATTTTTCTGTTTCTTTCCTATGAGTGTAAAAATACCTTCTTCATAGTTTTTTTTTCCTAAACATATTCACTTATTTGCAAAAGCATGCATAACTGTGATCATGTGAAAGAAACGATTACAGAAATGTTGTTTATGTCTCTCTGTTACTTTATTACAGGGAAATATATTAATAATTAAAATTGAATCTTTATTACTTTTTAACCACTTCAGATCTGGAGGGTTTTTCCCCCCTTCATGACCAGGCCATTGCGCTACTTTGACAATTGTGCAGTCATACAATGCTGCACCCAAATGAAATAATTTATATAATGTTTTTCACACAAATAGAGCTTTCTTTTAGTGGTATTTGATCTCCTCTGGGTCTTTTATTTTTTATTATATAAACGAAAAAAGACTGACAGTTTTGAAAAAAAAAAACAAGCAATAATTTTTCTTTCTGCTATAAAACATATCCCATAAAAAAGTTTAAAAAAATCTAATCTCTTAATACATTTGGGCCAAAATATATTCTGCTATGTGTCTTTGGTAAAAAAAAATCCCAATAAGTGGATATTGATTGATTTGAGTGAAAGTTATAGCGTCTACAAACTATGGGATATACACTGGAATTTGTATTTATTATTTTTTTATATACTAGTAATGGCGGTGATCAGCGACTTATAACGGGACTGTGATAGCGTGGCAGGCAATCTGACACTAACTGATGCTGGAAGGAACTAATTAACAGCCAGTGACATCACCAGTGACATAAATACAGTGATTAGTGCTAATGATATGCACTATCACTGTACTAATGACACTGGGCAGCAAGGGGTTAACATCTAGGGCGATCAAGGGGTTAAATGTGTGCCTAACAAATGTTTATATGCAGTATGTACTGTGTGCTGCTTTTAACGGTGATCTAGTCGTTTTCATTCACTGCTTAGCAGTGAATGAACAAACGAGATCCCCTGTCACTGAAGTTCTGTGTTGTTTACATTCACAGAGCTGTGTTTGACAGGGCAGCCATGAGAACTTTGGGGGCCCCTTACACAGTTTTAGGCCCAGGCCTGACCACCAACATTCCCCAGGGCCCGCCCACTGACCATCCCACTGAATCCACCCACTGGCCATCCCAGTCCTTCAGTGCACCCAATTTTATTTTAACACTCTAATGCCCTGTACACACGACCGGTTTTGCCGTCGGAATAAACTCTGAAGGTTTTTCCGACGAAGTTCCAACGGAATTCCGCTCAAGCTGTCTTGCATACACACGGTCACACCAAATTCCGACCGTCCAGAACACAATGACGTACAACACGTACGACGGGACTAGAAAACGGAAGTTCAATAGCCAGTAGCCAATAGTTTCCGTCTTGTACTTGCTTCAGAGCATGCGTTGTTTTTGGTGCATCGGAACAGCATACAGACGAGCGGTTTTCCCGATAGGAATTTGTTCAGTCAGAAATATTTTAGAACATGTTCTCTATCTAAGTCCGTCTGAATTTTCGACAGAAAAAGTCCGATGGGGCATACATACGCTCCCATCGGACTCTTTCTGTCAGAAATTCTGCTCGTGTGTAAGCGGCATCACAACTTAATGTATTCTCCATCCCCCATCCTCCTCCTCTAGTCTCATGCCCCCTTATTCCAATCCCATCTCCTCCATCCCATGTACTCTTTCACTTCCAGTCCCATCTCCCCATCCCATGTCCCCCTCCTCCTCTGGTCCCATCCCCTCCATCCCATTTCCTCCAATCCTATCTCCTCCATCCTATGTCCTCCTCCTCCAGGCTCTAATAGGCTTCAAAAAGGTGAACTGCGAGCATAAAGCATTGTGCTCGCAGTCCACCCAGGTGTGTTAGAAAAGCGAATGAATATTCGCTTTCCTAACACTGAACCGCCTCTCCATCTATTTCTTCAGCTGTGGTCTGCACCTGCGCCTCTGGACCCGGCCTAAAGACAAATAGTGGTTGTACGCCAGCTGTGGTCTGCAGGTATATAGACAGGCTAGGGTAGTGTATAGACAGGTTAGGGTAGTATATGGATGGGCTAGGGTAGTATATGGATAAGCTAGGGTAGTATATAAACAGGCTAGGGTAGTATATGGACAGGCTAGGGTAGTATATAGACAAGCTAGGGTAGTATACGGATGGGCTAGGGTAGTATATTAATAGGCTGAGTGTGTTGGGGGTACTGCTTGTCATGGGCGTTGGTCCTGGCGGAATAGTGAAGGTGTACAGAGGAGCGGAGTGGACGTACGGCTGGAGGGGTCCTTCTCAGATGAGTGGGGATGTGAAGCATACAGTGAGCGGGGAGCTCCTTCCGCAGAGCAGGACTGGCTGTGAGTTGCAGTCGGGCAGTCCGGGACAGACATAGAGCGGACTGCTACTTCCAAGTGCCGGAGGAAGAGCCCGGTCTGGGCGATCGGGCTGTGTGCTGGGGCTCAGGATCCGTAGCCGGGATCGGAGCTGGGATTATCAGTCAGGTCACGTGCACATACCAGCCAGCTGCATTGGTCCAGATACCCCGCTGTACCTGCTGTGACGGTGATGATGAGGATGGAGCCTGCTAGAGCCTTGTGGTGCAGGTCAGCAAGGAGCGGAGAGGCCCAGGGGGCCCTAGGGGGCTGAGGAGGAGCCTGCAGAGCAGCCCCTACTTCCAGCTGCACAACTGAACTACCAGGCTTCCGTGCCCAAAAACGAGCCAGCAGGGCCCACATGATCTCTGTAAGAGCCACCAATCAGGACCTGAGGGAGGCGGGCCTGCTGGAAAACTTCATGGAGGCTTTCTTTGACAGCCGCTTCTCCTGGTGGGGAACATAGGCAGACCAGTGGCCATAACTGTGCCCTAGGTGGCTGCCTAGTTTGCCTAGTGGTAGCACCAGCCCTGGCACTGACAATCAGGGCACTGATCATCAGGACACAACAGTGCCCACCAGTGCTGCCAATCTGTGCCCACCAGTGCTGACAATCAGTGTCCACCAATGCTGACAATCAGTGCCAATCAGTGATGCCCATCAGTGTAGCCTCATCAGTGTCTCCTCATCAGTGCCTATAAGTGCAGTCTATCAGTGCCCATCAGTGCAGCCTCTTTAGCCCACATCAGTGAAGGAGAAAAAATACTTATTTACAAACTTTTAAAACTGAAACCAAGAAAAACTTTTTTTTTTTTTTTTAAATATTTTTTGTTTGTTTAGCAAAAAATAAAAAACTCAGCGGTGATTAAATACCACCAAAAGAAAGCTCTATCTGTCTCAAAAAATGATAAACATTTAGTTTGGGTGCAGTGTTGCATGACTACGCAATTGTCATTCAAAGCCCGACAGCACTGAAAGCTGAAAATTGGCCTGGGCAGGATGGGCTGAAGGTACTCAGTAGGCAAGTGGTTAATGAGTGTGGTGAAATTGTACTTTGCAAAGAATACCAAACCACCCACAAGGAAAAAAAATACAGTAATTTTGCTTGTACATGATTGGAAGATGGAAGTCAGCAGAGCTTCACCTCATTCATTAATCTTAATAAATATTCCTTTGCAAAGTGCCTATTTGCCTTTAATAAATCAACCACACTGAATCATTCTTCAGTAGTACACTATGGTGTTGCAAGAGGTGAACCCTGTAGTAAAAACTTTCATATGCAAGTATTTCATTGCATGTAGCATTTCATTAGTATATGTCTTCTGCCATAAGTGCAATACCTTTCTTTAAAGTCTTCTGCACATGCTTGTATATTTTCTGTCTGCAGCATAAGTCGGGCATTTTCCAATACTGCATCACCGACCTGTAAAAACAAGACAACTATAAAAGTGACTAAAATGAATTCCCTTGAATTCCAACATGGACATGGACCTATACATATATTTTTAAAGTTGTGTGTGTGTGTGTGTGTGTGTGTGTGTGTGTGTAGAGCTTTATATATATGCACAACTGGTAAAGTGTACATTGTCTCTAGATGCATTGACCCAAGGTATCTCGGTGACCAAAATTACAGTTCACTAGTTCTAACCAGGCTCAATCTCTGCTGCTTTTTTCTAGGTATATTTGGATTGGGCAAGACAGAAGATGCCTGGGAAATTTCATCCTGGAGGACAAACATAAGAAACTAGCACTATTATTGTAAGAAATGTGTTCTGTGGGCTAAAGAAGGTGTGCATCAATTATTGGTAGGGCTTGTGAATGGTGGCTGCTGCTTTAAAGAACAAGTTTTATTGCTGTACACCTTTTGCATATACTGTATAGATGCTAAAAAGGAAGGTCAACAATGGATTGAAAACAATTAAGTACTTTATAAACTGTTAAAATGCTAAATAAAATATCAACATCAAAAATAATTTTTTTCATTCAGCTTTCTTTAAAGTGGTTGTATACCCATTTTTTAAATTTTTACCTACAGGTAAGCCTATAATAAGATATTCACTTTGCATGCAGCCTCTGACGTCAGCGGCGCATGTGCTGTGAATGCCCGGCTGAAGGTCCAGCAGACGCTGCCGGACCTTGCCGGGAAGAAGACTCCTGCGCGCAAGCGCGGGAATGACGTCATCACGGCTCCGGCCACTCACAGTGGGACTGGGCATGACCTGTCATCGATGTGAAGGATTGGCCGTACATCTTCGTCCATTCGGCCGATGTCCGCAGTGTGGAGAGTACTTGTTTGTGGTGGAGCCACCTACCATGCCGCCCTGTGCCTATCGGATGGATTGGGTGACAGGTATCGCTACAGTGGAAGCTGCTACCACTGCAGAGAGAGAGCGACGGGCCGCCACTTTGCCTGTTGCTACCGACAATGTTTCAGAAAGAGATGCTGCTGCTGCTGTCTCATCAGGAGACATTGCTTTGATTCCTGAGTCCACTACACCTACTCCTATGGTGCCTACTCAAAAGAAGGTGGGCTATGTGAAGGCTTCCCGCGGCCGTGGTCAAGGAGTACCCCAGAGGTTACCTGAGCCGGAGCTACCAGAGTCTACGCCTGGGACGGGTAAGCCACTGTTGGGGACTGTAAATAAGTATTTGCCAGCGGAAGAATTGAGAGACTCGGAAATAGAATCCATGTCGGATCTTTCCAGGGTTGATGATTTATTTGAAACCTTGTCGCAAGAGCTTTTGTGGTCACAAGGCGAGGATGTTGCCTCCACAATGACCCTTCCTGAATGGACTGCCATGAGTTCTGGAAAGACGTCGCCCTGTGTGGAGACGCACAGTGCTGTTGATGGGACTTTGTCAAAAGTTGTCAGTTCGCTACAGACACCGGCTGGGTCTACGGTGAAAAAGTCATTAGATTCCTGTGTACTGCCTGGTATGGGGAGAGACAGATCTTTGCCAAAACTTGCTCGCTTACAAAGGATGTTAAACAAGCGCGTGGCCGCAGAGTATGGTTTGGAGTTCCCCTATGTGCCCCAGGATGTCATGCGGGAGATCGAAGCTAATCGGGAGCTTTGGTACAGTGAAGCTATTCGGCAGTGGCGGAATTATCAGGGTCGCACCAGACGCATTTGCTACTGGGCCCCTGAGTTCTGCCACTGTGGGGGGGCCCGCCGCCGCCCAGGAGATAGTCATTCACCTGGAGTCCCGATCGTCCCGCCCATCCTCTCCTGCTGTTCCGCCCATCCTCCCCGTCCATCCTCTGCTCCCTCACTCACGGGGACAGTCCCCGCCTGCTTCGCCCATCCTCTCCGCCCGCACAGTCCCCGCCCATCGTCTCTATCCCCGCCTGCTCCGCTCATCTTCTCCGCCCGCGTAGTCCCCGCCCATCTGTCTCTATCCCCGCCTGCTCCGCCCATCTTCTCCGGCTCTGCCTTCACTTAAGTCCCCGCCCATAATCTGTCACACCTGCACTCACGGGCACAGTCCCCGCCCGCTCCACCTTCACTCACAGGCCCCGCCCATCCTCTCTGCTCGCCCAAGCAAGACAGAGCAAGGAGGGGGACCAAGTGATCTGCAAGTGAGTGGCACCCATCCTTCAATATCAACACTGCCACTGATCCCCCCCCACACCACCACTACTGCCACTGATACCCCCCACACCAACACTACTGCCACTGATCACCCCCACACCAACACTACTGCCACTGACCCCCCCCCACACCAACACTACTGCCACTGATACCACCCCACACCAACACTACTGCCACTGATCCCCCCCACACCACCACTACTGTCACTGATACCCCCCACACCAACACTACTGCCAGTGACCCCCCCCACATCAACACTACTGCCACTGATACCCCCCACACCACCACTACTGCCACTGATACCCCCCACACCAACATTACTGCCACTGATACCCCCCACACCACCACTACTGCCACTGATACCCCCCACACCACCACTACTGCCACTCATCCCATCTCTCCCTCACCACTGCCACTCATTCCATCCCCCGCCACTGATCCTATCTCTCCCCAACCACCACTGTTGCCACTCATCCCAGGGGCGTAACTACAGAGGTAACAATTGTGATAGCGCACATGTTGCCCCTGAACACCTGGATGTGGGGGGGGGCATTTAACGGAAAAAATCCCCTCAATTTTTCTCCTGCACCCACTAAAAGTCTGCTTCTCCTCCTCTCCCTCTGATAGGCATTAAGTGGTTGCAGGAGGAAAATGGGGGGATTTGTTCCCCCTCCTATCAAGGTCCTGCTGCCCCCGCAATTAGTGGGAAGGGCCCTGGCTGGAGGTCAGGGGTGCCCTCCATGGTTTCTTGCACCAGGGCCCTGAAGGTTCTAGTTACGCCACTGCTATTCGGGACTACTTGTCTGTGCCTAAGCCCTTTAGGAAGACTGGATGTTCTGTCCGGATGGATGAACGTTTCAACGGATGCTTTGTACATTGGAACTATGGTCGGCACATCTATGCTGATAAGGTGGTAATCTGCAGACCGGGAAAGGACAATGCTGTATATTTTATTATCACCATGGATAAAGAAGGAAAATCTGTGACTTTGCCAGATCCTCGGTTTTACTGGTAATGATGGACACTACCACTTTGAAGTTACCTAGTTAGATAGCGACAGGGTGAGGAGATCTGCGTGATCAAGATCTATGGATCCTGTTCTGTGTTCAAATCCAAGGACTTCTTTTGCTAGCCGGATTTCTTTTATAGAAAAAAAAAAGAAGAGTTCTTATGCAGGGATGGACTCCAAAAGTTTTGTAGTATAGATTGTGGGAAGAGAGTTTCATTTTTTAATGAGGCTTTGCTCCTACTGTTGTATAGGATATGTATATATTGTGTGCTTAACTATGTTTCCTTTTCAGGGATCATCTGATCATATGTATAGCTGGGAGGCTTTTCAGCTAGTTAGTTAGTGAGGTTGTGTACAGTTATATTGTGGTTTTGTTCACGGCTGTGAACATAATGTTTTATAAGATATAAGTCTCATAATGTCTTTAAACTGTCCTTTCTCTCTCTCTTTGCCTCTCTACAGTTATAAGAAACTCAAATGCCTACTCTCAGGCTTGAGAGTTACTGTTACTGTGTCGGGACAGACGTTTGGGACAATGTCTATTGTAGTGGGGGGAGTATGTAGCGCTGGTAGATTTACAATCTACCGCAGGTTAGGTAAATTTAGTAAATTGTGTGTTAGGAAGGTTAAAAGTTTGCCTCTGTTCCAGCTTGGCTGACATTGTTTGTGTTTCCGTGCTGACCAGTGGGTGTCGCTGTTGCCACTGGTCAGTGTTGGAAAGGCAATGTGTCGAAGTGTATAGATGCTCCTCTGTCTCGGAGACACGCTCGGTGGAGGTGGTCCTCCGAGTTGCATTCTGGGAAGAGGGTATTTATGGGACAGACGCCATGTTCTAGGGTTCGTTTTACAGCCACCTGCTGGCCCTCCTGGCCGACAGGTATGCGTTAAGGAGCTACCTCGTTGTAGCTCCTAATTGGGAATCTTTGTAAATCTGAGTTCACAATTTTTCATCCCTTTCTCCTCTCTCCCCTGACTTTTTCATCAAGATCAAAAAAAAAAACTATCAGGTGCTAGTTCCGGGACTCTGACCTGTCCTTTCAGTCTTAAATCCAAATCTTGCAGGCTTCACTTCCCCAACATTTTTAAAATATGCCCCTTCTTAATCAATTAAACTAACAAGCTACTTATTTACATAGAATTTGATGGGCTATGGGTACCTCATCCCTATTGTTGCTCGAAAATTTGTAGAAAAAAACAGTCTGAACAGACTTTACCAGTATCAGTGAAGGACAGTAGAAAACCAATTCAAAATAATAATTTTTATTACAAAATTCAAGAAAAATTACTTAACACACTGTTAATAAAACCACAAAACATTGGCTCATTTTCAATATACCAGGTCAATAGGTTATTATTGTATATTTCTGTTACTGCTATGTCAAGAGGTTGATGAGCTTTGCACCATTGCTTCTTCAGCACCTCAATGTCTTGACCACAAACAGAGGTGGCCTATCCAAGGAAAAACATAACTGTTAATTACATTTCATCAAACATGGGACGCAACATACAGTATCTCACAAAAGTGAGTACACCCCTCACATTTTTGTAAATATTTTATTATATCTTTTCATGTGACAACACTAAAGAAATTACACTTTGCTACAGTGTAAAGTAGTGACTGTACAGCTTGTATAACAGTGTAAGTTTGCTGTCCCCTCAAAATAACTCAACACACAGCCATTAATGTCAAAACCGCTGGCAACAAAAGTGAGTACATCCCTAAGTGAAAATGTCTAAATTTGGCCCAATTAGCCATTTTCCCTCCCCAGTGTAATGTGACTCGTTAGTATTACAAGGTCTCAGGTGTGAATGGGGAGCAGGTGTGTTAAATTTGGTGTTATCGCTCTCACTTTCTCACGCTGGTCACTGGAAGTTCAACATGGCGCCTCATGGCAAAGAACTCTTTAAGGATCTGAAAAAAAGAATTATTTGTCTACATAAAGATGGCCTAGGCTATAAGAAGATTGCCAAGACCCGGAAACTGAGCTTCAGCATGGTGGCCAAGACCATACAGCGGTTTAACAGGACAGGTTCCACTCAGAACAGTCCTCGCCATGGTCGACCAAAGAAGTCGAGTGCATGTGCGTTAGCATCATATCCAGAGGTTGTCTTTGGGAAATAGACGTATGAGTGCTGCCAACATTGTAGCAAAGTGTTTCTTCAGTGTTGTCACATGAAAAGATATAATAAAATATTTACAAAAATGTGAGGGGTGTACTCACTTTTGTCAGATTCTGTATATATGGGGGGGGGGGGGGCAGGATGCAGGCTGAAAGAGATATATTTGATTAAATGTAATTAACAGTTATATTTTTTCTTGGATGGGCCACATCTGCTTGTGGTCAAGACATTGAGGTCCTGAAGAAGCAATGGTGCGAAATGCGTCAACCTCATGACAAAGCAGTAACAGAGATATACAATAATAACCTATTGACATGATATATCAATATTGAGGCAATGTTTTGTGGTTTTATTAACAGTGTATTAAGCAGTTTTTTTTAAACTTTTGTAATAAAGATGATTATTTATAATTAGTTTTCTACTGTCCTTCACTGGTACCGGTAAAGTCTGTTCAACCTGTTTTTTGTACAAAATTTCAAGCTACTCATTTACTCCTTTGTTATCTCTCACTTCGTCTATTGCAACTCTCAATTTACTGGCCTCCCTCTACACGGGCTATCCCTCCCTTCAAAGCTAAGTTTACCTTTAAAAAAATACATGCACATGATTTTGCAGGAAAATGTGTTTATTTATTTTTTTTTTTTTTACAGGGAAGTGTGTAATGGCAGGCTCCTGCAGACACAGCAAACAGCTCTCTGTCCATATATCTGCATGGGCAGACAGTTTATCAGCTGCAGGAAGTGTGAATGAATTACAAGGGCTTTCATCAGTTAGTTATTATCCTTCCCACCTGCTCAGTGTCAGGCACCCCACTTTGTCAATCCCTCCACTAGCTTATGATGGCCCAATCAATACAGTTCAAAATACTCCCAGATTTGGAACTCCTTGCTCTGCACCCCAACCAAATGGGCACGATTGGTTGCACCTAGCATCCTAACCTATAGAGCAATTATCCTGGATCAATCTAACAGTGCTTTCCTGGGTGCAAATTGAACAAATGGTGCTCCAAATAACACCGCAGCTGCTGCTCTCCACCCTACACCTGTATCTTGAGCCCAAGCGCTCATATCTAATTTCTGTTACAGCAACCATAAAAATTTGGTCTACCATCACACAGATCTACAAAGGCATCCCCAAACATCTTTGGCTACTTCCACTTTTATCGATGGAACTGATTACATCTGACCTATTACAAAAAAATTGGGTCACAGCAGGTATCCCACATGTTGGAGGTCTCTTATAAGGGATAAACTCATCACTTTCTCTGAACTTTGTTCTAACTACAATCTCCCCAGATCGGACTTCTTTAAATACCTCTGAGTCAGGAATATCCTTTCAAAATTCACTGGTCTAAAGCTCCCTTTTGTTGACTTTCTTCATCACTATGAAAAATCAGACTTTTAAACAAAGGGAATCTCATTCATCTACCGTCTATTCCTCTAACCACACTACAAAATAAATCAATATCTATGACCTACTGGAACAACCACCTTAACTTTACCATCCCTGCTACTCTATGGCACTCTACGCACAGAGCCCCACTAAAAGTTTCTACAGTAAGTGCCTCTCACACTGGAAATCCTTGCAAAAGATATTTCATTGGTGGTACTATACTCCCTACAGCTTGCCTCCATATTACTAGATCATTCGGCGAAACGCTGGCTCAACTGTGATCACCCAGAAACTCTACCCAAAATATGGTGGCTTTTTATCCTATCTTTACCAGGTTCCCGGTGGTGGTCAGTGGTGGTTGTAACTTGTACACAAATGACTCTCACATTGTACATGGCTGTCCTAGGAGTAGGCGTCCAGGCCTTGTCTTATCATATACAGTCATTCACAACTGCACCCTTAATTCTGCCAGACTAACTGTTACGAGACAATGGAAAACCTCACAACTACCTCATCTACAAGGTGTTATTCATATTCCCAATGACCATCTCCTACAGGAATTCTCATAGGCTTAAGCCCATCTCACAACTTCTAATTGTCATGACCAATGGGCTCTATGGCTGGCAGACAACAGGAGCGTTCCAATCTCTTAATTTCACCTTACCTTTCACTCATGTTTTCACCTCCTTCTCCAGGACCTAAATGCCTGACTAAAATGACTAAAATACACTATACTGCCAAAAGTATTGTGACAACTGCCTTTACACAAACATAAACTTTAATGGCATCCTAGTCTTGGTCCGTAGGGTTCAGTATTGAGTTGGCCCACCCCTTACAGCTATACCAGCTTCAACTCTTCTGGGAAGGCTGTCCACAAGGCTTAGAAGTGTGTCTATGAGAATGTTTGACCATTCTTCCAAAAGTGCACTTGTGAAGTCAGGCACTGATGTTGGACAAGAAGGCCTGGCTTGCAGTCTCCGCTCTAATTCATCCCAAAGGTGTTCTATTGGGTTGAGGTCAGGACTCTGTGCAGGCCAGTCAAGTTCCTCCCCCCAAACTCGATCATCCATGTCTTTATAAACCTTGCTTTGTGCACTGGGGCACAGTCCTGTTGGAACAGAACGGGGCCATCCCCAAACTGTTCCCACAAAGTTGGGAGTATGAAATTGTCCAAAATGCCGCCTTAAAAGTTCCTTTCACTGGAACTAAGGGGCCAAGCTTAATACTTGAAAAACAACCCCACACCATAATCACCCCTCCACCAAATGAATTGGAGAAGTGGCCCAATACTTTTGGCAATAGAGTGTAAATGAGTGAGTTTGGGGTAGAGGAACTTGACTGGCCTGCACAGAGACCTGACCTCAACCCAATAGAACACCTTTAGGATGAATTAGAGCAGAGATTGTAAGCCAGACCGTCTCGTCCAACATCAGTGCCTGACCTCCCAAATGAACTTTTGGAAGAATGGTCAAACCTTCCAAAAGACAAACTCCTAAACCTTGTGGACAGCCTTCCCAGAAGAGTTGAAGCTGTTATAGCTGCAAAGGGTGGCCCACCTCAATACTGAACCCTACGGACTAAGACTGGGATGCCATTAAATTTCATGTGCGTGTAAAGGCAGGCGCCCCAATACTTTTGTCAATATAGTGTATATTTTCTAAGATCTCAGGGATCCTCACTTTTATTGTTTACCACTCTAGATACAATCTATGATGTATTATGACATTGTAACTCACTGCCCTGTGTGTATTGTTTATTATTTTACACCATTGTTTTTGTCCTAAAAGCTCTACATTCTTGGGGAAGTTGCCAACTCACAACACGGCTGGATTACTTTTATTGTTGTTGATGCATTGTTTGAAGATATGATTCTTGCGCCTTATTTCTTTGTACAGTATCTTTTAAAATTTCTCAAAGTAAAAGATATATGGTAAAAAAAATCAAAATACTAACAATAACATGCAAAGCCATTCACAACTCTGCCCTGAGCTACAGTACATCACAAATCGTGTCTCAAAATATCACCCAACCATCCTCTCTGCTCCTCCCAAGACCTCCTACTCTCTAGCTCCCTTGTTTCTTCCTCTTATGCTCACATCCAGGAATTCTCCAGAGCCTTTCCCATCCTCTGTAACTCTACCTCAGTATGTCTGGCTATCACCTACACTGTCCAGGTGATCCCTAAAAGGTGTTTTACAAGAGGAAGAGTTGGAAGATCGGCTGAGGTGTACACTCCAGTGCTGGCATGTGCCCCACAGACTGGATCTCTCTCAATCAAATGCCCATCATGGTGATTCCAGTTTATATGGTGCCTTTGCCTTACTCATACTGCACAAGGATTTTAATGTTTGAGTGCATTACTTTTGTTTATTTTTATTAAAAGAATAAAGCTACACTGGCCAGTTCTCTCTGTTTTGATTTTTTCCAGTTTCAAGAGCTCAACGGCAGAGCATTTGGACTTTCATTGATGAACGACTTGCAGCAGGGAAACCTGTTACTCACAGCTGATAGCTTAGATCTGTTTCTATTTGTAGGTAAAACCATTTGCATTTCTTCATACCACTAATTAGTAGCCCATAGCAACTTACCAGAAGTAACTTTGCTGAGGTTACACTAAAACAAAATGGATCCTGAATAGTTGCTATAGCTACCAAACTTTGCATTGCATGCTTTGTTCCTAGTACAGTTTTAATGAACAAGCCTGTTGGTACCCTATGCTTTACATAGTTGATGTATTCATTTAACACATTTACAAGATAAATAATCTTTAAAAATGTTATTGCATCGTTTAATGAAATTTTCTGTATAGTGAATTTTGGCATGACTGTCATGTACCTAATTCTTTATTGAAAAGCAGTTTTTCTAAGCACAATTATTAATGTAATTATTATAAAACATTATACTTGGCTTCATTAATAAAAAATATTTACAATTGATATCCTTTGTACATGTTAGGCATAGGAGCAAATGATTTAGGGGTGATCTTGTGCTAGTCCAAGGCCCAGGTAGGTGGATCCATGGTATTGCCATTTAAAATTTGCCACATTATTATTGCATTTGTAGAGAAAAAAATAAGTTTGGATAGGGTGAAGAGTGTGATGGTGGTGTCCCAATCACACTGGGGAAATATGTTATGACTAATTGTAGCTACACTATGATTCTGCTTAATTACAATGCTTTCTCTTAATATAAGTAAAAGTAGTGATCCAGGAAGAGTAACGCTGCTCCAGCTGATAGGAATAAAGTTGGATTGATAAGGCTGGGTGCTAGCTCCAGTTCCCCACCGTAGATGCAGAGCAAAGAAAGATGTAGCCGCACACCACCATAAATCCAATGTTGATTTATTGCATAACTTTTACAAAGACTGCCACCAGGACACAGGACACAGCCGGGAGGTGACGTGTTTCACACTTAACTCCTGCTTCTTCTTCTTCAGTAGTGCTGGTTATAAAACTGTGGAGGGTTCTTTAAGGTCACATAATCACCACATTCATTAGTTCTTATATATGATGGCTTCATCATACTGTTACAAGATTAATTTTTCTTTACACAAGTTATAGGGCGTACACACGGTCGGACTTTGTTCGGACATTCCGACAACAAAATCCTAGGATTTTTTCCGACGGATGTTGGCTCAAACTTTTTTTGTCTACACACGGTCGCACAAAGTTGTCGGAATTTCCGATCGCCAACCACGCGGTCACGTACACCACGTACGACGAGACTAGAAAAGGCCGGTTCAGAACCAAGCTCCTTTTGCTAATCTCGTGTTAGTAAAAGTTTGGTGAGAGAGGATTCACGCTTTTTCAGACTCGTGGCTTTCAGATCGTTTTCTGCCATTCAGTTTGTGCTTGTGGGTTTGTATCTGCTCTTCAGTGCGTGCAGCAAGTTCCGCGTGACTTTTAGTAGTCATTGTATTCTTGTTCGTTCGTTACTGTTTTTCAGGTCGCTCTTCACAGGCCTTGCTGTTCTTCAGTGCGTTCTGTTGCTTCGTTCTGAGCAGCCGACCGTTTTCTAGCCATGTTTCGTATGCGTACTCCTCGTAGAGTTCGTGCTGTGCGGGGGCTTGGTGTTGGGGTCCTGACCTTGACACAAGTCCAGTCCATGAACAGGGTGGGGAGGAGTTCATGGACCAAGAATTGATTGCTTCAGCGTGACCAGTTCTCTCATATGCCTTTGCTCCGTGAGATCCGTGAGAATAATCCTGATGATTTCAGGAACTTTCTCAGGATGACGGACCCCGTGTTTCACCGTCTGTTGGCTTCACTGACCCCCTATATTAGCAGGCAGGATACCTTCATGAGGCAAGCCATCACTCCGGAGCAGAGGTTGGTCGCTACCTTGCGGTATTTGGCCACAGGGAGAAGCCTGCAGGACCTCAAGTTCTCGACAGGCATCTCCCCCCAGGCTCTGGGGATCATCATCCCAGAGACCTGTTCTGCCATCATACAGGTCCTGCAGAAGGAGTATATGAAGGTAAGATTTTTATCCTTTTATATCACATTTTATTGTATTGAATGTTTGCTAATATATTGTATTTCTTTCCTCATTCCCTAATTACTATGATTGTAATATGCTGTGAATGTCCCCTTTGTTCTCATGGATGCTGGATTTTTCTGTAATTATTATTTTAGGTCCTTCATACATATTTGCCCTTCAATAACCTCCCCAGCATGGTGTCTCCTGGCCCTATATTCACCTCATGTAGTCACTTAACAATGTATTTTATCAGCTCCATAGTAGTGCTTTACCCCAAACACCCCCTAAAATGTTTGGAAATCTTATTTTTGATTTAAATTCAGGCAGAGTGCCAGAGGCTTTTTTTTGTGGTGTCCCCAAATAATTTTTAGTAATCCTCCCTCCCCCAACTGCTAAGTCAGCTGATCCCAATTCTCTATCTATCCTCAATCATCTATCTGCTGACTTTGCCAAACCCATACACACTATACCCATCTCTTTAGTGCTCAGATTTATGGATGAATTCCCCAAAGCACGTAGTGCAAGGGCCTGCCTGTATACTTTCAAATGGTGCTGTTTAAAGTTTTGGGATCCTATTATTATCTTGATAGGTAATAGCAAAATGTTCAAATGTCCTCAAATGTGTACAATGTGTATTTATATCTTTGTATTATGACACTTCTTACCTGTCCAGTGGGCTGCCAATAGTGTAACTAAGGAGGGTCTGTTCAAAGTAATACCTATTATTTAGGCATTCATCTCTCAATGAAGTGAAGAGGGTTACCTGTCCAAGATTTCCACACACCCCCTATAATGTTAGAAATGGCCCATGAGAGGGGGGGGAGGGGGAATATGATAGGTGTACCTTATACTTTGGCATTGTTAAATTCCCCTTAATAAAAGCTATCTGGAGGTTGCCCCATAATGTTTGTGTCTAATCTGCTTACCATGTTTCAGAGTAAAAATAGTAATGTTTATTGTTTTTTCCTCAACAGTTTCCTTCCATGCCACAGGAATGGCAGACTGTGGTCTCCCACTTTGCCGAGCGGTGGGACTTTCCTAACTGGGGAGGGGCAATTGATGGGAAACACGTCCACATCGTCCCACCACCCAACTCGGGGTCGTACTATTATAATTACAAGGGGTTCAATAGTATAGTGATGTTGGCGGTGGTGTCGGCTAATTACGACTTCTTGTATGTGAACGTGGGGAAGAATGGCCGGATGTCCGATGGTGGAGTCATTGCCCAGACGGAGTTCTACAGGCGTCTCCAGAATGGCAGCTTGGACTTGCCAGCTCCAGAGGACAATGTGGAAGGACTCCCATTTGTGTTCGTTGCTGATGAAGCGCTTGCGCTGGGGGACCACTTGATGCGGCCATTCCCAATGAGGACCCTCACCCCGGAACAGAGGGTTTTTAATTACCGGCTGGCCAGAGCCCGAAGATTGGTGGAGAACACATTTGGAATCCTGGCCAGCCGGTTCCGCCTATTTATGACACCCATCCATATGGTGGAGTATAAACTGAACCATATTATACTTGCGTGCTGTGTTCTCCATAACTTTTTAAGGAAACATTCGGCCAACTATGCTGGCTCAGTTGGGCCTGAGGCCAGAATCATACATCAAACCACACTGACGGCGCTTGAAAGTGGACGTCCTGGCTTGCCCTCCCTGAGTGCCCGTGATGTCCGGTTACGCTACCTGGAGTTCTTTGCGGGTAGGGGGCTATCAATATGCCAGTCAATCTGTGAAGCCTTTTTATAATAAAAAAAAAAAAAATTCTTTGTGGACATTTACTGCTTGTGTTTGTTTTAGCTGACCCTGACAGAAATGTGTTGAGTCCAGAAAATGTCGTGATTGTGTAACCTTATTATACAAAGCACTGTTGGCTGTTATTTCCTAAATGCAAAAACACATTTCACTACAAGTGCACTTGCAACTGCACTGAACCTGCACTTGTAGTGCAAAGAGGATTTGCCCTTAGGAAATAACCCCCATTTTGCTGAAAACAGCAATTACATCACCCCAAAAGTGTTGTAGTGTTGAGACAATAATCCACACATTCTTGAGTAACCAACTTTTTTATACCTGCACAATCACATGTGCATTTACCAAAGGTTTTTAAAACAAACCAACATGTTTGTTGTATAACAATTTTTGGAGTAGCATTATCAAAAATTGAAATGTCCATTTAAGATAAAACAGGCCTGTGTAAAACCAACAAGAAAGCCAAAAAACTTGAACTTACAAAGTTCACATTAGATAAAACCTGAAGGCTATATCAGACATCAGTATTTAGGAACTGGGTTTGATATAGCATTCAGATGGGGGGAAATCACCCCTGGAAAAGCCATATTTGGAAGATGCACACCAATTTACGAATGTCAACATGTGCTAGCTGCCATCAGGGGGGATCAAGGGACGTGTTTTGGGGGAGCAAGCCCTTCCTCAACGCTACTTTATAATTGAGGAAGGGGTTGCACCCCCAAAACGCGTCCATTGATCTCCTGTGATGGCAGATAGCACATGTTGGCACACTGTGTGCATCCTCCAAATTTGGCTTTTCAAAACATTGCAAAAAGTTTTAAAAGATTGGACCACAATCCAAAAAGTGATTTTGTGGGGTTTTAAATTCGCCCCAAAACATCAATGATGTTATTATTTTTTTTAATCACATCATTGATTTTTTGCTGTATGTTTTGCAGTTCTACATTACACCCCATGATCTCCCCGATCAGGATCTGGGCACTTTCTGATGTGAAAGGATCTGGACCACGATCACCTAAAAAGAGAGAAACAAAACAAAAACAGGTATCAAAAATCTGCCACCATCCATCTCTTTTACCTGAGTCTGTGGTCACAGACACTCACCTGTTGTGGTGCCAATCTCCACCACATCTTCTTCTTCCTCCTGCTCTTCTTGGGTTGGGGGTATTTCACCTTCTTCCATAGGTGGGGGGTCTGTGGTCTCCTCGGATGAGGGGTGTCCTCCGAGTCTTTTCTCCCCTATGTAAAACAAAAATGGTATAATTAGCACACAGATATTTGATGGCAGAACTATAAATAGGAAACATTGCTTGGAAGTGGGGTACAATTGTCTATTTTGGCAGAGTTCCAAGATGTATTTTTTTATTGGCCTTTGTCAAGCTGCAATACTTTACCTGTTTGGTAGAAGCTTCACAGATGTAGCCCCCCCCCCTATAGTATACACTGGAGCACCTGTGTGGCCCCCCTAATAAAAATGGTGTTCTGGGGTCCCACACTAGTGCTCCAGTGTCCAGATGTGAAAACAGCTGCTCAGTGTCCTCTCCTTACACACAATCTAGTTTGCATTTCATTCGAGTAACAAACCCATCTACACAAACAAATATTTGGCATCCAAGTAGGCCCAAAAAAAATGTGGGAAAATGCATATGGCCTAAACAATGGTGTTTTAGAGGCCGAAAGAAAAATGTTTGATACGAACGAATAATGGGCCCATGAACATTAAAGTTGCCCTTTTAAACGCTACAATTAAGAAAAGCATATGGAGCAGCACGAACGGAATAAAGACAGAAAGAATAGGAACACAGCACAACTACTTACTTTTTTGCAGCACTCTCCGGATCTTTCGAAAATGCTCTGGCTCTCTCAATTTCAGGTCCGACCACCGCTTCCTGAGCTGATCTTTCGATCGTCGTACCCCGAAATTCTTGTGCAGACTTTTGATCACTTTTGCCATGATCTTGGCCTTTCTGATATTGGGGTTGGGGTAAGGCCCATACTTTCCGTCATAGGCGGACTTCTTCATGATGTCGACCATCTCCAACATCTCCCCAAAGAACATATTTGTGGCCTTAAAACATCTCCTTCTGGATCGGGACGTGTCCGGATCTGGGCTTTCCTCCTCTTCGTTCCTGCAATTATCACGCACCTGCTGTGACTCCGCCATGTGCTCTTCCCCCACTGCACCGAAAGAAAAGGGGCGGGGAATAGACTAGAGTTACACGCATGCGCAGTGTGTATAAAGCGTAACACGCGTGCGTATTACGTACAATCTGTGAGCGGAGGAAGGAGAATTGGACGCGACGATCGTAAGAACGAAGGTAAGAGACAAACTTGTGCCTATACTGCTTCTACATTGAGGCCTATATTGTAACAAGATTAGGAGAGTTTTGTCTGACATTAGGCTTTGTCTTGTGTTGTGTCTTGCAGTGAACATGGATATGCTACTGAAAGACAATGACTTCATGTCAGTATTTGTAGATATGTTAAGGGAGCTGCCCTGTCTGTGGGAGATTAAACACCCCCATTTCAAGAACCAAGCAAAGAGGAAGGCAGCACTGGTGCAATTGTGTGAAATTGTGAAGCAGGTGATCCCCACGGCAGACTTCACCTATTTAAAGAAATTAATTGGTGGCCTGAGGAGTATATATCTAAGGGAGCGCAAGAAGGTCCTGGATTCACAGAGATCCGGAGCAGCAGATGACATCTATGTCCCCAGGATGTTGTACTATGACAGGCTGCATTTTCTGGCAGGCCAGACTGAACCCAGGCCATCCCTCTCAAGTCTTCCTTCCACGCTTCCTTCCCCCCTGGCTGAGGCTTCTGACGCCCAACCTGGGCCTTCCAGGCAACAACACAAGGAGGAGCCCAGATTGAGCCAGGTATAGCATTCCTCTAAATATTTCTGCTTGTACAATCAATGATGTTAACTAGATGTTAGTTGGGAGTACTAATTTAGGATTGTGATTGATGATGCAAAACATTACAACCATGTCCCTTTTTCATACACAGGGAAGTCTCAGCCAGGAGGTGGCCGGGCCGAGCGGGCTGGCTGATATGCCGGTCCCTACATCCCCACTGGAAAGAGAAAGTGGCAGGAGGAGTGCCCTAGAGGAGGCTACCAGAGGACTCCTTTGGAGGGCTACAGTGGTCCTGGGAGCACGACAGACCGTGGAGGAGGACATTGCTGCCGTCATTGCATATAAAATGCAGAGGATGGAGGAGGGCCAACAAGTCATGTGTGAGGCGCTCATATCGGAGGCTCTTAGGAAAGGTATGAGGGGCCAAATTACAGCTCAGACACACCTTTGCGATGGTCCTCCTCCTCCTCCTGCAAGTCCTCCTCCTCCCTCTCCTCCAGGTCCTCCCAGTCCTCCTCCAGGTCCTCCTGCCACATCTCCAACTGCACAGCCACAGCCCGGAAGGAAACGTGAAAGGAAGACCAGAAAGTGAGGACCCTTGATCCAGTCTGGTCGGCCAAAAAATGCAGCCTCTTGTGGTACCACAGCCTGGGGACACAGATGTCATCTGCTGCTTTCCGGATCTCTGCGAATTCTGGACCAGACTGCCCTCCCTTACATATGGACTCCTCAGGCCACCAATTTTGATGTTCAAGAAATGATGTCTGCCGTGGGGGTCCCAGGCTTCGCTAATTTCTCATGTTGATCCAGTGTTGCCTTCCTCTTTGTTTGGTTCTGAGCCCTTAATAAAGGATTTTTGTTTTGAATTATACTCTCCTATGTGTTTTACTTCAAAAAGGACAGTTTGTTTGTGAGGATTCAGGTACATTTCAAATATACAATGTGAAATAAACAAGGGACACCAACAACAAACAATCTCCTTGAGATTAAATAATAAAAGATATCAATGGTGTTGGGGTAACTTGACACACAAAACACACCCAAAAATATTCTGGAGTAAAAATAAAAATAACATTGAACAAAGATCAGCCTTTGAAAAAATACAAACATTTAAAAAAAACAAAAAAAGGCTTAAAATCCCCAAAAAATTTAACTAAAAAAAAAAATTAGGTCAGATGTGACAACTAATAACAATATATTCAGGGAATACCAATAAAAAAACACAAATAAAACTTTGTGAGAAGTGTGTGTGAATATGAGCAGCAAAACTACTTAATTCTTGTCACATTATAAAGAAGAAGAGAGTGCGCTGTATTAAACCATTTTTAACATTGCAGCGTGACGAAAGTGCTGTATCCATTGCGAACGCTAAGTTTACCAGAACGAGCTGTTCCGTCTTGGAATTTCTTCTGAGCATGCGTGGCACTTTGTGCGTCGGAACAGGCCACACACGGTCGTAATTGACACGATCAGATTTTGTTGTCGGAAAATTTTATCTCCTGCTCTCCAACAAAATCCGATGGAAAATGTCCGATGGAGCCCACACACGGTTGGAATTTCCGACAACACGCTCTGATCAGACATTTTCCATTGGAAAATCCAACCATGTGTACGGGGCATTACTGTGTTCCATATTTTAAGTGAGACATTTGTGAAGAAATACAATATATTGTTAGATGTTTTACACCCTTCATCCTAAAATGGATCTTGTCTATTTTTTAGGTAAGTGGTTCTCAAGCTGTGGTTACCTGCAGATGTTTGCTGAGCTTTGGGTTGTTCAAAGCCATCAGATGTAGCATATGTAAACATTGCATACACTGGTGATGAGGCATTCTCAGCTATTGCTTCATCAAATCCTTGCAGGACAAATCATGGCATCATCAGTGATGTTGATAGGCAAATAAATTGGCATATAGGAAAAAAGGAGGTTGTACTTTTAGAAAGACGGTGTTGACTGGGGAGTTTGTGAACTTTTAGGCCTGTGCACGGTGGAGTGGTGAAGGGGCCAATATTGTAGATGGGTAACAAAGGGATGACTGGGCTTTTTTCGCCTAGTGGATAAACACAATCAAGTAGCCCTTCTTTGGTAGGGGTAGATTTTTGTGGGCAAAAAATGTGTAACATGCAAAGTGTCCCTTGGCGGGCACGGTAAAGGGTAGATGTTCCTAAAGCACATGGTTTATTGTTACATAGTTACATAGTAGGTGAGGTTAAAAAAAGACACAAGTCCATCAAGTCCAACCTATGTGTGTGATTATATGTCAGTATTACATTGTATATCCCTGTATGTTGCGGTCGTTCAGGTACTTATCTAATAGTTTCTTGAAACTCGATGCCCCCACCGCCTGTGGAAGGGAATTCCACATCCTTGCCTCTCTTACACTAAAGAACGTAGTTTAAGGTTAAACCTCTTTTCTTCTAATTTTAATGAGTGGTCAAGTTAAATCCCTTCCACAAAAAAGTTTTATCCCTATTATGGGGTCACCAGTATGGTATTTGTAAATTTAAATCATATCCCCTCTCAAGCGCCTCTTCTCCAGAGAAAATAAGTTCAGTGCTCGCAACCTTTCTTCACTAATGTCCTCCAGACCTTTTATTAACTTTGTTGCCCTTCTTTGTACTCTCTTCATTTCCAGTACATCCTTCCTGAGGACTGGTGCCCAGAACTGGACAGCATACTCCAGGTGCGGCCGGACCAGTCTTGTAGAGTGGGAGAATTATCGCTTTATCCCTGGAGTTAATCCCTTTTTTTAATGCATGCCAATATTCTGTTTGCTTTGTTAGCAGCAGCTTGGCATTACATGCCATTGCTGAGCCTATCATCTACTAGAAGCCCAGGTCCTTTTCTACCCTAGATTCTCCCAGAGGTTCTCCCCCTAGTGTATAGATTGCATTCATATTTTTGCCACCCAACTGCATTATTTTACATTTTTCTACATTAAACCTCATTTGCCATGTAGTTGCCCACCCCATTAATTTGTTTAGATCTTCTTGCAAGGTTTCCACATCCTGTGGAGAAGTTGTTGCTCTGCTTAGCTTAGTACCGTCCGCAAATACAGAGATTGAACTGTTTACCCCATCCTCCAGGTCATTTATGAACAAATTAAATAGGATTGGTCCCAGCACAGAACCCTGAGGGACCCCACTACAGTACCCACCCCTGACCATTTTGAGTATTCGCCATGTATCACCACTCACCGAACTCGCCCTTGTAGCCAATTTTCAATCCATGTACTCACCCTATGGTTCATACCAATGGACCTTATTTTGTATAGTAAACGTTTGTGACAGACTCACCCGGGACAGAGGCTTTTGGAGGGGACTGATGCCAGCCTCTTGCCTACTGATTATGGGCCCTGGCATTTGGGGGAACGGTGCGCTTTGGGAGCTGCATGCCTAGGGACCCTTGAGGTGGTGTTACTTTGGATTTGGGTCCTTGTCCCCCAGGACACACAGACTCTAAGGACCCTGTGTATGCTATATTGAAAATGATGACTGGGAGGGTATGTCTTGGATTGCTTAAAATGGTGCAGTAATATTTATCCACAATATCTCCCAGGATATATGTAAAGACTGTTCTTGGTTTGTTTGATTCTGAACTCCACATGTTAGTTGAGAGAGCTGATCACATTGGCCTCTAGAACTGGGTAGGAGTCGGACAGTCTACTCATACTATAGTTTGTTGCCTACTAGGCTGAGGAGGGGGGGAGATCACTGTTTGTATGGTAATTGTTATTAGCTCCTGCTATTGTGTTTATACTACTGTGTGAAGCTCGGTGACCACAAGTCTACCCCAAAGGTCATGTCTCTGAGTCACCTAGTCTGGGTAAATGATTTAGTAAACTAGCTCATGTTAATTAGGTTAATTAGGTTACAGTTGTATTGTTAGAGTAATATGAGCAGGAGGGGGGAACCTCCTCTTTAACGGTATATAAAGACTTGTAATTTTGGTTCTATTAAATGAGTCCATGTTAGCAGCTAAACAAGTCTCATCTTGTTTTGTGCTTAGGAGCGGATGGAATATCTGATATCTAGATTCAGACTGGGAGGAAGTGGTATACTGATGGAAGCACTCAAGCAGAGTGTGGGACGTTCCATTACATTGGTGGCAAGCGGCGGGACGTCTGGGACATCCAAACTTCCACCTAGATCCAAGGTCCGGATAGCAGGAGAGGAGAGGAGAGGTACAGATACCAGCCACCATGGAAAAGGAATTCAGAAGGAGGTTGCGAGAGATGCAGATACAGCACAGAGGACCAGTATCAGAGCAGGTCCTGCTGGGTTTGATTCTGTTCGGTGTGAACTCTGGAAGGAAGCGCTAGCCCGTGAGCAGCGACACCAGGGAAAAGTTCTCCCCTCCATCGAGGAAAGGTACTGGTGGCAGTATGGATTGCGGGTGCTGTTTTTGGGAGAAAAACCGCACAAGGAGCAGACAGCTGAATTAAGCAGGCTGGTCTGGGCAGAGATGCGGCTGGATGAGAGCTACAGAGCATGTATCCCAAGCATACCCTTGGATAGCGGATGACAGCCCAATGGAAGGCTTTGGCTACGGCGGCCTGGGACTGTTGTATGTGAAGCTGACAGGGGACCCTAACTTTGGGAGTGATTTGGAGTGGCGGTTGGATGAAATCATGGATTACAGAGAACGGCTACTGAATGTCTCGGAAGTGCACTTGGCACTGGAAGATATAGAGTTTCTGCCCATTCAGGAATGGGAGCTAGAGATCGCCTACAGATGGCTGCTAGACTCTGCTCAGTGCCAGGGCTGGGCTCCCTTTGCCTGGGACTGTCAGGAAATACCATTTGACAACTCTGAAATCCTGGCTGAAGAGTCGGCAATGTGGCAGAGTAAAAGTGTGCTTTGCCTACCTGCCCCTGAAGCTATGGACGCAGAGGTCTTATGGCGGATGCAGCAAGTGCTGACTGACTTTGATGATCCTGCTTCTGCATTGGATGATCTTGGATGGAGAAATGTGCCTGTCCAGCAGCATGCCAGAGAATCGGCAGCGGAAAATCTGGAGATTGCCATCCCCAAAGCTGAAGTGCTGACAACAGGGCAAAGCTCTACTAACCTCTGCCCAGCACTGATAGCATCTTCTGAGTTCCATGGACAGGAGATGGTGAAACTCTATCCCCAGACACCAGTTGCAGAGACAGGGGATTTGATAGACTTTTCTGCTGAGGAAGAACAATCTGGTAATCCCCCAACAGAAGAGCTGGTATTAGGGCCAAACTTCACTGTGCTCTGCCCAGCACCAACAGCAGTATCTGTGGAGTTACAATACAATAGCATAATAAGCTCTTAATGCGAACCCATTTCCTATTTCCCTTAAGTTTCCTATTTGTGTGATTTATACTGAAGCCAATTGACCTGTGATCACTGTTTCCTAAATTGCCCTGTATTTCCACATCCGTGATCAGGTCTGTATTGTTGGTAATCAGTAGATCTAGTAACACTTTATTTCTAGTTGGTGCGTCTACCATCTGACCCATGAAATTGTCCTGTAAGACATTTAGAAACTGGCGAGCCTTAGACGAATGCGTGGTTCTCTCCGCCCAGTCTATGTCTGGATAATTAAAATCCCCCATTATGATAACACTTCTTATCCTTGCTGCTAATCCAAATTGTGATAGGAGGTCCGCCTCCCCCTCCCCCCTCAGGTAAGGGGGCCTATAGCATACTCCCAGTATTAGTTTAGCTTCATCCCTTTGGAGCTCTACCCATAAGGATTCCACCTCCTCCCTAGCTCCCTTAGTGATGTCATCTCTCACATTCACATTCACTTGTACATTATTCTTGATATACAGGCATACCCACCCCCCTTTTTACCCTCTCTATCCCTGCAATAAAGGGTATACCCTTCAATAGTTGCCAGTCAATCATGAGAGCTTTTGAACCAAGTCTCTGAAATTCCCACAAAATCCAAATCCTACTCGTACAACAGTATCTCTAGTTCATCCATCTTGTCCGCCAGGCTCCTGGCATTGGTGAACATGTCACGTAGTTTAGACCGGTCGCATACTATCCTCTTATTGGGTGTTCCGAGATTGCAACTAGGACTTGTTACTATACTTACCTTGGGTTTATGTGCTTTAGTCAACCGACCACTAATGCCCCCAATACTACCCTCGACTATGTTCCGCGCTGATATCTCTACCTCTGGACCCTTCCCTGTCGCCTAGTTTGAAAACCCCTCTAACTTTTTGGCCATCTTTACTTCCAACACATCTGCACCCTCCTCATTTAGGTGCAGTCCGTCCCTTCTATAGTACTGTGACCGACTGAGAAGTCAGCCCAGTCCTCCAGGAACCCAAACCCCTCCTTACTCTACCAACTCCTCAGCCACTTGTTTACTTCTCTAATCTCCCTCTGCCTTTCTTGTGACAAAACTTTTCACATATTCCAGCATTATTTTCCAGTGTGGCTTAGGAAATGTATTCACTTATCAGTTATCTTAGAACCAAAAAAGAATCTGGGGCTGGAATACTTTCCTCTGCCAGATCCTGATCGCAGGTCTGAATGAGAGAAGATAGATGCTCAGCATGGGTCATTGACTGTCCTGCTCTAATTGAGGTCTGAATGTCTCTCAGGTAAGACCTCTTCTGCTAAAAGAAGTGGAAAAGGAATGTATTAGGTACAATAGTGTCAGGAAGGTAATAGTTGTGAGCATGCCCCAGCACATAGATGAGTAACTCTTGCTAGTAATCGGGGTGCACCTACACATTGGCGCATCTGCTTGTGGACTCATGTTATGTGCATGTCAGCGCACACCTCTGCTCATGCCCAATCTCAGGAATGGAGCCAAATGCCCTATTTAGAGGAAGGCCTTATGTCTGTAATCGCTGGATAATCTTCAACTCCTCCGTGACCTCTGTTTCTGCATGCCTGTTATCTGTGCTTCTGTTGCTGACCTGGCTTGCTCCTAAACACGGTCGGCTGTATTCCTGATCTTGGCTTGCTGCTTGACCATGCTTCCTCTCACTCCTCCATGTATGGCCCTAGCCTGGCTACTGACTTTGTTTCTGCTGTCCACCCGTGCTGACCTTGGCTTGCCTCCTGACAACATTTATGATCCTGACAGGTACTGGCACTTGCCTCTGCTGGGACTTCTTCACACTCTCCATACCATGCATCCAAGGTCCATCTCCCAGGTGCCACCCTGTGCCACTGCTTATCTGCTCTTCCCTTGGCAAGCTGCAGCAGGTGAAGGGGCAGCAATAGCCTCTTCCAGCTTCCAGGAGCCCTACCCTGGATCCAGCACCACCTCGTCATTGTCCTCCTAAGGTAAGGCCATGGATCACCGCCTTCCCCTCTGACCGGTCCAGGGGGGAATGGTAGTGTGCGAGTGAGGGGGCCAGGTTTGTTTGCCGCCCCCCCCCCAAAATATAAAGCACCAGCTAGATACCACAACCATGCTACTTTGTGCCTTGCTTGCATCTCTGTCTCAGGAGTGCTCTGGCTTCAGCCTTTAACTAAAGTCCCTCACAGTAGCCTTGTAATGTCGAGTGCAAAGAATACGCTTTGTAGCTGCTTTAGGGTTGCCACCTGTATGGGATTCACCCCTACAGCCCGGGTTTTGAATCATGTGTCTGGTTTTAAGTTCCCCTGAAAACCAGACACATTATTCAGACCAGTGGCTCATAGCTGGAGAGAGGATTATGTGTTCTTCTCCCTCCAGCCTGCAGGTGGCAATAGAAAACTGGAAGAGATTGAAAAGTCTTAGTAGCACTGCCGAGGAATGAACACAGAGTGTGAAGACTGAAAGAGAAACCAGGAACTTCTTTGCAGTTCATGATTAGTAAGTACAGGGGGAGAGGGGTGCTGTGGTTGCACATCTGATGTAAGGGGGCTGTGGTTGCACATCTGATGTAAGGGAGCTGTGGTTGCACATCTGGTGTAAGGGGTGCTGTGGTTGCACATCTGATGTAAGGGGTAGTGTGGTTACACATCTTATGTAAGGGGGCTGTGGTTGCACAGCTGATGTAAGGGGTGCTGTGGTTGCACATCTGATTTAAGGGGGCTGTGGTTGCACATTTGATGTAAGGGGGGCTGTGGTTGCACATTTGATGTAAGGGGGCTGTGGTTGCACATCTGATGTAAGGGGGCTGTGGTTGCACATCTGGTGTAAGGGGTGCTGTAATTGCACATCTGATGTAAGGGGTGCTGTGGTTCCGACATCTGATGTAAGGGGGGCTGTGGTGGCGACATCTGATGTAAGGGGGGCTGTGGTTGCACATCTGATGTAAGGGGGGCTGTGGTGGCGACATCTGATGTAAGGGGTGCTGTCATTGCACATCTGATGTAAGGGGTGCTGTGGTTCCAACATCTGATGTAAGGGGGCTGTGGTGGCGACATCTGATGTAAGGGGGGCTGTGGTTGCACATCTGATGTAAGGGGGTTGTGGTGGCGACTTCTGATGTAAGGGGGGCTGTGATGGGGACACCTTATGTAACCTGGCTCTATTGTCTTTTACTTGAAATATGGATCGGATTTACTTACTTTTACATTATATTAGAGAGCAACTCAGCTGGAAAAAATTTTTAGCAACTGGGCCTCCTTGAATTTCAGTTTATTGCCCCTGTTCTAGGTGGACATTTTTGTGTTAGTCAGTACGGAACATATTCCAGAGGGCAGTTTTGGGGGCATTAGTGGTAGGTTGACCAAAGCACAAAAACCCAAGGTAAGTATAGTAGCAAGTCCTAGTTGCAATCTCGGAGCACCAAATACAAAGACAATATGCGACCGGTCTAAACTATGTAGCATGTTCAGCAATGCCAGGAGCCTGGCGAACAAGATGGGTGAACTAGAGTTACTGTTGTACGAGGAGGATTTGGATTTTGTATGAATTTCAGAGACCTGGTTCAACAGCTCTCATGATTGGCTGGCAAATATTCAAGGGTATACACTTTACCGCAAGGATAGAGAGGGAAAAAAAGGGGGAGGGGTATGCCTATATATCAAGAATAATGTACAAGTGATTGTGAGAGATGACATCACTAAGGGAGCTAGGGAGGAGGTGGAATCCTTATAGGTAGAGCTCCAAAGGGATGAATCAAAGGGGAAAATAATACTGGGAGTATGCTATAGGCCCCCTAACCTGAGGGAGGAAGTGGAGACAGATCTCCTATCACAATTTGCATTAGCAGCAAGGATGGGAAGTGTTATCATAATGGGGGATTTTAATTATCCAGACATAGACTGGGCGGAGGGAACCGCACATTCATTTAAGGCCCGCCAGTTCCTTAATGTCTTGCAGAACAATTTTATGGGTCAGATGGTAGACGCACCAACTAGAAATAAAGCATTACTGGATCTACTGATTACCAACAATACAGACCTGATCACGCATGTGGAAATACGGGGCAATTTAGGTAACAGCGATCACAGGTCAATTGGCTTCAGTATAAATCACACAAATAGGAAACATAAAGGGAATACAAAGACATTGAATTTCAAAAGAGCCATCTTCCCTAAACTACAAACCTTGCTAAAAGGCATACATTGGGATAAAATCTTAGGAACAAAGAACACGGAGGAGAGATGGGTTTGCAGAGCATATTAAATAAGGGCATTAGCCAATGCATCCCATTGGGTAATAAGTAATAAATTTAAAAGAGCGAACAAAAGTCCTGGATGGCTTAACTCCAATGTAAAAATGCATATAAAAGCAAAGGGCCTTCAAAAAATACAAGGTTGAGGGATCATCATCAGCATTCAGACTTTATAAAGAATGCAACAAGAAATGTAAGGGTGCAATTAGGACGGCTAACATAGAACATGAAAGACACATAGCGGAGGAGAGTAAAAAAAAATCCCAAGAAATTCTTTAAGTATGTAAACAGTAAAAAAGGAAGGACAGACCATATTGGCCCCATAAAGAATGAGGAAGGACATCTGGTTACAAAGGATGGGGAGATGGCGAAGATATTGAATTTATTCTTCTCCTCAGTCTTCACGAGGGAATCGGGGGGCTACAGTAACCAAAACTGCAGTGTTTATCCTCATGACACATCACAGGAAGCACCTCCATGGTTAACAGGGGACAGAATTAAAATTGGACTTGAGATACTTAACATTAATAAATCACCGGGACCAGATGGCTTGCATCCGATGGTACTTAGGGAACTCAGTCAAGTGATTGCCAGACCGTTGTTTCTAATTTTTACAGACAGTCTACTGACTGGAATGGTACCAGGTGATTGGAGAAAACCCAATGAAGCACCAATATTTAAAAAGGGCCCAAAATACATCCCTGGGAGTTACAGACCAGTTAGCCTAACATCAATAGCATGTAAACTCTTGGAGGGGATGATAAGGGACTATATACAAGATTTTAGGAATGAGAACAGTATCATTAGCAGTAATCAGCATGGATTCATGAAGAATCGTTCTTGCCAAACCAATCTACTAACCTTCTATGAGGAGGTGAGTTGCCATCTAGATAAAGGAATGCCCGTAGACATGGTGTATCTGGATTTTGCAAAAGCATTTGACACAGTTCCCCATAAACGTTTACTGTACAAAATAAGGTCCGTTGGCAGGGACCATAGGGTGAGTACGTGGATTGAAAACTGGCTACAAGGGCGAGTTCAGAGGGTGGTGATAAATGGGGAGTACTTGGAATGGTCAGGGGTGGGTAGTAGGGTCCCCCAGGGTTCTGTGCTGGGACCAATCCTATTTAATTTGTTCATAAACGACCTGGAGGATGGGATAAACAGTTTAATCTCTGTATTTGCAGACGATACTAAGCTAAGCAGGGCAATAACTTCTCCGCAGGATGTGGAAACCTTGCAAAAAGTTCTGAACAAATGAATGGGGTGGGCAACTACATGGCAAATGAGGTTCAATGTAGAAAGATGTAAAATAATGCATTTGGGTGGAAAAAATATGAATGCAATCTATACACTGGGGGGAGAACCTCTGGGGGAATCTAGGATGGAAAAGGACCTGGGGGTCCTAGTAGATGACAGGCTCAGCAATGGCATGCAATGCCAAGCTGCTGCTAACAAAGCAAACAGAATATTGGCATGCATTAAAAGGGAATCAACTCCAGAGATAAAACAATAATTCTCCCGCTCTACAAGACTCTGGTCCGGCCGCACCTGGAGTATGCTGTCCAGTTCTGGGCACCAGTCCTCAGAAAGGATGTACTGGAAATGGAGCGAGTACAAAGAAGGGCAACAAAGCTAATAAAGGGTCTGGAGGATCTTAGTTATGAGGAAAGGTTGCGAGCACTGAACTTATTCTCTCTGGAGAAGCGACGCCTGAGAGGGGATATGATTTCAATATACAAATACCGTACTGGTGACCCCACAATAGGAATAAAACTTTTTCGCAGAAGAGAGTTTAACAAGACTCATGGCTATTCATCAGAATTAGATGAAAACAGGTTACATAGTTACATAGTTAGTAAGGTTGAATAAAGACACCAGTCCATCCAGTTCAACCTGAGTGAGTGCGGGTGCATGTCTACAATTATCCCTATTTTTATTTTAAGGTACCCATATAGTGCCGTCAAATTATGCAGCGCTCCACATATACATCGCACACTCACATCGGTCCCTACCCTCAAGGAGTCCACAATCCAAGGTCCCCAACTCACATGCACTAGGGCCAATTTTAGACAGAAGCCAATTAACCTACCAGCATGTCTTTGGAGTGTGGGAGGAAACCGGAGTCCCCGGAGGAAACCCACGCAGGTACAGGGAGAACATGCAAACTCCAGGCAGGTAGTGTTGTGGTTGGGATTCAAACCAGCGACCCTTCTTACTGCTAGGTGAGAGTGCTACCCACAACACCACTGTGCCACCTATGGTTTAACCTTAAACTTTGTAGAGGAATCTTTACTGTAAGAGCGGCAAGGATGTGGAATTCCCTTCCACAGGCGGTGGTCTCAGCGGGGAGCATCGATAGCTTCAAGAAACTATTAGATAAGCACCTGAATGACCACAACATACAGGGATATACAATGTAATACTGACACATAATCACACATAGGTTGGACTTGATGGACTTGTGTCTTTTTTCAACCTCACCTACTATGTGTTGCAGGAATGTGCACAAAATTGTGTGCATTCTTGCAATGCACAAAAACACACACAACCTTTTTGCAGGTGTGCAGCAGTGCCTTTAAGTCTTAATGGCACTACCACACCTCTTGCTTTTGTGCTCATTCATCTGCAGAAAAACATATGGTAACAAAATAGCATGCATTTTGGTGCAGCACAATTTAAAAAAAAAAAAGTTCTATTTGTATTACATTTTGTTTTTCATTTGTTTTGTAAACTACAAAAAAAAAAAAAAAATTCAGCGCAGCGCTAAAGTGTTCAGGTTTGGCTTGATGGAAAGGTGGCAACCCTAAGCTGCGTAGAGTGGAAGAGGAACAAATCTCAAACAATATATGGGCAGATATGGTGTAGAATAATTAGGACAATAAAAGGGTCTGGGCCATGAATCACAGGAGTGGTCCTCCCAGGGTAAGGCTCATTTACTGCACTCTGGGTGTACTGACTTAAAAAAAAAAAGAACAATTGTTTTTGATGTAATGACATGCCTCTCAGGGGAAGAGAAAGCTTTGTGTGCATGTCTGCTGCCATCTTGTGATTTGACAAATTACATACAACCAGCCCAGAGTTTATATGTGTCTTCATTTTCTTTAAAGCTCTTCTAGTACTTAGTACAGAAATACCAATCTGTCTTTTAATGTGAGCTGTGTATAGCACAGTTTACCACAGAATATATAAAGTGGGTGCAGCGCTATAAATTATAAAAATAATTCAAAAGTGAAGTGACAAAGTGTGAATATTAACATAAGAATAATAAATGTCCATTATTAGTGAATGAAACAGTCCATCTTGATAATGAAACAATAATAATCACCACGCGGATATATAGTGAAAACAATGGTCAAAATAGTCCCCAAAGTGATGAAGGCATACCATGGATAGTAGACCTAAAGATAGCTGATGCTATATAGGTCTAGATAAGCCTTTTAAGTCTAATGGCACCGGTGTAAGTCAGAAGAAAATCCAAAGATATAAACAATCTTGGTGACCTTCTCAGGGGTTTGATGTGAAAAATAAAGATGTGCAGATACCACCACCCATATGAATGGAGGCTTACCGAAAGGTTGGGACCCAAAACAGCATATGCTGTATGAGTCAAACAAGCTTAAGAGTTGCCCTTTAAGAAGAAATCAAGCCGCCATTTTTATTTACAAGCGCTTGATTTCTTCTTAAATGTAAGTGTGTTTCTTTTTAATAAAATTCACGTTTACGGAATTACACTATATGGCCCCTTTCTTTCCTATGCGGGGTTGGTCCAAGGACGCCTCTAACCTCTACACGGAAAAGACACCCCGGTGAGGCACCCCTAGGACTCCAGTGTACCGTTGGGATCTCCTCATCATTTGCCAGGGGGCAACTCTTAAGCTTGTTTGACTCATACAGCATATGCTGTTTTGGGTTCCAACCTTTCGGTAAGCCTCCATTCATAATTGGGTGGTGGTATCTGCACATCTTTATTTTTCACATCAAACCCCTGAGAAGGTCACCAAGATTGTTTATATCTTTGGATTTTCTTCTGACTTACACCGGTGCCATTAGACTTAAAGGGGTTGTAAAGGTATAAATTTTTTCACCTTAATGCATTCCATTCATTAAGGTGAAAAAACTTTTGATAATACCGCCGCCCCCAGCCCCTCCGTTTTACTTACCTGACACCTCGAAACTCGTCCGCTCGTTCCCGATCTCCATTCAGCCGATCAGCCTGGTCACTGATTGGCTATAGTGGATGGATTGAAAGCAGCGCAGCCATTGGCTCGCGCTGCTGTCAATCACATCCAATGACGCGGCGCGCGGGGGGCGGGACCGAGTGATACAGCGAGCGGCTATAGCCGCGCCCGCAATAACTAACCACCATGCGAGGGAGCTCGCATTAAGGTGGTTAGTTATTGCGGGGAGGAGCTGAGACAGCCGCCGAGGGACCCCAGAAGAGCAGGTTCGGGGCCACTCTGTGCAGAACGAGCTGCACAGTGAAGGTAAGTATAACATGTTTGTTATTTTTAAAGAAAAAAAACATTTACCTTTACAACCCCTTTAAAAGGCTTGTCTAGACCTATATAGCATCAGCTATCTTTAGGTCTACTATCCATGGTATGCCTTCATCACTTTGGGGACTATTTTGACCATTGTTTTCACTATATATCCACGCGGTGATTATTATTGTTTCATTATCAAGATGGACTGTTTGATTCACTAATGATGGACATTTATTATTCTTATGTTAATATTCACACTTTGTCACTTCACTTTTGAATTATTTTTATAATTTATAGCGCTGCACCCACTTTATATATTTTATGGTTTTCAGCAAAATTTCTATTTGCAGTGTCAGCGGCTTACATGTTTTGAGTTAACACATTTTTGAGTTAGCGCAAGGTTATTTTTATTTTTGTTTTTTCTATACCACAGAAGACAAGGAAAACCTTCATTGAATAGGGCATTTCTCACACACACACTTTAAAATTAACTAAATACAGCATTAATTATTTTGAGGAGCTACCCAAACAATCCACTTAATCATATAAAATCAGATCCACCCCTGCACAAGACATTTCCCAATATTATCTGATGGCTCAAAACAAACAACATGTGGGTGGGTGACTAGCATTAGCCTGTTTATAGTGTTTCAATACATTAGCAGAAATTCCTTTAACTCCTTGCTGCTGCTGCCCTTTAAGGGGGTTGGGGGGGGGGGGGCAGACTTTTTTGAATGTGTGACTGCTTTGATTGGTTGTCACATCGGTTACATGTTCGGAAGCTCCAGGTTGCAAGTATGTATCTTGAGCTAGCATACCTCCCAACTTTCTGAGATGGGAATGAGGGACCCCGATAAGCAAAAGTATGTATTCATAGAACACATCCCCTGCCACACCCTTTACAAGGAGAATTAAAATTGCAAATTGATTGGTTAAACCCACAAGTGCTTTTTTTTTTTTTTTTTACCACTACTATTTCTTATATTGGCTATTGAAATGTACAAATGCAACAATTTAGATCTTGGACAAAGGTTTAACACTATTAAACCCTTTTTGGTAGATAAATAGTGTATTTTATGATACAGGTATATACATCAGACCAAAATGAGGAACAAATGAGGAGGAAAGAGGGACAGAGGGACTTTGTTCCAAATCAGGAACAGTCCCTCGAAATCAGGGACAGTTGGGAGGTATGATCTAGCCATAACAGCTTTGATACTGTGATGAAGCAGAAAAGCTGTTCTCCATGGACAGATGGGTGCTGCAGCTCAGTATTAAAGACAACTTGCCCAGCTACCACATATATGTGTATGGCCGGCAGGAACAGGTTAAACATACTTTTTACTTAAAGGTAAACTAAACTCTGGTTTAAAACAAAAAAAATCTCTCCCAAATCTCCAGATTCAATTTTTTTGCTGCTGTGATCCAACGCCATATTAAAGGGTGGTTATGTTTATTCTCCATCGTCCCACTGTATGTAGGAACATAGACACCTTCTCTTGGGACTATAGGCTATGGGATGTGTAGTGTGCATAGAGCACTGCACATGACCACAACTAATGTGCACTACTTGTTCCAGACAAATGGAAGTAGGTGGGAAAAGCAGAGGTTTGGGAGTTCATGTAGGACACAACAAGGGAAGAAAAAAACACAGCATGAAACAATTTAGTAAAAAATAGATTACAGTAGTGGAGTAGTGGATATGTATAGATTGTTTTTGGTGAATACAGATATTGTTTTGCGTCACTTTAAGTTAAATAGTGAGTAAGTAGTATCTATGAATGGGGAGGCTGAGTGATTCCAAATTGAAACAATCAACTTCACTATATAATATTAGATATCAGTCAGTATCAGTAATGCCGCGTACACACGAGCGGACTTTTCGACCGGACTGGTCCGACAGTCTATCCGACGGACTTTCGGCGGACTTCCGACGGACTTTCCTAATGAACGGACTTGCCTACACACGATCACACCAAAGTCCGACGGATTTGTACGTGATGACGTACGACTGGACTAAAATAAGGAAGTTGATAGCCAGTAGCCAATAGCTGCCCTAGCGTTGGTTTTAGTCTGTCGAACTAGCATACAGACGAGCGGATTTTTCGACCGGACTCGAGTCCGTTGGAAAGATTTGAAACATGTTTTATTTCTGGGTCCGTCGGACTTTTGGGAAAAAAAAGTCCGCTGGAGCCCACACACGGAGTCCGACCCACTGGACCAAGTCTGCCGGAAAGTGCGCTTGTGTGTACGCGGCATAAGAAAGAACATCAGAAGTAACAGCATTTAAAACCCCCCTTTTTAAATACTACAATCAGTTTAATGGAAAACATTATTACTATTAATAATAATAATAATAATAATAATAATAATATATATATATATATATATATATATATATATATATATATATATATATATATATTGTATTAATTCTCTGTCAACAGCATTATTATATTGGTGCAAGTAGGACATTCATTCCACAAGGGTCTGTTGTTCTGCAAAATAACTATTTCTATGGGCCCCAAAAATGTGAATGCAAATATATTATTATATATATTTATGTAGGAAAAATGTATAACAAGTATTTACGTGCCCAGAAAAAACAGTAAACGTCTGAGATGTGCAACCACAAGCAGAGAAATAGCAGATCACTTACCTGATGGTATATATTTTCCCAGTTCTCTCTGAGTGAGCCCCAACTGCTTACAGTCGATGCCTTTTTGTCCAGATATACCCTGATATGTTCTTCAAGCTCACAGTTCACCTGTTCTAAGGCTCTTACTTTATCTATATACTCCACCAGGCAACCATTCAAAGATTCAAAATTGGGAGCTCTTCCTCTCTCCAAACCTTGAGATACAGGAACAGGTGGACCAGAGCTACGCAATCCCTGCATAAAAACACTGCTGATGCCAAGAGCCCGTCTAGATACTCGAGTACCAAGGCTACTTACACCCCCAGTTGGTACACTTCCTACATACACCCCAGGAGGCCTGGGTAGGTTGCTGGCACTGCCGATGCTGACCCTACGGTTGGTAACCCCAGCACAGTCTGTGGAAGACAAAGGGAGCTGTTGCCCCAAGATAGATGATCTACGCCTTGGTAAGGGCATTGCTGCAGGGAGATCTCACCACACTGTCCCTGCTCTGAGAAACTCTGGATTCCCTTCTCCACGTTACATTGTTTTTTTTTTTTTGATGTTGCATTTTTGGGATTTCATTTTGTCATATGCATTTCTAGAATGTGGTGTTTGCACTATTTGCAATGGATAGTTCTGTGTCATTGTTCAAAAGCATCCACTGGCTCAGCAATTCATTTCAGGAATAATCTGTGTGCTGTAAATAAATGGCCAATGGAAAACGGTCATTAGGCACAATTTATACCTGACGGTCTGTATGAACAATGAAAAAAGAGGCTTACCAAATCATTAACGTATAGGTGTGTCAAAATTCTTACAAATGTTCCAGCACCAGATTAACAAGCAGGTTTTCACTCCCTACTTTATACTGTCTGGAAGCACTTTAAATAATTCATTTTTTTGCATGCTTCACTGAAGCTGAACATATTCATATACAATTGCAAATCAACAATAGGAGCTAGCCAAGCCAAGCAACAGATATTTCCTTTGTTATCGATAAGCAGATAGGGGGGTTAAGACATAAGAAAAACTAGATACTTTTGTGCTTGTTTAGTAAGAGTATTGTGCAGAAAAAAGGTGCAGAAGGCATAATATACTTGTTTTTTTCAATAAAAATGTTTTAGTATTTAAAAAAATAAACATGTACTGAGATAAATATGAAAGCTGTCATTGCTGACCTTCTTGTAAGATCAGTATTTTCCTAGCTGTCTTTGGCTTCAGTAATTTAAGTCACTGACCCAGAAAACATATGCAACCTTAAAGCTCAAGATGCAGTCAGAACTCCTGATCTGTATACTCTTCCCGATCATTGACTCAAAGTATAGAAATGACTGCCAGGCAATAAGCATTTTCAGGGGGAAAAGTTAGCAATGGCAGCCTGCGTATTCTCATGGTACAAGTTTTCTTTAGTACTTAAGCCTAGTACACACAGGCCGAATGTCGGTTGGTTCAATGTAAACCGTCCAAAATTCAGCCCATGTATACGACAGCCGTTCAGCCGGTTTCTGTCGAAGGCTCACGACCAAAAGAGGTCTTCCGATCAGCTCCGGATCAGCGCTCTCAGCCAATGGCTGAGCGCTGATCGTAGTGTTCTGGCTGGGTGGCCGTCTCCTTGTCAAAATACAATAGCTCAGCAGGGGAGATTACTGTACTAACATTGGATTGTTAGTACAGCGGCTCTAACCTGAGCTGTCCGGGTTTTCTTTGGGGGTTGAAGAAAAAAAAAACTAGCAGTGTGTACTAGGCTTTACTCTACTCCAATCTCTTCCATACCATAAAGCTGTGGCCCAAGCACTGCATTTAAACCACCATGCCACAGATTACCATCCACAGTATACTCTATCAGGCATTTGCTAGGTCCTTGGGGAAGACAGCAGCCAACCTAGAGCTTTCACAGGTCAACTTGTTAGTACTATCATGGTAAAAAACTTAGGCCCCTTTCACACTGGGGCGGTTTGCAGGCGTTATTGCGCTAAAAATACTGCCTGCAAACCGCCCCTAAACAGCCTCCGCTGTTTGTTCAGTGTGAAAGCCCGAGGGCTTTCACACTGAAGCGGTGCGCTGGCAGGAGAAGAAAAAATCTCCTGCGAGCCGCATCTTTGGAGCGGTGAAGGAGCGGTGTATTCACCGCTCCTTCACCGCTCCTGCCCATTGAAATCAATGGGACAGCGCGGCTATACCGCGGCTATAGCCACGCTGTACGAGTGGTTTTAACCCTTTTTCGGCCGCCAGCGGGGGGTTAAAACCGCACCGTTAGCGGCCGAATACCGTGGTAAAACAGCGCTAAAAATAGCGCTGTTTTACCGCCGACGCCCCTTACCGCCCCAGTGTGAAAGGGGCCTAAGTGTCCATATGAAGCTGACTAAACTCTTTTTCCGTGTAACCTCCAAACAACTTCAAAATGAAAAGCGGGCACCAGAAGGTCCTTGGCAATAAAATTACCATTTATTTTTTTTTAGGCTAGGTTGGGTTGAATTAATTTGAGGTTACTTAAACTGGTATTTTTTTGTTGTTTATTTGAAATTACTGGTATATAACAGGTGCAGCGCTCAGAAACCCAAAACTAAAATGCTAAAATTAAATAGTAATGAAAGATAATACTATGAATCACCAAGATCTTACCCCCAATGTCTCCCATCCAAGTACTAGCCAGGCCCAACCCTGCATACAGTGCCTTGCAAAAGTATTCACCCCCCCCCCCCCCTTAGCTTTTTACCTATTTTGTTACATTACAGTCTTTAGTTCAATGTTTTTTTTAATCTGAATTATATGTGATGGATCAGAACACAATCGTCTAAGTTGGTGAAGTAAAATTAGAAAAATATATACATAAAACTATTTTTCAGAAATAAAAAACTGATAATTGGCATGTGCGTATGTATTCACCCCCTTTGTTATGAAACCCATAAAAAGCTCTGGCGCAACCAATTACCTTCAGAAGTCACATAATTAGTGAAATGATGTCCACCTGTGTGCAATCTATCTGTCACATGATCTGTTGTTACATAGACACACCTTTGTGAAAGGCCCCAGAGGTTGCAACACCTAAGCAAGAGGCACCACTAACCAAACCTTGCCATGAAGACCAAGGAACTCTCCAAACAAGTAAGGAACAATGTTGCTGAGAAGTACAAGTCAGGGTTAGGTTATAAAAAAAATCCAAATCTTTGATGATCCCTAGGAGCACCATCAAATCTATCATAACCAAATGGAAAGAACATGGCACAACAGCAAACCTGCCAAGAGACGGCCGCGCACCAAAACTCACGGAGCGGGCAAGGAGGGCATTAATCAGAGAGGCAGCACAGAGACCTAAGGTAACCCTGGAGGAGCTGCAGAGTTCCACAGCAGAAACTGGAGTATCTGTACATAGGATGACAATAAGCTGTACGCTCCATAGAGTTGGGCTTTATGGCAGAGTGGCTAGAAGAAAGCCATTACTTTCAGCAAAAAACAAAATGGCACGTTTTGAGTTTGCGAAAGGCATGTGGGAGACTCCCAAAATGTATGGAGGAAGGTGCTCTGGTCTGATGAGACTAAAATTTAACTTTTTGGCCATCAAAGAAAACGTTATGTCTGGTGCAAACCCAACACATCACATCACCCAAAGAACACCATCCCTACTGTGAAACATGGTGGTGGCAGCATTATGTTGTGGGGAAGTTTTTCAGCAGTCAGGACTGGGAAACTGGTCAGAGTTGATGGAAAGATGGATGGTGCTAAATACAGGGATATTCTTGAGCAGAACCTGTACCACTCTGTGTGTAATTTGAGGCTAGGACGGAGGTTCACCTTCCAGCAGGACAATGAACCCAAACACACTGCTAAAGCAACACTTGAGTGGTTTAAGGGGAAACATGTAAATGTGTTGGAATGGCCTAGTCAAAGCCAAGCCCTCAATCCTATAGAAAATCTGTGGTCAGACTTAAAGATTGCTGTTCACAAGCGCAAACCATCCAACATGAAGGAGCTGGAGCATTTTGCAAGGAGGAATGGGCAAAAATCCTAGTGGTAAGATCTGGTAAGCTCATAGAGACTTATCCAAAGCGACTTGGAGCTGTGATAGCCGCAAAAGGTGGCTCTACAAAGTATTGACTTTAGGGGGGTGAATACTTATGCACATTGACTTTTTCTGTTATTTTGTTATATTTGTTGTTTGCTTCACAATAAAAAAAAAACATCTTCAAAGTTGTGAGCATGTTCTGTATATTAACCACTTGCCGACCGCCTAACGCAGATATATGGTGGCAGAATGGCACGGGCAGGCAAAATCACGTACCTGCCCGAGGCAGTCGGCATTGTTAGGGGAGCGATCAATGCTGAGGGGAGGCCACTCATTCGTGGCCACCCCCTCGCGATCGCTCCCAACGAATGACAATCTTCCTCTGCCTCTGTAATGTAAACAGCAGCAGAGAAAGTGATGTCATCTCTCCTCGAGTCGGTCTTTTTCGTTCCAGCGCCAAGGAGAGAAGACATCAAGTAAGTGCACCAAACACCACACAGACAGTAGAACACTCTAGGCACACTTTTCACCCCATCACCCCCTGTACCCCCTGTCACAGTGACACCAATAGCATTTTTTTTTTTTTTTACTGATTATTGCATTGGTGTCTGTTTGTGACAGTGATAAGTGGTAGGGCAGTTAGTGTTAGCCCCCTTTAGGTCTAGGATACCCCCCTAACCCCCCCTAATAAAGGTTTAACCCCGTGATCACCCCCCGTCGCCAGTGTCACTAAGCAATCTTTTTTCTGACCGCTGTATTAGTGTCACAGGTGATGCTAGTTAGGGAGGTAAGTATTTAGGTTCGCCGTCAGCGTTTTATAGCGTCAGGGACCCCCATATACTACCTGGTAAAGGTTTTAACCCCCTGATTGCCCCCTAGTTAACCCTTTCACCAGTGATCACCGTATAACTGTTATGGGTGACGCTGGTTAGTTAGTTTGTTTTTTATAGTTTCAGGGCACCCACCGTTTATTACCGAATAAAGGTTTAACTCCCTGATCGCCCGGCGGTGATATAAGTTAGGTTTTAGGGTCAGATGGGGTCTGCGTCGCTCCAGGCAGTGTCAGGTTAGCGCCAGTACCGCTAACACCCACGCACGCAGCATACACCTCCCTTAGTGGTATAGTATCTAAACGGATCAATATCTGATCTGATCAGATCTATACTAGCGTCCCCAGCAGTTTAGGGTTCCCAAAAATGCAGTGTTAGCGGGATCAGACCAGATAGCTGCTAGCACCTGCGTTTTGCCCCTCGGCCCAGCCCTGCCCAGCCCACTCAAGTGCAGTATCGATCGATCACTGTCACTTACAAAACACTAAACACACATAACTGCAGCGTTCGCAGAGTCAGGCCTGATCCCTGCGATTGCTAACAGTTTTTTTGGTAGCGTTTTGATACAGTCGCTAACAGTCAGGAGCTTTTTTGCCTGTGAGTCTCACTAGTGTACCACTAAATTTAGAGCCCAAAATGGCAAATCAAAGGTACACTAGTGAAGAGGCCTACACATTTCTAAGCATGACAAATAGTGAAGAGGAAGTCACTCACCTGTCAGATTCAGGCTCAGAATATGATCCGGTTGAGGACAGCGGCTCCATGACAGATAGCTCTGATGATGGAGTTGTGGTCCCTGCCAAGGTCAGGCGTACCAGACCCCGAACTTCTTATTCTTTAGTTGATGTGCAAGACCAGCAGGTCCCTCGTATGGAGCAGAGCAGTACTAGCGCCGCTATTCCTTCTGGTGAACTGGCAAGCACCAGCGGCCTAGTACACCCTGGTCGTACATCCAGCACTGCAGTAACACGTGGTGACGTGGCGAGTCCCATAAGTGCAGTTCAAGCTGGTGAGGTGGCAAGCACAAGTAGTGTCCCGCTGCTACCAAGAAGACAAACACAGGCCCCTTGTGCCCATAGTGCCCTTCCTGCTGCATTCACCAATCCTAATTGGAAACCCACCACTTCTGCAGCACCCGTACTTCCCCCATTCACTGACCAACCCGGCATTCAGGTGGAAACAGTTGATTTTACGTCACTTGATTTTTATTAGCTGTTTTTCACTGAAGATCTCTATAGATCTATTGTGGACCAAAGCAATTTGTACGCTGGGCAACACATCGCCACTATTCCCCAGTCCTCCCTTGCCAGAGATTGTAAACCAATTACGGTTTCCGAATTTAAGCTCTTTCTGGGCCTTTCCCTCAGCATGGGCGTAACTAAAAAGAGTGAGTTGCGGTCATATTGGTCCACTGACCCAATTCACCGTATGCCCTTGTTCTCTGCCTCCATGACCAGGGCACGATACGAGCAGATCTTGTGGTTCATGCACTTCAATGACAATGAACTCTGTCGTCCTCATGGAGACCCTGGATACGATCGGCTCTACAAGATTTGGCCCTTCGTAAACCACTTCAACCAACGTTTTGCAGACTTGTTTACTCCCCATCAAGTTGTTTGCGTTGATGAGTCCCTGATTACGTTTTCTGGCCGCTTGTCATTCAAACAGTACCTTCCCAGCAAGCGTGCCAGATACGGGGTCAAGATATATAAGCTCTGTGACAGGGCCATAGGCTGTACATGTAGTTTTATGGTTTACTAGGGAAAAGATAGTCACGTAGAGCCGACAACCTGCCCTGACTACATAGGAAGCGCTGGCAAGATTGTGTGGGACTTGGTGTCATCCTTATTCGGAAAGGGGTACCACGTATATGTGGACAATTATTACACGAGCGTGCCACTTTTTAGTTACTTGTTTGATCAGCAGATTGGAGCATATGGCACCGTGCGACCTAATAGCCGGGGATTTCCCCAGCGGCTTGTAGATTGCCGTCTTAGGCTGGGGGAGAGAGCCTGCTTGAAGTGTAATAACTTGCTCGCTATGAAGTGGAGGGATAATAAGAATGTTTTCGTTCTTACCTCCCTTCATGCAGACACGACAGTCCAAATTACTACGGCGACTGGTGTTGTGGAGAAACCCCTCTGTGTCCACGAAAATAACAAAAAAATGGGAGGGGTGGACCTCAACGAACAGTTTTTGACGCCGTACCTAATTGCCCGTAAGGCCAGACGCTGGTACAAGAAAGTGTCTGTTTATTTATCTCAATTGGCTTTGTTGAGCGCTTATGTGCTATATAGAGCTTCAGAACGGACTGGATCCTTCCTTAAAGTCCAGAAAGAGATTGTCAGAGCCCTTCTGTTTCCAGATTGTGCTCCACCTCACCTTCCCCAACCAAATACAGTAAGCCGGCTGCATGAGAGGCATTTTCTTTATGTCCTCCCGAGTAGCCCTACCCAACGAGCCCCCCAAAAAAGATGTTGTGTCTGCAGCAAGCGTGGATATAGGCGTGACTCCTGCTATTATTGTCCCTCCCGTCCTGATAATCCTGGTCTTTGCATTGGTGAATGTTTTGAACGCTACCATACACTAGTTGAGTATTAGCGTAGGGTACAACACTGCACAGACTAGGACACACTTTCACAGGGTCTCCCAAGAGACCTGAACCTGGAACAGGTTACAATTACAAAAGTTACAGTTACAAAAAAAAGGTGTAAAAAAAAAAAACACAAAAAAATATATAAAATAAAAAAACCAAACCAAAAATAGTTGTCGTTTTATTATTCTCTCTCTATTGTTCTGCTCTTTTTTATTGTATTCTATTCTGCAATGTTTTATTGCTATTATGTTTTATCATGTTTGCTTTATAGGTATGCAATTTTTTTATACTTTACTGTTTACTGTGTTTTATTGTTAATCATTTTTTTGTTTTCAGGTACGCCATTCAGCTGCAGAGGGGATTTATTTATCTTGACAGCAACAGCGTTTGCTCCCATGATACATAAAGCCGTGACTCCAGCGCTGTCGGAGGTGATTTCACCACCACAGGGGCGGAGGAGCGATTTGCTCCTACCTCTTGCGGGTGGATGCCCCCATGCTTCGGCATATATATATTTTAGGCACAGGTTGCGTTAAAAAATGTTTTATTTTTTACTATTTTTTTTGTATTTGCTTTGCAGGTATGGTAAGTCTTATGCCCCATACACACGGTCGGACATTGATCAGACATTCCGACAACAAAATCCTAGGATTTTTTCCGACGGATGTTGGCTCAAACTTGCCTTGCATACACAAGGTCACACAAAGTTGTCGGAAAATCCGATCATTCTGAACGCGGTGACGTAAAACACGTACGTCAGGACTAAAAACGGGGCAGTAGCCAATAGCTTTCATCTCTTTATTTATTCACACTTGTGCGTCGGATTTGTGTACACGCGATCGGAAATTTTATAGCCTGCTCTCAAACTTTGTGTGTCGGAAAATCCGATGGAAAATGTGTGATGGAGCCTACACACGGTCGAAATTTCCGACAACAAGGTCCTATCACACATTTTCCGTCGGAAAATCCGACCGTGTGTACGGGGCATTACTGTTATACTATAATGTTACTTTGTTTTATTGTTAACCATCATTTACTTAGCAGGTACGCCATCGAGTTGCAGCGCGGATTTATTTATCTTGACAGCAACAGTGTTTGCTCCCACGATACATAAAGCCGTGACTCCAGCGCTGTAGGAGGTGATTTCACCACCACAGTTAAAAAAAAGCATATATGCCGAATATATTTTTATAGTGAGTATTTTGCAGACCTCACTTTTTGTCACAAAGTTTTGAAAATTGAAAAAATAAAAAAAAAAATACATTTTTCTTGTCTTTCTTCATTTTCAAAAACAAATGAGAGCTGCAAAATACTCACTATGCCTCTCAGCAAATATACTTGGGGTGTCTACTTTCCAAAATGGGGTCATTTGGGGGGGGGGGGGGGTTGTGCTATCTTGGCATTTTATGAGCTTCGAAACTGTGATAGGTAGTGAGGAGTGAATAAAAAATTTACGCCCTTAGAAACCCTGAAGGAGGTGATTGGTTTCGGGGCCCCGTTTGCAGCTAGGTTCTCAAAAAGTCCCACACATGTGGTATCCCCGTATTCAAGAGAAGCAGCAGAATGTATTTTGGGGTGTAATTCCACATATGCCCATGGCATGGTTGAGCAATATATCATTTAGTGACAACTTTGTGCAAAAAAAAAAAAAATTGTCACTTTCCCGCAACTTGTGTCAAAATATAATATATTCCATGGACTCAACATGCCTCTCAGCAAATAGTCTACTTTCCAAAATGGGGTAATTTGGGGGGGGGTTGTGCCATCTGGGCATTTTATGGCCTTCAAAACTGTGATAGGTAGTGAGGAGTGAAATCAAAAATTTACGCCCTTAGAAATCCTGAAGGCGGTGGAGGAGTGAAATCAAAGTGACAACTTTTAGTAAATTTTTTTATTTATTTATCATTATTCAATCACTTGGGACAAAAACATTTAATATTTAATGGGCTCAACATGCCTCTCAGCAATTTCCTTGGGGTGTCTACTTTCCAAAATGGGGTAATTTGGGGGGGGGGGGGGTTGTACTGCCCTGCCATTTTAGCACCTCAAAAAAAACTAAAAAATTAAACAATCCATGTTAATTCCAGGTTGTGAGGCAACAAAACACTAAAAATGCCAAGGGGGGTGAATACTTTTGCAAGGCACTGTATCTTCCGAGATCAGATGAGATCAGGCACATTCATGATGGTGTGCCTGTAGGCCAAGCATTTTTATTCGAAATTACTATAAGTAAATATTTTGTGAATATCAACAACATTATATTCCTTGGACTTGTCCCATTGTTCAGTGCTGCAAAATGCGTTCCTACATTTTTAAAAATGTAATTAAGAAAGTGTTTCAGTAAATAAATAAACTAAGGCACAACATTTTTACATATAAATAACTGTATTTATAAAGCCACAGATCGTTCTGTAAAGTATTACCACAATTGTAAAAAGATGACAATTCTTAGGAAAACCAGCTGAAAACATAGTTATTGGGGGAGAAGAGGGAGGTACACAAAGCATATTTATATTATATAGGTGTATGTAGATACTTAAATCTGCCATTAGGGTGCTCTTGAAAGGATGGCGGTCAACTAAAATCAACTAAAGTGTTAACTGTCTGTTATCCAGTTTCTACAGAAAATAATGAGACAATGCTTCCACCTTGTCCTTTTTATTCACAACTGTTTATGTCTGGAACTAGATGGAAAGTATAGTACTAAGCATTTCAACAGTCATCATATTTTGGAAACATGTTCACGTCCCGAAAAAAGTGTTTCCTGACAAAATGGGTTGACAAGGACCATGCCACTGCTTCGGTAATCACCGTTAGCTGGGGAGCGAGGCTCTGAGAGATGATCCTGTGGAAAAAAACTTTATGTTGGTATCACAATATAACATAACATTGCATCATATAATAACATATAAAAGAACATGTATTATTTTTAGGGACTAATACTACTCAAAAGGAATTTCTCATATCTGTGCATAAGCTTCAGTCTGAAGCATCTGTCTGTTTTTACATAACATTTTTGAGCTGTAGTTACAATCATAACTTTAAGCAATAATCAAAATCCCACCCTCCTGCTGAATTATCCAAATGGAAAAATAAGTGAACAGCATTAGGTGCAAACATTTTCCTTCAAGAATCCCTTAAAGATATGGTGCCAAGGGGAGATTAAACTGGCTTCATCGGAAATCATAAATGTGGGTGCTCTTAAACTTTAACCCAAGCTTTTATGGGTAAGTAGCAATTTCTGTAAATATCAGATACCTCCAGGGGTCTGTGTGCTTCCTCTGCCACTGTTAAGTAACCTAGGACCTCCAAAACCCAATGAAAAATGTACGTTTTATTCGAACCTCCTAGTCACTTGAGCTAGTCCACTTCTTCCATCTCATGTGCTTTACATTTCACTTATTTTTTTATGATCAACGGCCCTGCTTACCATTTGTAAGACATATATACTACTGTGCAAAAGGTTTAGGCAGGTGTGAAAAAAAATTGTAAATTAAGAATCCTTTCAGAAATAGAAGTGTTAACAGTTTATTTTTATAAATAAACAAAATGGAAAGTAAATGTACAGAAAAATAAGTCAAAATCAAATCAATATTTGGCGTGACCACCCTTTGCTTTTAAAACAGCATAAACTCTTCCAGGTACACTTGCCCACAATTTTTGAAGGAACTCAGCATGTAGATTGTGCCAAACATATTGGAGAACTAACCACAGATCTTCTGTGGATGTTGGCTGCCTCAAATCCTTCTGTCTCTTCGTGTAACCCCAGACAGGCTCGATGGTGTTGAGATCAGGGTTCTGTGGGGTCCAAACCATCATTTCCAGTACTCCTTGTTTTTCTTTATGCTGAATATAGTTCTTAATGACATTGACTGTACGTTTGGGATTGTTGCCCAGCTGCAGAACAAATTTGGGGTCAATCACATGCCTCCCTGATGGTAAATCATGATGGGTAAGTATTTCTCAGCATTGAGGACACCATTGATACTGATCCAGTCTCCAACTCAATTTTCAGAACTGCAGACCCGAACTCGCAAGGAACCTCCACCATGCTTCACTGTTGCCTGCAGACACTTATCATTGTCCCTCTCTCCAACCCTTCGGCAAACAAACTGCCTCCTCCTACAGCGAAATATTTTAAATTTTGACACAGTCCAAAATACCTACTGCCATTTTACTGCACCTCATTTTCTATGTTTTAATGCAGTCCAGTCACTTAGCCTTTGTTTTCACGTCCGAGGTATGCCTTTTGGCCACAATTCTTTCATAAAGACCACCTTTGGCCTGACTTCTCTGGACAGTAGATGGGTGTACCCTTGTCCTACTGGATTCCGCCAGTTCTGTGCTGATTGCACTGCTGGACATCTTCCAATTTTAAAGAGAAATCAGCATTATGTGTCTTTCATCTGCTGCATTAAGTTTCCTTGGCCTACCACTGCGTCTACAGTCCTCACGCTGCCCGATTCGTTGTGCTTCTTTAAAAGAGCTTGGACAGCACAACTTGAAACCCCAGTCTGCTTTGAAATCTCGCTGTCTGTTTGTTGCCAACTTCTGCTTGTTCCTGACTCTGATTATACACACATCCTGGTGTCCTTCCACTCGGCTATCATCTGAGCAGGTTTGGGACTTAAATCCACCCTCAAATGGAGTTGACATCTCCTTGGTGCATCGTCAGCTGTGCCTCTGCTTGTTAGATACCAGTGCTCCTAAATATCTGCTCACAGTATCTACACCTTGATGTTTGTGCCTTTCCTGTGATTCTTCAGACCCCAACGTATTGGGGTGCTCAAACGGGAATTGTGCAAGAGGCCACCCTTGTCATCTTAGGTTCTGCATACGTGACACAGCCTTTACAGGTTCTCTGTTAAATTTAACATATTTTAATGTACACTGATTCCACACTATTAATTATTATTTACGTAACCAATTAGCTACACCATATGGCTGATCCCTGATGATTCATTAAATAATATAAGCCATCATACATTTCTCCAGTCATTAAACAATTATGGAAAATGTATTGACTTATTGAGATGTATTTCGCTTTCATGTACTATATATGAATAAGGTATGCTTTTTCTTTTGCCCTCTGGCTAGGAGTACAATTCAGAAGACATCACTACATTATTCTTGGCTGAAACCATGTTCTCCTAAACAATTCTCTCATTAAATACCCTGAAAGCCATACAGGGCTTCTGAATAAAAATTTGACTTATACTGTGTCAAGTACATTTATACCTACAGTACTTTGCTCTGCAGCTCTACAGTGTAGAAACTGTTGTAATCACTTTCTTCAGAGAAAAAAAAATATCTACTTTACCCCAAGCAACCAATCATTGGTTGCAAACTATAATTTTTTCTTGTTCAGATTCCAAATTAAAATCATACATGCAAGGGAAAACAAAACCCCCATTTTCCTGTGTTTTGTAGAAAACACTTGCAAAAACTTTTCTCACGAGAAATGTTTTGTAGTACCCTTGAAAACTTTGTTTTAAAACGTTTGCATATTTGAATTCTTTTTGACTGTTATGCCGCGTACACACGGTCGGACTTTTCAGCTACAAAAGTCCGACAGACTTTCGACAGACTTTCAACGGACTTTTGGTGGACTTTCAACAGACTTTCTAACGACTGGACTTGCCTACACACGATCACACCAAAGTCCGACGGATTCGTACGTGATGACGTACACCGGACTAAAATAAGGAAGTTGATAGCCAGTAGCCAATAGCTGCCCTAGCGTGGGTTTTTGTCCGTCGAACTAGCATACAGACGAGTGGATTTCTGGGTCCGGCGGAGTTACGACGTAAAGATTTGAAGCATGTTCCAAATCTAAAGTCCGTCAGATTTGCGACTGGAAAAGTCCGCTGAAGGTCCGGTGAAGCCCACACACGATCGGATTGTCCGCCGGATTTGGTCCGTCGGCGTCCGTCGGACAAGTCCGGTCGAAAAGTCCGACCGTGTGTACGTGGCATTAAAGCTTCTTATTTAATTTTGGATAGAGTGGGGAAGGGTTAAAATTTATTTCCATCAGTGTCCCTCTTGTTGAGATTTCTTGCTTCTAACTCAAGAAAGGAAGTGATGGAAATCTCTCCAATGGGGAGACAGAAATAACAAAAACACATTTTTTGTAAAGTGAGAGAGAGTTGGAACTTCTTACAATGTGTTTATTGCTGTTGTGCCTTTTCTGCCCTTGTGATGCCAGCACCCCCAAATTTTGTATGGCTGTCTTAGGGACAGGAATTAAAGAGTTAGTAAACCCCCCCCCCAAAAAAAAAATTGTGTCCCCTGCACCGCATACTTGCACATTAAGACATATTTACCTTTCAAACAAAGCCCTCCAGCGGCATGCTGTCACTGCTGTCGGAGCTTCCATCTTGACCCGGTCTTCCTTCCAGGTTCGCGGGCTGTTTGAATGGAATTTTAAATATTCCTTGGCTGGAGTTAGGCTTTTTAAATGCCAGTTGCAGACCTATAAATCACAGTACCTTTTTAGGTTGGGCTTCCTTTAAATGCAATAATTGGTGCCATATGTACAAATTCTCTTTCCACTTTGTACAGTTTTATGTGCTCCATCTGTGCTCTTTCTGGTGGCATTGGCTCCAGCTATGTCATTTTCAGTGTACACAGATTTTTTTCTCATGTGCCATCTTCTCAGGATCCTGATCGTGTTATTATTACTCTGCACTACTACTTAAATCTCTGGTTTCTGTTACCTGATTGACTGTCTTGGCTTTCAGGGCCCAGATGCAACAGCACTGGTTATACAGACAATAAGTATAATTTTATCTTGAATAAGTTAAACAACAAGGTCCACGGTACAAAAAACCACCAACATACCAACCAAACTCATTGCTCTTCCTTTTATGAAAAGGGAAATCTGATCTCTATGAGTACTGCAACTTGTTTATCTGTCTTGTATAACTTTACATTTGACCATGCAAGAGACCAGAGCTGTCAATCACAAAACTGTTTCCTTCCAGTCGGATATGGGGGGAGGAGGGACATGTTAGACCATATTGCGTAGAAATGAAGGGACAGATTTGAACGAGACCAAGTGCTATATACACTTGGTCCCCCATAGGGAGTCAAAAATATAAATAAATCTATAAACCTTAAGGAAATCAGAACACAAGCATTAAATATAAAATGAGGATGTTGAGAAGGAAGTAGAAAAGGTCCAGCATATACTGTATATCTCAAAAAGTGTTTGGGTATGCTTTATCATATCACCTCTGATGTTTCCAGAGACTGGATCTCTCGTGGTAGCTCCACAGCATGCTTGTTGAAGTAATCCATGGTTATTGCATTATTCCAGTAACTTAAGTTGTTCTCAGGATTGGAGGCCTTCTTCTTCCTCCTCATACAGCACACAGTTAATAAAACAGCTGCAAGAAAGACACAGTAGACATGTTGAGTCATTTAATACATTTAAAAGGTAACTCTACTTTCATGAGAAAAAAATAGCAAATAAAAAAAACTAATATAGTATATGCAATTGTTACACAAGTCATATTGTAATTGAATGTTTTTACAAAATGGCCTTGTTTTCAATCTGCAGCGCTGTAATTTTTTAAAAAATATTTTGCTGCTAGCTGCCTATACATCTTTAGCTCTGACCTTTTAGAATATATAGTGCCTTGAAAAAGTATTCACCCCCTTGGCTTTTTACCTATTTTGTTACATTATAGCCTTTAGTTCAATGTTTTTTTTAATCTGAATTATATGTGATGGATCAGAACACAATAGTCTAAGTTGGTGAAGTAAAATTAGAAAAATATATACCGTACATAAAACTATTTTTCAGAAATTATGAACTGATAATTGGCATGTACGTATGTATTCACCCCCTTTGTTATGAAGCCCATAAAAAGCTCTGGTGCAACCAATTACCTTCAGAAGTCACATAATTAGTGAAATGATGTCCACCTGTGTGCAATCTAAGTGTCACATGATCTGTCATTACATATACACACCTTTTTGAAAGGCTCCAGAGGCTGCAACACCTAACCAAGAGGCACCACTAACCAAACACTGCCATGAAGACCAAGGAACTCTCCTAACAAGTAAGGGACTATGTTGTTGAAAAGTACAAGTCAGGGTTAGGTTATAAAAAAAAATATCCAAATCTTTGATGATCCTCTAGGAGCACCATCAAATCTATCATAACCAAATGGAAAGAACATGGCACAACAGCAAACCTGCCAAAAGATGGCCGCACACCAAAACTCATGGACCAGGAAAGGAGGGCATTAATCAGAGAGACAGCACAGAATCCTAAGGTAACCCTGGAGGAGCTGCAGAGTTCCACAGCAAAGACTGGGGTATCTGTACATAGGACGACAATAAGCCGTACGCTTCATAGAGTTGGGCTTTATGGCAGAGTGGCCAGATGAAAGCCATTATTTTCAGCAAAAAACAAAATGGCACGTTTTGAGTTTGCGAAAAGGCATGTGGGAGACTCCCAAAATGTATGGAGGAAGGTGCTCTGGGCTGATGAGACTAGAATTGAACCTTTTGGCCATCAAAGAAAATGCTATGTCTGGCGCAAACCCAACACATCACATCACCCAAAGAACAACATCCCCACAGTGAAACATGGTGGTGGCAGCATCATGCTGTGGGGATGTTTTTCAGCTGTCGTGACTGGGAAACTGGTTGGGGTTGAGGGAAAGATGGATGATGCTAAATACAGGGATATTCTTGAGCAAAACCTGTACCACTCTGTGTGTGATTTGAGGCTAGGACGGAGGTTCACCTTCCAGCAGGGCAATGACCCCAAACACATTGCTAAAGCAACACTTGAGTGGTTTAAGGGGAAACATGTAAATGTGTTGGAATGGCCTAGTCAAAGCCCAGACCTCAATCCAATAGAAAATCTGTAGTCAGACTTAAAGATTGCTGTTCACAAGCGCAAACCATCCAGCTTGAAGGTGGCGGAGCAGTTTTCCAAGGAGGAATGGGCAAAAATCCCAGTGGTATGATGTGGCAAGCTCATAGAGACTTATCCAAAGCGACTTGGAGCTGTGATAGTCACAAAAGGTGGCTCTACAGAGTATTGACTTTGAGGGGTTGATAGTTATGCACATTAACTTTTTCTGTTATTTTATCCTATTTGTTGTTTACTTCACAATAAAAAAAATCTTCAACGTTGTGGGCATGTTCTGTAAATTAAATGATGCAAATCCTCAAACAATCCATGTTAATTCCAGGTTGTGAGGCAACAAAACACAAAAAATGCCAAGGGGGTGAATACTTTTGCAAGGCACTGTACGTTTTCTTCTGTAAAATGCAATGCAATATGGCAAACTGTTATGGGCTGTACACATGATAGGATTTTCCGACAACAAATGTTGGATGTGAGCTTGTTGTGGGAAAGTCCGACCGTGTGTATCCTCCATAGGACATTTGTTGTCGGAATTTCTGCCAACAAATGTTTGAGAGCAGGTTCTCAAATTTTCCGACAACAAGACTTGTTGGAAATTCCGAGCGTGTGTACACAATTCCGATGCACAAAAGTCCACGCATGCTTGGAATCAAGCAGAAGAGCCACACTGGCTATTGAACTTCATTTTTCTCGGCTCGTTGTATTTATGACAACATTTGTGTGACCGTGTGTATGCAAGACAAGTTTGAGCCAACATCCTTCAGAAAAAAATCCACAGTTTTGTTGTCGGAAAATCCTATCGTGTGTACATAACATAAGCGTTCTGTACACAGATGGTGTACAGAACGCCCCCTAGATATGTAATTATCTGCTTGGATGATTGGCTTACTGATTTTCCCAGAAATCTGCACTAAGATCCAAGTCAGTTGTAGTGTTAATAGTCACATTGCAGTTAACGTTTATATGCACCATTTGGTGCTTGTATTAATATATTGAGTTCATCCACCACTAAAAGGTTTTGTGTCTATTTTCTGGTAGTAACCCACAGCCTGGTTAAAAGTACCTACACTCTTGTCCCTATACGTGCTTGCAGTGACTTTTATACTCGTGTCCTTATAGGTGCTTTCAGTGAATTTTATTCAACCAGGTGTATCAGAAGTTTTTCTTGGTGTTGAGGCGCAGAACAGAGAACCCAAAATTACCAAGCGGCTCCTTCAATGGTAGCACTACATGTGGGGGCTCGTCCAGGATACCTCCATTCTTCAAGCCAGTTACCAGGACTACGAGCCAGAAACAGCCACCATGGACTCAGCGGCAGGCCCGGATTTACTCCCTTTGCCGCCCCAAGGCCGGGTCCTTCAATGCCGCCCCCCCCACACACACACACACACCACCATTCTTGTCCTTTATCGATGACTGCTACAATAGATCAGTTAAAAACATATCTCCACACACGAGAACACTGAAAATAACTGGCTTTAATTGTACAGACTAAAAATACTTCAGGGTAAGCGCGCGAGGAGTAAGGATTTTTTGCGGGCAATTTTTCAGGGCAATGGCTGGTGTTAGTGTTTCAATCATCCCTGGCACCATGGTTGGTATGGTGTCAGGATGAATGAAACACATTATTTCTATCATTACATTGTAATGTAAAATGAAATATTTCAACTCACCATAATGTAGAATCATTGGGAGCCCTGAGCGTGTCACTTGCCACTATGCCTGCCACCAGATGGGGATGTCACTTGCCACGCTGCCACCAGATGGGGATGTCACTTGCCATGCTGCCACCAGATGGGGATGTCACTTGCCACGCTGCCACCAGATGGAGATGTCACTTGCCACGCTGCCACCAGATGGAGATGTCACTTGCCACGCTGCCACCAGATGGAGATGTCACTTGCCACGCTGCCACCAGATGGAGATGTCACTTGCCACGCTGCCACCAGATGGAGATGTCACTAGCCACGCTGCCTGCCACCAGATTGAGATGTCACTAGCCACGCTGCCTGCCACCAGATGGAGATGTCACTTGCCACGCTGCCTGCCACCAGATGGGGATGTCACTTGCCACTATGTCTGCCACCAGATGGGGATGTCACTTGCCACGCTGCCTGCCACCAGATGGAGATGTCACGTGCCACGCTGCCTGCCACCAGATGGAGATGTCACTTGCCACGCTGCCACCAGATGGAGATGTCACTTGCCACGCTGCCACCAGATGGAGATGTCACTTGCCACGCTGCCACCAGATGGAGATGTCACTTGCCACGCTGCCACCAGATGGAGATGTCACTTGCCACGCTGCCACCAGATGGAGATGTCACTTTCTATGCTGCCACCAGATGGAGATGTCACTTGCCACACTGCCTGCCTGCCACCAGATGGAGATGTCACTTGCCACGCTGCCACCAGATGGAGATGTCACTTGCCACGCTGCCACCAGATGGAGATGTCACTTGCCACGCTGCCACCAGATGGAGATGTCACTTGCCATGCTGCCACCAGATGGAGATGTCAGTTGCCACGCTGCCACCAGATGGAGATGTCACTTGCCACACTGCCTGCCTGCCACCAGATGGAGATGTCACTTGCCACGCTGCCACCAGATGGAGATGTCACTAGCCACGCTGCCTGCCACCAGATGGAGATGTCACTTGCCACACTATGGAGATGTCACTTGCCACACTGCCACCCTATGGAGATGTCACTTGCCACACTGCCACCCTATGGAGATGTCACTTGCCACACTGCCACCCTATGGAGATGTCACTTGTCACCAGATGGAGGAGGGTGCCACCAGATGGAGGAGGGTGGAACAGCGGTGCGGGCAATGAGAGATGTCATCTCTCTCCCCGCCCCTGCACCGCTGACATTACTCCTCGATCTTTTCAAAAATGGCGCCGGCCAGCGTAATCACGCTACTGCGCATGCGCCGCCCAGCCGAGCACGTACGAGCTTTCCCGAGCCCGGCCGGCTTCGGAACGCGCATGCGCAGTAGTGGGCGGCTTGCGGCCATCATTTCTAAGGGCACCGGTGCCCTTAATCGACTCAACGGGCAGCCTGAAGGGGGAGGCGGCCGCAAAGTCACCGCAGGAGTGGCGCCGCCCCTGCACCACTGCCGCCCCGAGGCCTGGCCTCGGTGGCCTTGTGGCAAATCCGGCCCTGCTCAGCGGTGTAAGTAGAGAAACAGCCTGTGGGAGTCAACCATAGTGATCAACATCCCTGGATAGGCCTGGACTGAGAAGCAGATCCACCAAGCAGTGACAGCACTAGTTTCTGATCAGAAGGTGATCATACTAAGCTTGAAACCAGATTAAGGGACCTCCCACACTTAAGTCCTACTAAAATGGAGGAAGGGGATTCCTGCCTGCTTCCAAGGAGCTAGCCTGCAGCCGACTAACAGCTTTTAAGCCCACTTGGTTCAGCCGAACATGCCAGATATCAACCAAGAATGTTCAAATCAAGCAACTCTGACAGAATAAGTTGTCTTACCAGTGCCTGTGGACATGATAGAGCCTGAATTCATTGCCGCTTTGGGAGACTTTGTGGCATAGAGCCAGAAGAACAAACCCGCATACACTAGGTTTGGGTACCAAAAACGGAGAGCCTTTCCAGGAAAAACAGCCAGTGCCTGCCGGTGAAAAGAGTTTTGAAGAATCGCTGGAGCAAGTCATGCAAGCCTTAGATGAATGGGAAATTCCTGAGGCCCAGAAAAAACAGAGAATCACTGAGAGCTAAAGGGGGCTTGCCTCAGAAGCTATCCCCAACCTGAAATTTAGCAAACAGGACTGTACTGCTTATTATTACTCAAGTATCCTGAAAGATGTGTTTGGGAGAACAGAAAAGGCCTCCAACCTCATGTACCAGTTTGAACATTCCTACCAAAGAAAGGGGAAGAAACTGTCCCATTATATGACAAGATAATGCATCAGGTTTTTTGCTAAAGAAAGGCATAGATCCCAGAACAGTAGACAAGGTTCGGGTTTTGAAGGGAGCTTAGCCCTTAGATCCTACCATTATCCAGTTGAAAATTTAGGGAGATGGTGGAATTTTGAAGTATCCTGAATAAATCAGGACTATGCGAGAATGAAAAACCATGTTGGAGAGAAAAAAGAGGAGCCTGAGTCCAAAACCTGTCGCTGACGTCAGAGTGGCTAATACAGCCAGTGGCAACTATTCTTGCCTAAGGAGAGGGAGACTGTATTGGCCACCCTGCATGATAATTATGGTCACTTAGAGCTTTCAAATTAGTAAGAGACTGCTTCTACTGGTCCTGCATGCAGGCTGAAATTGAAGAATACTGTCACTCTTGCATATGATGTATACAGAGGAAGACTTTACACAGCAGAGCCACCCCAGTGGACCATCTTTAAAGTCAAGGACCAATGAAATCGATGTGTATTGATTTTCTGTGTCTAGAGCCTGACAGTTGGACAGGAAAATGTCCTGGTGGTAACCGACCACTTCATCCAATATACCCAGGCATTCCCAATTAAAAACCAGCAAGCATCTACTGTGGCCAAAGTTCTAGTAGAGAGGTTCTTTGTCCCCTATGGCCTGCCTCAATGTATTCACTCTGACCAAGGGAGAGACTTTAAGACCCATACACACTATTAGATTTTCTGCAGATTTTTGTCTTCGGATTTACCAAAACCATGTAGTGCAAGGGCCTGCCTGATTGCTTACAAATTGAAACACTTAAGGTTTTACCTCATATTATATGGTTTTGGTAAATTTGAAGACAAAAATCTGCAGAAAATCGAATAGTGCATATGGGGCCTAAGAGTGGACTCATTAAGAGTCTGTTAGATCTTTTAGGCATTCAGAAGTCCAGAACCACTCCCTATCCCCCACAGGTAGACCCACAGCCAGAACAATTCAATTAAACTCTGTTAGACATGCTTGCTCTCTAAAGAGAAGAAACATCATTGGAACTGGCATATTACAGCAGTTGTACATACCTATAACAGTATAGAGAACAATACCACAGGGTACTCCCCCTATATGCTCATGTTTGGGAGAGAAGCGCGATCACCTGCCAATCTGGCCTTTGGCACTTCCTTATATGTGCTTGCAGTGACTTTCATTTAACTAGGTGTGTCATAGGGGCTGGGATTATTAAGGCAGTGCAAAGTTCAAAGATGTGAAAAGTATAGTAGCACATAGTGCCATATTACCAATATTTAATTAATTTCTCAAGTATACTGCTGCTCAGGTGAAGACTGGGAACCATATAGTTTAGGAGGCAAACAAACAATTAGCAATAAAAACCTGTACACCACTATTACCATCTCTATTTTCAATCAACCATGAGGGATTTTGGGGGCTTTAACCAACTACTAGGGGTTTAAACCTGCTAATATAATAAGTGTAAATATAGAGAGTAAGCATATCACATGCTTTTGCAATAAATTTATATTTAGCATATATAGAAGCACGATAGTACAAAAACTATAGCTATAAGACACTCTGCATCTGTCACTGACTGCAGGTCCCAATCTGATGGAGATGTGTATAGGGCAGTATCTCTACTTATGGCTACCTGCCCAGCATGTATTATTTGCACTGGCTCCAGTAACTAATGCACCCCTACTCCTCAGCCCAGTCCACCCTTGCTGTTGCTGACTGTGTTTACCTAAAGCATGAGAGACACACTGTCTGCGAGGATTACAAAAAACACCACATACCTACTAAAGAATAAAAGGAAATCGCTATATTTATGAACTTAAATGCTACTAATTAAAGCCTAGGTTTACTTAGAAAAAAAACTAAAATAGGCACAAGGGGCATTACTTGCCTTAAAGTGGTTGTAACCTTAAAAAAAAAAGACACTTTTCCTGTAAGGCATGATTTATAGCACAGTGCTTGTGCCATCTAATTTGTCCCTTCCTATGTTGTAATATACCTGAGTGATCTGGTCTGATCCTGTGGCCCTCTGTCTGTGCCACGGTACTGTGGTCAGTTTAGGTGCCTCCGTCAGCCCGCTCCCTGCTGTGAATCTCTTCCCTCCCCCCCTCATTCCCTGCCTGTCGGTGCGAGAACGGCTCTCCTCCCCGCCCCTCCCACTACTAGTTAGCTGTAATATGCAGCTAAAAATACTTGCATCCCCTCTGGATTGTGCATATAGTAACTACAGTGTGTGTGTGTTTTTTAAATGAAAAGGCTAAATACTTTTTCCCATACTGCTGCTGTGCGGTCATGTGACTTCCCTTTGCTGGCTGGCTGACGTCACAGGGAATCTCAGCTCCTCCAACTGCTATGCGAGATCTAGATGAAGTTTGAAGGGAGATCATGTGACCGCACAGCTGCAGTGTGAGAAAAGGTATTTAGCCTTTTCATTAAAAAAAAAAACACACTATAGTTACTAACTGCATAATCCTGAGGGGATACCAGTAAAATCACAGTGTGACTTTACAAATCCTTTAAGTGAGAGGTGTCCCTTGTGTTGCTGTGTCCTCATTTAGATGAAATCAGGAGTACGATATGTACAGACAGTAGTGGCTGGTGCTCAAAATTTTTTTTGGGGGGGGCGCAAACAAACTGAAAAATTCTGAAAAAAACCCCCATCAAGCCTCACTGTACCAGCAATCGCAGCCACTGTGCCATCAAAGGCAGCCACTGTGCCCATCAATTACTGTCACTGTACCATGAAACGCAGCCACTGTGCCATCAAACGCAGCCACTGTGCCACCAAACACAGCCACTGTGCCCATCAATTGCCCCCACTGTGCCTATCAAATGCAGCCACTGTGCTTATCAATTGCCGCCACTGTGCCCATCAACCGCAGCCACTGCGCCCATCAAACGCAGCCACTGTGCCATATCAAATGCTCCCACTGTGCCATCAAATGCTGCCACTGTGCCCCATCAAATACAGCTAATGTGCCCATCTTATGCAGCCACTGTGCCCACCGTATGCAGCCACTGTGCCCCATCAAATGCAGCCACTGTGCAGCATCCAATGCAGCCACTGTGCCCATCATATGCAGCCACTGTGACATCATATGCAGCCCCTGTGCCCATCAAATGCAGCCACTGTGCCCATCAAATGCAGCCTCACCGTGCCCATCAAATGCAGCCTCACCATGCCCATCAAATGCAGCCTTACTGTGCCCCATCAAATGCAGCCTCACTGTGCCCCATCAAATGCAGCCTCACTGTGCCCATCAAATGCAGCCTCACTGTGCCCCATCAAATACAGCCTCAATGTGCCCCATCAGATGCAGCCTCAATGTGCCCCATCAGATGCAGTCTCAATGTGCCCCATCAAATGCAACCTCACTGTGCCCCATCAAATGCAGCCTCACTGTGCCCCATCAAATGCTCCTACTGTGCTCCATCAAACGCAGCCACTGTGCCATATCAAATGCTGCCAGTGTGCCCCCCGCCCACCGCCTGTACTTTCCCTGTCTCGGTGGCAGTGGGACAGCTCCTCGATGTCTTCTCCCATCCTCTCTTCCTGTCCTCTGCTATGATTGGATGCCTGATAGGTGTCCAATCACAGCGCCTGTCGTTTCAGTCAATCAGGTGACGGGTAACAGATCAAAGCACCTGATTGGCGGAGAGGCGGTTTAGTGTTAGAAAAGTGATTGAATATTCGCTTTCCTAACACAGCTGAGTGACCTGCGAGCGCCCAGCATGGCGCTCGCAGGTCACCTTTTTTGACACCTATGGTGCATCCATAAGGGGCCAGGCACCTGAATAGGGGGTGGCAGAGGCGGCCATGGATAGATTTATGCAATGCATAAATCTATCTATTGGTGCTAGAGGGGTGACTGGAGAGAGGGGCGGTGCCCGTGCACCCTTATGGACGCACCGCCACTGTGTACAGAGTTCAGGGTTCAGAAGTGCGCTACGTACAGAGTGCAAGATTCAGGACTGCGATACATAGAGAGTGCAGGGCTCAGAAGTGCACTACGTAGTGAGTGCATGATTCAGAGTGCGCAACATAGAGAGTACAGGAATCAGAAGTGCGCTACATAGAGAATGCAGGATTCATGAGTGCACTACATAGAGACTGCAGGATTCAGGAGTGTGCTACATAGAGAGTGCAGGATTCAGAAGTGGGCTATGTAGAGAGTGCAGGATTCATGAGTGCGCTATATAAAGAGTGCAGGTTTTAGGAGTGTGCTACATAGAGAGTGCAGGATTTAGGAGTGCAGTACATAGAGAGCGCAGGTTTCAGGAGTGCACTTTGTAGAGAGTGCAGGATTCAGGAGTGCAGTACATAGAGAGTGCAGGGTTCAGGAGTGCGATACGTAGAGAGTGCAGGATTGAGGGGTGCACTACATAGAGAGTGCAGGGTTCAGAAGTGTGCTATGTAGAGAGTGTAGGATTTAGGAGTGCGCTATGCACAGAGTGCAGACTTCAGGAGTATGCTGCTCCTGAACCCTGCACTCTGGAGAAGTTTGCATCTATGCATACAGTAGCTACACTACAAAAAAAAAAATATGGGCATGTATATAAAAACATCATGCCATATATGTATGTAAGATTGTTTGTACGTAATGATGAATTTTTTATAAGAAATATGTTGTACATCAGAAGGGGCAGGTTTTTAACTAAATATACTGCAAAATGATTTAAACTCTACATATTCCCAGATGCTGCACAGTATGCAGTAAACTGTATTTATCATTAGTGCTATTGAAGCATACCTTTTCACAACCGCTAATCAGGACTGCCAACTCTAGGTCAATCTTTTTCTCTGGGGTTTTGCTGACGTTTTCTGTTTTCTGACATCAGCACAACTAATGAAATGATTGTGCTGCTGTGCATCTGACTCATAGGTTTCTATTATTTACTTTTGCCATTATTTCACATTTAATCAAGTTGCTATAGTTACAGATTTCCCCCTATCCCCACAGTATGTCAGTACTGTCATGAATTTTAATGTTTCCATGCTGACCAGTTCTCAGCAGCAACCTGATGATATTTGTACATTGCGGGGAGTGTTGAGTGGAAGTAATAAATAGAACATAAAAAAAGTACTTGTTTAATGCTGAAGACATGATCAGATTATTTTATTATTAATTAAAATAAAAAATAATCATTAATTGCGTTCAACATTTATACTTTTCAAACATTTATACATTTCAACATTCATAATTTTTACTGTAATTGAAAAAAAAACTGTTTTGTAGATATTCATAGGGTAGTTATCTACTGCAAAGCTTTCCATGTCTTCTCAAAGTTAATGTATCCAAAGGGAGCTGGTTTGACATTGTGATATTGCCACTGTGAGCAGCATGGGGTCAGTTTAATATACAGGGCTAATTTTTCAACTGCACATACCACCGAATAAGAGCAAGGAAGGATGTTTCACATTTTCTGATCTACAAGGAGTCTTCTGATACCTCTTATGCCTAAAGTTTTCTTGCGGAATTTAGCCACAGAAGTCCAGTGGTGGACACAATAGGCTACAAATAAGGAAAGGCTTATCACAGTTGGTACATTTTAAGGCTTGATGCCCACCCTGAATCTACTGCCCTAGTCACTGGCTTACCTGTGCCTTATGGTACATACAACCCGCAATGTGGGCACCTGTCATCTGCTACCCATAACAAAGATTGTTTTGGATGACAAAAAGAATAAAGATTTTGGTAAATGAATGAGGCTTAGGTAGCCCATACATTTTTATTTTTTTTGTCCAACCAGCAGGTTGAATGGAAAAAAAATGACCCGATTCCCCCATCCACACACTCCCTCTGAGTTATTGTTTTCTGACAGGGGGTGACACTTCTCCGCCATCTTATACTGATCAGTGCTCCCAGATATACTGATCGATTGGGAAAAACCTGACAGGGTGGTTGTACAAAAGTTGATCGGTATCAGGTGCTTGCAAAAATCGTGGGAGAAATGTTGTCCAAAAGCTGCTGAGCTGCTTTTAAAAGCCTCCCGTGTCAGTATGGAAAATGAACTCCAAAGTGCAGTTACACTTTATAGCTACTATGTTGAAAACAGCACCAATTAAATTATAAATATCATTATTGCCACAACCTTTAACCCCTTTATGGTCAAGGTCAAAACAAACCCAATTTTGAAACTTTGGCATGTGTTATGCCGCGTACACACAAGCGGTTTTTCCGTCGAAATAAACTCTGACGGTTTCTCCGATGGAATTTCCGAAGGTATTCCGCTTGAGCTGTCTTGCATACACACGGTCACACCAAAGTCTGACCGCGGTGACGTACAACACATACGACGGCACTAGAAAAAAGAAATTCAATAGCCAGTAGACAATAGCTTCCGTCTCGTACTTGCTTCAGAGCATGCATAGTTTTTGGTACGTCGGAACAGCATACAGACGAGCGGTTTTCCCAATAGGAATTGTTCCGTCTGAAAAATTTAGAACATGTTCTCTTTTTAGGTACGTCAGAATTTTCGACGTAAAAAGTCCGATGGGGCAAACACAGGATCAGAATATACAATGAAAAGCTCCCGTCTGACTTTTTCTGTCGGAATTTCCGCTCGTGTGTACACGGCACTAGTAAGACTGTACATATCATCAGCATCTACTTAAGCCTAGTACATGCAGGCAGAATGTCAGGCGACATCGGCCGGTTTATTTACAATCGATCCATGTGTATGTCAGCCGGTCCAACAGAAGCCAGCCGTTTGGCCGGCTTCTGTTGGACAAACATGCTGAAAAAACCAGCAGCTGACTGGCTCCCGATCAGCACTCTCAGCCAATGACAGAGAGCGCTGACCGGAGTGTACTGGCGGGGGTCCGTACCCCTGTCAGAACACAATAGCTCAGCAGGGGAGATTGCTGCACTAATGTTGGATTGTTAGTACAGAGGCTTTAGTGTTTCAAACACAATTTAATCGTGGCCCGCATCAGCATTATGGTTGACCTCAAAAAGGGCTAGCTGTATTAATAATAACATAAGACTTATGCTGTGAAGGGCGGATGCAGCCCACTCACACCCCTGTAGCAGATGGTGCAAGTCTGAAATGGAGGGTCGCACATCGCTGGTATCATTCACTAGAAACTTTATTGGAGACTGCTCAGACAGAACATGGTTCGGCCATGGTGTTCTTTCTGAGCAGTCTCCAACAAAGTTTCTTGTGGGTGATATCAGTGGTTTGCAACCCACCTTTTCAACTGGCATAGAATTGTATTATTCTCATAATAATTATAAGCAGATGTCCAGAGCACCCCACCCCCCTTACATCAGATGCCAAGAGCCCCCCCACCATCAGAAATCAAGAGTCACCCACCCTACCTTACATCAAAGTGCACCCCTTTACTTTCTGCTGATGCTGCTGGGAAGAAGCTGAAGGCAGATCTGGGAAGCAGAAAGTGCGAGGTCTGGAGGAGGTCCAGAGGAGGGCTGAAGTCAGCTGCCAGAGTTTGTAGAGTTTACAGAAGCTGGGCGCGGAGCTGGAAAACAGAAAGTGCAGGGTCTGGAGGAGGACCAGTAGAGGACCAGAGGAGGGCTGGAGTCAGCTGCTGGAGGTTGCAGAGACCAGGGGAGGCAGATACGAGGGGGGCAAGGGCTGCACAGAAAGGGGCATGATCTGTTGGAGGAGTTCTGTCCTCCCTTCTGCTGCCGGCTGCTGAGACAAGATGGGGGCGTCGCAGCTGCAGGAGAGGTGTGGGGGCCACATGAAATGGCCTGGTGGGTCGGATTTGGCCTGCGGGCCTTGTGTTTGACACATGTGATTTAGGCTTAATGTACACGGGACGTTTTTACAACCTCTCCTGAACGATTTAACTTGACAGATAGTAACGCACATTTAAAATGCCCATTCTGCCGCGTTTACATGCCGCATTTACACCGACACTGACATTTACAGACATTAACAGTATACAACCCTTTTACACCGGGGCGGTGCTTTACCCCTGTTATAGCGACGATTTTTACTCCGCTATTCGGGCAGCAGTGGGTGCTTTTAAACCCCTAGAAGGGGTTAAAAAGACTTCAAAAGCACCCGTGTAGTGCCACTGCCAAATCGCTTTGCATTCCAATGGGCAGGGGTGGTGGAGGAGCGGTGTATACACCGCTCGCAAACTGCCCCAAAGACACTGCTTGCAAGGGCACTGCCCAAGTGTGAAAGTTCAAAATTTGGGGGGGGTGCAAACAAACTGAAAAAAACCCATCAATTGCAGCCTCACTGTGCCATCAAACGCAGCCACTGTGCCCAACAAATGTCGCCACTGTGCCCATCAAAGGCTGCCACTGTGCCCATCAAACACTGCCACTGTGCCATCAAACACTGCCACTGTGCCCATCAAACACTGCCACTGTGCCATCAAATGCTGCCATTGTGCCATCAAATGCTGCCACTGTGCCCATCAAATGCAGCCCCTGTGCCCATCCAATGCTGCCACTGTGCGATCCAATGCCGCCACTGTGACCCCCCCCCGCCCACTCGCCGTCTGCCTGGCACCTCCCCGTTCTCGGTGGGGCAGCGGGTGTGGGCAGTGAGCGGTGTCCTCCGAGCGGTGTCCTCCATGAAAAGGGGCCGGGCGCCTGAATAGGAGGTGGCAGCGGCGGCTGTAGATAGATTCATACAAAGCATGAAGCTATCCATTGATCATAGAGGGGTTGGCTGGAGAGAGGGGGCGGTGCCCGTGTGCCCTTATGCTAGGTCTGGGCTCATAGGTTGAGCTGGTCAGTGCCCACATCTATTGCTACACATGGTCATTGTATTACAGCCATTCCCTACATTTGGCTTTGTCAAATTTTGAGAGCCTTTATATTTTGACATAAGCAACTTAGTGAACTTAAAGCGCAAAGTAGCTCACTAAAGCAACATTTTCTTATTTTGTCCCTCCCCCCTCCCTCTTACACAAATGATAAAAAAGTCATGTTTGCCTTTCTGTTCATTTTTGGGCTGCAAGGTAGCACCTCATAGTTTCTGGTGTATCCCAGGAGACAGTGTGTTACCAAGCCCCAAATGTGTGGCACATCTGCACACGTGCAGCGGATCTCTGTGCACACGTATGAATGCCACCAGCAGTTTATTGCCCATCTGCCAGAAGCTGCCAGCGTTTGTGTGCATGCGCAGAAATCTATAGCACCATGCAGATGCGCCAAGGTTCTCTGCTGGTTTCCAATAATCTGGAAGATCCTCGTGACACATCCAGACACATCTTGTAATATGACGGTGCAAAAGAGGAGAGGGAGGCAAGGATTTATGCAACAGTTAAGTTCTGCCGTACTGCTACAGGATATATTTTATAAATATGCTTACCAGAAAAATATTTACAACATGAGTAATAAATAAAATGAATAATTAATAATATTCAGAAAGGAGTAAGGAGATTATATTGCACATTTTGCAATTAATGATGCTCTGCTAGGAAAAGTAAATTAAATTTTACACAAAAGAATAACTGATCTTTTACAAAACGAAGAAATAATGATTCTCTGTAAAGTGGAATAAACTATAATATACACTGGGGAATTAATAATATTTTGCAACAGGGAGAAAGCCGTATTCCAGAGAGAATCTAAAGGGATTTTTTTTAAAGAGAAGCCAATTATATTCAGAATACATAAGACTGCAGCTAATGTCATTAATTCACTTAATAAAAATGTCTGTATTGTATTCCCCTGCTACATGCCAATCCTGTGCTATCCACATGGTGCAGAAGAAATGGACACGCGTTAACAATTGCAGACTCGGGATTTCTTGTGCTGTCCCCATTTGATATTTGGAATAAAGTTGAGTATCTCTACAACAGTGGTGTGTGGCCAACTCTTTCTACTTTGCTGTGTGACGGTGGCGAGCTGGAGTGGCACCAGTGGTGGCTGGTGGGTTTTTCTTTTGGGGGGGTGGCAAACAAGCACCCCCTCCTCTGGGCGGCCAGCGGAACGGCACTGACACCACCCCCCTTCCCCTATGAGGCCAGGGCACGGGACTGACAACCCCCCCAACCCCCTCTTCCGGGCGGCCAGCAGTCAGGCACCCACCCGATCTAGGGTTGGCAGGCTGTGGTGTCCTCTCCTCCCCGGGGTGCGGACAGCGGCTCCAGTGTACATTCCTGCCACAGCTTCCTCCGCCGCGTGTCTCCTCTGTGTTCCTCCTAAGCGTTAGGCATCCAATAAGATTGCCTGATGCTTTGGCCAATCGGGAAACAGGTCTCACGACCTGCCTCCTGATTGGCGGAGAAGAACTTTTGTGTGAAAATAACGAAAACAAATTCGCTATTGCTACACAACTGAGTGCTCTGTGCCCCGAGCCCACCCTTTTTTGAAGCCTAATAGAGCCTCTGGCTCTTATCAGGTGCTTAAAAAAACACTCCCCCCCATTGGAATCCATAGTCCGGCGCCCTGATATGTAGATCAGGGGGCCGGACGCATGGAATGGGGGCGGTGCCGTGCCGCCTCCTTGGACGGGTGAGCAACCACTATGGAGATTCCTGTATGTGGATTGCGTTCCAACCTGGAGCAGTGTTACTTGTCTTTTTGATATTAGTACAAGTGTGTGGAACATGGAACAAGGAAGCAAGGAGGAATGCCGCATCTCGGGTACTACACACATGTGCCTCATCATGGATTTGGGAAATGTTTCACTGTTCACCTGATCGCGGCTCCTGCCTGGTCCTCACTTTGGTGAGCATGCCCTTGGATACCCCAAGGGGAAACCTCTTATGTCACCCTTGCTTGGCACCCAACGAGTGAGGGAAACATGGAGGATGTGATGGAACACCAGTCTACCCCCTTACATGCTCATTCAAAAACAGAGAAAGTCTCATAATCATATTGTATAGTATTTGTAATGAATTGTGTAGAAGAGGATACGTGTGTCAACCTTACAGGATGAATGCAAATGTATTTGTACCTGGTGAAAGCAAGGAAGAAGTGAATTAAAGTAAGCTATACAATTTATTTTCATATCTATGTTTGTATACCTACAAGACAGTGAGGGGGATTACTAAAACTGGAATGTTTTAATTTGGTTCAGCTCTGCATATAAATCAATCAGCTTCCAGTTTTTATGGCCAAAGCTTAAAGTGTTACTAAACCCACAACAGTAATATCAGTGTGTATATGCAGTAACGCATGCTTGTTATACTCACTGTGGAACCTAAGGGAGTTAATCCTCTGCATTGTGTAAAAAGGTTGTTTGATCGTGCTTTCTCTGATCCTCCACTTCTTCCATGGCCCCCAATCCATCTCCCGATAAGACAGAGGCTAGGGGACAAACTGCACATGCTCAGTTTTGTGTGTATTGCTAGAGAGATTCTTTTTTTTCTTGGGAGAGTGCATGTGATCAGCACAGGGCCAATCAGCACTGTCCAGACAGGGGTCAGGGGTCCTTCAGCCTTATGAAACAGTTAGGGCAGAATGAAAACTCCTCCTACAAGCTTTAACCAGAAACTGATAGAAGTCACAAGACTGCTATATACTGCTGATGAAAAAAAAGTATTTAGTAGTTTATATTTACTCAGGCTTGGTTTACACGTCATGCCGATGCGGCTTATAGCAGGAGTCCTGTGCGTTATGGTTCACCGTTTCAAGTCAGATTTCAGCCCGAATTTTGGGCTGAATTTGGACCTGAAAAGGACCAAAAGATGCACAGGGCTCCTGTGCAAATTTGCACTGGAGCCGCATTTGAGATATGTGAACAGGCTCCATAAAGAGCCGGTCACATTCTCCTGCTGATGCAAATTGGATGCAGGGATTCCACATCCAATTCGCAATAGTGTGAACCCAGCCTAAAACTATCGCATTTCCATGTACTGTGGGAGACCAGATATAGCGAATGCAGAGTCCTGGGTTTAGTAACACTTTAATTGAACAAGCTGAAGTTAGAAGGTGATTGGCTACCATGCACAGCTGCACCTGATTCGGAGTGCTCCAGTTTTAAGTAAACCCCCCCCCCCCCCCCCCCCCAGTATGTCTTGATGATGTTTAGCTGTGTCCTGTGAGTTAAAATCTACAGTACTGTACATTTATTGTATATGCAGTAATAAATATAATGCCCAGTAGGTGGCAGTAAAGATTCTTTAGTTTGCAGGCTTTATAACACTTGAGCCTTCAAAAAAATGTTTTACATACTTGCTACATATTAGTAAACTATTTAATAACACATATTTTTTGATCATTTGAAAGCATTTTTTTAAAATTATTTGCCTATTATAATCATGTTTTAAAGGAAATGGAAGATTTTTATTTAGTACAGTACACTGTTGTAATAAGTTTTAATTCTGTACACATTAAATGTTATAAACTGGTAAATGGACAAACATGTTTCCAAAAAAGCATTTTACACTCACTAACTGATTGTTTTTTCTTGTTTTAACTCATACATTAAGACCTCTTTCTAGAGTTGCCGCCTCATCCCTTTAAACTCGAACACATATGAATTACACAGGTTCTGAGGCTAATTAAATGCAGATAAGGCACCAAGTGAGTTTAATTACCAACTTAATCAGCCACAGAACCTGTGTAATTAATATGTGTTCGGGTTTAAAGGGATGAGGTGGCAACTCTACCTCTTTCCCACTGGGGAAGTTTTCAGGCACTTTAGCGCTAGAAATAGCCTCTGCAAAGCGCCTGAAAACCACCTCCCAGTCATACCAGTGTGTCTTCTCACACTGGGGCGGTGCGCTTGCGAGACATTACGAAAAGTCCTGCAAGCAGCATCTTTGGGGCATGCTGGGAGCGCTGTATTTAGCACACCCAAAACGCCCTGCCCATTGGAATGAATGGGCAGCGCTCTCAAAGCATCTTAAAAGCGTTTTGAAAGCAATGCAAAACGGGAGGTTTTTAACCCTTTTTGGGGGTTAAAAGCGCCCCGCTAACAGACAAAAAGCGTCTGGGTTTAGATCGACCCTTTAACCCTTTCCCTGCCAGAGCAGTGTTTGCTTTTTTTCCCCGCACAAGTTAAAATGGCAAATGCATATTCGTTTAATTAGTTAAAGCCCTAAAAAATTATATGTTTTCTGAAAGCAGAGTATTACGAATGGGGAACTGTCATGTACGGTTTTGACCGTGAACTCTCCATGCAGCATATTTCATATACTAAATTTCATTTTAGAGCGTTGAGTAAATAGATACCCAACATGTCAAGTCTTTTACTTTCTGGTGCTTATGGACCAGTAAGCTGACAGATTAATTGACAAGTATACCAACATAGGCGTTACATCGCTGCGGGTGAAAAGGGTTAACAGCCAGATCGACTTTTTGATGGTGAGTATTGCAGCCTGAGCTGCTTTTTTATTTATTTTTTAAATGTTTAAAAGGTGGAGTTGGGCTTTAAAGCAGGACTCCAGGCAAAAATGAGATTTTGATGCAGGTTGCAGCTTCAATCTAGAAATGTGTCCTGCAGTCCTTTTTTCTGCCATTAGATATCCTCAGTCTGATGGTCAGCATCAACCCACTTTATTTAAACTCAGGTTGTCCTGGACCCACCTCAGACCATGACTGGACAGCGAAAGAAGAAGCTGCACAGTGATAAGCTCACTTATTTGTCATTTTGCTTTCTCTCCTTTTAAGTCAATCTAACTGATTGACTTATTGTATTGCTTCTTCCTCTCAAACTCCAGCCCTGCTGTACAGGGATCACAGGATGCTGATACCAGGTCAAATTCAAGGACTTACACTGTTTGCACTTAAAATACATGTAATTATGTATTAATGAGTGCAAGGCTAAATTAAGTTGTGAATTTAAAATCTACCTAGGGTTTAGCTGTAGACAATGTACTATAAATGCTAAAAGTTTACTAGGAATTTTTACATGGTCCGGTGTTATGCAAAGGTTTACAGATATTTCAGTTCTCCTAAGACCTGAGCCATGATGACCACTAAGCTTATCCCAAAGTAAAACATGTTAAAGGATACGTTCACTTTTAGTAGCATGTTACCTGTTATTCCCATATTTAGGGTGTAGCATGTAACATGCTCCTATACATTCACCTCACGCCCCCAGTTTTCCCTGCTCTGTGACAGTGGGCAGGGGGATCTTCTTCCCACACCCGCTGTCACTTTTTGAAAACAGCATGGCTGTGTGGGGATCTGCCCACACAGCTGTATCATTCATTCACAGTTTCTTGTAAATGAACAAACTGCGAGTACCATCATCCCCTGAAGCAGACAGCTTATAGTTCTCAATGAACTGCAAGGGCTCTCGTAGTTCATTGATTCTTCCTGTAGTTCGGTAACTGTCTGCCCGCAGCAGAGGTATGGGCAGACAGCTGACTGATAGTCTGCAGGATAATGGCATTGCACCCAAGCGTGCAATGCTTTATAGGCTGCAGTGTAAAGAAAATAATAAATGCAAATTTTTTACCTGCAAAAAAGATGAACATTTATTATATTTTTAAAAGGTAAACTTATCGTTTAACCACCTCCCGCCCACTGTATAGTTAAATAACGGTGGGCAGGATCCCCTCTCGTTCTGGGACGACATCATATGATGTTGCCACATTCTAACCGCTGTCGTGCGCCCACGGATCTTTGCTTATGTAATTGGCTGTGTCCAATCACAGCTGATCACATGTTAACATGAAAGTTTCGTTAATAGGCACTTCTTGCCTCACACTGACAGACTGTGATGGGAGGAGAGCCGATCAGGGGCATTTCCTCGCAGGGGAGGCCTGTACAGGTAATCAGGGCACTGATCATGTGGTGGAGCCCAGTGGGGATGGAATGGCTGGGCTTGGACAGGGTGGACATTGTAACAAAGATGGAGAATTCTAGCAGACATATAATATACATATCTAAGGTCACACAAAGAAATTCTGACATGTAACAAGTCTTTCAGAACACTTGTCTCTAGACATCCACCTATACAGGACAGGATGTCCTGCAAGCCGGATAGTTAGTGCAAGGATGTGAGAAACCGCAAATGTTCCTGAATATAGTTTTAAGACATGTTAAACAGGTCAAATATGTAAATGAAGAAACCACAAAGCCACAGAAAACCTTCATGAAGTGCTTTTGAAAAAAGGATGTTTAAGTTGTTTTAAGGATTGTTGAAGAGTTAACTTTTAGTAAAAGGAAATGTGACGAAATTGTAATTATAAATACGCTTTCAATATCTATAGACGGGGCACTTGACTTCCTGGCATTAGTTGGGGTTGGGTGTCTCTCGTCGGTGAGAATAAAAAAGTTTGTTTTCCTTTTGAGTCTGTGTCCAGAGACCTTTGCTGGTATCCCAAACCACATAAAGCAGTCTGCTGCTACAACATCAAATGAATGATTTTTTATTATTTTGAATCAGGAGCTTCCAACTGTGTCCCATGGGCTCACTCTTGTTTTTTCCTAACAATCATTGTATACATATTGCAGTCTTCACAACACCACTGCCGCTACATAGAAAGAAGAATTAATTTTCTCTCTACTGACTTTCCTAGCTTCATTCCTCTGTGGTCAAGAGCTCTGTATGTTTCCAAAGTGCCTTTCCAAAGAGCACAACTTCATCTGTCAGAATGACTCATGCTCCAATTGATTCTCTGTAATCAACTGGAAAAAATGCTGCAAGCTGGTTCTTTCTTTATGGGTCCTTACAATGACTGGTGTTAGGAACCTCTCTTTAGAAACATATTGGTCAGTTAATAGTGTTATATGGCATTTTGCTATGTCACTGCACACCAGTAATAACAGTAATAATAATACATATGTTTGAGCAAATATTATAGAATATTTTAAGTTAAAACTGAATTCTAGGCAGACATAAGAGACACCAATTAATGCAACACTGTATTCATTATACATAATTATGTGAATCTATATTTTAAATTCAAGCAGTGTAAGTGCCTGAGTCTGACTTGGTGTCAGACTTTTGCAGTGCCTGTAACGTAAAGCTCAAAATGGCAGAAGGAGAAGCAGCACCCAGAGAAAATCGGTTGTGCTGCAGTGCTCCTTGTCTATATCGAATCATGCTGATAGACATGGAGAGCAGAGTGACAAAGATATACCTTTATCAGTCTGCTGTTTCTCCTTTCACCTTTAATTTTGAATTGAATGGTGTGTAAAATGAAAGCGCAGCGTGCAGTAAACACTGTAGTGTCTAGCAGAGAGTAATAGCAATAGCATGGAGAAAGGAGGTGAGAAGCCGGCAACTTGTTCTTCTGAATGTAGAAATATTATTATTGTAGGCAGAGTACAGAAAATGCAGCAACTTACGCGTTTCAGCTGTTAGCCTTAAAAGAGAAGTACAGCAGAGGGGACAGAGCAGAGAGCGGGTGACTGACAGAACTGAGCGATCAGTGGTGTTTGATTGCTCAGTTCTCAGCCTTAGAGACAGCGGGGGACAGATGCAGCATCACATTGATGCTGCATCCACCTAGGTAAGTATGATTTAAAAAAAAAATGACATACTTCTCTGTTAATCATAGCCATGTCATGGCTATGATTAAGACTAACAGCCGAAATGTGCAAGATGCTGTATTTTCTGTACTCCACTTGCAATAATAAAATTTCTACGGTTGCCGGTGTTCTGCAGAGAAAGTTCCCCTTGGCGGATAAGGACCCCTCTCTACTGCGCAGACGCATCGCTTGCGCAGTAGGAACAACAAGGGAGCCGCCGAAAAGAGCCGAAGCTGAACACCGGAGTTAGCTGTACACGGCGCCTGCTTGCGAAGACTATTTTAATCAAAAAGATTTTGTGACAGGCCCCTCGCGGGCTCGCTACGCTCGCCACGCTTTTGGCACAGCCTCGCTGCGCTCGGCATATTATTATTCTAACTCTATGTCCACTGGGACGGTGGGGCTTTAACGTGGACATAGGGTAGAATGTAGTGCGCAGGTGCCGTGTACAGCTGACTCAGGTGTTCAGCTTCGGCTCTTTTCAGCGGCTGCCTTGTTGTTCCTACTGCGCAAGTGCTGTGCCTGCGCAGTAGAGGGGGGGTCCTTATCCGCCGGGGGAACTTTTTCGGCAAGACACCGGCTTCTCATCTCCTTTCTCCATGTTGTGTCCAGGTGCTAGGAAGACACCACAAGTCAGTGCACCATCTGCTCGCCTCCTCAGGGAATCTGTTCAGGCGTTGTCTGTTTCTCCACATGAATAGAAGTAGCCCTTTGTTTTTCAAAGTAGTCTCATCAAAATTATACTATGGATCTTCAATATTTGCCCCCATGTTTATTTGTCTCTGATGCACAATTTTTTTTTTAATGCATGCATTTATCAATTTTTTACTGGGCAGATTAATGTGACCAACCAATGCTCCTTTACATACAGTATTTCACAGCTTATTCACTGTGAAATTAGGCATGTCTCTCAAATTTCCTGAATGCTTTTCTTAGGGCTGCTGGACAAGGCCTGGACACCTAATGCCGCGTACATAAGACCGGATTTTCTGGCAGAAAAGGTCCGACGGTTTTTTCGACAGAGTTCTGACGGAGCCCTGCTGAAATGGACTTACCTACACACGATCACACCAAAGTCCGATCGTTTAGAACGCGATGACGTACAATGGGACTAGAGAAAGGAAATTCAATAGCCAGTAGCCAATAGCTGCCCTTGTGTCGTTTTTGGTCCGTCGGAACAGCATACAGACGAGCGGTTTTCCCAATAGGAACTGATTTCGTCGGGAAGATTTAAAACATGTTCTATTTCTAGGTCCCTCAGAATTTTCGAAAGAAAAAGTCAGATGAAGCCCACACACGATCGGCATGTCCGATGGAATGATTCCGTTGGACCTTTTCTGCCGGAAAGTCCGGTCGTGTGTACTCGGAATAACAGTATCAAATACAGTTCAAGATCCCTAATATATCAATGAGTCACGGCAATAGCAGCTGGGCAGATGGAAACTATTCTGTTACGCTACATGGAAGCAGTTGGGTCCAAAGGGATAGTTGAACAAACATTCCTCTAAGAATGATTTAAATCTAATTCAGATTTTTGCTGAAGCTAGCCTGAAACAAGACCAATATAATTCTTCAAAGTCAGACAGTGGCTGCCAAATAATTACTTAAGTAAAAATTAATACAAGCATGTATTATGTAACATGTATTATGTAAAATGTAACATATTCCTATTTGTAACAATTGTATTTAAATCTATTTTGCCTTCCCAGCATCCTCTGAAAACTACTGGGCTTCCAATTGCAAAACACAATGACATATTCCTCCCTTCATTTTTCCTTTCTAAGAAAAATTGATTTGTATGCCTCATCTATAGCTAAATGTCCTTTCTGTAGATTGGGATTATTTGTGTGTGACAGAGGACAGAAACAAAATAATGCTGTATTTAAAGCTTCTGGTAACATATTCCTGAAAAGAGAATGCAGCAGTGGTGGCTGGTGCTCAAAATTTTTTTGGGGGGAGGGCGCAAACTAACTGAAAAGTTCTGAAAAAAAATCCCATCAATTGCAGCTTCACTGTGCCCATCAAACGCAGCCACTGTGCCATCAAATGCAGCCACTGTGCCATCAAACTCAGCCACTGTGCCATCAAAGACAGCCACTGTGCCCATCAAATGCAGCCACTGTGCCCATCAAATGCTCCCACTGTGCCCACCAAATGCTGACACTGTGCCATCAAATGCTCCCATTGTGCCTATCAAATGCTCCCACTGTGAACATCAAATGCTGTCACTGTGCCCCCCCCCCCGCTCGCCGTCTGTCCAGCTCTTACCCTGTCTCGGTGGGGAAGCGGGTGACAGCCGCGGGCTGTGCCCTGTCTTCCACGCCCTCGATGTCTTCTCCCGTTCTCTCCTTGCGTCTTCTCCTATAATTGGATGGCTGATAGGCACCCAATCACAGCGCCTGTCCTTTCAGCCAATCAGGTGACGGGTAACAGACCTGAGCACCTGATTGTCGGAGAGGCGGTTCAGTGTTAGGAAAGAGAATATTCATCCACTTTTCTAACACAGCTGGGTAAACTTCGAGTGCCCAGCAAGGTGCTCCCTGTTTACCTTTTACCTGACGCCTATTAGAGCCTATGGCTCTAATCCGGTGCTTCAAAAATGCCCCCCGCCACTGTAATTCAGGTGCCTGGCACTCGAAAAGGGGCTGGGCGCCTGAATATCCATATGGCAGCGGTGGCCATGGATAGATTCATGCAATGCATGAATCTATCTATTGGTGATAGAGGGAGTGGCTGGAGAGAGGGGGCGGCGCCCGTGTACCCTTATGGATGCAGCGCCACTGGAATGCAGAAAAATAAATATACTTACAACATGATGATATTGGTACGCTAATAGCCAAGAATATCCAGGCAATATCCACTTTGCTTAGGCAAATAGTTTCTCGGTGTGCTGGTTGACTGCCCTCCTCTGTTACATGTGAAATGTTTCCAGGAGCACCAGGTTTCCATGTTCCAGCAGGTACCAGCCTGTTGAGGAAATTCCCAGTAGCTGTGGATCCAGTTGTAGACATAGTTATGGAGTTTTTGGTGGTGACATAAATTGGCACAGTCAAGTCTAATGTGGTAGTTTGTTCTGATACTGTATGAGGCTTGATGACAGTTTCCTTGCTGCTTTCAATATCAGATATGGTGCTTTTAGACTCCATAGAAGTCTGCAGAGATGTTGGTAGTGTAGTCATTGTTGTAATGGCTGGAGAAGTTCCATTGTTCCCTTGTCTAATAGAGAACAAGGAACCATTGCGATTTAACACATCCCATAATTTATAATGTGGAGTTTTAAAAGGCACAGACACTGGTTCAGTATTCTTTGACATTTCACTGGCAAGAGTAGGTGAACTCTCAGAAGAAAGGCTTTGCAAAGTACCAGCACGGAGTAAAGAGTCTTTAAGAAATGCAAGAATAGTGCTAGTATGGTCATTCGTAGTTGTAGTCCTCATTGGAAAGCCTGTAAAAAGCTCAGGTTTGAGGTAAGCTTCTGTAGACCCAAATAATCCATCTGTCATATTTCCAAATGCTTTCTGCACAATTCCTGAATGTGTAACACCCTGAACATTGAAAAATGGTGTGGTTGTAAGCCTGGCATTGTATTTAACAGCTTTGTTGCGAAGTGGGGGCACTGAGTCTGAAGATTTCACAGACTGCCGATTGCCAGATCTTGTAGATTTCCGAACAGGGTTGAAAATAACTCCTGGTGTCACCATTTCTGCATTTGTAGTCATTTCTTTCAGAATCTGATAGGATGGTAAGGTTGGATACTGTTCCTTAACTGCAAACACCTTTTTATCCGCTTGTGCCAAAACAAGTAGAACACCTAAAAAAGAAAACATTTGAAAATTAATGAAACTTGTTTGGGGCGTGTAAAATAAACATTAGATAATCTTTATTTAGCCTGAAGCCTTATAAGGTTTGCCAGTACTTGGCAGATGTGGTTAGGACATGTAATTTCTAAGCAACTGGAGGTCTACAAATTGTCATTTCTTGTATATAGCTGAAGTCCAGATGAACAACCAAATACATAGTTGAAGTGCATATACGTGGATTGCTTATCTGCCAAAGAATTACTGTTCAACTACCGTACTTTAGTGAATCTAGCACACCTGTGGTTGATGATCTGATTTTTCTCTATTGCAGTTGGCAACACAGTGTGGTTATCAGCTTCCAATCAGTTTGTGATTGGAAGCTCACACTGGTACGACACGACAGTTGTACGACTGTGGATCCGACTTTGCCCTGCAACTTGAAGTCCGACATCCGCCCGACTTCAATGAACTTGGATCTGACTTTGATCCCGACAATGCAGGCACTTTGTGTATGGTATGAATTTTTAGGGGAAACTCCATGCCAAATTAAAGAAAAAAAACGGCATGGGTTCCCCCTCGAAGAGCATACCAGGCCCTTCGGTCTGGTATGGATTTTAGGGGTAACCCCCACGCCGTTTTGTCCCCACCAAGATCCATACCAGACTCTTATACCAGACTCATACCGGCAGGTCAGGAAAGGGGATGGGGACGAGCGCCCCCCCTCCTGAACCGTACCAGGCCGCATGCCCTCAACATGGAGGGGTGGGTGCTTTGGGGCAGGGGGGGGCCTTGTGCCACCCACGCCAAAGCACCTTGTCCCCATGTTGATAAGGACAAGGGCCTCTTCCCGACAACCCTTGCCGTTGGTTGTCGGGGTCTGTGGGTGGGGGGCTTATCAGAATCTGGAAGTCCCCTTTAACAAGGGGGTTCCCAGATCCTGGCCCACCACCCGTAGTGAATGAGTATCGAGTACATTGTACCCCTACACATTCACCTAAAAAAAAGTGTCAAAAATAAAACACAGTACATAGGTTTTTAGAGTAATTTATTAAGGCAGCTCCGGCGTCGCCTCTGATTTCTTCTCCCCTCTCCGGGTCTTCTGCCTCTGCCGGTTCTTCTACCCTTTCTGGGTGATGTCATCCTGAGGCCACACCCCTTATGACGTCACCATCCCATCATACCCCAGATGGTGACGTCATAAGGGGGATGACGTCACCCAGTGACCCCGCCCCATGCCAATATAAGTAGTGGCACACCGCGCACCCAGCATTAGAGTGGGAGAGAGCATTGAGTCAACATCGGAAGAAGAACAGAGGAAGAAGACAGCGGAGAAGACCCAGCAGAGGCAGAAGATGGTGGACAGAGAAGAACCGGAGAGAGCTAGAAGACATCAGTGGAGAAGGGAAAAGAACCGGCAGAGGCAGAAGACATCAGCAGAGGAGGCAGAAGAGCCGGCAAGGGGAGAAGAAATCAGAAGTGATGCCGGAGCTGCCTTAATAAATTACTTTAAAAACCGGTGTACTGTGTTTTATTTTTGACACTTTTTTTAGGTGAATGGGTAGTGGTACAATGTACCCAATACTCATTCACATAGGGTGGGGGGCCGGGATCTGGGAGCCCCCTTGGTAAAGGGGGCTTCCAGATTTTGATAGGCCCCCCACCCACAGACCCCGACAGCCAATAGCCAGGGATGTCGGGAAGAGGCCCTTGTCTTCATCAACATGGGGACAAGGTGCTGTGGGGTGGGGGGGTGCAAGGCTCCCCCTCGCCCCAAAGCACCCACCCCTCATGTTGAGGGCATGTGGCCTGCTACGGATCAGGAGGGGGGGCGCTCGCTCATCCCCACCCCCTTTCCTGACCTGCTGGGCTGCGTGCTCGCATAAGGATCTGGTATGGATTTTGGGGGGACTTTTGGGGGTTCCCTTAAAATCCATACCAGACCGAAGGGCCTGATATGCTGTTGGAAGGGGAACCCATGCCATTTTTTAATTTTTTAAATTTTGGCGTGGGGTTCCCCTTCAAGATCATCAGAGCACAAGTCGCATGCCAAAGTCGGATCAGTTAAGACCGTGATCCGACTTTGATCCAACTTCAGTGATATTAATGGGCTGAAGTAGGATCAAAGTTGGACCAAAGTAGTGCAGGGAACATTTTCAAAGTCGGACTGACTTGTGTCGGACCAGTTAGGATGGCTCTCATAGGGCAACATTGATTTTCACATGTCATGCGACATGAGCTCCCACTCGGAGCGTTTGCGACACGTCATGCGACATGAGCTCCCACTCGACATGAGCTCCCACTCGGAGCGTTTGTCGTACAAGTGTGAACCTGGCCTGAAGGAGAATCACTACAATGTTCAAATTGAGACTGACAACACCATGATTTAGAGTGCTGATCATTTCTCTCCCAGAGTCCTTCTGTGCATAGGAATACAGGAGGCTGATATCAGGAGATTCAGGCAATTATGCTAACGCATTAATGAATAGATAACTGGGTTAAATTATGTTTTAATATGTGCCTGGAGTTCAGCTTTAAAAGGACACTACCCAATTAGAATATTGACGATCACTGGAATCAAATTGCTGCAAGAAGCTTTCCAGAGACTTACATTTCTTTTACTTTAATTACATTATGTTTATTTATATCTATTCTTTGTTTACCTGTTTTGTCTTCCAGATGTTAATTTAAAAGTGCAGCCTACCCCACCTAAAATGTATCTAAAACCAAGAACAAAAATATAATATAGTGCAGCTTACCAGTCCTTAGATGTAGAGTGTGCATTCGTTTACTTTTTGCAGTCTTTTTTTCCTTTATTTCTACCTGGTGATCCTGCCAGTAACATCTCTTCTGTCCGAAGATAACAAAACTCCTTCACAGTATTGTTTCTATAGAATAGCAGCCTTTAGAACAAGACTGCAGAACACTCTCCTCATCTCCATAATGTAGGTGGAGGTGTTCTGTAGTCTGCAGAGAGACCTATGAACAGTGATAACTAATAGTCAGCAGAAGAAGAGCTCACGTGATTTCTGGCAGGATCAGCAGGTATTTTTTGCAGTTATGAAACAAATATAATGGATCTTTTTTTCACTAGTGTATTTAACAGACAATTAAGGATTAAAAAAAAAAACATTTTTGTTAAGGTTTACACACACCTTAAATTGTGGTGGGGCAAATGTTGCTTTTGAAATACACACAGGACTGAAATCAGCTTTTACGAATAAAATCGTGGTAGTCTTAGGTGACCACCTTTTGCTCAGCACAGACACATCAGTCTGAATCTCATCATTTATTACTGGTAATTATTCAGCCCCACTATTGTCACCTTATAGGTCTGGAATAAGCATTGGCCGCAGAGCTGATTGAAGCTGACTAGTCCAAGGAAGCGTAAAGCGTTTGTTACCCCAATATTTCATATTCCTGATATGTGCCTGCTGTACCATGTACTTGTATGAGAAAGTATCCTGTTCTCTTTGTATTACTTTCTTTGTCTGAATAATAAAAACTGACCACACTAAGCAAGAGAACACACCATAGTCAGTTCTCTAGCTGGGAACTGAACCTGCTCTCCTCCAATGATCAGACTTGTCCTGACTTGCCCCCCCTGCACAGCCTTTCACTGTGAAGCTCAGTGTAGTGCCGTTTCTCCTCCCCAAGCTCTTATGCAGCTGATAACAGGGTAAATGTGCACACTTATAAAAAAGGTATTTATAATGTTTTTTTATATCCATACACAGATTTTTTGTCTTTCATTTCTATTTTAAACTGAATGGGTTGTTTTACAAGGTGATCGTTTACAATCACTTTAAGTTTGCCTGCTAATGTTGTTAGATATGGCTGCTCTGGTGGCAAATGCCAGGCTGGTCAAACTGGCATTCAGGACCTGCCAGTGTCTGCTTACATCTGTATTCACTTCTCTAATATCAGCTTAGGCTCCATTAACACCTATGCAGGTACGATGGTGCCCACACTTTTTTTTTTTGCACGTTAACGGCAGTCCATTTTTTTCAATGGGCTGCCCTTTGTGCAATAATCACCCAAAAGAAGTATGGGCACCTTTTTATTAAAAAAATGCATTACACTACAAAGCATGGTAATAAGTTACCAGGTGTTCTGGTGCAGTTTAGCACACAAGCGTTGGCTGGTGCAATTGGGATGCCATTAAGAATGAATGGCAGGGCAGCGTACTTGCCAGAACATTGCATGTCTTTATGTGCTGCGGGTAATCATGTGATATTGCATTTGCTCCTGTGCCGCATAAGTGTGAACAAAGCCTAAGGGTCCTTTCACACTGAGACAGTTTGCAGGCGCTATTGCGCTAATAATAGCGCCTGCAAACCGACCCGAAAGTGTCGCTGCTTTGATTCCAGTGTGAAAGCCCCGAGGGCTTTCACACTGGAGCGGTGCGCTGGCAGGATGGTAAAAAAAGTCCTGCTAGCAGCATCTTCGGAGCAGTGAAGGTGTATACCGCACCTTTACCGCTCCTGCCCATTGCCCATCAATGGGACGATGCGGCTATACCGCCGGCAAAGCGCCTCTGCAGAGGCGCTTTACGGTGGTTTTGAACCCTTTCTCGGCCGCTAACGGGGGTAAAACCGCCCCGCTAGCGGCCGCATACCGACGGTAAAGCGCGGCTTACAATAGCGGTGCTTTACCGCAGACGCCGCCCCTGCCCCAGTGTGAAAGGGGCCCTAAAGTGGATTTTTATTTGCACATTGTTGAAGGTTTTCCTCTCTTTACCTTGTCCATATTAAAGTGATTGTGAACGATCACCTTGTAAAACGGCCCATTCAGTTTAAAATTTAAATGGAATGCAAAACATTTTTGTACAGATATAAAAAAAAAAAACACATTGTAAACACACAAGTGATCACATTACCTCTGTTCTCAGCTGCATAAGAGCTGGGGGGAGGAGAAGCAGTAGCACACTGAGCTTCCCAGTGAATGACTGTGCAGAAGGGGCGTGTCAGAATGAGCAGGCTTAGTTCCAAGCACAGCTGGATAACTGACCACAGTGTGCTCTCATGTGTGGTCAGTTTTTAATAGGAAAGTGGAGAGACTGGAAGGAACACCAGGGATTTCAAATAAAGGAAACAATACAAAGAGAACAGGATACTCTTTCATACAAGTACTGTACATGGTACAGCAGGCACATATCAGGAATATGAAGTGTTGGGGTAGCAAACACTTTAAGTGCAAATTCAGTATTTGAAGCCCATTTGAAATCACAAACATAAATATGCAGTCAGATCTCGTAGTTCCAGTTTCCTTTTAGCTCTGCAGGGAGTTTAAATTTGGCTGTGTGTTTGATAGATACCACAGGACCCTTGGAACTCAAAAAATGTAACAGACTTGGTCAGACACACCTCCTCCCCTTCTCTGCAATATGTCTGTCTGAGGACCCTCGTTATGTGATGAGGGGCATGGCTGTTACTCAGCTCTGCCAGTAGAGAGCACTGAGAAATAAAGGTATTTTAAGGTATTTGATAGCAAGAATCCATTAAAAATTGAGACAGGTAGGACTTTATGACTATAAGGCCTCATGCACACGGACGTTTTTACAGCTGCTTTTTTGAGCTTTTTTTTCAGCTTAAAAAGGCCTGTCTATGTTAGTCTATGGCTTCATGCCCACCTAGGCGTTTATTGAGCTGCAAATGGCATAAGCGTTTTTAAGCTGTAAAAAAACCCCAGGACCAGTGGGTTCTGAGAGACGTTTTTCAGCTGTAAAAACGCTCTAACGCTGATAAACGCTCAAAAACGTTTTTTAACGTTTTTGATCCATTGAAAAAAAAAAAAAATTTTTGAAAAAAAACAAAAAACGCTAAAAAACGCTAACGCCGAAAAACGCTGAAAAACGCTATTGCAAAAACATTGAAAAAAGCTGAAAAAAGTTTTTAAAAAAATCACTGCAAAGATACTGAACATTATTTTAACAGCCTGTGTGCATGAGGCCTAAAGAAATAAAGAGACTTCAGTCTGAGTTTTTATGCTTAACCCGGGTTCACACTGCCCCCGACTTCAAAGTCGCGCAACTTTAAAGTCGGACCCCAGTGCGACTTCAGCACGACTTGCATGCGACTTCTTTAACAGAAGTCAATGCAAGTCAGACCAAAAGTAACGCAGGAACCTTTTTCTAAGTCGAAGCGACTCAAGTCACACCAATTAGAACAGTTCCATTGCACAGAATGGGGTCCAACTGAGGTCTGACGTCTGATGTGTCAAGTGCTCCAAAGTCGGAGCGATTGTTGCATCAGTGTGAACCGGGCCTAGGAGGGATTTGTGACAATCTAGTTATAGTTTTTTTTTAAAAGGCGTTTATTTATAGTATTCCATTTTGAAACATATAAAGCAAACAAATGCGATCTGAACACAGTAATGGCAGTAGTGTCAGCTATGCAGAGCCCATCAATAGGCACACACTTTAATTACTAGTTATTATGCTATGGACAAGCAGCAAATTGGAGCCACATGTGGCCAATAATTCATTAGTTTGAGAACACTGATGTACAAGACCTCAGATCTAAATCCAAGTTCTGTGATGTATACATAGTAATCCAAACACTGGCACTTTGTAGATGACTAACTGCAGATATCTGTACTTGAGCGTTTAAAGTGTAACTAATGGCAAAACATTTGTTTTTAGTTTTGGATAGAGGGGAGGTGGATTAGAACCCCTGTTAGGGTTTTATCGCTGTCTGTGCCCCTGTTAGGGAGAGTCCCCCTCTATATTTGTCCTGTTTACCGTTATCTTTGAAAGTGAAAGTAAATAAAATCTCAAACTTTGGGTTGTCCCCAGAATGGTAATAGAAAGGAAATCTTCCAATGGGGACCCTAGTTATGGTGACCTGCAGGTCCCCAAGAGATTCCCTTCATTTGCAGGGATTTCTTCTCACTTCCTGTTATGGATATGGGACAGGAAGTAAATGGAAATCTCCTCAAAGGGGAAAAATGACATTAATTAACCTTACAGGGGTTGTAACCCTCAATTACTCTATCCAAAAAAAAAGTTTTGCCTAGTTCTAGTTTAAGAGATATATCATTCTATTTTTCCTTCTAACATACCCCTTTCAAAGTACCGGGCAGTTTTTGCACACCTACTTCAATTTCAGAACAATTCTGATATCACAGGTATTTCTACAAGATATAATAAATTAATAAACATATCACTGCAAAAGTTTATAACAAGGGCTAAGCATGATAACATAAGTAATCCTACTTTAATGTACAACAACACTTCCAGCCACAGACTCATGCATACCACAATCAGGGAGCAGAGGATTACCTCTTATTCACTACTTATAGGGGTGTAAATGCTATTTTATATTTTATCCCAGCAATAACTCCACTCCTGTACCTAACAAACACATAAATGTACTCGCTGGTCCTTGACGCTCACATAACATGACAAGACGCAGTGTTAATACCAGTGGCTGCTGGTGCTCAATATTTGGGGGGGGGGGGGGCGGCAAACAAACCTGCCCCCCTCACTCGCACCAGTTGCCACCACCCCCCCCGCGGGAGATGGATGGGAATCAGTGGTGGTGCAGGCTCCTGGAAGCTGCCCCTGGCCCCCTCGGCTGCACTAGCCCCCCCCCCCTCACACGGACAGGTCGATTGCCATCCATGTCCTTACTTTAGGAGGTGGTGCTGGTGATCCTGGGTAGGGCTCCTGGAAGCTGCCCCGCCACCTGCTGCAGCTTCCCATGACACCGGGCCATTGATCTTTTCCTGCCCAATTAGGAAGTGGGTCCTGAGACCCGATTGGCTGGGAGTCCTAAGACTCCCAGCCAACCGGGTCTCAGGATCCACTTTCTGATTTACCAAGAGGAGAATCAGGAAGACAATAGTGAATAATTATTTGCTATTGTCACACAACTGGGTGGGCTCAGGGCGCAGTGCTCTGCGCCCCAAGTCCACCCTTTTTTGAAGCCAATTAGAGCCTCAGGCTCTAACCACGTGCTTAAAAAAAAAATTGGTTAATATCTCATCTTCTTCAAAAGGTGAACCATATCTGGAGACAGTGTCATCATCAAAAAATAAAATGGACTCTCACCAGGTTCTTAAACAGAAATCTTCTGCTGCAAAACTCACCTTTGATTTTGAGTTTTCCCACGCAGTACCTCTTTTCAGTTTTCTGAATTGAATGAAGCCCAGCAAAGACTGAAATCTTTACTATAAGCACAGAGCACTATAGGCCTGCCTTTTGAGGGAGTGTCACTACAGTGCCCATCATTTACTATGTAATTATTTTTTTTTAAAGGTGTACATTTTATTTATTGTCGTACATGGCATGCAGAACACAACAGTATGGCTGCCAATGTGGTCCAGCATACATACTTTAGAGATGTTGCCTTATAAGAAATGATTGAAAGCAAGATAAAGGCTAGGAGTAATACCAAGAAGAGAGGGAGGGCAGAGGGAATGGAGTGAGGGGAGGAAAGATAAAATGGAGTGATGTGGGGAGGCTGAGGGAGGAAAATTGGGTTCTACTGCCCCGTCCATGGCATCCAAAACAGTTTTCAGACAATTCCTACTTAGATAAGTCAGTTTATACATCGGTACAAAAGCGTCAATGAAGGTTTCCTAGGAGGACACTGTAGATGGCAAGGGAGATTTCCAATGAAGAAATATTGTCTTCTAGGCATAAAACAATAGGTATGGAATTAGTTGCTTTGTGAGGTGGGGCAGCAGTACATACTCATGTATACCCAGCAAGGCTAAGGCTGTCTTGGCGATTTCTACATACCTCACTTATTCGCTTAATGATAAATAAAATAAATGATTAAATGGAAATCTGGTAGTGCCATACCACCCCTCTGTACAGGAAAGTGTGGCTAACCGCAGCAAAGTTCCATTCCAGATGAATGTGCTTATGCACTGGTCTACCAGAAAATCTTTCCGGGAATCCTGGTAAGACAATGCCTGAACACATACTTAAATTTGGGTAAAAACAACACTTTTATCTAATTGACGTTCCATCAGGTTCAGGGGAAGACATGACCAGGATAAATGTTTCTTACGTAGTTGCTGTAAAAGGGGTTAAGATTCAGAGTGAGATAGTTGTGTACCTCCCTATTCATCTGACTACACAGATATTCAAAACTATCTACCTATTTAAGAGGGGAGGGGACTGCTGAGTCTTTAGCTCCAGGATCCAGTGGAACGAGCAGCGACTTAGAACAATTAATAGTTCAGTGTGCAATGGTACAGAGTGCGACACTGAAATCAACACATCATCCTCTCTCTCTCTCTCTCTCTCTCTCTCTCTCTCTGCTTCTCTACAGAGGAAGCTGACCTAGAGAGTCACATAACTGAGCTGAAGACGTCAGAAAAATGTAAGTATAAAAAAATAAAAAGCATAACATATGAGTTGGGTCCCTCTTGGGGGAAGGGGATTGGGGTGCAGGAGACTGAACCTGAAGTTGTGCTTTAAAGATGATCTTTAAATATTTTATACAGTAATACCTCGGATTGTGAGTAACGCGGTTTACGAGCGTTTCGCAATACAAGCTATTTTTTTTTTTTAAAATACTGACTCGATTTGCGAGTGTTGTCTGGCAAGACGAGAAGGATTCAAGCCCCTGAGGTATGCAGTACCACATGTAGCCAGAGGTAGCGGGGACGCTTGGAGACCACTCTGAGATGCTCAGAGAACCTCAGAGACACTCGGTTCACGAGTGTCTCCAAGCGCCTCCGAGTGTCTCTGGTGCCCCCGCACCTCTGGCCATTATGCGGTACTGCATACACCAGCAGTGGCACTGGAAAGCATTATCTGAGTTTCCATTGATTCCTATGGGGAAACTCGCTTTGATATACGAGTGCTTTGGATTACAAGCATGCTTCTGGAACGAATTATGCTCGTAATCCAAGGTACTACTGTAATTTATAATAAAATAGAAAAAGGGCACTGTCTCTTTAAATAACAATTAACTCATAAAGTGAACCACTACACATACACATGTGATGTCACACTTTTTCATAACAAAAGTGCTCCTCAAAATAATGCAAATTAGCCAAAAATAAAATGAATATATCAATAAATAAATAAAAAGTACAATTCATCAGTGGCTACAAATTGGTGCTCCAATACGAAAAATGCTCCAGTGCTCGAGGTGCTTGTAAAACAAAAAGGCATCTTACCAGACTGAGATGATCTCAAACTATAGAGATTAATGGCGCTTAATCTGTTTTGCTTAGAGGAGCCAATGTTCTCACCCTTGGATCTCCACACAGTGACCCCATCAACCGGAATTAGCAGCGTAGTCCCCGGCATGAAAATGAAAACCTCAGCCTGCACTCCATCAACAAGCTCCAACACAAGTGTGCATCAAATACAAAAAGGGAGAAATCTCATAGCGCAATACTATTAAAAAACTCAGTAAATTAAATATTGCACTTACAAAAACTCAGAAATAACAGGCGTTTTACAAAAACTTCTGCAGCTCCGCCGCGGTGTCATCCGGGCTAATGCCGCGTACACACGATTGAACTTTCCGACAACAAAACCATAGATTTTTGTTCGAAGGTTGTTGGCTCCAACTTGTCTTGCATACACACAGTCACACAAATGTTGGCCAACAATTAAGAACGTGGGAACGTACAAGACGTACGAGGAGCCGATAAAAAGAAAGTTCAATAGTCATGTGATAACTCCATTACGAACGCTAGTTTTACAAAGACTGAGCGTTCCGGCTTGTACTTGATTCCGAGCATGCGTAAACTTTTGTGCGACAGACTTGTGTACACTTGATTGGAAATTCCGACAACAAGGTTTTGTTGGCGGAAAATTTGAGAACCTGCTAGCAAACATTTGTTGGTGGAAAGTCCGACAACAAATGTTCGATGGAGCATACACGCGGTCGGACTTTTAGCCAACAAGCTCATATCCAACATTTCCTGTCGGAAAATCCGACCGTGTGTAAGCGGCATAAGGCCCCTTTCACACGATCGGACCGTTCAGGTCCGCTTGTCAGTTTTGATGGCGGACCTGAACGGGCGCTCCATGTTAGCCTATGGAGCGTCAGATGTCAGCGGAGACATGTCCACTGACATCCGACCCCGTCCGATCCGCTAAAAGCAGGTCCGTCGCTGGCGGATCGGATCGGGTGAGATCTGATGAAAACAGACATGCTGTCCGTTTTCGTCCGATCCCTCCATAGGCGGCAGCAGCGCCTGACAAGCCCCTCCCCGCTTAGTGAACAGAGAGGGACCTGTCATCCGCCGGCTCAGCGGAGATCAACGGACTGATCTCCCGCTGAGCCGGTGGACCGAGGCGGGCTCCGTGGAAATGGAATCCGACTCGTGTGAAAGGGGCCTAAGGCTCACTGATCGACACATCTCATATATTATGTTCATGCTGTCTCTTTTCCCATTGGGGAAATTCCCCCTCAAACTTTGTCCTGGTGACAACGGGGTCAGCAGGACAGGAGATGATTGAAAATGTCTCCATTGGGGACAACAACAATGATGGAAATAAGTTTTCTAGTTTAGTGGGAAAAGGCTTCAGCCTCTGAAGAAGTTTATTGTCATCTATGGTTTTCTGTCCCAGTAACCCCTGCTTGCTTATTTTTGAACCTGATGTCAAAGAGGTGTCACTGGGACACAAAGTAAATGGAATTCTCCTTAGAGGAGTCATGTATATCAAAAAAAGGTTCTAACCTTTCCCACTTTATCCATAAAAAATTAAAAAACTGTCTGATTCGGCTTTAAAACTGCACTAGGCTGTTGAAGTTGGGACCCTGAATAATACAATTTGACATGGGACAAACCCGGGGAAATGTGGCAGGAGCTCTGCCCACAGAACACAAAGTAAAGTGGGCAGCATGGTTGCTAAATTGATAGCACTTTTTTCTTGCAGGTCAGATTGTAATCTCCCAGTTGCACTGTCACCATGGAGTAACTTATCTCTAAGTGCTCTGATTTCCTCTCAAATACGTAAAGCCAAATTAAATGGTGTCTGACCAAACTGGCCATTATGAGTGCATTTGATCACAGGAGGGATGGTAAATAGTAAACACTTTAAGGGCAGGTACTGATCAGGCTGCAAAACCATTTGTAATATGATTGGAGCTATGTAAATCCAATGAATGAGAATAGTTACCCGTGCCAGACTTGCACACACGTGGTAGAAAACAAGTATGCATAAATTTGTCATGACCCCTAAAAAATGTAAAACTCTCTTCCATAAGTGCAACCTAATAAAAGCACTGGTTATTGCCTAAAGCAAGCTCATGAAATGGGTTTTGTTTTTAAATATTTTCCCCTTAGTTCAAAATCACTTACTGAATACATCTGTCAAGCTGCAGTGAATTTAAAAAAAAAAAAGCATCACAGAAATATTTTTTTATTGAATAGATACAACTGAGAGTAGCTGACTTCCTACAGGGACTAACAATTGTTCAACCGAGCTCATATAAAATTTCTGCTATCAATTCCATTTTTTAATATGTTACCATGGTAACTATGAAAAAAGATATAGCTTTCCTGTAATAGTAACAATTTTACTATAGTTATAGCAGTCCTTTATTTTCGATGATAAACAGGAAAGAAAAGAATCAAAGGGAAAAAAAAAAATCAATTTACCTGGTTTGACCCGAATCAGAATGATTTGTATGTGGAAGAGATTCACAAACCTTTGGCTTTTCTTGAGCCGGTAAAACATTGAAGTGGTGTATTACTACCTCTGTGTCCTTTCATTCCTCCCTTAACCTCTAATTAGAAGAACCTCCAATATTAAATAATTAATGCAGGGCTTTTGTTGGGTGTACCCATAACTAAGAATGCCTCAGAGCTTCTCAGAACATGAAATGTTGGTCACATTACCTTTTATTATTTATCACCCTAATGCCCTGTACACACGGTCGGATTTTCCGACGGAAAATGTGTGATAGGACCTTGTTGTCGGAAATTCTGACCGTGTGTAGGCTCCATCACACATTTTCCATCGGAATTTCCGACACACAAAGTTTGAGAGCAGGCTATAAAATTTTCCGACAACAAAATCTGTTGTCGGAAATTCCGATCGTGTGTACACAAATCCGACGCACAAAGTGCCACGCATGCTCAGAATAAATTAAGATACCAAAGCTATTGGCCACTGCCCCATTTATAGTCCTGACGTACATGTTTTACGTCACCACGTTCAGAACGATGGGATTTTCCGACAACTTTGTGTGACCCTGTGTATGCAAGTCAAGTTTGAGCCAACATCCGTCAGAAAAAATCCATGGATTTTGTTGTTGGAATGTCCGATCAATGTCCGACCGTGTGTACAGGGCATTAGGCAGGCCAAAGACGGTGGGAATTTCTTTCCTGCATCCATGGGTTGCAGGAAAGAAATGTGCACAGTTCCCCCATCAACGCAGACAGTGCTGACAGGGGAATCCCTCACGATGAGCAATTGTCTGCTCCCGACGGGGGAGCTGAACCGGCTGAGATTCAAACCGTCTATGGCCTGTCTTCAAGCGTTAGTCAATGGCGGCATTAAAAAAATAAAAATAAATAACACCTGTAAGGCAATTGCATAATGTGCTAGTATGCATCGCATACTAGCACATTATGAAATACTTACCTTAGAATGAAGCCCTTCAGCAGCATGCTGTCACCACTGAGAGGGCTGACACTGTCCCCCAATCTTTCTTCTGGGTTCAGGGGCTCCAGTGGTGTGAGTGGCCGGAGCCAAGATGTGTCACTCCTGTGCATGCACGTGGGAGCCCTCGGTTCCGGCAGTATGCCAGATTTTCAAAGCCCATGCACTGGTGACGTCACTGGCTGCATCCAGGGTGAATATCTTCTAAACGATGCGCGTTTAGGAGATATTAATTTTACCTACAAGTAAGCCTTTTTATAGGTTTACCTGTAGGTAAAAATCACTAAGCGGGGATTACAACCGTTTTAAACGTCAGTGTATCAGCAGTGAAAAACACTGATTTTTATCACTTGTTCTAGAGCTTTTTATTCTTCTGTTTTATCCATGAGTGGAACCTTCAGTATGCATTTTGCAGAACCTTCACCATCACTAGCCAAAGTGCTTTTTATCATCATCATCCTCAGTACTACAGCAGTGCATTACAGTGTAATACTACAGCAAATGTCAACATGTTTGGTAATTAGTGACTCTGGGCACAAGATACTGAAGATATACAGAAAAGGGAGGTTTTAGCCCTGGTTCACACCACTGAAGCTTTGAAGTCGCGCTACTTCAGCATGGCTTCAAAGCTGACTATCAGTGTGATTTCATGTGCAGCTTGCTGACATCTGTGCAACTTCATTTAACAGATGTCAATGCAAGTCGCACTGGAAGCCCACAGAAATAGTGCAGGAACCTTTTTCAAAGTCACTGTGAGTTGCAGCAATTTGAATGGTTCCATTGCCGCAAATAGGGTGTGACTTGTCATGCGAGTTTGACCTGTGCAGTCACATGACAAGTCGCACTGGTGTGAACCAGGGCTTAGAGGTGACAGTGCAGGTATTTGAAGTTAATTTAGTGTTGAGATTAGATTACATGTAAAATGTTTATAAGCCCTAACATCAGACATCTATTATTTGTTCCTTTTTGGTATGTTAAATACACCATTAACCAGTTAAGGACCAGCTGGGCGAATCGCCGTAGCTGTACATCAGCCACTTTATAAACACTAGGGGTGCACGCACGCGGCACGACGATGGAGCCGATGCAGGCACCTGCGATCGCTCCTGAGAGAGACAGAACGGAGATCAGATCTCTGTTCTGTCAGGGGAGAGGAGACAGATCTCCTGTTCATACTAATTATGAACAGCGATCGGTCTCCTCCTCCAGGCAGTCCCATCCCCCCACATTTAGAAACTCTCCCTAGGACACACATTTAACCGCTTGATCGCCCCCTAGTGTTAACCCCTTCTGTTTTGGGGAGGTGATTTTTTTACACTCTGATTTCTTATTACAGATATGATCACTGTAACAAGCACTCTAACACTGTTCAAAGGTTCCATTCATGAAACCTTGCATATTATTGTGATTGTGTGGTTGGCTACAGCTATCACATGACCAATCACAGGGATCACGATAGTACACACAATGACTATGAATGAAAGCCATTATTGATAACTGACATGTGATCGCTGTGATTGGTCACAGCAATCACATGGCACCAGGAGTACGCACAGCGGTCCACCGAACACAGTGGGTCACAGATCACTCCACTGAGTGCCAATGGGAGGATGTCATGTATGCCCTCCTAGGATAACATTGCTCCCGCTTGGCCATTTTATTACTATAGGCTGGGTGGGAGGTGGTTAATTTCACAGAGGTTACTTCTAAACTACAGAACACCTCCCCTATTATTACAGCTACATTATGTTACATTTTTCTTTATTGAGCTTAGATACAACTTACCAACAATGTCTTCACTGAAAATGTCAGGTTAAGGAGTAAGGTTGGGGTGAAGGCAAAGTTTAGTTGCCAGGGTTAGGTCAAGTGGTAACTTTTAAGATTGGGGGTTTTCTCTAGAGCTGACTATGAAATCCAGCCTCCCTTCGCGTGACAGAAATTAATTATTTGATCAACTTCTGTTGAAGGGAATGGTTTAAAAACATTTAATCGATCAGCAGGTGCAGCCAATCCACCACAGGCCGCTGTCAGAATACAATGTCCCAGCAGGGAAGATTCCTTCTTCCGCCTTGTTTGTGTGGATGGAAGAATCTGTTAGTTCTTTTACGTTAAACCCATTAGTGATTGAAAAAAACAAACCAACCGTGTATGGCCATCTTGGGGTTTTGGAGAGGTTAAAGGTTAGTTTCAGAAGTCAAGTTTAAGGCTTGGTTCACAGTTCTGCAGCTCTACAAGCCGTGTTTTGCACAGGCACGGCAGCCAAATGGGCTGCCGTGCCTCCTGAAAACACAGGGAAAATGTCCCTTCTCTATTTTTTTAAAGTGCAGCCCCCACGGAAGTGCATCGTGGTATCCAGGGCGAGAAGCAGCTGCTGCGATTTAAATTGCATGTGGGTGCCATTAGGATAAATGGCACCTGCACGCATCTCTTGCATTTTCTGTATAGGATGGTCCACACCCGTTCCCGCAGCAGGAACCACCCACACAAGTGTGAACCAGTCCTTACAGTTATGCGGTATAGTTACCCGTTGAGGTAAGCTTAGGAATTAGGGGTTAGCTCCCCCTGAGGAACCACGCAAAATGTGCTCAATGGGTGGCCCTGCTGGCCCAGATTGGTTTATAAAGGTCAATCATTCAATTGACTTTTGTTAAAGGAGCTTGCTAGACAATTTTCATTGGTCAGCTTTACACTGGGTTGGACACCAGAGAAATGCGCAGAAGCAAGTGCAGCAGATATCAGGGAGAGAAGAGTTGGGCATGTTACAGGAAGTGATAGATAAGGAGTGAAGAGATCAGGAATATCTTTCTGCTTGAGCTTTGTGTGTTCTAAAGATCATAATTTTTTTGAAAGGTGACCAGCCTCAACGCAAGCATTTTATTTCTAATTTGCTGCTGTTTGGCAATAAATATCAAGTTTATTATATATAAAAATATTATTACTGTAGCATTGCCATCAAATTCATATTTTGAGATAACATTTTGTTTAGCTTAACCCCCAGGCATTGGCAGTCTACCTTAGCATTTTCAGTCATGGTTCCCAATGCGGTGAGAACATTATTATTCAAGAAGATAAGAACTAGGAATATAATTATATAAATTATGAGAGAACTGGTTTCCACAGTATTCTCAAAAAGTATCCAAATTATTTTAATAAATTGAAAAAAATATACTTTAAATTAGAACAAACAGTTAAGAAAACACTGAAATTGAGGAAATAAACCTACATAGACCACCACAATTGAATTTAAAAATCTGAGCACCAGACAATTATGCATATGCAAGGCACACACATACACTGCAGTTTTGACCACTGAGGAATTGCTAAAGCTAAAATTGACAATAATAATACTGAGTACCATCAGATAAGTTGCAAAAGGCCTGGTCTCCAAAGCTGGCAAAGAATACAAATTACTGGTATTTTTCCTCACACACCCTCATATCATCTTACCAAGTAAAGGGTCTACTCTGGAGGCGTTCCAGATTATATCCAACTTAAAAATAAACTATTCCAAATTGTCTGCTCTTAATCTGATGCTACTCCAAATGACACTAAATTTACGCCAACAAAAAGTTTTGTTCATTTTGGAGACTGTCGCAATTACTTGGATATTTACCTTCTATCCAATTTAACAGAAATGTACTCTTGCAAGTACACACCCTTTATTAGAGAACTAAAATAGGGCTATATGCCCCCCCAGTCAAGCACATAAAGTAATGGATTATGGGGTTTCTTCAAGCATCTTGAATCATCCCATCAACCACAACACCCCTTCCCTGGTACCTTAGACCACACCTCCCCACCTTTACTCACATCAGCCCTCCCACTTTTTATTATATTTTTCTCTTCTTATCTTACAATTTCTGTCTTTTTTCTTCCCCTGGTCTGCCTAGGGGACATCTAATCTTTCACCTAGAATGACCACTTTGACCTCGCTTGACTACTTACTCGTTGATGCTCTAGTCTGCCTTTGGACAACATTGGGCTCTTGAATAATATTCTACATTTTTTAATTTCAAGACTGCAAAGTGGCATGCCATTGTCGAATCTAACTACACATGAGCCTAACATGTCAGGGACAACACCAACCCAGATTAGGCAACCCTCCCCTCTTCTTTCCTAAGACTTGACCCCTCTTTCCCCTCTGACTATTGCCCTATACTGTATTTGTCTACGATGCACTGCATGATGCACTACTAATGCTAGCTTATTTTGTACATATGTCAATAAACACTTATATTAGAAAAAAGGCAACACTGGACAGATTCCTAGTTCACATCTGACCCCATGCTGACTGTGGCAGCTCTGGGTTTTCTCCTAGGGATCAGGAACCAATCATCATAGTTCCCAAACATATGTGTACAGTGATAGCCAATCATGGTAACCACATTCAGATTGCAGGGTTGGTTACAAATCCCTAAGCCTGCAGATGCCACTGCAACCTGAAGATGGCAGTATGCCTTTGTTTAATACTGCAACTGGCAGATACAATTTCAGTGTTAATACATATTTATTAATTTAAAAAATCCTTCAAACATTCAAAAAAATTATATTTTTATTAGTTAGACTATATTATAAAAATTATGGCAGATTATATATCAGCATATTGTAACAAATAAAAGCCTTATATGTTCTTAAAAATGTAAAACATCAATTTGGTTAACAACTTAGTCATAGCATTACTGTCAAGGTAAAGCAATGCATACTGATGCTGCCACTGTTCATGAAAGCATTAAAGTAATTTTTATAGGAATTTGACATTTTACAAGCACCTAATGCCATATTTTGCTGTGGTCCTGAATATAAAGATTTATAGTTTGGCCAGCAGAGAGGTTTAGGTGAATTGGTGCAACAAGATCATTTACAAGTTAATTGCATTATCTACCTCTTCTTTCATTTTACTAGTGAACCTTTAAATATTTTATGCGGTTTTAAAAAACTGCACTGCTTTGATGAACCACGGTCAACCACAGTTCGCGATGACTGAATGTTCCTGTAGTATCCAGGCAAAAAAGGTTTTAATTCATTTGGACCTCCATGGCCACTCAATGGAAGTGTCCGCTTGTTGCCATGCAACTATCAGTCATATTGCATGCAGTGCCCTACTCAAGCATTACCTGCCCTGTATGATTCTAGTTTACTAAAGAAAAGGAAACATTTTGTGAATGCTTGAATACATTACCTTTATCATTTCCAGTTGCATAAAAACATAATAATAGCACAAGGTTAATTTAAATTACAAGATGTACTCTTCCAGCAAACACTCATGCTAATCTGGTTTTGGAAGATATACAAATAATAGAAAGGCAGCACATTAAATATAGGATTCCCAGATTGATTTGAAATGTGTTTATTTATAAAAGTGTTTTTTTCTTGTTTGCAATATGCTATATATTATGAATACCCACCAAGGTTTTATTCCATGTACTGTTCTTTGTCAGAAGCAGATTGTTAAAACCGCATTGTCAATTGCTTTTCAATTAGCAACATTATTGACTATGTTAACCTCTTTACTACACTAAATGGCACATTAAAGAGGAAGTAAACCTCCCTCTAATGTTTGTACCTATAGGTAAGCCTAGAATAAGCCTAGAATAAAGCTTACCTGTAGGTACTGTGAATATCTCCTAAACTTGCACCGTTTAGGAGATATTTATTGTATACTGCGTTGATTATGTCATTGGCGCATTGCACTCTGAAGGAGCGGCCGCTGGTGCCGTTTCTAGAGAAAACACTTGACTGTAGGCAGGACACATTTGTTTTTGTACTCCTCACTTGGTTGCCACCACACTCGCTTAACACCATCTGAATCATAAAAGTTTATCTTGGTCTCACCAGACTACAGGTCATGGTTCCAGTAATCCATGTCCTTAGTCTGCTTGTCTTCAGCAAACTGTTTGCGGGCTTTCTTGTCACCTTTAGAAGAGGCTTCCTTCTGGGACAACAGCCATGCAGACCAATTTGATGCAGTGTGCGGCGTATGGTCTGAGCACTGACAGGCTGATTCCTCACCCCTTCAACCTCTGCAATGCTGGCAGCACTCATACATCTATTTTCCCAAAGACAACCTCTGGATATGACGCTGAGCACGTGCACTCAACTTCTTTGGTCGACCATGGCGAGGCCTGTTCTGCGTGAAACCTGCCCTGTTTAACCGCTCTATGGTCTTGGCTACCGTGCTGCAGCTCAGTTTCAGTGTCTTGGCAATCTTCTTATAGCCTAGGCCAGTGATGGCGAACCTTGACACCCAGGTGTTTTGGAACTGCATTTCCCATGATGCTCATGCACTCTGCAGTGTTGTTGAGCATCATGGGAAATGTAGTTCCAAAACATCTGGGGTGCCAAGGTTCGACATCACTGGCCTAGGCCATCTTTATGTAGAGCAACTACTTTTTTTTCAGATCCTCAGAGAGTTATTTGCAATGAGGTGCCATGTTGAACTTCCAGAACTGACCAGAATGAGAGAGTGAGAGCAATAACACCAAATTTAACACACCTGCTCCCTATTCACACCTGAGACCTTGTAACAATAATGAGTCACATGACACTGGGGAGGGAGAATGGCTAATTGGGCCCAATTTGGACATTTTCACTTAGGGGTGTACTCACTTTTTGTGCCAGCGATTTGAACATAATGGCTGTGAGTTGAGTTATTTTGAGGGGACGGCAAATTTACACTGTTATACAGGCTGTACACTCACTACTTTACATTGTATCAAAGTGTAATTTCTTCAGTTTTGTCACATGAAAAGATAAAAAAAATGTGAGGGGTGTACTCACTTTTGTGAGATACTGGGGGTTAATTACGAAAGGCAAATCCACTTTGCACTACAAGTGCACTGCAAGTGCACTTGTATGTTCAGTAACTGTAGATCTAAGGGGTACATGCAAGGAAAATAAAAAACAGCATTTTAGCTTGCACATGACTTGCTGATAAAATCAGCAGAGCTTCCACTCATTTCAGATCTTCCCCTCAGATCTACAGGGACTGCACTTCCAAGTGTGCAGTGGATTTGCCTTTCGTAAATAACCCCCACTGCATCTATTTACTGTGAAATTACTGGTTTGAAGTTATAACTTCAAACTTCAGTAATTTGTCCATTAAATTAAGTACAGTTTTTCAAAATATTGTAAATTACCTTAAAAATAATATATAATAATTATTTGTATATTACTTACTTATGGTAATTAACCCCTTGCCACCCAGGCCAATTCTGACACTTCTCTCCTACATGTAAAAATCACAATTTTTTTGCTAGAAAACTACTTAGAACCCCCAAACATTATATATATTGTTTTAGCAGACACCCTAGGGAATAAAATGGTGGTCGTTGCAACATTTTTTGTCACACAGTATTTGTGCAGCAATTTTTCAATCACGTTTCTTTTGGAAAGAAGCTGTTTCATGAATAAAAAACAAAACAAAAAAAAAACCTCTAAAGTTAGCTTGATTTTTTTGCATAATGTGAAAGATGATGTTACGCCAAGTAAATAGATACCTAACATGTCACGCTTTAACCGCTTGCCGACCGGCCGCTGCAGTTGTACTGCGGCAGAATGGCACGAGCAGGCGAATCGCCATTTTGTACCCCGGTTCCTAAGGTGGCCACTAAGCTGCTCGCCCCCGGAGCCGATGTGAGTGCCCGGCGGTCTCAATGAGGCTCACCGGGCTCCCGCGATCGCTCGTAAGACGGCGAGAACCGGGATTTCTGAGGGAAGAAGTGACAGATCGCAGTTCATACAAAGAATGAACAGCGATCTGTCATCTCCCCTAGTCAGTCCCCTTCAGTTAGAACACACATTAGGGAACACAATTAACCCCTTGATCGCCCTATAATGTTTACCCCTTCACTGCCAGTGCCATTTTTACAGTAATCAATGAATTTTTATAGCACTGATCGCTGTATTAATGCCAATGGTCCCAAAAATGTGTCAAAATTGTCCAATGTGTCCGCCATAATGTCGCAGTCACAAAAAAAATCGCAGATCGCCATCATTACTAGTAAAAAAAAAAAAATAATAAAAATGCTATAAATCTATCCCCTATTTTGTAGACGCTATAACTTTTGCGCAAACCAATCAATATACGCTTATTGCGATTTTTTTTTTACCATAAATATGTAGAAGAATATATATCGGCCTAAACTGAGAAAAAAATTAGCTTTTTTTTAAAAAAATGGGGATACTTATTATATCAAAAAGTACAAAATATTGTGTTTTTTTTTCAAAATTGTCACTCTTTTTTTTGTTTATGACGCAAAAAATAAAAACCGCAGAGGTGATCAAATACCACAAAAAGAAAGCTCTATTTGTGGGGAACAAATTTTGTTTGGGTACAACATCGCACGACCGCGCAATTGTCAGTTGAAGCGACGCAGTGCCGAATCGCAAAAAGTGCTCTGGTCAGGAAAGGGGTAAAATCTTCCGGGGCTGAAGCGCTTAAAATTGCACACACTTGTGGAATGGCGCCAAACTTCAGTACTTAAAAATCTCCATAGGCAACACTTTAAATTTTTTTATAGGTTACATGTTTAGAGTTACAGAGGAGGTCTAGTGCTAGAATTATTGTTCTCACTCTAACGTTCGCGGTGTATGTAACCTGTGTGCATGTGGTTTTGATACTAGCCAGTGCCTCACCAGCCACTGACCTCACCGCACATCCCTGGTGTGAACCGAGCCTAAGGAACAGTTCACACCAGATGGAGTTCTGTGCATTTTTTTCCTGTACTAAAAATGCATGCACAGTGTTTTTTATGTATTCCAATGGCTCTAGTTCACACCAATGCAGTCAGTTCCAGTCAGTTTCCGGTCAGTTTCTGCACCGGAAACTGTAACTGACTGCACTGCTGTGAACTAGAGCCATTGGAATACATGGAAAACACTGCATGCATTTTTAGTGCAGGAAAAAAGCACACGGAACTGCATTTGGTGTGAACTAGCACTTAGTGCAGGAAAAAAGTGCACGGAACTGCATCTTGTGTGAACTAGCACTTAGTGCAGAAAAAAAGCGCACAGAACTGCATTTGGTGTGAACTAGCACTTAGTGCAGGAAAAAAGCACACAGAACTGCATCTGGTGTGAACCAGCAAGACAGTGCATTATGGGGTGTTTGCGGGAAATTTGAGTGCCGCGGAATGCCCCATAATGCACTGTGAGATTGCAGTGCATTGCTGTATTATGATTGACCAAAGCATGCACCTGACCAGCATGCTTTGACCAATCACAGCGCGTTCTGCTGAGAGAGCCTTAATTGGCCAAAGGTAGGGTGCCTTTGGACAATCATGGCTCAAGGGGACTAAGTCCACGCCCCACACTATATAAGTCTGCTTACATAGCGGACATGTGTAGTATTGTTGGTGTGGACAGAGAGATAGCTTTAGTTAGATTAAGCAAGCAGGTTATTCAGTTAGTGGCAGTGTATTTGATATATATACAGTCAGTCTAGTATATATATAAATAAATATGTGTTTACTCTATATTCAGTCAATGCAGGCAGTGTATTAAATATGAGTGTAATATATATATATATATATATATATATATATATATATACAGTCTTGAGTGAGAGCCCTGGTCTCGGTGAAAATGAGGGTAAAATGGACACAGGACTCTCAAAGAGGCAGTTTGAGAAGTTCCAGCAGAAGATTTGTGAGCAGAGCAAGCTATGCTTTAAGTTTTCTCTGGATTTTGTAAGTCTGGTTTGGGGCTGGAAACGTGAAGACCTCAAAGAGCATTGGGAGGGATGGAGTCTTCAGTCTTGGGTCTGGTCTTTCCAGAAGTTCTGCAGATTGTGTGAGTGTCCAGGTGCACACACTCCTTATAAGGCAGAGCTGAGCATAGCTCAGAGGAGATGGGATAGAAGTTGGTGTTGGAGCAGTTGCTGCAGCCAGGAGGGAGGTGTGCTACCATTTAAGAACCCAGGCAATATCCTTGAGACAGCACTCCATGTGAGAGAGGTTCCAGGTCAGTGGACTGAGAGAGTTGGGCCAGCTGAGAGTCGGGGAGACCATAGCTGAGACAACTGGAAGAGAGAGTCCTGGAGACCAGAGAGGACCATGAGTCTTGGAGGAGTGTAAAAGCCTGGAGTGTCAGGAGAACCCCTTCCTAGAGGCCAGGAGTGGGCCTGCGCAGCTTTGTACTGCGACCAAGGCTGAGTTAGCCTTGAGAGCCAGGTGGATTGGCATTTTTGTTTGTGTTGTAATTTTTGGTAGAAGAACCCTTGTGTGGGCAACCCATGCATGTATGAACTTTCATTTGTTACTTTCAATAAAAGTGGGCTCCCACACCCTTAAACTGAAGTTCCTGTTCACTGAAAATGCACCCACCACTGAGCTAGACATCCCCCAATATCACAATATATACTCTGTGTAGCGCTGGTAGATTTACAATCTACCGCATATTAGGTAGATTTAGTAAATTGTGTGTTAGGAAGGTTAAAAGTTCGCCTCTGTTCCAGCTTGGCTGACGTTGTGTGTGCTTCCGTGCTGACCGGTGGGTGTCGCTGTTACCATTAGTCAGTGTTGGAAGGGCAACGTGTCGAAGTGTATAGATGCTCCTCTGTCCCTGAGGCACGCTCGGTGGAGGTGGTCCTCCGAGTTGCATTCTGGGAAGGGGGTATTTATGGGACAGACGCTATATTTTGGGGTTTGTTTTACAGCCACCTGCTGGCCCTCCTGGCCAACAGGTATGCGTTAAGGAGCTACCTCGTGGTCCTCCGATCGGGAGGCCCACGATGCTGCGGCGCAGGGGTGGGCCCAGAGGCTTGTCTGGGGCCTACCACCGCGGCCGAGGAATGGTCCTGAGCTGTCGGTCCTGTGTGACGAAGCTGGACGGTCGAGGAGATCCCAGGGGAGGACCCGTCTTGAAGAGATCGCGCAGCGTGCGGGTCTATAGAGGGGCCTGGTGACTCGGTTGTAGGACTTATCCAAAAGAAGTAATTCTACAGCATAATGTCGCCGGTTCGGGTTAAAGGTTCAGGCACTGTGACTGACTGTTCACTGCAGAAGATCTGATACATCCTGTGGCAGAGGATCGTGCAGATTTACCCCCCAAACAAGTCTGTGGCAGAGACTTTAGATTCGTGCTGCGTACTGGCTGCTAGACCGGTGAGAGAGGCCTATCCAGACGAGCAAAGAGTGTGTCCCATGAGGGGAATGCATTCCACATAATTATCTGAATTCTACCAGGACATTTGTTGCTAAGATCTTATAAGAAGATATTTGAGTTTTTCCTGAAGGTTTCCTTTTCCGTCTCTTTCCTGCTACTTCCTAAAGTTTGACTGTTTAATAAAGCATTGAAAACGTACTCCAGTGTTGGTGCGTGTGTCGTCCAGCAGTAAACTCAATGGAACCCCTAGACCCGGTGCCGGAGAGTAGTAATGTGATGTGCATAGCGTTCCACAGCGAACAGTAGTTGTGGCCAATTTGCTATTGCTGACATCATCACACTGCATCCCAGTGATGCCGAACCTGCCCCCAGACAGCAGCCCACAGATTTGTGTGTAACTATCTTGGTTACTTGAGGAGCCACAGCCTGGTCTGAATAATGTGTCCGGGTTTCAGTCAACCTGAAACCTGGACACATGATTCAAAACCCGAATTGTCCGGGTGAATGCTGGACAGGTGGCAACCCTAACACCAGGATACGCAGATGTTGTCCAAATAAAATAGACACGTGTACTCTTACTTAAATCTTAGTGTGCTTTGTGTATTTCTTCCAGATATGTGCAATTTTGCAATGTGAAATTTTGCTTCTATGCAGGAGTTTCCTATAGCGAAGACCAGTCACTGTTGCTCTCCCTACTTGTGGAGGTGACTGTTCTTGTATCCCCCCCATCCTGTATTTTTTCTTCAGACAGCCCGTAGTGCAGGGGTGTCAAACTAAATTTCATTGTGAGCCGCATTAGCATTAGAGCCCTGACCCTCCCCTACATCGCCCCCCCCCCTTATCTTGTGCTGCTTAGAAGAAGCTGGGGGCAGACCTGGGAAGTAGAAAGTGCAGGGTCCGGAGGAGGAGGGCTGGAGTCTGCTGAATACTGAGACCAGGGGAGACTGAGACTAGAGGGTGCTGTGGCTGCACAAAGAGGTGCAGGATCTGTAGGAGGAGTTCTGCCCTCCTCTTGGCTGCTGACTGCTGAGACAGAAGGGCTGAGATGAGCTTCTCCATGGCTGCATAAGGGGGATACCGCAGCTAAGGAGAGTTCCGAGGGCTATGTGAAATGGCCTGGAGGGCCAGATTCGGCCCACGGGCCTTGTGTTTGACACATGTGTTGTAGTGGGTGGATCTGCTGGACCCCTCCTACAGCTCTGCTCTTTGCATAGATCAGCTAACTGTGCTATGTATATCAGTGATGCTGTCACTGCTACTTTTAAAAAGCAATAACTGGGTTTGCAAAGGCACATGGCTATTGAGGAAAATATTTAAATTCATTTTTTTTTTGTGTCTGAAGTTCAGCTTTAATAACCTGGTAACCAGCTTCACACCGCCAGGGTTAAGTGGTAAAATGCCTCTTGACCTACACTACACACATATATATAAAATAATCATCCACTAATAAAGCTCATCTGTACAAAAGATGCACAATGTTCAAAGAGAAGCTGTTCTGCAAATCAGTAGCATTTCCAGTTTCTCTGCATATTTTATACTTGCAATTAGTTTACACATTGTACATGTGTGACAGACTGAATGTTAAAGCTTCATGGCAAGTCTGGGCAGGAAGATAATAGAAGTGCATAACTAGAATTCATAATGACTTGCTTAATGCAGTGCAAATCACACAATCTAGCAGTCTATAAATAGGTCTGCTTGTGGTGCGAAAGCAGAACATGTAGTAACATGCTTGAATTTAGTATCAACCACATAAAGAAAAGTGTCCTTTCTACAACCTTTTAAAGATCCTTATTTATATAGTAATGAATAATGTGCCAATTGTTCGCTGCCAGAGGTAGATTCTCCTTGAAGCACTTTTGACAGCTGGATTAATATATGCGTTCAAATTAGATTTCCTATTCTTCAATGAAGAATCCAGGCCTCTGTAAAACCCAATAGATCCTGCTTGCTTTTAAACATTCACTATTTTACCCTTAATTTTTTTTTAAATAGCGATTTATTAATTGTATTAGTCATTTTCTATGAAGGCCAATCATAATTGATATTTTCCATTTGTTTAAAGGCAATATAAACCTTCCTACCTGCACCTTGTGTTTTTCACTTGCATAAGATATGTACTGATCATTTAGTTCTGTTGTGTCACTTGTTGCTCTGTACATACAGCATACAGTAAATCTTCACATTCCTGTGTCAGCCATTTCTCTGTGCAGTACCATGCCGCGTGTTCAAAGACAGTGACGGCTGGTGCTCAAAATTGAAAACTGAACTGAAAAATTCTGAAAAAAACCCCCATCAATTGTAGCCTCACTGTACCCATCAAACACAGCCACTATGCCCATCAAACGCAGCCACTGTGCCCATCGAATGCTCCAACTGTGCGATCAATGCTACCACTGTGCCATGGAATGCAGCCACTGTGCCATCAAATGCTCTCACTGTGCCCATCAAATGCAGCCACTGTGCCTATCGAATGCAGCCACTGTGCCCATCGAATGCTGCCACTGTGCCCGCCCGCCATCTGCCTGGCACTTACCCTGTCTCGGTGGGGCAGCAGGTGAGGGTGGCGGGCGGTGTCCTCCATGCTCCTCCATGTCCTCGATGTCTTCTCCCATCCTGTCCTATGATTGGACGCCTGATAGGCATCCAATCACAGCACCTGTCATTTCAGCCAATCAGGTGACGGGTAACAGATCCGAGCACCTGATTGGCGGAGAGGCGGTTCAGTGTTAGGAAATCGAATATTCATTCGCTTTTCTAACACAGCTGGGTGAACTGCGAGCGCCAAGCATGTTTACCATTTTTGACATAATATACAATACTTCCGCGCCAGTGGTGTCAATAAAAAATTAAACCAATAGGAAAAATCCATGCAATAGTTAAACGAAAATGGATCACCCGTGAATGATCAATTGTTACAAAAAACTCCCAAAAAACACAGGTCACAAGCTGCTCCCCTTAATTTGATAAGAAGATCAAATCTAGATCCGCGGTACGTGGTCACGTGTCCATTTCCTTCCTACCAACATCCGGTCCTTCTGGCTGATTATGCGTACTGGGTGGAACGCACGCCGCACATGATGTGATGCGATGGGTCTCTGACACCATTTACCCTGACATACAAGCAGTCCCAGTGCCGGGTAGGCACCGATCAATGTAAGCGGCCATTTGGCTATTTTATTGTCTCTTTTTTTACATTTATTAAACGGTTTTACACTATGGAGACTCCTTTTTGTTTCCTATATTTCCTATCCTGAATGAATGGGACGGGAGGGATCTATGCCTAAAGCACCACCCCGCCATCCAGCCCTCATGTGAACAGGCACAATCCTGTACAAGCGCTAATGACTCTCTTTTTAGTTAAAGGAGTCATTGGTATCTGGTAAGCAGATATCTATTATCCCAAGGTGATCTCTTCCTCTTTGGTGACGGAACCTTTTTATCAACAATAAGATTTTGTTACATCTATGAAGACTTTTGCTGTTTTCCTTGCTTTTGTTTTTTCACTATTATTTGCTCTAATCTCTTCACTGGATTGGGACAACCAATTATCACGAATGTACCTAAATTACCTTTGCACTAAGGACTCTATTTTTTGAATCACTACATATCGAATTAGTTGAGTAATTATATATTTTTTAGCACAATAACTTATTGTGGTTTACATGTTTTTGATGCATATTGTGTGTATATTTTCAATTGTCTAGCATCTTACCAACATTTATATATCTTTTGAGGTTTATAGCGCCCCCTATTGCATACCATTACCATTTTTGACGCCTATTAGAGCCTATGGCTCTCATGCTTCAAAAACACACCCCCCACCACTGTAACACCCCCCCCGCCGAAGAGGGGCCGGGTGCCTGAATAGGGGATGGCAGCAGCGGCCTTGGATAGATTCATGCATTACATGAATTTATCTATTGGTGATACAGGGGGTGGCTGGAGAGAGGGGGCGGCGGTGCCCGTGCGTCCTTATGGATGCCCCACCACTGGTCTAAGAACTGACATTTCCTGTGAAGTTACTACATATCCCACAATCCCTGGGTCTCAGTCTAGAACTGGTGATTTATTGTAAATTGCAACAGAAAGTTGACTCGTTGATGAATAGGGACAAGCTAGGAGAAAAAAATACATGGACAGAGGGAAATTGATTGATCAGCCATAATACTACAAACTGCAGGCATCATTATAAGAGCCCTTGCACACTGAGCCAGTTTTCAGACGTTTTAGAGCTAAAAATAGCACCTGTAAAGTGCCTGAAAACTGCCTCTCAAGCCACCCCAGTGTGAAAGCCCGAGTGCTTTCACACTGGGGCGGTGCGCTTGCAGGACAGGAAAAAAAGTCCTGCAAGCAGCATCCTTGGGACGGTGTGGGAGCACACCGCTCCCACACCGCCCCTGCCCATTGGAATGAATAGGCTGCTCTTATGAAGCGCCTGAAAATCGTTTCGGAAGCGAGGCATCACGGGCGCTTTTAACCCCCTTTTAACCCCTTCTTGGGGGGTGAAAAGCAGCCCGCTACTGCCTGAAAAGCCGCACCAAAGCACCGCTATAACAGCGGAAAAGCGCTGCTAAAACGAGTGGCGCTTTACCGCTAACGCCGGTACCGCCCCAGTGTGAAAGTAGCCTAAGGGAAGGCAAATGACACAGGGAATACACAAATAACTAACCACTTGCCAACAGTCACATACCTGGTGCATTATTGATCTTCAAGTGGTTGTATGTTTTTTTTACAGCTGACAGTCGGCTCTCTTGTAATAGTAATTGGAGTGGCTATCTAGCTGCTCAACTGATATTACAAGCAGTCAACTGCTATTTTCCCCCCTCCCACCACCTTCCGTGACTTGCTTGGGCTCTCCTGTCCCACCTGGAGACCCGCGGCTGGCCGGATAGCCAAACAAAGAAAGATTGGCTTAATCGGCATAGTAACCCGGAAGCAATGACATGACATAACTTCCGGTTTTAACGGATGTCAACGGCACCATTTTCAAAAATGAAAGTGCCCCCGTCTCCCCGTGCACAAAGGTAAATGCATGTATCGGCCCCGAACGCACAGAAACAGCGATGGTCCCACACATGTGAGATATCACCGCGAACATCAGATTATGGGCAATAATTCTAGCACAAGGTCTCCTCTGTAAATCTAAAGTAGTAACCTGTAAAGGCTTTTAAAGCGTCACCTTTGGATAGTAAAATTTACACTATTTGCTGAAGCTGCACAATTTTAAAGCGTGACATGTTTGCTATCTATTTACTCAGTGTAACATCATATTTTATAGTTTGCCAAAAAATTGGGTTATGTATTGTGTTTTTTTGCATTAAAATGAAAAAAAGTTTATTTTTTCCTCAAAAAATTGTGTTTGAAAAACCGCCGCGCTAATACTGTGTGACATAAAAAATTGCAAAGCCCACAATTTTATTTTATTCTCTAGGACCTCTGGTTTAAAAGAAATGTATAATGTTTGGGGGCTCTAACTAATTTTCTAGCAAAAGAAAGTGACAAAACAAAAAGTGCCAGAAAAAGCCTGGTGTTTAAGTGTTAAAACAAATGAAAAAAATGTAAAAGTGTACAATTTATTTATGTATTTCGGATACTTATACAGCGCCGTCAATTTAGGCAGTGCTTTAATACCTTCAAGTTCATATTTTCTGCATTATTAACATCCTGCAGTTTAGGATTTAGCCTATATTCCTCATCTACATATACATATATACATATACACACAATAAATTTGATTGAATCCTCAATGTGTCAAGAGTTCCCCTATTTTTCCTCTGTATTTGAACACTTAAACTGGCTATAGACGGTTCGAATCCCATGTATGGGCAGGCTGAATGTACCCAAGTTAATTGATCGATTTTGAATGCGATTATTGCTAGCCACTGTTATAGCCGCTAGCAATAATCACTGTCTTCTCCTGGCGGGAATGGCCCCGGCCAGGAAAACACAATAGCTCCATGGGAGGGATTCCTCCATCAACACTGACTGTGTTGATGGGGAAATCGAGCGATAAAATCGCTCCATCTATGGCTGGCCTTAGACTGTGTGAGGGAAGGGTGGCTGTAGAAGTCAATCAAGCTTTGCTGCATGAACATATGATGACAAGGAGCATGCTGACTGGAGATCAACTAATAACCTAGATGGCAAGGCTGTGTGAATCTGAGGACTGAATAAACCAATTGTAATCTTTATGTTTCTACTGTGTGATTACCTGTTTCCCTGGAGTCCAGCTTTAAATAATTCCATATGTTGTAGAGAGCAAAGCTTTCCGTTTTTTTATCATTTCATTCAGTACGTTTTCTAGATGTAGGTTCAGCAAAGAACATACTTGATCTGAGTTTTTCTGCTACCCAGAGAATTAGCCATATTAGCCATTAGCCATAGATATGCAGGTGGTATGCATAGAATATTAATGTAATATTTTAGAATTTGATTGGATTACCCATAAAGGATTTAAATGAAAATAATCTCATAACCGGGATAACAGAAAACCTTTTCAGATTCTTTGTAAGGAAATTAAATCATCTCTAATGCACTTTAATGAGGAAGGCAGTTAAAAGATAAAAGTGCTGGAGGCAAATAAATGCTCAGGTATATCAGAGACAGTATTTGTAATTTAAATTGTTTTGACCTATACAGTAGGTAAGGAAAATGGGGACAGATGGTACATAGAAGGGCTGTCGTATCTTTGAACAAAGAAAAAAATGCGGCTTCAGATATAAAAACGGTACAGTGTGATATAAAAACAGTGCGTAGCTTTACAATCACACACACACCAACATATAAGGAAGAAAGAAGGATTTATTTTTTTGATGTGAGTAAAATGGAAACAGAATATTTATAAAATAGGAGAAAAGATTTCTCACAGCAGTTAAGTGTGCACGTTATGTTTGGTGTTTGGGCCTTATGTTTTACTTTGGAATGTTGACAGAACACTGCATAGGCCTCAGAACGAGGGGTGGCACCAGAGACAGGTGAATAAGCTGGCCATTAATGGGTCACATTGTTGCTGGTGGTTTGGCATAAATGAAACTTGAAACAGGTTGCTTAGGGCAACACCTCCAGTTTTTTTAATTTTATTTATTTAACCCCAGGATTTTTACAGCTGATTGGCCTGAAGTACTTTGTCCATCCAGCTACCGTTTCTTGCCAGGACATCCTGAGCTCTATAGCTCCCCAGCAGCTGGAGTCTAAGGCCATTCATGTTGGGTATGTTCTTGCATTGTGACATCTTTATGACAGTTCCATTGACTTTACCAGTGGTCCTCAACATTGGTAAAACCAAGACCCAGTAAAAAATTTATACATATAAATACAATATTTTAAAAAATGAACCCTTCAAACAGATTAGGTTAAATCACCAAGATGCAAAACATCTCCGTAATGCTATATAATAAGTGCTGAACTCGAGAAACACAAAATCTGAATAGTGCGAAAACAATGTATATACAGTATATTACAGTAAAAATGATAATGATAACATTCAAAACATAACCACTCCAGTAATTCTGTGTCAAACCAAGACAAAGTGACATTCTTAAATTCAATATTCAATTTTTCTTCAGTGTTGATGTCATCAGGGGCAGGGGATGACGTTGTGCCCCTTAAGACATTAACACCGATGAAACATGTTGGGCAGGATCTGTCTACATACTGATGCATTGAACTCTAAACTCAGCCAATCAAGCTGTGTTTACAGAGACAAGCAACAGACAGGGTGATATGTTCTGTACTAAGGTAGGGGGTCAGGCTAGCAGCTGCTGTCCCATGAGTTCAGCAGTGTGGGAAGAGCAGGAGACAGGGCCATACAACCGGGAGAATGGAGAAAGCTGCAAGGTTAGAGGCATACAAAAACCATTTAAGACACAGTTATCACAGTGCAGGTAATCTGGGATTCCCTGTGCTGGGACCCAGTTTGGGAGGACCATCCTGTGCCCCCCTGTCGGCCACACTGAAAATATCATACCTTTAGCTTGTCTGTCTGCTGCCTGCCCCAACCATCTATTTGTTTTGATAAATCTTTGCTTGAACAAAGCCTGAAACAATCTTTGCTAGTTATAAATCTTTTTGCCTGATAATTTTTTCACATAAGGATTTAACATAAGGGTTGCTACCTGGGACTGTAGAAAGTCAGCATACATACTGTACTGGGTTCCAAGCAAAAGTTGGGCACCCCTTAGCAAGGAGTCTAGGCCTCTGTTGATGACACCGTAGGGTTGATGTACTAAAACTGGAGTGTGTAAAATCTGGTGCAGCTCCACATAGAAACCAGTCGTTTTCCAGGTTTTTTTTTTTTTTTTTGTTAAATCTTAAAGTAGAAAAAATAGTGGAAATATTGCGCCAATCCTAAAAAAAAATATATATGAACAGCTGCCAACACAACAATTAGACAAATTGTGAATCAGAAAAGTAAAGAGTGGGTGTGGCGCTAATATAGATTTGTTCCTCATTCAGGTCAGGCCCACTGAAGAATAGTCGGGGGACCAAACGTACCCAGTGAGGTATTTAATTGAAATTGGGATTTTTTGACAAATCCTCTAATGTAAATCAGTAAAAAAGATCAACTGTTCCCTATAATTTATCTAATGAGAATAGGTCTATATATACCAAAAGTATAGGGAAAAACGTAAAATAATAAACGTGATACTGATATTATAATGTCGTGAACCAACAACCAATATGTTAAATCATAACAAGTGATGTGTTAGGTACATATATAAATGATAAATATAAAACCTATAAAAAGGTAAAACTCCATATACATGTACTCATAGATCAACAGTGAACCATACGCACTTTTTCAGTACGAGGCAATGAACATATTGCTAACATCAAAAAAGGCCTGACAAACCATAGCGTCCCGAAGCACTTTTTAAGGTGTCACGATAAGAATCCAACTGGAACTCGGTTCCAGGTGATAGATAAATTTGTTCCGCACTGGAGGGGGGAATCCCTCAAAAAGGGTGTGTCCAGGTTGGGAACTTTTTGGATCCACCAACTAAGGTGTTATTCGCCATTCGGCCTTAACATCGACTGGGACATAAACGCATTTATTAATCGAGCCTAAACAGTTGCTTTCCTATTCATCTCAGCTCTGTGTCCCCAGGCTATAACAAAAGGGTTAATACTTATGCGCTAATTATTATGTGACTTGTATCTGAAGATTGTATGATTGTAATTTTTATTTCTGATCAGTACCAGGTGTTGAACCATTATGATTTATAACAACTGTTCACTATTAGCACTGGAGGTGAGCACTGCTTGTGCCCTGTGAGACGCCCCATTTTTTATAGTTGGGATTTGCCTACCGCAGAGTTGTCAAACCCCACTACAGATATTTGTGTAGCTTTTATACTATCATCTACCAATTAACTTGTAGCATTAGAGATGGCTATATTGGGAATATAGTCCATAGATTTTTCCAAATTTACAGTTACATTAATTATTTTTTAATTTTTTTATTTCATTTTATTTTAATATTCTTTATTTGGTTCAATTCATTCTTAATCCCTGTGTAATTGAGCTGTTCTATAGTGGTTAAGTTGCTATTTCAATCGACTTATAGTTTCATTATGCAGCGCTCTGTTTTTGGAGATTGTGGAGCCCCACTGAGTAGGGTACTGCTTTTGAGGCTGTGGAGCCCTTCTGAATTATATTTATTTCCCTACGAAGCCTGCTGCAGCTGAATGACAGATCGATGGAGCGCACTTGCGGTCCATACACTTCTCGCGGTGTTACAGGTGCCCAATACTCATTTGAGATAGAGGGTTGTACCGCATTTGCGCTCCATCTCACTAGGATATTAGTGTTTACTTCCGATATAGTCGTCACGCGCTGTGCGCGTGAGCCTTGATTGGCCGCCGGCTTCACATGACATCAGCCAACCCGTGACCCTCCGTCTGCGAATGTCAGGTGACCTTTAATGCGTCACGTTGAGTGGACCCGGACGTTGAGGGCGCGTCATCAGTGATGGCATTGGCCTAGTTCGCTGTCAATCATGATGGCGATGGTGAGCGGCCAATTGGTATTGTGTTTACCGGGTCTTACACTCCTACTGCCGCCCATTATGATAGGGCAATACTGCATTGACGTCATCTTCCGGCACCCGGTAGCGGCGTCTCACATGGTGGAAGCAGGTGCGGCTTCTTTTTATAATTATGTTTTAATATATATAGAGGCATAAATGTGGCATGCAGGCATACACCCCAGTTGAAAGGGTCCGATATGCCTGCTATGCCACGATTGAACAAGCGCTTTTTTAACTGATTTTGTATGTTCTGGCACTTCGACTTTTGCTGTGGTCTATGGGCCAATATACTTTTACCTTGTCCTTGAGCCAGTGTACATTCTTTCACTGCAAAGCTTTTTTATTAAAATTCACCTCAAAGCAGTTTTACGCTATGTGGAGTTTTTCTCTTGATTTTTCCATCGGGGGAGCTGTATGGTGAACGGAGCATCCTAATGTGGGGGATCATCCTGTTGGAGACCCTCATCTTCCTGCATTTTTTATGACGGACGAAGCTACATTCTACTCATTGCCGTTCGTTCCATCTCAAGCCTACTCTGACTCCCAAGCCGCTGGCTGGGGAGTCCATCACTCTTGGTAAGAGTATTTTTTACATATCTATATCCCCAACATCACGCCTACCATCTGAATATATGGGAACCATCTAGGCGGTCCAAAGGAAGCCCAAGTGATCAAGTATTTGGGTGCACCTTCATCGGTCCAGCATTTGGAACTCACTCTCTATTTCACTCAGTTTTGTGTATGAACACTGTTGATCTATGAGTACATGTATATGGAGTTTTACCTTTTTATAGGTTTTATATTTATCATTTATATATGTACCTAACACATCACTTGTTATGATTTAACATATTGGTTGTTGGTTCACGACATTATAATATCAGTATCACGTTTATTATTTTACGTTTTTCCCTATACTTTTGGTATATATAGACCTATTCTCATTAGATAAATTATAGGGAACAGTTGATCTTTTTTACTGATTTACATTAGAGGATTTGTCAAAAAATCCCAATTTCAATTAAATACCTCACTGGGTACGTTTGGTCCCCCGACTATTCTTCAGTGGGCCTGACCTGAATGAGGAACAAATCTATATTAGCGCCACACCCACTCTTTACAAATCTTAAAGTAGAACTATAGGCAAAACATTTTTTTTAAATTTTAGATAGAGCAAGATTTTTTTTTTCACCATCTGTGACCCATTGCGGAAATTTCCCTTCACTTCCTGTCCCATAGCCAAACAGGAACTGTGAGGAAATCCCTGCAAATTAAGGGAATTCCTTGGGACCCCCAGGTCACCAGAACTAGTGTCCCCATTGGCAGATTTCCCCTCTATTACCTTTCTGGGGACAACTCAAAATTTGGGATTTTCTTTCACTTTCAATAATGATTGTAAACAGGACAAATAGAGAGGATAAATCTCCCTAATGGGGGCACACGCAGCAATTACACAGACAGGTGGGCTAATCCCTCTCCACTCTATCCAAACCTAAAAAAAAAAAAAAAAAAGTTTTGCCCTTAGTTATACTTTAATTTAACAAGATGAAGTTAAAAGCAGATTGGCTACCATGCAGAGATGCACCAGATTTTGCACTCTCCAGTTTTAGTAAATCAGCCCCAGTGGCTCTATTCAAATTTGTAATAACATTATATCTTTTGGGATGTTGAATATCTATCTTTCTCACTGATGAAGAATTTTCGATATATACGAGTGCAACAAAAACTATTCCGCCTTTGCTGTGAAATGGACTATTATGTCACTCATGTATTTGCATTACTGGATTGAACCACACACTGACTTCTATAATGATTGAAGATTATGGTGACAAGATGTCCTCTGCAATCATTGTTCATCCATCAACAAAACAGCTTAGTCGTCACCACAATCATCCACAATATTTATCAATTTTGGTATGCTTATTACAGTGGAAGTCAAGAGGCTGACTGAAGTTGTCAAAGTATGTCTAGCAATGGACTTTACCTCATTCAGGAGGAAGACTTTCTCAGGTCACAAGGTACATACCACAGCAGCTTGAATTGGCCCTGCAACACTCCTGGAAAAGCTCAAAGGAGAGCCTCACAGGGATATCCACATAATATAAAAAGCACCCCATATTCTTCTCAATTTAAAAAATAGCATCATTATTTTATATTTGTAATTGTAATTTCATTAACATATTGTCATCTAATCTAACCAATTTATACTGGCTAAAAGCAAGATAGCTTATCTAGTACGTACAGGATGTCACAATAAATATTAAAGCAACAGTCATAACAACTGCACTTGCATAACAGTTTAAAAGCAGGGAAGAGTGTCTAAAATAAGATGTTTAGTTTAAAGATATTAGAAGATATTTTCTTCTTCATTTAAGCACAATTGGCACTCATCAAAAATGCAGACAGTATTAAGCACTAAGAAGGCATCTCCACAAATATGATATGACAACTTAATTAAGGCAGCTGTGCATTACAATCACTTTTTACTCATGAAGAAGAGACTCTGCAAGTTTTGAAGGCTAATTAAAAAATGAACAGTGCCGAATCGGTGCTCCAGGGACAATATTACTAGACATTTCCCTTAAGGGATTACAGAAAAATGCAGATTTTGGATAGCTTATTATGTGACAAATTATTTTGGTAAAATTAAAATGTGAATATTTTCTACAATTTGCATTATTCAATTTCATGGGCAAGGAAGAGTTAGCATGTGTATTGGTATAAGCCATAACAAAAGCTAAACAAAAAAGAAAACCCTGTTGCTGTAAGGGAGTCGGACCCATATCCCAAGGCTCCTTATCTTGATACCTGTCCACATTGTGCATCTATTTGTATCAATAAACCTCAATCAAGCAGTCAGAGTTTAAAAGTATGCAAAATCCCGAGACACCCAAGTCATGAACTGTATTTATTGGGCTGGAAGACACTGACATCTGCACTGATAATGTCACCCGTTCTTTGGTGCCCCTTCACATCAGTGTTTTAACTTCATATCAGATTCCACCCATCATTGCACAGCCCCCCATTACATCAGAGTCATCTCCTTCATTTCAAAGCCACCCCCATTACAACAGAATCCCCTCTATCACAACAGGGTCCCCCTATTACAGCAGAGTATCCTCTCCATCAAATCAGAGTCTCCCCATCACAGCAGAATCCCCCATCACAACAGAGTTCCCCATCACAACAGAGTGCTCTCCCACCACAACAGAGCCTCCCCATCACAACAGAGCCCACCCTCACAACAAAGTGTCTCCCCAATCACAACAAAGTCCCCCCCCACATCCCAACAGAGTCCCCCCATCCCCTATCATAACAGAGTTCCCCCCATAACAACATAGTCCCGCCTTCACAAATGGCAACCAATGGCGCTGTGCATTCTGGTCTGCTGTCCTGCACCATGGAAATAAATTATGACGTGCGGTGTGTAGGGGCAGGGCACTGTTGAGCCATGCCAACTTAGCATCACAGAGGCTGTGCGCTTCCCTCAGTCCCTCTACTTCCTGATATCAGTGTCATTGAACCTGGGGAGGCACCACTGAAATTGGGGGGTGTAAAGCCCATCCCAACATCCCCCAAGATTCAACCCTGTTATTTAAGGATCTTGGATGATCCATGAGCACAGTTGTGTGGAGAAGACTGATTACTTGCTCACGCCTGGGGCACTTAACAGGAGACCAGGGGCAAAACAAATAGATATGAATAATCAGTTTTAAGATTTTAGAAGTCTGTTTTAGACATTTAGAAATAATGAGGTAATAGATTTAAACAAAAGAAGAACTTTTCATTACAAAAGATTTGATGTGTTTCTTATAAGTCAGTGGTTCTCAACCTGGGGGTCGGGACCCCCTCAGGGGTCGAATGGTGATTTGCCAGGGGTCACCGAATCCTGGGCTGTTCCTGATGCCTGCACCACTCTCCCAGTCTTTTTGCGGCCACCCAGCATGGCTGTCCCTGGAGCCTGTGGCCACCTAGCTGGGCTGATCCTTGAGCCCGCGGCTGCCCACTTAGCCTGTTCGCAGCCGTCCAATCAATTCAAGGCATAGCTGGGGGGCAGAGACTAGAGGTCAGCTGACTGGTGAGGAATGTTAAGTGGGAGGGGCTGGAGGAGACTCTATCTCTTGATTTCGGCATAGGTGTCACTGCTATGAGATATCACAAAGTCGGAGCCACAGTGAAGCCGGAGACACAGTGAGTAACACTACCTGTGATTATAAATCAGGTAGTAAAAGTCCCCATTACAGTTCTCAGATCAGCAGATGACCTTGATCAAGAGCACCTAAGCTCAGAACTCCCCCCAGCATTGCTACTCATCCCATTCTCCCCAACCCCACCAAGGAGTAAGAGAAGGACAAAAAATAGAGAATACACGGAAGGGAGAGGAAAATAGGATGAGGAACAAATAAAAAGGAAGAGAAAGAACAAGAAAAAATGGCTAGAGAGAGCAATGGGGGGGGGGAAAACAAGAAAATTTGGATGGAAACAGATAAAAGGGAAAGAAAGGAGAACAAAGAGAGAGAGTGGCACATGCTAAAATGTACCATAAGGGGGTTTTAATATTGTACGAGTGGAAGGGACTCAGGGAGCGCTAAATGTCCATGGGTTAGGGGCGCAAATTACTTGTCTTGCCTTGGGTGCTGACAACCCAGGCTACGAAAATCATTTTACTGTTAGGGGTCCCTACAACTTGGGAAATTTTATCAAGGGGTCACGGCACTAGAAAGGTTGAGAACCACTGCTATAAGTAATAAAAAAAAGTAAAGAATTTTGGTCTAGATATAATAATCTTTGCTAGCAGATCTTTTAATTTTACTTTTATATTAAAGCACATGTTCAATTTAAAGCTTAACTACAACTAAAATGTATAAAAACATAAAACCTCTGTTATATTTTAATTAGAAAAGCACCCTTTTTTAAATAAAATATGGAAGGGTTTGGTACTCTGTAAGGTCATTTTTTTTGCCTGTGCCTTCTTGTCCCAAAGGCAATAACTCTTCTAATTTCTGCTGCTACCACTGGTAGAGAAAGTGAGTTGAAGTCTCCCCAAGCACAGTCACAGGTAGCAATAAAAACTTCACAGAAATACTTTCTTTTATCTTACACTACCCAAAGCTGAAAAAAAAAGTTTTGACTAAGGTTGGGCTTTAACAGTATATTGAGTACTGGTGCTCCAAAGCAATCCAGAGATTAAAAATTATGTTAACAATATATATATTCTCCCATTCCGAAGTATTATAAAGAATGCATTTATTTGTATATATCAATATTAAATATTTTACATAATCCCTGTTATATCCGACATCTTCTTGTGCTCGTTCGACATTATACCCTTCTGAATACCTTTTATATAGTTCCTTCAGAGTAGAATTCCCAGATCTGACATTAGTGCTACCATTTTAGATACAGGTACATATGTTTTATCCTTATTTAACTTTTAGACCAGAAAAAGTATTTCTTCAATAGTTTATCTCCCACAATGCACATATTGTTGAAAATTAAATGAAATATTCAAATATTATTGAGCTCCCGGGAATTATAACATGAACTCTCTGTAGAAACCTTGCATCTCCTTTATATTAATCATACAATTCAAACAGGTAACAGCAGGAAAGCTACTTAGTTCTCACTAGGTGGCTGTTTTTACTCAGGCATATATATAAGGGAAAGGGAAATGTAGTACAGCAGACCTAATATAGGTTAGTCCTTGGGCTCCATTACCATTCTTAAAAAAATGTATTTTGACTTCTAATAATAAATGTCTTCTCAACTATAGACGGCGTAGTGTGAAACTGGAAAGGATCAATTACACTGTACATACTTACTGCCAAAGGGGAAGAGGGGGATATACCAAAATCCGTGACTTTTCAGAACTATGCACATCAACAGTGGCCAAACAGTAGAAATAACTGCCCAGGCAGTTTCTACGAGGCCTGGGTGGGGAAAGGGTGGAACATTAGGGGGGCTGTTAGGAAAAACAAAAGTATACAAGTAATACTGCACAAAAATTCCTAGAAAATAGATAGAGGACTTTAACGGTACCACTTAAGGAAAATAGCAAAAGGGTTTTATTTGTACAAAGTTTAAAATCATGTAAACAGTGCACAAAGACCCATAATTGTTGCAGACACAGACGTATGCACAAAAATTGATATAGTACTCTATATAAATTTCCTCATTAGCCCTACTACAGCCAGGTGATGAGTAGCTTGCTGTGACTTCGACACAGATGCGTTTCACGGGTTGTTGCTCACTTCTTCAGAAAGAGAACTACAGCCAAGCTCTAAAATGGAAAATATACAGTCATCAATTTCAATTTCAAAATACTATGACTATTATATATAGGGTATATATAGGGTATACGTCACAACGATTGAGTGCTCTACATACAGAATATACAAGCATATACAAGCAGATACGTAAACAGGTTCAATCACATTAGCCATCCTATGACCAACTGTTACCACTCTTGATAGATGGAATTAGTCCACATGGGCTTTTTTCCATAAAGCATTTTTGGGGAGTAGTTTGTGTTACCCCGCACTACCATGAGATGTCTTTTTACCTATACATTAATATACCTAACACATCACCTAAGAATATTACCATATAACCACTTTATTTTAGATCTTCACCTACTTAAACTTCCATATTGGCAAAGTTGGCCTATGATGCCTTATGGAAAAAAGCCCATGTGGACTAAATCCATTTATTAAGGGAGTGGTAGCAGCTGGTCGTAGGATGACTAATATGATTGAACCTGTTTCTGTATCTGCTTGTATATTCTGAGGTATGTAGATCGCTCAATCATCGTGAAGTATACCCTGTATATAATAGTCATAGTATTGAAGTTGATGACTCTATATTTTCCATTTTAGAGCTTGGCTGTAGTTCACTTCCTGAAGAAGCGGGCAAAGACCAGTGAAACTGCGTCAAAGTCACAGCAGGCTACTCATCACCTGGCTGTAGTATGGCTGATGAGGAAATTCATATAGTACTGTATAGAGGTCGACCGATATGGGTTTTTCTCTGGCCGATGCCGATGCCGATATTTAGAAATTGCGGTGGCCGATGGCCGATATGTGATGCCGATTTTTTTGGGCCGATATATTTGGCTGATTTTTTTTTTTTTTTTTTTCCCTTCATCTCATAAAATCTAACAGTTAGACCCCTTTCACACTGGGGCGTTTTTCAGGCGCTTTTGGGCTAAAAATAGCGCCTGTAAAGTGCCTGTAAAACGGCTCCCCTGCAGTCTCAGTGTGATATCCTGAGTGCTTTCACACTGAGGCGATGCGCTGGCAGGATGTTAAAAAAAAAGTCCTGCAAACGGCATCTTTGGAGCGGTGTATACCGCTCCTCCACCACTCCTGCCCATTAAAATGAATGCGCACCGCTGCCGAAGCGCCTGCAAAGCGTTTTGGCAGCGGCGCTTCAGGGGCGCATTTAACCCCTTCCTCGGCCGCTAGCTGGGTTATAAGCGCCCCGTTAGCAGCCGAATAGCGCCTCTAAAATGACGGTAAAGCGTCGCTAAAACTAGCAGCGTTTTACCATCAACGCATGCCTGCTCCAGTGTGAAAGCAGCCTTAAGTAATACAGAATTTTTTTTTCATTTAAACATTAAACAAAACAAACCTTCAATCAGTTCACTTGTATGTATAATTTAGAAAAAAAAAAAAAAAACTATCTTAAAAAATAAATACACAAAAACAGGTAATCAAAACTTTTGGACGAAAAAAAATGGGCTAACTTTACTGCTTAGGTTTTTTTTTAATTCATTACTGTATTTTTTTTTTGTAAAAATTGTGTTTGAAAGACCGCTGCGCAAATACCGTGTGACATAAAATATTGCAACAATCATCATTTTATTCCCTAGGGTCTCTGCTAAAAAAATATATATAATGTTTGGGGGTTCTAAGTGATTTTCTAGCAGAAAATACAGGATTTTTACTTGTAAGCAACAAGTGTCACAAAAGATTTAGTCTTTAAATGGTTAAACTGAGAAATTCTACACGGAGTTCAGTCTATTGATAAAAAGAACCTGAAAGATACAAATGTATCTTCTTATCAGACTTGCCAGGCTGCCCAGAGGAGGAGAGAAGAAAACTTCACAGATAACTTAAGGCAACTTGCATTAACTTCTATTACAGAAGTCATTTGCAAGTCACCGCTGAAGTTACAATCGGCCTTTTTTATCAGCACAATCGGCCGATGCCGATTAAGTAAAAAACGCCAAATATCGGCCGATATATCGGCCGGCCGATATATCGGTCGACCTCTAGTACTGTAACAATTACTTGTGTATACGTCTGTGTCTGCAACAACTATGTGTTTTTTGCACTGTTTACATGATTTTATCCTTTGTACAAATAAAACCCCTTTTGCTATTTTACTTAAGTGGTACAGTAAAAGTCTAGTTCTAGTGATTTTTGTGCAATTGTAGTCATGGGATGTGGTACCGGACATCAATGTCCAACGTTTAGAGGGTTCCTTTTGGTTGTTCCTCCTCCCAATTTCTTTTACTTAATATACAAGAAATACCTTACTCTATGAAGTAAGAAAGATTTGCTTAGCTGTCTTTGCGGTGTAGATGTATTGCCCTCAGAATTTCTGCTATTTAAATTGTCCCTATATGCCTAGTTTCTCCTCAGCTAAAACCTAATCCTACAACTGAGGTTTGTAGTTCTCCAAAAAAGTTTAAAAAGCTGGAGTTTAAAGAAGTTTGTATGATGTTTATCAGGTGGAAGCACATTTTGTATTAAAATATAATATTATTATGGTGATAATTTCTACTACAACTATATGCTCCCTAGTAGTACGGTATATTGATTTTGCTGACAACTCACCTGCTAGCTGTCCTTGATTTAAGCATGCTTTATGACACATAGGCGTGAATTTACTAAAGGTAAATAGACTATGCACTTTACATAGTCTTTTTTTTCCTTGCACCTGATTGGCGGTTACAAAGTAAAACGTTACCTCATTACATTTACTAAGAAAAATGAGTGCTGGCGCACTCATTTTCCTTAGTAAATGTAATGAGGTAAAGTTTCACTTTGTAACCGCCAATCAGGTGCAAGGGAAAAAAAAAAAAGCATTTTTGCTTTCACATAACTGGATGATGGAAATCAGCAGAGCTTTACCACATTTACTAAGCTCTGCGAAAAATTAGTGCAACTGCACGTGCACAGTCTATTTGCCTTTAGTAAATCCACCCCATATTGTCACAGTTGACATTGCCAGCTGCTTCAATGGGAGGGTCAGCTGGAGTACCCCATCAAAATTTTGTCATGAAGCCCCATGATCCATAGTTGCGCCCCCGCACAGCAGTATGTTACATCTAGTGACTAGGACCATTTTAATAAACAAAAAGAATGTCTAGATAATTCAATAAATTATTACCATCACTTTTCTGGCAGTAGTTTCCTTCAGAACTACCTGTGCCTTATTCAGGCAAGTATTTGCACCAGTTTCGATAACATTACCAACATGTGCACCAATTTCAGGTAGTTCCAACTGCCTGAGACGGCTGCATTAGTTCTCTGTTCATCCAGATAGGTACATTTTCTGCAAGTGCTAAAAAATACCTGATGATCTTGCCAAGAATCTTGTGGCTTTGTAACTTTGTGCTGAATTAAATTATCAAACAATTTTATAAGCCTTCCTAGCTAACTTTTGAAAACTGCGAAGCAATATCCCTCTATGCTATGGAGACAAGTAGAAGGGAAATTGTTTAAAGTCCAATCAAGAAAGCAACTTAGAGTGAATACATTGTTCCTCCAAAGAAAAATAGGAGCAAGTAAGCATTTGCACACTTGGGCAGGAAGTGTATTTCATGACAGGATCATCAAGTGATAAAGTGTAAAAAAAAAAAAAAAAAATGTGAAAAATGATAAAGGTGATAAAGGAAATGAAGCCCAGAAAAAAAAATGAATTATTGCAGTCATCACATCTAAGAAGTGATAAAATGTAATATATATATAATGTTTGCTTTTGGGTTTAAATACACTTTCAACTTTGAACTTTGCCAAATACTATCCAAAGTAAGGACATCTACTACCAGCAGTCCTGGTGCCACCCTTTTAGGAACGTTACATTTTCTTGTTCCTAACTAAATTTGCTTTCAGTCTTGGAATTTATTTGGAAATAAAACAGGTATACTGTAGAAGCAGATTGTGCATGATGTACATTATGGCTCAAGCAAGATAATAGCTCTCACAAGCATAGAGCTCTAAGGAATGGACAGATGTTTTAGACACTTGATACAATTTAGGAGAGGCATGACCCCAATTTCATGTGTAATTATCCATTTAATACCATGTGCCTCCACCTGCTTTTCTCAGATATAAGTCACTTGGTTACCCACTGCTCTCTTTCTACTTTTAAATAAAGGTCATTGGTTTATACACTTATAGGTGAAAAGTAATAGTCATAAAACGGAAGACAGCTAACATTTTTTGTGCTGGTATACAGGTACTATATTGATTCCCCTACTGTTTGCTCCCAGTGGGGTCAGTAGCTTTTGCTATAATAAAGTGGGATGCACTTGCCTTATCCTCAGCACTAACACATACACGTGTCACTTACCACATGGAGAATAGATTTAAATACAGAAAATATATTGACTTTGCTAACTTGAGAATCCAAATTACTTTTTTGGAGCCCCTACTGATTGGCTGGGGCCTGAACAAAATACAATTTACTTCAATGGAGGCGCATACAAAAATAAAAAGCCATCAGAGTTTCTAACCCTTCCTTTCTGTTCAAACCTAAAAAAAAAAACATTTACTCTTACAGGAATACGATAAAGATGTTCTCATGTAACAGTAAAAGATTGTGATAAATAGGGAGTTTTTTTACCTTAATGCAGATAATGCATTAAAGGCTAAGTTCACCACTTTTTTTTCTTTTTATTTCAGCTCCCCTATGTACCAATATAGCAATAATTATTTTACAAAAATAAAATGGCTTTGTATTAATTCTACAAAGGCTTACCTCACTCTCTTAATAGCTGTTTAAACGCACTGCTCCATTACTTCTGCCTTACTTCCTGGATAGACTTAAGGTCATGACACAGGAAAGAGTTGACCAGCTGAGATCATTAGCACACACTTTGCATCATCTAACCTCAGCAGGTCAACTCCTTCCTGTGTCATGACCTAAAATCTGATCAGGAAGTAAGGCAGAAGTAATCAAGCAGTGTATTTAAACAGCCACGAAGAGAGTTAGGTAAGCAGGTGTAGAATTATTGGAAAGCTGTTTTATTTTTGCAAACACACACAACACAACAAACCAAGTTTAGCGCTGTCCCCACTATACCTATTCCAGCAGTAAACAGTCTGTATGTATATTCCTCGCTTAAGGTGTTGCAGCTCTCCCAAAGGTCCACTGGGTGGTAGACATGATTCTGAAAATATATAAAGACAAGAGAGAGTGCACGCCAGCCCTAGTGTGTTATCATTTAATAGATGAAGATAAGTGTATAAAAAACGAGGGTTGCACTCACAAACATCCAGCATTAAATGGCATAAACAGCTCCATAATAGCCTCCTCTCCTGGTCTGTAGGGATCAGTTTGCCTTTACATCTATAACATCCAGTAATGTTAAAGAATTGGGGGATGGTTTGCATTTTCAAGCTTTGTTTGTCTTTAGGCGACTGGGAGCAATTAAACTTTTTCAGTTTAATTGCTCCCAGTCGCCTTAAAGATAAACAAAGCTTGACAATGTTTCTCTATGTTTATTTGTACTAAACACCATTTTAGGATGCTGTTGCTATAAAACCCCCCTCGGTCTTGTAGATACCTCTTGCTGTGTACTCCGTGCTCCTGGTCTGTTATGATGCCATTGGTTCATAGATAGGAGGGGCGGGGGGTTTGAGCATATATTATCACCAGAGGAGATGGGGGGGTTACCTGAAGAAAGAGGCCACACCTCTGAAACATGTTGTCCTAGCAATTGCACTAAGCTTACGAGAGGAGTCAGCTGCATCACTGTGCATCCCCTCCCTGACCACGTTAGGCAGCGCCGGCTGGTCCGTGCGAGTGCTTTGGGTGGTGTGTGTTACAAGAAAGCAGGCGGTCTGTGCTTACTGAAATACTTTACCACGCTGCTAGTTGCTGTGAGCTAACTGATCCCTACAGACCAGGAGAGGAGGCTATTATGGAGCTGTTTATGCCATTTAACGCTGGATGTTTGTGAGTGAACAATTAAACAATAACACACTAGGGCTGGCATGTGCACTCTCTTGTCTTTACTTCTTGTTTTTTCACCTTAATGCATCCTACGCATTAAGGTGAAAAAACACCTGGCAGTGACCGGCCCCCCAGCCCCTCCGCTTTACTTACCTGAGCCCTGGAACTTGACCCGACGGGGACGTGCTGTCTCTCTGCCCAGGGTTCTCGGCTCTTGATTGGCTAGATTTATAGCAGCGCAGCCATTGGCTCCCGCTGCTGTCAATCAAATCCAATGACGCAGGCGCCGGGGGCCGAGGCCGAGTCATACATTCGGCGGCTATGGACGCCGAATGCTGGAGCGTGCCCGCAAGGTAACCCCCTCAGGAGAGAACTTCTCCTAGGGGGTTATCTGATGCGGGGAGGGGCCGCCGGGGGACCTCAGAAGAGCAGGTTTGGGGGCAATCTGTTCAAAACGAACTGCACAGTGGAGGTAAGTATGATATGTTTGTTATTTTAAAAAAACCCAAAAAAACGAACCCTAATGCCGCGTACACATGGTCGGACTTTCCGGCAGGAAAAGTCACACAGAATCTTTTCATCGGACCTTCCGATCGTGTGTGGGCCTCATCTGACTTTTTTTTTTTCGAAAGTTCTGATGGACCTAGAAATAGAACATGTTTTAAATCTTTCGGGAAAACCGATCGTCTGTATGCTGTTCCGACAGACCAAAAATGACGCATGCTTTGAAGCAAGTACGAGACGGCAACTATTGACTACTCGCTATTGAACTTTTTCCAGTCCCGTCGTACGTGTTGTACGTCACCACGTTCTAGACGGTCGGACTTTGGTGTGATCGTGTGCAGGCAAGACAAGGCAACTCTGTCGGAACTCCGTCGGAAAAACCTTCAGAGTTTATTCCGACGGAGTTCCGACAGAGTTCCGGTCGTGTGTACGCAGCATTACAATCACTTTAATGCTACATTGGTACATAGGGGAGCTGGAATTTAGAAAAAAAAGGTGAACAAAGGTGACTTAGCCTTTAAGGTAAAAAAAACTTCAGCCTTTAGAACCACTTTAAATAGACTTGTGCAGCCAGTTATGGAGTGTGGGTTATGGTAAAATAAACTTCATCTCCTGACAAAACTTATAGCATCCAAATAATTTAACTAGACAGTAAAATTGTATGTTCATGTGCATTGAAGGATGACTCTTTGCTGTGTAGCACTTATCCCTGGGGGGGCTTTTCACACTGTAATTTATGCGGTCACGCAATGCACAGTATCATAATGTTTATGTGTGAATTTAAAATCATTCTTAATGTGCTCCAACACACATATTCAGTCCGCTAGTGTGCACAACAATTCACAAATATTAGTTGTCTTGTGCATTGCAGTGTATTGTAAAAATAGCGGAGAACCAATTCTTTGTGTGTTGAGGTGCATTTGTGAGCCTATACAAAGTGTTTAGGCTTCCTATGGTGGCACAATGCGACACGTGCAAAAACACATGCTTGGTTTGACCAGTCCCTAAGACAGTGTCATAATTGCAATGAAGTCAACCAGTTATAAACCTAAACTATATAAATAAATTATTCAGATATTCCTATGAGCGCAATATGATACCCTCATAAGACGTTTTTGGATTGAGCTGTCTTGCATAAATTGTAGTGAACTGTAGTAAGCATTTCAAATTTATCTTGACATGTTTTCCTGGAAGTTACATCTTCATATATTGTTTTCAGGCTTATTTTTATTTGATACGGAGCAACCTGTATAAACCCCTTGCTAGTGGGCTATTGTTCTTTTATATTATAATTGCTTTTTTGCTTTATAAAATGAGTTTGAAAATTCTATACTTGGTAAAGCCTAGAGCAATATGCAAAGTGCAGTAATCCTTAGGTAGCAACTAATTAGAAGTTACTTTTCACCAGCTAAAAACAATCGCTTGCTATAGGTTCATTGTAACATCTTACTTAATAAAGGCCAGTATGGTTACAACTCATGGTGACATTTACATGTGCCAGTTGATCGGTCATAGTACGGTGTATCACAGATTTCACCAGCAGACCTCTTGAACCCTCAGTTTTGTATGTTCTACGTAGTGACCCTGTACGTTCCACTGGGAAGTGGAATAAACACTGTTTTCTTTCAGTGAGAAGTGGGTAATCGTCTCTATACTCCTTGGACTATGCTATTATAGGCATGCATCATTAGTCAGCTTTTGGATTAACCTACACGTGCCTTTGTTAACTCACCCATGAAATCAATCTCAAGAGGCAAAAAAATTATACTGTTCACAGTAGGTAGTAATCTTTCCTGAGCAAAATCCAGACAGGCAGGCAAGTCTCACATGTTATTGGTTTCAGGCCAGTTTTTCTATTGCTCTCCATCTTATTATAATTCATGGAAGCTATCAGTCTACCACAGATATCCTCCCCTCCCAAGCAATTATCAGGTCTAATTCATCCAGAATTTAAACAAAGGAAAGTAAAAGAAACAGTGAGTGTCTTGCTTTTTAAACCACACTGTGCCAGACAAATTGTAGATGTACCCATTCAATGTAAGTCTGCCTACTGCAAGCTGAAGAATAAATGATGTATTACTCAAATGGCAAGTTCTGGCACAAAGAATTAATGCCGGGGGAACTTAATGAAATTCCCATCAATTCATTATCATTATTTTAAAATTGTCAGAGTAATTTCCAAATGTTTTGCTTAAAAAATTGCAAAAAAGCAACAAAACAAAAATGGAGAGGTTCAAATAATAATTTTACACATTTGACATTTTTAAACATCTAGACATCTAAACATAAACTTTCAGTTGAACTAATAAAAATACATTCTAGGTGTATCAAAACACAAAAGCGTGCAGAACTCCAGTTCTCCTTCAGAAAGCAGACACATCCTGACATGTCACACATCCTCCCTACTAAAGCATGCCAAATAGCTCTGCAATCTAAGTATATTCTCCCCACTGATAGGAAAGCTACAGGTCTGATTTAATAGGGGTGTGTTGGAGCTCTGCAGAGAGACCACTGCTTCAACACTACTTTCTAAAGAAAGCATGACTTTGTACACCTTTTATTTTAACGCACCTGAAATGTATTTAGTTGATTTAATCTAAATGTTCAGTTGGCCTTAAGGCTCGGTTCACATTGGGGCGACTTAGTCACCTGACAAGTAGCGTTCCATTCAGTGCAATGGAACCGTTCTAATCGAAGCAACTGAAGTCGCTCTGGCTTAGAAAAAGGTTCCTGCACTACTTGGGGGGCGACTTCAGAACGGCTTGCATTGACTTCGATTAAGAAGGCATTTGCAAGATGCGCTGTGGGGGGCGGCTTCAAAGTCAGGCGGCGTTGAAGCTGCCCCAGTGTGAACCCAGCCTAACTGTTGTGCAGAGATGAATGATATAAGGAAAGTGCTTGTGCTGTGTATTTTAGCCCCCTGTATCACCTGGCTGATCCTGCAGTTTCTACCCTCTCCTCTGTACGTTGACCAAGATATTTTAGGGCTGCTGAGCCCTGACACCATGGTTAGTGTACACGCCTCCGTCATCCGCTGCTATCTGCAGCTCTCCTCTGTCTCCCTCTGTCCTCCTCCCCCCTCCTCTCCCTGCCTGTCATCTCTCACTAACACTGCTCTACTCCTCTCCCCATTGCTTCAAAACTAACTGATCATTATACTATCCCCTCTGTCACATATAAAGCTGTATCCTAGTGCCTGTGCTTTATAAAAAACAAAAGCCGATTTCTACCTGTTTTAATAGTGTCTTCCAGTGATCACGTGACTCCAGGCTCTCTGCTCCTCCCTGCCTCCCTGGATGACGTCAGCAGGGGAATCCCAGCCCCGCCTGCTGGAAATATCAGAAGGGAAGAGCTGAGAGCCTAGAGTCACGTGATCGCTGGGAGACACTGTTAAAACACTGTTTATATAAAGCACAGGCACTATGATACATCTTTTTATGTGACAGAGGGGATGATATAACGATCAGTTATTGGCTTAACAACCACTATAAATAACATGGAATAAAGAGTTTGTTTTTTTTTGTTTTTTTTGCTTTTATTTCTACCTTTCACAATAAAAATATAAATTATAGAAATATAGAAAGGAGTGGCAGACCAAAACTGGTTGAAAGAGTCCAATATCATTTTAACTGTGGGTAAATAAGTCATAGAAAAATTTACTTATGGGATTTATTTACCAAAAATGCTAATTATTCTAAATCTTTTCATTTGGTTTTGGTCTGGCACTCCTTTCTGTGTTTCTGTGATTTGAGCTACTGTCAAGTGCCTATTAACCCCCCTGGCGGTATTCCCGAGTCTGGCTCGGGGTGGATTTTTCATACCAAAAGCGGTATCCCCGAGCCAGACTCGGGCTTGCATTGTAGGATTCAGGAAGAGTTTACTTACCTTATCTCCTGGATCCTGCGATGTCTCCCCGCTGTGATCGGCGAGCCGCTGTGTCTCGCTCGATTCACAGTGCCGAGCTCCGTTCCCTGCGAGCGTTGCGACGCACGGGGACGGAGTTCGGCGGCAAATTCAAAAAGTGAAACACACAGTACAGATACAGTATACTGTAATCTTACAGATTACAGTACTGTATCAAATAATGACACATCCCCTTTGTCCCTAGTGGTCTGCCCAGTGTCCTGCATGCAGTTTTATATATATAAAACTGTTCTTTCTGCCTGGAAACTGGAGATTGTCCATAGCAACCAAAAAGTGTCCCTTTACGTCAAAAGTGGCTTTAGACCAGCTAGAAAACAGCGATAGTAAATTAGAACACTTGCAGAATTGAGCGATAGTGAATTGTGGGGAAATTTCTTTTATTACTATTTTTTTTTTTTTTTTAATTATTTATTTTTATTTATTATATTATAATTTATGTTTTTGTGTTTCAAACTTTATCATACCCGGGATATCTACTAGACTCTGGTTTGGAAAGATTTAAGTGTGTTATTGTTAAGATTTACAGACCTACAATATAAAACGCCAAATTTCCATGCAAAATAATTGTACCGCTTTCAGCACCTAAAATCCGAAATAATCATACCGCCAGGGAGGTTAAGGGACACTAAGGCGTGTGGAAGCCGCCTCGCTAGGGCTATAGAGCTTGTTTGAAGTGTTCCTTCATCTGACTGCATATACAAGTTTGAAAGTGTACATTCTTTAAATATGTTGTCATGGATAGAAATATAAATGTCCTTGTACAGAAATGTATGCCTAGTACACACGATAGGAAAATCCGGTAAAAAATACTGCTTTCGAAGCCAATAATCTGATCATTAGTAAACCGCTTTTGAGAGCCAATCACAACAGTTCATGTGAAAATATCCAACGGGACAAGCACGAAAAGTTTTCTCGTACGATAACAGAATGAACAATTTTCATGTAATTAGTATGGAATTTGTATGAAAAAAATTGTGTGACACAAGAACACGCATTCTCAGAAATGAAAGAATATATTACAATACAATACATTACATCTCTTCTGAAGTTGTATTCTGTCGTATCAGAGTTTTCATAACTTTAGTAACCTATTGGTTTTCAATATGAGACGGACGATCATTCATGAGGTGCTAGACTAGATAATGGTGTTAATTTAGTAAATATGTGGCCTGTTCACTTAACCCAGAACTGTTCACTTCAATCACCCATTCAAGTGCCAAGGAAACTATTTTTTTTAATTTTTCCCTGCACATGATTAGCTGCACAATACATGCTGAGTGAACTTGCCACTACTTAAACAAGCCATGGGAGAAACAGCTAACATTTTTTCTATTACTTAAAAGTACCAATACTCTAAATGAATTACCTTCGGCTCCATCTCTCAAGCTTATAATAAATGTAATAGTGGAATACAAATTATGCACTGCTTGTCTCTACTGATAATGTCCTAGTAATGAGTAATTTAAAAGTGGCAGCATGCATTTTGCTCACATTACGTTAAACTGTCTTGTCTTCAGAGCTAATCATTCTTATAGGCCATACAATGTACAGTGTGCTGCCAGCACATTTCCTTAATTTTCCAGAGTAAAGACATTAATTCCTAATTCTTAGTGGGATTAACTCCCAACGGGTCCATGCACCGTAGCTGCTGATCATACATTTCTGGGATTAGGAGGAACTGATTAAGGCAAATATGATAAGTAGTTGTGATTAATAAAAAGTCTGATTTAACACATCTGGATAGCATGCCAGCAGATATGAGACTGCAGAAAGCTGTAGGTTTGGGGTTAATTATATATAAACTAACGAGATAAGTGTTATTCTAAAAAAAAGGGGTAAAATTAACATTCAGAGTCTCAACACTTCTGTATTTTCAGGGAACATATTATGGTAATAATTTGCACTGTTAGCCAAAAACTCAAAAAGAGATCTAAATGAGGTTACTTTGTGAGTACAAGCAATGGCAGACAAAGCAATCTCACCACACAGAGAAGAAAGCAACGGGCAAGCAGACTGCAGGTGGTAGAATGGAGTCATTGACTCCCTTTGTTCTTTTCTTGCACTTTCCACATAATCGTGAATGGAATCAGGCATCACATAGATTATAGGGCATATTTAAAAAGTTGTGATTGTGTCATTAACCAAACATTCACAGCAGATAAATCAATTACTATAATTTAGAAACATAGTAGTTAGTGAGGTTGAAAAAAAAAAAAAGACACAAGTCCAATCAAGTTCAACCAATAAAAGAAACCTCCGTAAACAAAACCCTCTAGCCACGATTGGTCCAAATTAAGGCAAAACAACTTTTACAAAGCAGGGACAAGGAAAAAATCCTTCCTAACCCCCAAGGCAGTGGTCATCAACCCTGTCCTCAGGGCCTCCCAGGTTTGCAAGATAACTGAAATATATCAGAGTTGATATAATTTGCTGCTCAGTAATTGCAGTATTCTAGTCTGCATCTCCCCAAGGTAATACATAAAACCTGGCCTGTTAGTGGGCCCTGAGGACAGGGTTGATGACCACTGCCCTAGGGCAAATAGATATTTTGCATATTTGGGAATGCATCCAAGGAGTTGGCTAGAACTAGTTCCCGAGGTCCTGGGAATTGTAGTACTGCAATCAAGAGTTGTGCAAGAGGCAGAGAAGTATACAAATTGTTGTGTCCCTGAAGAGTTCTTTGCTGAAAGTCAAGTGGGCAAGTGGGTATCCCATAATACCTCAACCCTTATCCAAGTTTATTCCCCTCAATAAAACATAAAACAAAGCACTGGACTGTTCTTTGACTCAAGTGTGCTGTGAAGATGTGGTGTGCCTCGCTGTGCAGGGTGGGCGATCTCTTTACACTTGCGGCTCCTTAGGGGGTGCGCTACATACATTTATCACTTACCAGAACTCCCAGATCCTTCTCAATTATTGACTTCCCAAGCTGTACCCCCCCCCAGAGTGTATGTGCCATGCATGTATTTAGCCCAAAGTGCATGACTTTATAAGAGACGCCTGCAGTGAATGTTTGGAAGTTCACTGCTGTATAAAGCCTTTGTATTTTCTTATCTGCAATAGGTGTATGCAGAAAGCACTAGAGGGTATATCTCCAGCTCTCTGGGTACACACAGAACAGAATGGGGTAAAACCACACCTGAAAACTGATTTCTTCTTTCCACTCACCCACTTCTGAATTAGCCTGTCAACTCACAATAATGCTCAGGAAGGATGCTAAATAATACTCCCTCCTCCCCCAGAACTAATATGAATGTCAGACATCATCGATCGATCAATCAAGTGGCTCTTGGGATGCAAAAGCAAATCTCGGTACAATTCGGTTGGACAAAAATAAACAATAAACACTCTGGTATTGTAGAATTAATGTGCCCGGATGTGAATATCATATAAAATCCAATAGGCATTTTGACGCCCACAGTCAAGTTATTTTATAAAGACATCAGTACCATCATCTGGGTTGTTTATTAGGACACCATATATATTCTAAAGGTCCTTGTGCAATGTTTTGTGTGTTACAGTTGATGATGTGCTGACCTGTGACTCTTAATGGATGTAAGTTTATCTTTTAATTGGACATGCTTACATGAGCGGCACATCTCCTTATGCCATTTGGGCCGGTTGTTCCTTTAAAGAAGAGCATTCTAGTCTAGTTGGGGTGTTGAAACTAGTGACTTTGGGTCAAAATGTATTTGGGGGGGGGGTGTAAATTAAAAAACAACATTTTGGGTTGGTTTGACTTTACTGGGTTCTGGTAGATGATACTATAGCTTAATTGAACAAGCTGGGGTTAGAAGCTCATTGGTTTCTATGCAGAAGTGAGCCTGATTATTCACTTTCCAGCTTTAGTAAATAAACCCCATTGTGTACTTAAAAGTGGGGTATGCCTGTATATGCATTTTGTATGAAATGTATAAAAGCATTTCTGCCCTTTCTGCACTACAAACATACATTTTCCAATCGGTGACGTTGAGGTGGTTAGACAATGCAATATTTTTTATTAAGGGTGGGCGGGCTGGGCTATATGGATCATTTCTTGCGCCAGGTCTTTTCTTTTTTTGTTCACAGACTTTTATTTGAAAAAAAATTGTGATACAAAAAATAGACAATATACAGTATAAAGAGATGTGTGTACATCATATCCAAATGTAAAATATAGGTCGTACATGTGTTATTTCAATACTTCTGGTGCTAAAGGGAAAAAGTTAATATATCAAAGAACTACAATAATGTAATCAAAAATAGTTTTGTTACAAATAGTTGATATGTGATCTTACGATAGAATAATCTTTGAACAACCTATGCCGCGTACACACGAGCGGACTTTACGGCAGACTTTGCCCGGCGGACTTTTCGCCGGACTTTACGACGGACTTGGTGAATGAACGGACTTGCCTACACACAATCAACCAAAGTCCGTCGAATTCGTACGCGATGACGTACGACCGGACTAAAACAAGGAAGTTCATAGCCAGTAGCCAATAGCTACCCTAGCGTGGCTTTTTGTCTGTCGAACTAGCATACAGACGAGCGGACTTTTCGACCGGACTCGAGTCCGTCGGATAGATTTGAAACATGTTTCAAATCTAAGTCCGTCCAACTTTTGAGAAAACAAAGTCCGCTGGAGCCCACACATGATCGAATTGTCCGACGAAATCCCGTCCGCCGGGCAAAGTCTGCCGTAAAGTCCGCTCGTGTGTACGCGGCATTAGTGGTCCATCAAATTAAATAACATATCACCATGAATGAACCAAGGATCCCATTTTTTGTTATAAAATTGCATAGTATTATACAGTGTATGGAATATCATTTCCATAAGATTGATAGTGTTTTCAATTGATCTATAGGCACTGATGTAGCTTTCCAATGGAAGGCTATGAGCCAGTGTATAGTGACACAGATAGTGTGTATCAATTTCATGTGTTGTGCCAGGTCTTTAGAGCTTCAAGTCATACATCAGAAAATGAAAGAAAATGAAAGAAAAAAGTTGATAGGTTTATATGAGCAATGCATACCTCCAAACTGTCCCTGATTTTGAGGGACTGTCCTTGATTTGGAGCAATGTCCCTCTGTCCCTCATGCCTCCTCATTTGTCCCTCATTTTGGTCTGATCTATATAGTTGTATATAAAATGCATTTTTTATCTATCAAAAAGTGTTTCCCAGTGCTAAACCTTTCATCTGATTTCTAAATTGCTGCATTTGTAGATTCCAATAGACAATATAAAGGAATAGTAGTGGTAAAAAAAACACTTGTGGGTTTAACCAATCTTGTTTTTTTGTACAATTCTCCTTTAAGCGGGTGTGGTAAGGGGTGTGTCCTATGCCTGCATACTTTTGCTGATAGGTGTCCCTCATTCCCATCTCAGAAAGTTGGGAGGTATAGCAATGCCTTTGACATTTTCCAAGAAGTTTAAGAAATGTACATAAAAGCTGTGCTACTGGCATGCAAAGAAGGTAACTGGTGCATTAGTGAAGAGTTTGGAAACACATAGGCTTCATACATACATACAAATACAAGCTGCTAGATGCTGAACAAATTGATTTGTATAATCTTTTTTAATTGTGCAGGGTTGCAGTCTAGATATTGCACACCAGAACAGATGGTATTCATGACCCAGTGGGCCCGCAAAATATGTGAATCATCATGTGGTTAATTAGTGAAGATGACATTAGGAAATCATTGTTGTATTACACTGGCAAAATTAGTTGACATTAATGCTGGCAGTGCTGCCAAATATGCTTGAAGGAAAATGTTTTGATGGTATATACTTTCTTTCTTGCCATCTGTAGAACACTACTGTGTTCATCAATACCAATGATCTTATCCAAAAATAGTTTTTTTTGGAATAGTTCCCATAAGAAAGACTGGGTCTACAGAGTAACTGAAAATAGTGTTTTTTCTTCTTTAACACTCTAAATGAAGTAGCTGTTGTGCTGTGGATAAAGTCTGCACTGTACACAAAGAAGAACCTTGACAACTACCCTGACCCCCTATCCTGTTTCAACAAGTGCCTATGTAATATTCTTTTGACACATTCAAGATTAACTGGTCAAGTGCCTAGGATAGAAAAAGCACATAAGAGAGATACACTATATTGTCAAAAGTATTAGGACACCTGCCTTTACACACACATGAACTTTAACTTGAACTTGGCACCCTTTTCAGCTATAACAGCTTCAACTGTTCTGGGAATTATGTCTACACGGTTTAGAAGCGTGTCTATGGGAATGTTTGACCATTCTTCCAGAAGTGCATTTGTGAGGTCAGGCACTGATGTTGGACGAAAAAGCCTGGCTCGCAGTCTCCACTCTAATTCGTCCCAAAAGGGTTCTATTGGGTTGAGGTCAGGACTCTGTGCAGGCCAGTCAAGATCCTCCACGCCAAACTTGCTCATCCATGTCTTTATGGACCTTACCAGTGAAGTGACTGGCCTCAAGCTATACACACAGATTAAACAAATCCTCCTACATAAGTTGTACCTGTTTATCTGCCGTCTTCTCTTCTCTACATCTGTTCAAAGATGTACCATCACTTTAAGTTGCCCACTTCCAATAAATAAAGGGAAGGCTCACCAGAAAGAATTGACCCCTTTTTTGCAAAGTGAGTCACAAACGCATTCCCTGAACTTCCACAAGGGATCCCCTTTGACTTCCTCCACTCCAGACCAGGCATAAAGCAGGGACTTCAGCTCAGGATAGTTCAGAACAGGACCCACATCAGCTCAACACAAATAACAAGGACAATCCTGCCTTGTGCCTTTTTTCTGCTGAACCTTGATGTTCCTGCTCCTCCCATGAACTTCATATTTAAGCCATGCCTTTGCACTTCATTTTTGCCAGATTACTGTGCTCTCTCCAGCCCATATCTCGCTCTTGTCACTCCTGCTGCCATCCGTATCTCCGCTACCACTTGTTACCGATTTTTGGCTTGTTCCCTGACCTGCTTAATCCCTACCTGTGACCACTTGTTACCAACCTTTAGCTTGTTTACTAATTACACTTCTGATTGATTCCTACCTGCTATATCAGCTACTGGACCCCAGATTGCTCACCTCCTGGTGGGCCGATCCTGAGGTCCATAACCTTGTACTAACATACAGCAAAACACCGGGAGCTCTGGTGAATACCAGTTAGTGCTTAGATTCCACACTGTCATGTGCCAGGGCGACCTGATGTTGCACTCATCCAGCTGGTCAGTGAGAGCCCCTCTTAACTACTTTAACTACTCTGAGCTTAACCCTTGACCGTGACATTGTTCTATAAATAGACTGCACTTGCTGCTTGATCTATAAAAACATTGCACCAACTTGCTCTATAAATAGATTGCAATCAGCTTTTTTTATAAATAGATTGTACCAACTTGATCTAGCTTGTTCTAAAAATAGATTGCAACTAGCTTGTTCTATAAAAAGATTGCACCCAGGTTCTCTATCAATAGATTGTGCCTGCTTGTTATATAGATTACAACCAGCTTGTTGTATAAATAGTTTTCACTTGCTTGTTCTACAAATAGATTGCATCCAGCTTGTATAATAGATTGCACCCAGCTTGCTTTATAAATTGATTCTACCTCGCCTGTTTTAAAAGAAGCTTTACATCTTTACTGAAGCGTTAAAGGGTTAGTTCTCCCTCACCAAAAAACTGTAACATGTAGCTTTGGACATAGAACAAGAAAGAGAGCACTGATACATCGATGACATATTTATGATCTGGACTGGCACATGGTCAGGGTTGGATGCATTCTTGATTAAACTTGGGCAAAATGATTACAACTTGAAATTTACAATGGGATTTAGCCTGGAAAAAGTCACTGTTTTTAGATATCCAGATTATGGTAAATAACGGTAAGTATTTACTATAAGATTTGTTTAGAAACCCTTTGTTGGCTAACACTATTTTGCATGCATAAAGCGCTGCATAAACTGTTGGCGCAATATAAATTGTGAATAATAATAATAATAATAATAATAATCTAGTGCATATCCTAGTCCACTTGTGAATAGCATTCCTTATGGACAATACTTACAGTTGAAGAGAAACTGCACGAGGGAGGAATGTTTTCTTGTGCGATCTAAAGAATTGTGTGACCGATTGCTCAATAGAGGCTATAGCCAAAAATGCCCTAAAAAGGCATTCCAGAAGGTGAGGAATAGAACCAGGGAATCCCTGATTAATTCACAGAAATTGAAATCTACTCCCAAACAGACATGAATTATTACCCATTTCCCATTTCTCTCAACAACATGTTGAATTACAAAAAATTCTTTAACGACACTGACACTTATAGAAGATCCTATAGTGGCAAAATACGTGGGGCCTAGACCAGGCAACACATATAGGACAGCTAAAACACAGAAGGAGGACCATTCAACACACAACCTTCTTACCAAGATTTCTAGACAACCTGGTCAATATCAAAATAGAAGAGATACTTTCAAATGTGGTGAATGCAAGTTTTATGGATGGATTTTGGAGGGTAGGAATATTCGGTTACCTAATGTCAATCAATGGACATCCCACTGTAATATCAGCTGCCAAACAGTAGTAGTCAGATCATTTTTGAGTTGTCATTGTAATGCCTTTTATATGGGAAAAACCAAGAGACCATTCTGGAAAGGTATACGTGACCATATACACTATATTGCCAAAAGTATTGTGACAACTGCCTTTACATTAACATGAACTTTAATGGCATCCCAGTCTTAGTCTGTAGGGTTTAATATTAAGTTGGCCCACCCTTTACCGTTATAACAGCTTCAGCTCCTCTGGGAAGGCTGTCCACAAGATTTAGGAGTGTGTCTTTGGGAATGTTTGACCGGTTTTCCAGAAGCGCATTTGTGAGGTCTGATATTGGACGAGAAGGCCTGGCTTGCCGTCTCTGCTCTAATTCATCCCAAAGGTGTTCTATCAGGTTGAGGTCAGGACTCTGTGCAGGCCAGTCATGTTCCTCCACCCCAAATTCACTTATCCATGTCTTTATGGACCTTCCATTATGTGCTGGTCCGAATCATCTGGTGGAGGGGGATTTAGGTGTGGGGTTGTTTTTCAGGCGTCTTAGTTCCAGTGAAGGGAATCCTTAAACCTCCCTATCGTTTTCAGCCAAGTAAGCTGCCATCTTTGCCTCTTTTTAATCTACAGCTGCCATAATGCTGCACATATGATCAGTTATGACACCAGCCATTGGAAGGTTTGGCAGGTTGGTTGAGAGCACAACCAATGGGAGTGTTACATTTCCGGCACGTGAAATGAAACTGTTTTATGTATGAGTTTACTTCCGCTTTAAGGCATCAGCATACCAAGGATTTTGGACAATTTCATGCTCCCAACTTTGTGGGATTAGTTTGGGGACGGTCCCTTTCTGTTCCAACATGACCGTGCACCAGTGCACAAAGCAAGGTCCATAAAGACATGGATGAGCGAGTTAAGGTTTTTTTTTTTTACGACTTATACTTAAGTAGGTGGATGCAGCATCGGTCCGATGCTGCATCTGTTCCCTGGTGCCTCTGCACTGAGGTTTTCAGAGCTCCATGAGCAGAGAGCTGCAGTCTGTCAGGCACAGCTCTCTGCTCTTCCCCCTCCTTGCTCATTGGAGTGCTGGGCTGTGGAGGGAGTGGCCGGCTCAGGCTCTCAGTGGCTTGCTGAGAGGCTGAGCTGGGTGTAATTCCATGCACCTGGCGGATCCAGACTTTATTTTCAGGATGACGTGGTGCCTGGACTGACTTCTGTGACGTCAGCAGAGAGTGGACTTCAGCCCGTTCTATGTTGAAAACAGGTCACAGGAATGCAAAACGAACTGCACTCCTGGAATCCACAGGAGAAGTACAGCCAAACGAGCTTTGGCTGGATGTCTCCTTTAAGAATGAAGCTGTGTAAGGCGCATTGCCAGCGCAACCAGAGGCCAAGCCCAGAATATAGGACCTTTTTGTGAAGAAAGACCACTGTAGCGACTAATTAAAGAAACCCCATGTAAGGAAATATATGTTGAAAAGCCTAGAGGGGGAAACCTGTCTGCTCCCCTAAGCTTGTCTGTCACTGATTTGCTTAATGTTGATCAAAAATGTTGCCACAGGTTTGCATGTTTAAGCCTATAACAACAAATATATTGAGAATGTATACGCATTTCTGAGAATAAGAGTAACTAAATAATTTCCTTTCATGTATCTGAAACATTATCAGAAAGTCCATATTATGTGCCTATTATTACTATTACTATAACATAGAAGGGCTCTGCCCTTCTCCAATGTTCCTTGCTACACAAAAGTGTTCCTTATGACTTCATATTGTTACCATGGCTACAAGATGGAAAGGATGGTCATTAAACATCATGTTCCCTGAGTCATCGCGTCCAGTAACCATGACAATCTTAACAGCAGGAAAGGAAAGGATTCAGCTTTATAGACAACTGCACATGTTGCTCCTGAAATCTAAAGGATAAAATAAAGCAGAACAATATCCAGAGGAGCATCTTGCAAGGTGCAAAGAAGAAAGCAAGGTATATAAAAAAAAGAAAGAAAAGGAAATATTAGATGTAAGCAGTCACTGGGATTCTGTATTTACATAAAGGATGAACCTACAGCTAGAATGCTCCTATATAATGGGAAGACTATTTAATTTGTATTACCCTTTAACTGCTTGCCTTCTGGGCACTTTTATCCCCTTCCTGCCCAGGCCTATTTGCAGCTTTCAGTGCTGTCACACTTTGAATGACAATTGCACGGTCATGCAACACTGAACTCAAACAACATTTTTATCATTTGTTTTAGACAGATAGAGCTTTCTTTTGGTGGTATTTAATCACGGCTGGGCTTTTTATTTTTTGCTTAGTGTCTGTTATAAAATTTTGTAAATAAGTAATTTTTTTCCTTCACTGATGTGAACTAATAAGGCTGCACTGATGGGCACTGATAGACTGCACTGATGGGCACTGATGAGGCGGCACTGATGGAAACTGATGACATGGCACTGATGAGGTGGCACTGATGAGAAAGCACTAATATGCAGCACTGATGAGCACTAATAAGTGGTGACAGAATAAGACAGCCACTACCACCCGCCTGTCAACTGACAATATGGTGGGGGGGGGGGGTTAAATAAAGGGCTGACTTATTGACTTTAAAACATGATCAGTAATTTTATAATCTTGTTATTACCAACACACACCTATTTAACGGAAAGTAAACTGTGATTTTAGTGAGCACGTGTTTTGAGTTATTACAGTATTTACTTTAATCACTGCAGCCCCAGAAGATTTGGCTGCTCAATGACCAGGACATTTTTTGCGATACGGAACTGCGTCGCTTTAACTGACAATTGCGCCGTGCGACATTGTACTCAAACAAAATTGACGTCCTTTTTTTCCCACAAATAGAGCTTTCTTTTGGTGGTATTTCATCATCTCTGCGGTTTTTATTTTTTGCTCTATAAAAAAAAAAAAGACTGATAATTTTGAAAAAAACACGATCTTTTGTACTTTTTGCTATAATAAATATCCCCAATTTTTTTAGGCTGATATGTATTCTTCTACATATTTTTGGTAATAAAAATCACAATAAGCGTATATTGATAGGTTTGCACAAAAGTTATAGTGCCTACAAAAATAGGAAAGATTTATGGCATTTGTATTATTATCTTTTTTTTTTAATAGTAATGGCGGTAATCAGTGATTTTTTATCGGGACTGCAACATTATGGCGGACAGATCGGACACTTTTGACACATTTTTGGGACCATTGCCATTTATACAGCGATCATTGCTATAAATATGCACTGATTACTGTGTAAATGTCACTGGCAGGGAAGGGGTTAACACTAGCGGGCGATCAAGGGGTTAACTGTGTTACCTAGGGAGTGATTCTAACTGTGGGGGAATGGGACTGCCTGGGTGAGGAGAGCAATCGTTGTTCATACTTAGTATGAACAACAGATCGCTCTCCTCACCCCTGACAGCACGGAGATCTGTCTGTTTACATTGACAGATCTCTGTTCTGTCTCTGTGTGGAGCGATCACGGGTTCCCGGCGGTTATCGCAACCGCCGGGCACGCACATCAGCTTTGGCATCGGGTCAAAAGGCGAACCGATGTACAGCTACGTCGATTCGCCCAGGGGAGTATAACTGCGGCGGCTGGTCAGGAAGGGGTTAAAGCATAAAGGCCCATTCACATCCACCTGTATGCATTATGCGTAGTATAATGCATATGCGCCTGTGAGCATTGTGTTACAATACATTGCACTGTTTCCTTTTTTTTTTTTTAAACTTGATTGAAAGTAACAAACTTTATCCACTGCACTATAACTTTATGTATCGCATTGCTACACAGTGCACTGACATGGTGATATGCATTGTGCAGAGTAAAAATGCAGATATGCAACTGTTTTCTATGTGCCCTTGCATTGAGTCTCCGTTGATGAATGCAGAGTAATGCAGCTCAATACACCTAGTGTGAACAACCTCTTATAAAAAGAAGTCCTTTCTGCAGTAATCTTTAAACCCTCTGGACAAAACTTTGTTGTCCCCTGGCCATTTCTTTGCCGTCAATCCCCATAGATATCCATGGGGCCATCTCCTGAGCATCTGCTATATTGGAAGGTGGCGCAAGGGAAGAGAATGGCTAGATTGTGCAGGTATTACCAGATGAAGGGAAGATTTTGTCTGGATGATCTGAAAACTTCTTCATCTAAGTATGCATCTGGAGCTAGGAAGGGGGTGGTAATTTTGGGTCAGAGGACCACGAAAAAACAGATATATACTGCAATATAGCACAGGGAGAACATGCAAATTCCAGGCAGGTAGTGTCATGGTTGGAATTCAAACCAGCGACCCTTTTTACTGCTAGGCGAAAGTGCTATCCACTACATCACTGTGCACACAGCCACACAGGCTTCTTTTTTCTGGTTTCTTTAGTCTATTTTTTCTTTTTTTTCCCCTGTTTTTCTTTTTTTCCCTTCTCTCTTGCCCCCCTCCCTCCTTTCTCCCCCCTTTCCTTCTACCCCCCCTCTTATTTTTGCCCCCTCCCTTCTCCCCCCCCCTTTTTTCTTTCTCTTCACCCTCCTTTTTCTCCCCTCCTCCCCCCTTTTTTAATCCTCCATTTTCATTATTCAATATTTTTTACTTTTGGTTCCTTACCCTGCTATAATGGAATATTACTTTGTTGTTGTTGCTTATAGGCGACTACCTTTATCCATCACTACTTCATTATACCCCTCTTCTTTAAAATCAGAATATCCACGCCCTCAAGTGTCTCCCATGTCCGCTGTGGGGGGATTAACTTCAGGTGTCTCAATAGGTGCTGCTTTGTGTTTCGCTGGTCCCCATTGGTAAGCAACGCACGACGAATAGGAACTTCAATATTTATACTATGTGTGCTCTACTGTATATAGTTTTGATTACTATTACTTTTTTCTGTTATTAAATATTAAAAACTATTTGTGAATATGTAACTATGAGCATGTACTTACTTTTTAGATGGAATGATTGACTCCTCCTGAGGAAGCGACTATAGTCGCGAAACACGTAGAGGACCAACGTCAAGACATACATCTCAGCTCCTCATACTACCAATAGGGTTTATTTGTTCCTTCGGAACATCTGTATTTACCACGTACAGTTGTAATTAACTGTTTATTAATTTATATACATTTGCTTTTAATCATGTCTTTTTCTTAAATAAATTGTTAATTTTATTATAACCCCTGTCTTATCCATGGGTACCGTTATGATCCTAACCTTTCTCTAAACCAGGAGCATGCTTGGAGCAGCCCCAGGTGTTTCTTTCCAAATATCTGTATAGATGACCTGTGTCAGAGTGAGATATTTCATCAGCAAGATAATGACAACATGCATCACAATGCCATGAACAGTTACTGTAAAACTTCAAAATAAACCAGATTAAATGGTGTCTGATCAAAATAATATATTTATGTTATGTACTGTATGTATATATTTTTTTATTATTACATGTGATTTACACTTGTTAATGGAGCTACATTACAGAATTTGAACATGAATTGGGTTGCTCAACCGTATTGCTTAGTAATTAAACTGTTATATGTTTTACAGGAGAACATTTGCTGCAACATGAATATTTTTACAGTGTAATTACTGCAGCCAGTCATATTAATACCATCTTCACTATCGCAGGTTGCGTCTAGCTGGCAGGAACAATTTCATATTTGACAAGTCATCTTGCTTTATATATCCCTTTGATTGTTGTTTCCATAGTGATATAAAATCATGCTGGTAGCTTAGTTACCATTGACCACAAGGCATCAGTTTAAAGGAACTTACTGATAGTACAGTAGATGGAAAGCTTTGTCTTCATGCACAGAAGCTTCAATTATTTGAACTCCTCTGTGTCTATTTTAGTTAACAATAGCAACCTGAGCGGTTTGCAGGTCACTTATAAGAAAGGTAAAAAGGTACACTGCATTTTATGGCTCTATTCACATATATAAACATTGCATATACAGTCAACAGAAAAAGGAGCCATTTCAGGTGAAGATTAAATAATGACTTATGAGATAAAATAGAGGTTATTTTATTTTTACCTTTTGTATTAACATTTTGACATGGTGACTTACAGAATCAGCTGCTTTGCCATATGTCCACTGGGACAGGACACTCAATAGCTCCTTCTGCTGGACTGAATCCAGAGACACTAGCACTAAAACACAGATGTGTTTCAAGCACTTGGCTTGATTTCACTTTTAATTTTACTGCTTTACCATAAGATTGTGGAAACCTGATACATCATGCCAATATAAGACAATTTCATTGAGTCTTTGGAGTATGAAGAGGCAGGGTCACCATAACAAAGGTTCTTTCAAATAGTATACTTGATATGGGCTTGCCCTGCTGTTAGCCAATTTTGTAAACACGGAGCTTCAAAGGGTATCCTTTGATAAAGTGACGTGACGGTCACGCAACGCGTCAGGGAAGAGAGACGGGTCACGTGGTTCAGCTTCCTGATCACGGCCGTGTTCGGGAAACAGCTGTGCTATCATCAGATGCTATGCTTGCCTGTATCAACTATTATGTAAGTGAATATCTTATTAAATGTGTTGATTTTAAACGACTTCACTATGGAGCTCGTCCGCCCCTTTCTTACATGATTCACATTGTCTAACTGGGGCATTCTGAGAGCGGAGGATTCAGACAGGAAACCCCTTAAGCAACTACCATTAAGGAGATCGTGGAACAGAGGGGATTACTATCATTTATCTGTAATGCCCTGTACACACGGTTGGACATTGATCGGACATTCCGACAACAAAATCCATGGCTTTTTTCCGACGGATGTAGGCTCAAACTTGTCTTGCATACACAGAGTCACACAAAATTGTCAGAAAATCCAATCGTTCTAAACGCGGTGACGTAAAACACGTACGTCGGGACTATAAATGGGGCAGTAGCCAATAGCTTTCGTCTCTTAATTTATTCTGAGCATGCGTGGCACTTTTTGCATCGGATTTGTGTACACACGATCGGAATTTCCGACAACGGATTTTGTTGTCAGAAAATGTTATAGCCTGCTCTCAAACTTTGTGTGTCGGAAATTCCGATGGAAAATGTGTGATGGAGCCTACACACGGTCAGGATTTCCGACAACAAGGTCCTATCACACATTTCCCATCGGAAAATCCGACCGTGTGTACAGGGCATAAGGCTGTTATCGTTCAGCCCTAAGGTGAGAGGCTGGGGGAACTACACCTGGATTCACCACACATATGATTGAGTACTGACACTGGGAATCTTGGATGGAGTTATTTTTCACCCTATTTAAATTATCACAAATCTGGATTGTTATGTCTATGGGACTTGATACTTTTTGACAGTTCATTTTCACTCTATTTAATCGCCACAATCTGAATTGCATTTTCTATGGGACCTATTTGTGTGACACTTTATTTTTCACTATTTGAAACACATTTATTGTTTTGTTTTGTTTTGTTTTATTTATTTATTTTCACATCTGTGAAGTGTCGCATAATATTTATGTGAACTATTTATGTCGCACAATTTGCACTATTTATACTTTATTGTTTACATATTTATTCACTTATTGTGGTTTTTTATCAGCTTGGTTTATGCTATATTTATTCATCTACACAATTGTGTCATTAATTACAGTTAGGCACCATACCTATTTGATGAGTTTTTTAGGAATATCTTTTATTAATCCGGAATATTTTCCCTACTTTCTCTCTGTGAGGCTCCATTAATTGATCGCTTTTGGGAGTAGTTTGTCTATCTTGGATCCATTTATTGCAGTAACTTTGATTCGTCTTGGTCTTGAGTTACCCAATGTGATGGAAGATTAATGATTTTTAGACATTAGTATTTATTGGATTTTCCGGTTTTGAAATTCCATTTATACTCAGTTGTTGTACATTTTTAATTTTTTGATTGAGCGCCACTTTAATTATTTTGATTGATGTAGAAGAATATACATCTGCTTAAAATGAGGAAGAATTTTTTTAAAATTTTTTTTGTGATATTTATTATAGCAAAAGGTAAAAAATATTGCTTTTGTTCCAAATTGTCACTCTTTTTTGTTTATAGCGCAAAAAATAAAAAGCGCAGAGGTGAGCAAATACCACCAAAAGAAAGTTCTTTTTGTGGGGGAAAAAAAAGGACATATATTTTGTTTGGGTACAACGTCGCACGTCCGCGCAATTGAAGCAGGGCCGTATCACAAAAAATGGCCTGGTCATTAAGGGGGTAAATCTTTCAAGTCCTAAGTGGTTAAACAATCGATATAGCTGACTGAAATAATTGTTCAACATCCCTGACAGGTTTTCTGGGACAAAGCACACTTCCTTTAGAACAGACAAAGTGGAAAAGATGGGCATACACAACATCAAGGTGAAGCAGACTGAAACCTTTTCAAGATCTTGATAGACCATCTTAGATATTGAGTTCCTCCTTCTAACTACTTTGGTCATCTGTAGCCTAATGCCCTGTACACACGGTCGGACATTGATCGGACATTCCGACAACAAAATCCATGGATTTTTTCCGACGGATGTTGGCTCAAACTTGTCTTGCATACACACGGTCAAACAAAGTTGTCAGAAAATCCGATCGTTCTGAACGCGGTGACGTAAAACACGTACGTCGGGACTATAAACGGGGCAGTAGCCAATAGCTTTCGTCTCTTAATTTATTCTGAGCATGCGTGGCACTTTGTCCGTCGGATTTGTGTACACACGATCGGAATTTCCGACAACGGATTTTGTTGTCAGAAATTTTATAGCCTGCTCTCAAACTTTGTGTGTCGGAAATTCCGATGGAAAATGTGTGATGGAGCCTACACACGGTCGGAATTTCCTATCACACATTTTCCGTCGGAAAATCCGACCGTGTGCACAGGGCATAAGAGTCAAAGCAAGCACTATACGCACAGCACAACTCTGACTATCATGCTGTTTTAGGGTAATTTAGAGTAAGCATGCTGCAGATATATGGATCATATGTTAATGATCCACTGTCATTCATTCATACACCTATTCATTTTTGTTAGACAGGAAAGCAAAGGCATGTGAAGTTTATGCCGTGTTAGTCATGATAACTCATGGTCATATAAGCTGAAAATAGCTGAGCTAGGTCCATATCATGAAATGGTAGAGTGACTCCAGCGCTCATCTATGCATCATGAAGCACAATCTGCACACAGGTGTGGGATCAGAGATTTCTTCCGAGCTGACATAAAACATCTTCAGACAATAAAAAAGCTGAGCTCTCCCTTTCCACATTTTCTATACTAAGCAGCTGACATAACCAATTTAATATCTCACAAATCTGCTGTCTTTAATTTTGCTTAATGTGTAACTAAAATGTGAAAAACAGTATGTCAAGTAACCAAAAGAACAGCAATCTCACCTAAATGCAGATGCCTTAGACAAGCAGGCAATTCTCTCTATGCTGCTACTGTCTTAGATCTCAGTGTAGAATCCCTACGGGCAATGTTAAATGACAAACATCTGCCATGTTTCACTACTACAGAGCTCGCTGAACACATATTCCACTACATACAGAAAGTACTCCAGTCACTGTTTGACCTTGGCAAAATGTTGCCCTATTGGAGCTATGCTCCTGTATCAGGTATTAGCTATACCTACAGTAATTTGAGGGCCAAACCAACTGATTACTTTAGCTGCAGAAAAACAAAAGCATATAAGTATATTGCTATGTGCCGCTTTGAGATACTAAGCACATAAAAGTTTGTTGTGGCACACATGTTGGGAATCTGTATTGCACGACTGTCAATTAATCCCCTCAATTAATTTTATTATTTACCCAGAAGTGTTGGATACTAAAGATTCTACCTGTGGATCACGCTTTGTAAAAGAGCAAAAAGTCATTCAGCAGAAGTTCTGATGGTAAGTTTAATACATGTACTATATCATGCTGGGTTTGTTTTAACTTGCCTAATATAGCAACATGGTCTCTTTAAGGTGGGAGTCAGGAACATGTTGATCGTAGCCATCTGATAGATGGCAACCCTTTCATGCCACCTCTCTGATCAAAGCAGAGCCAAAGGAAGTCCTAGGCCAGGGGAAGGGCTGGACCCCAGAAGACTGGAAAGCCAGCATCAATCAGCAAGAAGCCTGCCCAGCCAGCACTGCCAAACCACTAGATTTGGCTGACTAAAGCAGTGACTGAAGAGTCATGGCTGTGACGAAACACGCTGCGTGGAGTCTGGGTGATGTCATGACAGGAACCAGGAAGTAGCCGAATGTTGTATGTATGATTTGGCTTTAGCTGACATACCACTATTGATACAAATTTTAATTTCTGTGCACTGAGGAGTAGTGCACAATTCTATGTGAGTGTGGTTTTAATGAAGATTGTTTTTAATAACGGTATTTTTAATGGAGATCATGATGTAGCATTGGTGTTGGTGGAGAACAAGTGGATGCTGTCTGGAACTAAAATACCCCAGAAAGGGAACATTGCTATTTGTAACCTCTATAATACGTAGGTCATAAAGCAAAGGTGAGAGCATATCCTGATTGTAAAGCACAGTGGATGGTGAAGTCCAAGACACACTGAAGATTTATGTTATAAAGAGCACTAAAAACAAGGTTTATCTTGTTGGAGTTTTATGAATTTTATGAACATATAAGGAACAATTACTCATGGTTCTTTATTTTGTTATACGTTTTTTTAGAACTGTACTGCTGGGGCAGGGGTAACAGGGTGTTACTAAACATTTTGTTTTTGCACTATAGTAGCATTTCACTTAGTTTGTTGTTATTGTTTTTTTTTTTTCATGTTTTAAATGGCATAAAAGTGTGAGCAGCTAATCTAATCACAATACTTTAGCGCACAATTAGCATCTCAGGAATAGTTGAGGTTTTTAAAACACAAAGCTCAAGAAGTCCATAAATGTAATTCATAAGCTATAGCAGCGCTTTGAATAAAAGAATCAACATCCAGTGATGATAATATGCCCGAAGCACCTCAAAGTGTTCCTGAATGGTATTCCAATGGTGTCTTTTCAAATGAATGAAAACCTTCACTGCACCACGTGAGACCGCTCCCCTCAAAAAACACACTTACCAGAGCAATATAGTAAAGGCGCCTTGTTACAATGATGGACCCTTAACCTGTAGCAGCTCGCATCCTTAATCAGCATACATAGATCTAATCACTCAAAGCAGGGTGTCCATTTGTTGCCTTGTTTATAGACAAGGAAACAGAGGGGGAATCCTCATAGCGTAAAACAGTTTTGTGATTTTATTTCCAAAGAACAATCCCCCCTTTTAAGAAATATGCTTGCATCAAAGTTAAAATAAATTAGCATCTCATGAAAATTAATGTCATGTACAGCCTGTAACGATACTCACTCACTGGCCAAAGGAGCACTTATCCGCGGTGATTCCTAGGTGGAGATCGTCAGAAGCTGACAGTTTCAATCAAGAAGTCTGGTCACGCCTATACGCGTTTTGTCGTTACGTCTTTCCCGGAAGACATGCCGAGGGGAAAATGTCAGCTCCCTCGGTGGTGACCGGGATCTGATGCCGATGCCTCGATCGAAGGTAAGTATTTCATAATGAGCTAGTATGCGGTGCATACTAGCTCATTATGCCTTTGCCTTACAGGTTTGTTTTTTTTGTTTTGTGTGGGTATACAACCGCTTTTAATAAATCAACCTCGTAGTATGGCTCTTTTTCAAATCTGTAATTAATGGGCAAAGTTTTGCTTTGAAATACATACCCATTGAAAATACACTATACTTTCACTTTAACAATTTCAGGGGGTTTGTATCATATTAGCAAATATGCACAACAGGCCCTTAAATGTGCATCATCCAGACTTAATGCACATCTGTATTGAATATTAGATCTTCTCCAGGCAGAATATATTCGTTTTTAAAGTTTTAAAGCTTTATTTCTCAAAGCCCTTATCTAAACAGAACATGGCACATTAAACCAAGGTGCACACATGAAACAAATAGTGGAATGTAAAAATCATGCATCAGACATACAACATGAAGGTCTTGGTGAAATCCATGACTTGATTTGTATAAAACAGCAGAATTAGGAACAGAGGAGATATTTCATAACATATCTGCACTGAACCAGCAAATTGGATATAACATGATTTCCACTTTTAACCTCCTGTTAACAATATGATTCCATCTTGTCAGATCATAAACTTTAAACATCTGTTGGTTTCATTCAATACAATAAAAGAATGTAGTTAAAGAAAAATAAAGCCAGTTATTAAATAAAAAAATGTTTTAAAAAATAAATAACAAATTCCTGTATTTCCTGATGACTAATTGAACTGGATTAATTCATACAACTTTGCATGAATACATTATTCACATGCCACAATATGTAGCAGCATCATTTTTAAAAAAAGCTGCAACCTGCTCATTAAAAAACAGTCCTCCATCAACATTCAAGTGAAGTTGCACAGGAAGATGTCTTAAGCTGGCCATACATTGAACAAACCGTCTATTTCATAACAAAGATTGATCAGTGGATGGACTTGTTGGCACCCTTCTGCCTGACATCCCTCAACTGAAAAATTGAAGGAGCTGTACAGAAAAATTGTCAGCCGAACAGCAGCTGCATCCAGTCAGATGCAGCCACTGTTCAGGTATTCTGACAGCTATCGGCACCAGTTGTCAGAATACAATTGCAGGCATTCATCCATCTATATCTAGAAGTGATGGAGTAATCTGTTAGATTTTTTTCTTTCAGCCCACAGGATGAACGAAACATTGTTTATCAGCCTAAAGCCAGCCTGCTGCAGGCAGGAGCAAAGATTTCCTTAGTCTCCTCTACCCCACTGATACGTCTACATCACTGCAATTTTGCAGCGTCATGTTTAGAGGTTGCAGCAGGTGGCTAATTTGTGTCAGACATATGTGAACACACTCAAAACTGCACAGAAAATAGGATTTACATAGGGAACAATCTGTCATTTTCTAATCCCTGCGAAGCGATTCCTGCTATTTTAGTAAAAAGCAGCACACTTTACACACATTACACATAGTTAGGGACCCCTTGATCACCCTAGATGTTAACCCCTTCCCAGCCAGTGTTACTAGTACAGTGACAATGTATAGTATTATCACTGATCATTGTATTAATGTCACTCAGGATGTCAGTGGCAGTTAGTTCCCCTCAGCGTCAGTTAGTGTCAGATTGACCGCCACACTATCTCAGTCTTATTATAAGTAGCCTATTGCCTCCATTAGTAGTATAAAAAAAAAAAATTCCAGTATATATACCATAGTTTGTAGGTGCTATAACTTTAATGCAAGCCAATCAACATACATTTACTGGGATTTTTTTTTAATCAAAAACATGTGAAAGAATATATTTTGGCCAAACACATGCTGTATGATAACCTATTGTTTGTACAAATTATCCAGAAAACAATAAAATTTATGGAAAAAAATAAATAAAAAATTTATGAAGAAATTCGATTTAAAAAATATATATACTATTTGATATGTTTTATAGCAGAAATACCCAGTGGTGATCAAATACCACCAAAAGAAAGCTCTATTTGTGTGAAAAAAAATGATATCAATTTTGTTTGGGTACAGCGTTGCATTAACGCGCAATTACAGTGAAAGTAGCGAAGTGCCAAACAGCAAAAAATTGCCTGGTCATGAAGGAGGTAAAATCTTCTGGAGCTCAAGTGGATAAAATAGATATGAAAGGCAAAACATTTGTGTATAGATATAAAAAACATTATAAATACCTATTTTTCCCTTTTCTTATAAGTGATCACATATCTTCTGTTCTCAGCTGCATCTATTAGTCCTCATGCACACGGACGTTTTTACAGCTGCTTTTTTGAGCTTTTTTTTCAGCTTAAAAAGGCCTGTCTATGTTAGTCTATGGCTTCATGCCCACCTAGGCGTTTTTGAGCTGCAAGTGGCATAGGCGTTTTTAAGCTGTAAAAAAAACCCAGGACCAGTGGGTTCTGAGAGACGTTTTTCAGCTGTAAAAACGCTCTAACGCTCAAAAACGCTCAAAAACGCTCAAAAACGTCATTCACCAACGTTTTTTAGCGTTTTTGATCCATTGAAAAAAAAAATTGAAAAAAAATGCTCAAAAACGCTAACGCGGAAAAACGCTCAAAAACGCTCAAAAACGCTATTGCAAAAACGCTGAAAAAAGTTTAAAAAAATCACTGCAAAGATACTGGCGTTTTCATAACGTTTTTTTAACAGCCTGTGGTGTGCATGAGGGCTTAGATTGTAAGCTCTTCTGAGCAGGGCCCTCTTAATACTCCTGTATCTTATTGTATTAAACTGTATTGTCCCCCTTTTATATTGTAAAGTGCTGCATAAACTGTTGGTGCTACTGTATATAAATCCTGTATAATAATAATAATAAGAGCTGGGGAAAGAGATACAGCAGCACACTGATCCTCCCAGTGAAAGTAAATTGTCAGGACAAGTCTAATCATTGGAGGAGAGCAGGCTGATTTCTGCTTGAGAACTGATTGAGAACAGCTTGAGAACTGATCATGCTGCACACTCCTGCTTAGTGTGGTCATTTTAAAATAGGAAAGCAGAGGGACTGGCAGGAACACCAGGAATTTCACACAAAAGGATGCAATACAAAAAGAACAGGATACTTTTTCATACAAGTACATGGTACAATAGGCACATATCAGGGATATGAAATGTGCTGTATGGTTTTCTGATAAAGCACACTTGGCGAAATGCATCAACATTCTATCTTTGGCTATGACTTAATACAGTGAACTCTATCAGCACTACTTTTGTTTTTACATACCTAAATACATACATACTGTATGATCTTTTTAACAATTGTTACTTAACCGCTTCAGATCCGTGCTATAGCCGAATGACGACTACAGCGTGGACCTACTTTGCCGGGAGGGCATCAATAGTCATCATGCCTTGCTTGACCGGCCTGCGCGCCCCCTGTTGGGTGCGCGCGGGGCGCTCTGTGATCAGCGAGTCTATGAGACTCGCTGGATCACAGATCGGAGTAAGGGGTCGATCCCTACCCCTTACCACGTGATCAGCTGTCAGCTAATGGCAGCTGATCATGTGATGTAAACAGAGCCGATCACCAGCGGCTGTCAGCGGGACATCGGTCCCGATCAAGGAGAGCAGCCACCAGCTCATCTGTGCCCACCAGTGCCACTTGCCAGTGCCACCTACCAGTGTACAATAGTGCCGTCTACCAGTGCCCCCCAGTGACACCTACAAGTGCCCTTAGTGCCACCTATCAGTGCCCACAGTGCCATATATCAGTGCCCACAGTGCCACCTATCAATGTCACCAATCAGTACCTCATCAACAGTGCTGCCCATCAGTGTCACCTACTAGTGCCCATCACTTACCAGTGCCACCTATTAGTGCCACCCATCAGTGCCCATCAGTACCATCTATCAGCGGTGCCTATCAGTGCCACCCATCAGTGCCACCCATCAGTGCCATTTTTCAGTGGCCATCAGTGCCTCCATATCTGTGCCCATCAGTACCACCTTATCTGTCCCCATCAGTGTCGCCTTATCTGTGCCTATCAGTGCCCATCAGTGCAGCCTATCAGTGCCCACCAGTGCAGCCTATCAGTGCCCATCAGTGCCGCCTCATCAGCGCATATCAATGAAGGAGAAAAATTACCTGTTTGCAACATTTTATGACAAATTATGAAACATGATTTTTTTTTTCAAAATTTTCCGTCTCATTTGGTTTATTTAGCAAAAAATAAAAACCCCAGAGGTGATTAAATACCACCAAAAGAAAGCTCTATTTGTGTGAAAATTTTTAAAAAAATGTCATTTGGGTACAGTCTTGCCTGACCACGCAATTGTCATTCAAAAAGTGACAGCGCTGAAAGCTGAAAATTGGTCTGGGCAGAAGGGGGGGTTTAGGTGCCCATTAAGCAAATGGTTAATAAATTGTATATTTTTTACAAGTACTAAGTGTTTGCTCTCTGTCTGGCCTGTACAGCCCAAAATCTATCTTCCCTCTTTTCCCTATGAATATGAAATGTTGGGGTAACATATTCTTTACCATGAAAAGATATATATGATTCCAGATCTATTTACAGTTCTTTGAATCAGTTTTTGAATGGAGCAGCACTGCTGTTATGCAAATGTAGCTGTTCTCCTACATTAGATAGCCAGCATGATCTCATATGTGCCTGTCCTAATTAGAAATCACTGAGAGTCATCAGGAGCCCTGCTGTGTCACCTCAGCCCCCCACCAAACCAATTACAGCTGTGGCCAAAATTCCTCTATATGACTATGGAAATACGTGGACCCCATAAACAATTTCTTTTAAAGAAAGACTTGTTGCATTGGGTTGCATTACGTGGATATGCTTGGACCTAAATTGGCTCTAACGTATTTTAAGAAGTTCTTCTTTAATTCAAAGACATTTGTCCTTTTCTATAGTGGTTGCCTCAATCCATCTGCAGCATCCAATGATCCCATTAAATGACAGTAAATTCTTTGGCGCCCCATTGTAACACCCATTCCAAAAATATGGCATTTTACTAGATTTTGTGAAAATAAAATAGATGCCCTAAGTGAGAAGGCTAGTCTTTTTAATAGTTGGGATTCTCCGAAATAGTGTTGCTTTTGCAGATCTGATTGTCGAAGCTTTACCCCAAAGTTCTTCTTTTGTTGAAGAGTGAAGGTAAAATACAGCTTTTTAATACACATCAGTGAATAAAAGAAAGCTTCACGGACAGAAGTGCATTGTGTTCTCTGCTGAAAACCGCGCCTGCAGCTCAATTTCTATTTCTCATGAGAAACTGGAAGTCTCATTATCTCAAATCGCTTCTTATAGAAGGCTGATTTAAGAGCAGAAATGTGTAAGTTCCCAAAAGAATCACTGTTAGGGCGATACTGTAAAATAAGCTCTTACATGGGAAAATGTGCAGGGCTGTCCTGTTAAATTAAGAGGCAAATGCTTTGACATAGCATCATTTCAAGTGACATCAAAATTGCAGATCCATGCACCCCTGCTGTGTCACTGCTCTGTGTGACTGTCCTTAGATCACATCTCAAGACTGCCTTGACTGTCACCACTGTGTTTTCTGAGGCTCTTTCATGTGCTGTCACTATACAGTCTCCATATGTCACACACCGCAGCCTTTGTGAATTTATGTAAATGACTGAAGCTGGGACCACAGAAAAGGGCATGTACATTATTTTACCCCTATGTAATACTTTGTTACCGTTTCAATATCACAGCACATTCATAATGGAAGGGACACGGGCAATCAAATGGAATTTACTTTTGCCTTTTTGCAAGTGGTTTTGGGAAACATCTGTTTATTTTTATTATAAATCCACAATTTTATAGAAATACAGTGCCTTGAAAAAGTATTCATACCCCTTAAATTTTCCACATTTTGTCATGTTACAATCAAAAATGTAAATGTATTTTATTGGGATTTTATGTGATAGACCAATACAAAGTGGCACATAATTGTGAAGTGGAAAAAAAATAGAAATGGTTTTCAAAATGTTTTACAAATAAATATGTGAAAAGTTTGATGTGCATTTGTATTCAGCCCCCCCCCCCCCCCCAGAGTCAATACTTTATAGAACCACCTTTCTCTGCAATTACAGCTGTAAGCTTTTTGGGTATGCCTCTACCAGCTTTGCACATCTAGAGACATTTTTGCCCATTCTTCTTTACAAAATAGCTCAAGCTCGGTCATATTGGATGGAGAGCATCTGTGAACAGCAATTTTTAAGGCTTGCCACAGATTCTCAATTAGATTTAGGTCTGGACTTGGAAATGACTGGGCCTTTCTAACACAAGAATACACCTTGATCTAAACCATTCCATTGTAGCTCTGGCTGTATGTTTAGGGTAGTTGTCCTGCTGGAAGGTGAACTTCCGCCCCAGTCTCAAATCTTTTGCAGACTTTAACAGGCTTTCTAAGATTGCCCTGTATTTGGCTCCATCCATCTTTCAATCAACTCTGACCAGCTTCCCTGTCCCTGCTGAAGAAAAGCATCCCCACAACATGATGCTGCCACCACCATGTTTCACGGTGGGGATGGTGTGTTCAGGGTGTTGTGCAGGGTTAGTTTTCTGCTGGGGAATCTCCCAGACTCTATGAACGAAGCACTTATAGTGGTTATACCCAAACCTGGCAAAGACAAACTGCAATGTGGGTCATATCACCCCATATCCCTTTTTAATAACGATGCGAAGATTCTAGCTAAGATTGCTCTTAAACTTCAAATGGTTATTCTGTCCCTCATACCCCCAGATCAATCCGGGTTTATGCCTGGCAGAAGCACTTTTGACAACATCCGTAGATTGTACTTACATATCCATGATGCAGCACGCACGAAACGGGGGGGGGGGGGATTGGTTTTATCCCTAGATGTGTTAAAAGCCTTTGACACTGTGAGCTGGCCTTTTCTTTGGGAAGTTATGGCACAAGTGGGTATTGGTCCACAATTTATTCAATGGGCCCGTTTATTATATGCAGATCCAAAGGCTAGGGTTCGCACCAATAAAGACATATCTGAACTATTTTCCTTGAAGAGAGGTACCAGGCAAGGGTGCCCTCTCTCTCCACTCCTGTTCACGTTGGCCATTGAGCTGTTGGCCCTGGCGGTGCGGCAGACGTCTGAGATATGGGGCATCTGCTCTGGTCCATTAGAGAAGATCTCCCTCTATGCGGACAATGCCCTTATATATTTAGATGGTAAGGAGAGCTCATTTCAAAAGCTATTGTGTGTCATGGAGGAGTTTGGTGCAGCTTCGGGACTACAGGTGGGATGGGAAAAATCTCAGGCCTTCCTTATAGGCCCCCCCCCTTTCCTATTGAATACCTGCAAAGTTCACATACTCAATTGATATCCTCCTTCAAATACCTATGTATTCAAATATATGCTGACATTTCTAAATATGAAGAACTTAACGTCACTCCTATAATCAAATGACAGATAGGTTTCATACCTGGTCGTCATTGCCCCTCAATTTAATTGGACGCGTAAACATATTCAGAATGCTTTTTTTACCTAAGCTTCTATACTGTTTTCGAGCTGCCCCAGTTTTTTTCACTAAAAAGTTTTTTTGGGAAAATAGACTCCACTCTTTCCTCCTTTGTTTGGAACGGCTGTCAGCCCCGTATAGCCAGGTCCTCTATACAAGCGGCAAAGACAGCGGGCGTCCTGGCTTGCTTCCCAACTTACCTATGTCCATGCTTGGTTACACTCTGACCCACCGACTCCTGCCACGGCACTTATGTTGACCTTGTTTGAACCTCCTTACAAGATGGCCGAAGAAATGGTTGGTTCTAGAGTCTCCCCCCTTGGGGTTAGTTTTATGGCCTGGAGAGAGGGGGGAAAAACGCTCACACATCTAACTCACATTATCGAAGAGAATGTATTACTATCCTTTGAAGTACTCAGGCTTAAATATGACCTGGACAATAAATGCTTCTTCAAATACCTCCTACTCAGACATGCCATCCGGGCACAGTTCGGATCTTTGACCATTGAGCTCACAGAATCGTCTATTGAGGATCTCCTGTTGTTCCCCGAAATTGCCAAACTGGTGACAACTTTTATGGTCGCTTCCAACTAGTGGGAGCTGATCCTTTCCAGAACTCTTATCGCAAATGGCTATTGTACATGCCTGAGCTTTCTGAAGAGGACTGGGAATGGGCAACTGAGATATGCTTTCAGGACATCATTAGCACTGCTGACCTACTGGTACAATTTAAGTTTATATACCAATTGCATTATACTTCAGCTAGACTGGTACAGATGGGGTTGGGACAGGATATTGCATGTGTTAGATGTGATACGATCGCTGCTGACTTATTCCATATGTTCTGGACCTGCCCCGGACTTTCAGCCTTCTGGAAGGAACTGTTTGCTTTCTTGAACCACAAACTTCACCTGCCGATACCTCACATCCCAGAGGTGGGACTCTTGGGAATACTCAACGTCCACGTTCACCACACCCACGCTAGGACATTGCTACGTATATTATTATTTTATGCACGTAAAACCATTCTTACTGGAAGGATGTGGGCCCTTTTTCTGCCCACACCTTCTTCCGCAATGTTCATGGGGTCCTTCCCCGGTTCAAATTGATATACAATGGTAGGGCATGCCCTAAGAAATTCACTAAAATCTGGCAACCATGGCTTGATGTATCGGAGGATTTCTGGGCGGATGTCCTCTCTTCACAGCTTTCCCAGTAGACCCACGACTTATGTACTTTAATATTATTGCCTGGCAAGATACAAAAACTGTTAATGTGATATCTTTTATGAAGCATCTACTAATTAAGAGGACTCTGGATCTTTGCTGTCCTCACGTGGTCGCATGTGTTGCAGGTTTGAATAGTTGTATGTATGAACGTATGAATGTGTTCTGTTGGGGTACTTCTGTTACATGGACTTGTAAACTTGTTTCAGTGTTTTTACTATATAGGGGCTCTACTAAGTGCACCTTATACAGGTGTATTTACAGTTCTTCTCTTGTTTTTTTCTTTCCTCTTGTATTTTTATGTTACAAAATAAAAAAAAATAAACACCTTTAAAAAAAAAAAGTTTACTTTTCCTATTAACAAGCTGGTAATTGGTTGCTCAGACTGCCTAGCAACCAATCACCACCTTGTTAATAGGAAAAGTTAACTTTTTTAGCTCCCGCTCCCCTGTTTAGTGCTGTGCTTCGCTGTAAGTTTCTCTGCATCCTAAATCAGTGAAAGGGTCATTCATTGGTTTTCATTTTTTTAAAGCTAAATTTAATATAACATTAAAACATTTACTTAACAAGACAGTAATGATGTGTACAGTGCCTATATTAGCCAATCATATTTTATCCTTATTTTATTTATCACAGTCAGATCAATGAAACTATATTGTCTCTCCACATCCTCGAGTCCAATGCAGGACATCCAACCACCGGACTGCAAGGACAAAGAGGCTACAGGGACCAGTCTTGCATAAGTCTGATTCAAGCAGTCGTTTGGTTCTTGGGAGGAGCTATGCAAAACAGTGGCTAAGTGGTTAGCACTAAGAACGCTGGTTCGAATCTACCTGCCTGGAGTTTGTTCTCCTTGTACCTCTGTGGGTTTCCTCCTAATACTCTGGTTTCCTCCCACACTCCAAAGACATGTTGGTAGGTTAATTGGCTCCCGTCTAAATTGGCCCTAATATGTGTTTATATGAATTTTATGAATTAGAGTTAGGGACCTTAGATTGTAAGCTTCTTGACGGCAGGTACTGATGTGAATGTACAATATATATATATATATATATAAGGCATTGGATAAATTGGCACCACTACATATGTAGGTACCTGTAATAAGTAAATATCAAAATGCCTTGATGAGTGGGTGTCAACATGTGATGTTGAGCCATCATGACTGAAGGAGCTAAATTCCAATGAATAAAAGGGGTGGACCAGGGGCAGTTAGGGTGGGGAGGAAGGTGCTAGATGATTATAGATATCCTCCTGCCTGGGAAATTAGGCAGGCTCTATCTGACTTGCTACAGCCTTAAATGCACATTGTGAAAAGCTCACAGTGTTCATTGAAATCAAAGTAAGCTATTTCAGTATAATAGAGAAGCCTGTACAACTTTGCAAGACTGACAGTAAGGCTGAAGTTCAACTCTAATGCCCTGTACTCATGATAGGATTTTCCGACAACAAAACCGTGGATTTTTTCTGAAGGATGTTGGCTCAAACTTGTCTTGCATACAGACGGTCACACAAATGTTGTCGGAAATTCTGAATGTCAAGAATGAGGTGACGTACAACACATACGACGAGCTGAGAAAAATGAAGTCCAATAGCCAGTGCTGCTCTTCTGCTTGATTACGAGCATATGTGGACTTTTGTGCGTCGGAATTGTGTAAACACAATCGGAACTTGTTGTCAGAAAATTTGAGAACCTGCTTTCAAACATTTGTTGGCGGCAATTCCGACAACAAATGTTCTATGGAGCATACACACGGTCGGACTTTCCGACAACAAGTTCACATCCAACATTTGTTGTCGGAAAATCCTAACGTGTGTACAGGGCATAACACTTTAAGTCTGGCAACTCTGTAACAGAATCTATATCATGATTTATACAAGTTTTTGAATGAATATTTTATATCTAACTTTTTTACTGATTCTATAAATTCTTTGTTGTGCAAGCACACTCTTATTGCAGATTGCAAAATAACACTGGATTCCCAGTGCATTATGGGATTCTTTCTTCCTCTGAACCTTCTGTAATCCTGACCATAATAAGGAAATAAAATACATAAAACACTATACATTTCTCTTAAAATAATTAATATTTTAAAAACTAGATGGAAATAAACTCTAAATATAGATAAACTGGGCCTTGTCATGGCTACAGTTAACACAGATTTATTCTAGTGGCACAAATAAACACTGGTTTAGGAAAACGGATAGTGCCTAATAGGCTATTTGTCTCAATATATTGTTTCAATTGCTGTTGTCCAATTTTATTTACAGTGCTACAGAAATTCCAGTGTGTCCTATTTAGTTCATTCTACAACATTTTTGTAGTGTGGTTTTCCTTTTAAACAATTACAATGACAACTTGATCTAATACATTATTGTAGCTAATAAATTAAAATGCTGTCCACACTATACTTATATCTATGGATTTATAGCTCAGGAAATACAAAAAGCTACAAAAAAAACGGATTATCTTTAAACCATTGTATCAAGCAAGACCTTTTAGTGATAACCCTTTCCCATTAATATGAAAAGGGTCATCCCTAAAAAAGCCCTTCAAAGAGACTGTGAATCTAGATCAAAAGTCACATTAATTTTCACCTTTATAACATTTACAAGAACATATGTACTTTAAAAATAAAAATGTTGAAATGAGGCACACATCCAAAAAGATAGGAGAAGAATTTAGACAGTATTTTGCAGCCCTCTATTCAGTTGGGCAGAGGGAAAAATATGGTGGAAATAAGGAGGAGAAGGTGAGAGACATTTTTTTAAAAGGGGCGGGACTTCCTAAATTGTCTGAAAATGATATGATGGAGCTAGAAAGACCGTTAACTGTAGAAGAGATAAGCTTGGCCCTGAAATCATCTCCCCCGGGTAAGAGTCCTGGGCCGGATGGTTTCACAACCAGCTTTTATAAAAAATGTAAAGACTCCTTGGTTCCAAGGCTCTGCCAGGTCTGGAACGGGCTAGGGAAGCAAGGCGAAATGTGTAGGGATGCGTTAACAGCATCAGTGACGCTAATTCCTAAAGAGAGGAAGGACCGCACCCTTTGCTCTAGCTTCAGGCCGATCGCGCTCTTAAATGTGGACACTAAATTATATGCTAAGATACTGGCGCTTAGGCTAAAGGAAAAAATGTCCCACCTGGTCCACCCGGACCAAGTGGAATTCGTCCCAGGGAGAGAGGGTAGAGACAATGGGGTGCAGTCTCTTCTCATAATGGAGGCTATTAAATTAAATGGATCCCCAGGTCTACTACTGTCGATAGATGTCGAGAAGGCATGCAACAGAGTAGACTGGGGATTCATGTTCAAAACGCTGGCAGCAATGGGTATAGGGCCTACAATGCTAAAATGGATTAAAATATTGTACAATCAACCAACAGCATTTGTGAAGGTCAATAACTTAGCCTCTGCTCAGTTCACTATGGAAAACAGGACCAGACAAGGATGCCCGCTGTGTCCGCTTCTACTCGTCCTAACCTTAGAGCCCTTATTAGCTACGATTCGTAAAAACCCGGATATTAGCGGCTGCTTAGTGGGAAAGGAGGAGCATAAACTGGCTGCTTTTGCCGATGATGTTCTTTTTTATATCACTAAACCCAGAATTACGATCCCCAATTCCCCAATTACGACTCAGTGAGGTGTTCCACTTCCCTTGGAGGGAAAAAATTAAGTATCTGGGCGTAAAGCTAGCAGGTTCCATTAGGAAGATATATCAGCTAAATTGTATTCCCTTTCTGGATGAAATCAGAGCAGAAATAAAAAGAATTTCACATCGCCAGGATAGGGCGAATCAACACAGTCAAAATGGTGCTAGCCCCTAAGGTGCTCTACAAAATGCAGATGCTCCCTATTCCCGTACCTCAAACCTATTTTAGAACGTTATCAGATTTAATAAGTAGATACGTATGGAAGAATAAGAGACCCAGGATAGCGTACACAGTGATGAGTAGGGAAAAAGCACAGGGAGGGTTGGCTATCCGGCTATCTGGCTATCTGGATTTTAGAAATTATCATAAAGCAATTGTATTATCACGGGCACTAGAATGGGAAAAGGGAAGTATTAATAAAAGATGGGTTAATTTAAAAATGAGTTTAAGCAATGCAAGATTAAATCACATGATCTGGAATCCCCCTCACCACAGGAATTTAAGACCAGACACATATGTTATAATGCACCTCACATTTAAAACATGGGATCAGATTCACCGCACTAGGAAGTGGGAGTATAACTCTCCCTTAATTTATTTAAAGGACAACACCTACGTTCCCCTGGGGATGCGGGAAGTGGGAGGAAACTGGATTTTGAATAGGGAAGCACAATTAAAAGCCATTATTAATAGAGGGAAAATTCACACATTCCAGGAATTATCAACACAAAGGGATTTAATGAAGGTAAATGGGTGGCAGTACGGCCAGCTCGTGCATTTTGTTAGAAGCTTACCTGGCTCCTTGAGGGAGGAAGTAGACTACAGATCGATTGAGAAACTATTCTGTAGGGATATATCAAAGAGGAATATTTCGGCAGTATACATAATTCTGCTAAATATTGGAGGTGGGGTAGTACCGCCATTCATTAAAAAATGGGAAGAAGAACTGGGAGCAACATGTGAGAAAAGATTGGTGGGGAGCATCTTAGGGGCAACGCATGGTACAGCAATTGATACGAAAACGACGGAGATCAACTACAAGTGCCTGGCCAGGTGGTATATGACTCCTACTAAACTCAGCAAATTAATTCCCGATAGATCACCTAATTGCTGGAGAGGGTTATGACTCCGGGAACAATGGCGCACTTATGGTGGGAATGCCCAAAAATTAAAATATTCTGGCGGGAGGTGATTAAGTTGATCGAAGTGATAACGGGTAAGGTTATCCAGTTTGACCCATGGGTCTGTTTGTTCCATGGGTCGGAGGGCTGTAATAGACTGTATAAAACCTCGCTAATCCCGGTGCTTCTTAATTCTGCAAAGATTGTAATCCCAAAAAAATGGCAAAAAGTGGAGGGGCCTTGGATTAGGGACTGGATTTCAAGAGTTAACGAAATGTACACTATAGAAAAATCTGAGGCAGTAGATCCCGCAGATAGGGACCTAGTAGAAAGGTGGGGGCAGATGGGCCAGATGGGAAGCCTTTAAAAGATCCGATAGTTTTGACAAAGCCATTTTGCATTAACATAAGTATAGATATTCTCTTACTCGCCAGGGTCATTATGAATGTGAACAGTCTGCGGGAAGGGGGGGGAGGAAGGAGGGTAGGAGTGGGATAATATTAGGGTCTATTACTTATTTGAATGATTTGTATACTTGGTAGAATGTTTTATCCCCTCGAAAGATGGGTGTTTGTGTACTTATAATATGAAAAATTTAAATAAAGAATTAAAAAAAAAAGAACATATGTACTGCAACGTTTCTTTCCTTTATAATATAAATGGTGGTGGTGATGTGGCATCATTGAAAAACCCCGAAGTCAGCATCTATTCAGCTATCTAGCATTTGGTAATACAACATGAAGTTTATATTAAAGTAGTTGTAAACCCTTACATATATCAACTGAAATGACTAGCTTCAGGTGATACACAGAGATGAAACAAATCATCCTACGTGCGTTGTACCTGTTTATCTTCAGCCATTTCCCCTGTGCAGCCCCCTAAAGCACACACTTTACACAGCATTTTCAGCTTCCAGAGGCGGGGGGTGTAGATCTGACATCACACATTGTTCAGCACAAAGAGGTGAGCTGAGTGTAACCTGAGACCTGAGTGGAGGGAATGGACACACACACCCCTTAACACAGTCTCATAGGGAAATATGCAAAGCTGAGACTGTCAATCACCTACTGTGTGTTGGGGGGGGGGGGGGGGTGTCTCCCAGGATTGCTTAGCATCACCATATACTGTCAAAAGTGACTCATTCAGATAGCAGAGGAATGATGCAGCAGACAGAAATCACACTCCCTGCTTTGGATTGAGGCTAGTACTGTCATGGAAATATTGATATTTTTACCTGAAATTAACATAATTGTGAACTTTTGATAGGGGGCAGTTTCAAAGAAATTCCAGGGACTGGACAATCTGAGAACAGCTGTAATAAAAGTACAATATAACCACTCCTGGAGTTATGTGGATATCTGGTAATGTAATACTCTGTGGGGGATAGAGTTTTTTTTTAAAAGGCTCAATTAAGGTGATGGGGGGGGGGGCATCTGGGGCTATATGTCTTTTATGACTAGATGACCTCCAGTTGACCAAATATAAGAGTACCCTCTCCATCCCCCCAGCATTGAGTGAATGTGGAAATGTCTTAGGTAGGGGTGCGCATCTTCACTGGCCTCACGATTCGATTCGATTACGATTATCAAGTCAACGATTCGATTCGATTCCGCGATGCATCACGATGCATCACGATTACAGCGCAAGTCCGCAAGTGCTCATGGTTTTCATCAAAAAAAATTCAAGTAGTCAGGAGAACTCCATTTTTTTTAATTCTATCTGTTCTTAAGAAAAAAAGAGAGACAGCAGAGGAGCTCCAGGCTCTCTTCCAAAATACTACAGGAGATGGTCAGAGACTGCGGACATGCTACAGGAGATGATCAGAGACTGCAGACATGCTACAGGAGATGATCAGAGCCTGCAGACATGCTACAGGAGATGATCAGAGACTGCAGACATGCTACAGGAGATGATCAGAGACTGCAGACATGCTACAGGAGATGATCAGAGACTGCAGAAATGCTACAGGAGATGATCAGAGACTGCAGACATGCTACAGGAGATGATCAGAGACTGCAGACATAGTACAGGAGATGATCAGAGACCGCAGACATGCTACAGGAGATGACCAGAGACTGCAGACATGCTACAGGAGATGATCAGAGACTGCAGACATGCTACAGGAGATGATCAGAGACTGCAGACATGCTACAGGAGATGATCAGAGACTGCAGACATGCTACAGGAGATGATCAGAGACTGCAGACATGCTACAGGAGATGATCAGAGACTGCAGACATGCTACAGGAGATGATCAGAGACTGCAGACATGCTACAGGAGATGATAAGAGACTGCAGACATGCTACAGGAGATGATCAGAGACTGCAGACATGCTACAGGAGATGATCAGAGACTGCGGACATGCTACAGGAGATGATCAGAGACTGCGGACATGCTACAGGAGATGATCAGAGACTGCGGACATGCTACAGGAGATGATCAGAGACTGCGGACATGCTACAGGAGATGATCAGAGACTGCGGACATGCTACAGGAGATGATCAGAGACTGCGGACATGCTACAGGAGATGATCAGAGACTGCGGACATGCTACAGGAGATGATCAGAGACTGCGGACATGCTACAGGAGATGGTCAGAGACGGCGGACATGCTACAGGAGATGGTCAGAGACTGCGGACATGGCACAGGAGATGGTCAGAGACTGCGGATATGCTGCAGGAGATGGTCAGAGACTGCGGACATGCTACAGGAGATGGTCAGAGACTGCAAACATGCTACAGGAGATGGGCACAGACTGCGGACATGGCACAGGAGATGGGCAGAGACTGCGGCGGACATGGCACAGGAGATGGTCACAGACTGCGGCGGACATGGCACAGGAGATGGGCACAGACTGCAGCGGACATGGCACAGGAGATGGTCACAGACTGTAATGCAGAGTTGTGGTGTGATGAAGGCACATAGAAGACAATTCTATGATATGGACTTGTGTCACAGCGCCCCCCTCCCCCCTGTACTTACATGCTGCTCTGCCAGTGCTGGTGGCAGCCTGTAATGAGCAGGGCGATCTGCTTGCTCACCATCTCCCCCCGATCTCCATTCCAGCCACATCTCTACTGAGGTCAGCAGGGAATTCTCTAGGGAGAGCGCTCCGTGCGTAAAGCTGTTATTAGTGTGTGTATATTCCGCTCATGTGACTCTCGGCCGCGCCTCCCTCCTCTCACGTCTCTCCTGATGTCAGCCCCGCCCGCCTCTCTTCTGACCTGATAGCTCCAGTCAGTGGGCGGGGCTGATATCAGGAGAGACGTGAGAGGAGGGAGGCGCGGCCGAGAGTCACATGAGCAGAATATACACACACTAATAACAGCTTTACGCACGGATCGCTCTCCCGGGAGGGGGCGGGGCAAGACATCGATTTTTCGGGTCGCATGCATCGATGCAGCATCGGGGACACCCGAATCGCGATGCATCGATGCTGCGATTAATTTCAGCAGCCCTAGTCTTAGGATATGTGAGAGGGGGTGTCTCTACCTGGAAGGGGTTACGGAGAGGTGGGCTTTGCAAGTGTATATATTAGAACACAGACCTCTGGCCCCTTTCTCTTTGGCTCCTGAACTACCAGCAGCAGGGAACGTGAGGTTTTTCTGTGTATTGTACCTCCTTTACTTACTTTGTGTGTAACTTCCTCTTTCTGTAATTGTCTTTGTAAATTGGCAAACTGTATTTGTAACATCGCTGCTTTTAAGGTTTTACCATCTACATTATATTTGATTATAATTGATTACTCAAATGTTTCTTTTCTGTATGAATTAAATTTGATCTTTATGTTTAGCACACATGTCATTGGTTATTGATTTTAATGGTAATAGCTGTAACAGCATTGGCTAGAGCAGTGATGGCGAACCTTGGCAACCCAGTTGTTTTGGAACTAAATTTCCCATGATGCTCATCCACTCTGCAGTGTACTTGAGCATCATGGGAAACGTAGTTTCAAAACATCTGGGGTGCCAAGGTTCGCCATCACTGGGCTAGAGTCTTATGTAGACAAAAGGTTGTAATCACTTATTTTAGTAATCATTAAGCAAATAAGTGAGGTAGGTAGAAATCTCCAAAACAGTACACACTATAGAGTGATATACTTTGGGGTTTACAACCTCTTTAAGTTGTGTTGTATAGCCATAAGGCCTATCAAGGCTAAGACTCATGACCCTGTTAGTCTTAGATGGTGAATTTATCTAATTCTTTATTACACTGAAGGGTAGATTTGCTAAAGGGAAATAGGTTGTTTACTTTGCAAGATAAGTTGCAAGGGAACTTGCCCCAGACCTTAGTAAATCTGGTGGAATTTCACTTTGCAAAGAATGCCCAATCATGTACAAGGAGAAAAAAAAATGCATTTTTGCTTGCACATGATTGGATAATCCAATTCAGCAGAGCTTCACCTCATTCACTAAGCTCTTGGGAATATTCCCTTATAAAGTGCAACTTCCCTTACAAAATGAAGAGCCTATTTGCCTTTAGTAAATCAACCTCCACCTGTCTTGACTAAACCCATTTGTTTATCTCTACTTTCTCCATTTGCTTTCACAGTCTAGTTCATTGACTTTCCTATTCTCTCTTACCTGTATCTGATCTCTCAGCAATGTACTATTTATGCATCTGCTGTTGCCTAGGGGATTACAGGAGCATTCATTCAATGTGTCCTGTGGATTCTCTGAACTCCTATTTTACTCAGTTTTGATGTCCTGATTCATTTTGGTTTCTGCCTTCTGGTTTCTGCCTGTTACCTTGTCACTTTGTTTCCTATCCTGTAGCTTATTCTCCTGTGTAAGGCTTAGTTATTGTCTGTTTACTGCTGTCCCTGTAAAGCTGTCTGTTAAAAATCTGTTCCGTGTGTGTGTGTGTGCTTTTGTGTGTCTGTGCAGTTTGGATTTGTAATTTTTTTTGATTCCCTATATTACTGTATATGCATTCAAATTGGTCAAGTCTGTAAAGAAACATACAATACATTCTGGATCAAGATTCACTTGGTTCAGTTATTGAGCCTGTGTAGGTCCATATCTAAAGCAGGCGATAGATGAGTTGAAAATTCCCCTCCATCTTTTTCCTTCCTCTTTTCCTTCCTCTTCCTCTTTTCATCCCTCCCCCCTCTTCCCCCCCCCCCTCCTCGTGGTTACCCTCTCCAAATTAGACTTAGTAAGTGTAAACTCCATTTTGAAGCATTTGTCTTATGGTGTTCAATTGACCCCTGATTCATTATCCATTGCTATACATTCTGGGGTAAGTGGGAGAATTTTTGTGACTTGTATGCACACATATGACACATATTGAATAATTAAAATAGATATTTTAACCATTAAATTATGATAATGTATGTAGTATGTCTTTTGTTAGAAGGCTCTGATATTTATTGGACAGCATCCCCTGAGGAAGCCTCATTATAGGGCGAAACATGTTGGGAACCACTGTGCTGTACCACAAAAGACTGTACTGTATGTCTTCCTTAATGCAATTGCGTTGTTTTTATGTATTGATAACATTTATATTTTTAAATAATGTTTTCTAGTTGACTTAATATGCAGCTTAAAAATCTCATGAATCTCCTTTTTACGAATGAAAATTCCTGTTGATCGTCAGGTCCTTCAATTTTCACAACATTAGTGTGGCAACTGCATCACGCAATCGAAAGTGCATGATCCAACATGCTGTTTTTTTTTTTTTAGAAAAACAGAACAAATGATGGCACACTCATATGTGCTATTTTTGTAAAAACATAACTTTAGTTCTATCTCCCAACAAGCACAAATTGGTCAGTAGATATCATGGTATTACAAATAATCATCCACATCGGATGATTCCAAACATTTTAAATTATATAATGTTATACAGCTCAACACGTTTCTTGGAACACAGTCTACTTCTTCAGGAGCAAGGTTTTGGAGGTATTTAAAAGCAACTCTCAAAAAGTAAATTGTTGGTTCTGGAAAAGCCTGTTGGGTCCTGGAAAATGAGAGCCTCGACAGGGCCAGAAGGGTGGAACCCCTTAAATATCCCAGGGGAAGTCTTCCACGCGCACTGCCTTAGCAACTGCCCCTCAAAAAGTGATATATGGTGAATTAGTTTATGAACTCCTCAAAGACCAGGCTTTTGCCTCCCTAAGGAAAAGGCAGCTCCAGAAGCTAATTTGTTGAATGATATTTATTCTATGTGGTAAGAGGTCTTGGCAAATGACCTTCTACGGGTATTAAGTTGATGAAGTGCTTGATCTAGAGATATCTCCATGTGTCAAGCTCATGGCATCCATAGGCATCCATTTAATCTCATGGACACAGAAGTCGGGTGACTTTAGTTTTTGTTGCTGTTGAGTTCCAGTTTTGCCTTGCAATATCAGCAAATGGATGGGTGGTTGTCGGGGATGTTGGATAAATGATATCCATGGGGGGGAGGGAAAGATTCCAGGGATGATGTCAATGTCACATTCCATTGAGACCCACTACTTGGCTGGTGTGTGACAGGACCAATTATTAACTCTTGTCAACAGTTCCACAGACCAATAAAGGAGAAAATTTGGGGCACCTATGCCACTAGATTTTTTTAGTGTGATTAAGAAGTTTGCATTAGCGTCAAGGAACTTGTTGTTCCAGATAAGCTGAGAAGTGATTGATGTCATTTCATGAAAAAAATCAGGATGTAAATAGATCGGCAATGTTTGAAAGAGAAAAATAAGAATTACTTTCTTGATAATGGTTATTCTGCCAAACCACATATGACATAGTTTGTCTTATTTCATTAGGTCCCTCTTAATGGCTTGCAGCAGGGGTGCATAGTTTTATTGTTATATGTTTGGGCCAGGGGTCAATTTGGTGCCAAGATAAGTTAAGCTATTGTTGATCAAGCAGAGTCTGTAGAGTCATAGTAAGGGTTCTAATCTATGTAATAATATTAGTGGGAACAGGGGGGGCAGTCTTGGTGTGTTCCATTAGTGATAAGGAAACTACCCCCCCCAAAAAATGTTGACCTGAACTTTTTGTTTTAAGTTATAAGTAAAGAAACATTATCTATCCAGTTGCAGGGGGCCCACGTTTATGCATTTAAGCGTTTCATGGATATAGCCAGGCTACCCAATCATTTGCCTTTTCAGTGTTGGTGGAGAGTAACATTATGGGAGTATATGTTTGGCAGGCTCAGTGAATGGCATTGATGGTGTAATGTATTATCCCGAGCTTCTCTGGATAGGGTCAAACCAGCTTGATCTAGGTAGCTCAAGGATGGTAGGTTTTGGCTCAGTCTGTTCGCTAAAGTTTTGGAAAATAAATTTAATTTGACACTGAGCAAGGATATGGGTCTATAACTAGAGCAACTGGTTACGTCTTTTGGTAGTTTGGGGATTGTTGTTATCATTGCCACCAGAGAGTCTGGCGTTAAGGAACCATCAATGTTGTTCAGGAAGCGCAAGTGAGTTGAAGGCCATCATGAAATTTGGTGTTTAATTTTACTTTATTGCTTTATTTTACTTTACCTGATTTAAGCCTGGATACTGAATATAAAAACTTATTGATCAAGGCTAAGTCTCTCACTGCTTCCATAGCTTCTTCTGTTTATTTTAGCATCCATGATGACTGCAGAGAAGCTTGGATTTTAGGGATGTTAGGATTTGGGGGAGAGGCAAAATTTGTTAAGGATAAATTATATAGTTTTTTTATAGTAGGATTTGAAGCAATGTGCGATAGCCTCGTTCGTGCGTTTTGTTTGGTGTTAGTATGTGTTATGGGCAATATAGTGAGAGGAACATTGTTCCCTGAGAGATCAGGCTAAGAGGCCACTACATCCATTTCTAATTGCAAAAATGTGTGTTCTTGCATTTATTGGCTGCAGCACATTGGTGTAGTGGTTAGCACTTTCACCTAGCAGCAATAGGATCGCTGGTTCAAATCCCAACCACAACACCATCTGCCTGGAGTTTGCATGTTCTCCCTGTGTGGGTTTCCTCCGGGTACTCCGGTTTCCTCCCACATTCCAAAGACATGCTGGTAGGTTAATTAGACCCTGTCTAAAAAAAAAAAAAAAAATTGGCCAAAATATATGTGTATGTGTTTGTAAGCGTGTTGGGACCCTATGGGGTAAAGGACCATGCTATACCGCAGATGAACATCAGCGGCAAAAGCACCCTGAGGCGATTCAGTTCACATAGGTAGCGCTATACAAGTCACTCATTCATTATTGGCTGTGTTACATAGTAGGCGAGGTTGAAAAAAGTCCATCAAGTCCAACCTATGTGTGATTATGTGTCAGTATTACATTGTATATCCCTGTATGTTGCGGTCATTCAGGTGCTTATCTAATAGTTTCTTGAAGCTATCGATGTTCCCCGCTGTGACCACCACCTGTGGAAGAGAATTCCACATCCTTGCCGCTCTTACAGTAAAGAACCCTCTACGTAGTTTAAGGTTAAATCTCTTTTCTTCTAATTTTAATGAGTGGCCACGAGTCTTGTTAAACTCTCTTCTGCGAAAAAGTTTTATTTCTATTGTAGGGTCACCAGTACGGTATTTGTATATTGAAATCATATCCCCTCTCAAGCGTCTCTTCTCTCTTCAGAGAGAATAAGTTCAGTGCTCGCAACCTTTCCTCATAACTAAGATCCTCCAGACCCTTTATTAGCTTTGTTGCCCTTCTTTGTACTCGCTCCATTTCCAGTACATCCTTCCTGAGGACTGGTGCCCAGAACTGGACAGCATACTCCAGGTGCGGCCGGACCAGAGTCTTGTAGAGTGGGAGAATTATCGTTTTATCTCTGGAGTTGATCCCCTTTTTAATGCATGCCAATATTCTGTTTGCTTTGTTAGCAGCAGCTTGGCATTGCATGCCATTGCTTAGCCTATCATCTACTAGGATCCCCAGGTCCTTTTCCATCCTAGATTCCCCCAGAGGTTCTCCCCCCAGTCTATAGATTGCATTCATATTTTTGCCACCCAAATGCATTATTTTACATTTTTCTACATTGAACCTCATCTGCCATGTAGTTGCCCACCCCAATAATTTGTTTAGATCTTTTTGCAAGGTTTCCACATCCTGCGGAGAAGTTATTGCCCTGCTTAGCTTAGTGTCGTCTGCAAATACAGAGATTGAACTGTTTATCCCATCCTCCAGGTCGTTTGTGAACAAATTAAATAGGATTGGTCCCAGCACAGAACCCTGGGGATCCCCACTACCTACCCCTGATCATTCCGAGTACTCCCCATTTATCACCACCCTCTGAACTCGCCCTTGTAACCAGTTTTCAATCCATGTACTCACCCTATGGTCCATGCCAACGGACCTTATTTTGTACAGTAAACGTTTATGGGGAACTGTGTCAAATGCTTTTGCAAAATTCAGATAAACCACGTCTACGGGCCTTCCTTTATCTAGATGGCAACTCACCTCCTCATAGAAGGTTAGTAGATTGGTTTGGCAAGAGCGATTCTTCATGAATCCAAGCTGATTACTGCTAATAAATATATCAACGAATCCGCGCTTATAGACTGACTCACACCTGCAGCCCCCCTAGGTAGGAAGGGAACACAGCGCCACTCCCTACTCTTTGATCTATATGATTACTGCTAATGATACAGTTCTCATTACTAAAATTTTGTATATAGCCCCTTATCATCCCCTCCAAGAGTTTACATACTATTGATGTTAGGCTAACTGGTCTGTAATTCCCAGGGATGTATTTTGGCTCCTTTTTAAATATTGGTGCTATATTGGCTTTTTTCCAATCAGCTGGTACCATTCCAGTCAGTAGACTGTCTGTAAAAATTAGGAACAACGGTCTGGCAATCACTTGACTGAGTTCCCTAAATACCCTCAGATGCAAGCCATCTGATCCCGGTGATTTATTAATGTTAAGTTTCTCAAGTATAATTTTAATAATGTCCTCTGTTAACCATGGAGGTGCTTCCTGTGTTGTGTCATAAGGATCAACACTGCAGTTTTGGTTACTGAAGCCCCTCTATTCACTCATGAAGACTGAGGAGAAGAATAAATTCAATACCTTCGCCATCTCCCCATCCTTTGTAACCAGATGTCCTTCCTCATTCTTTATGGGGCCAATATGGTCTGTCCTCCCTTTTTTACTGTTTACATACCTAAAGAATTTCTTGGGATTTTTTTTGCTCTCCTCCGCTATGTGTCTTTCCTAATTGCACTGCTTAGCTTAGTGCATTCTTTATAAAGTCTGAATGCTGAGGATGATCCCTCAACCTTGTATTTTTTGAAGGCCTTCTCCTTTGCTTTTATATGCATTTTTACATTGGAGTTAAGCCATCCAGGACTTTTGTTCGCTCTTTTAAATTTATTACCCAAGGGGATACATTGGCTAATGCCCTTATTTAATATACTCTTAAAGCAAACCCATCTCTCCTCCGTATTCTTTGTTCCTAATATTTTATCCCAATCTATACCTTTTAGCAAGGTTTGTAGTTTAGGGAAGTTGGCTCTTTTGAAATTCAGTGTCTTTGTATTCCCTTTAGGTTTCCTATTTGTGTGATTTATACTGAAACTAATTGACCTGTAATCGCTGTTAAATAAATTGCCCCGTATTTCCACATCCGTGATCAGGTCTGTATTGTTGGTAATCAGTAGATCCGGTAATGTTTTATTTCTAGTTGGTGCGTCTACCATCTGACCCATAAAACTGTCCTGAAAAACATTAAGGAACTGGCGAGCCTTAAATGAATGCGCAGTTCCCTCCGCCCAGTCTATGTCTGGATAATTAAAATCCCCCATTATGATAACAAGTAGTGTGTTTGTTTCAAAGAAAGTAGGATTGTACACATAAATATTTTAATGCCAAAATACACTATTCATGTTTAACATGACCAGTGGATCTAAGGAGTCATATATTTATGTAGCTTCATGAGAGAGATTGTCTTACATGAAGATAAAACATACTAGAAAAAAACACTGATCTATAAAGGTGGGGGTTAGTGTTTTTGCCAGAATGAATATGAGCATCTTTAATTTAAATCTGCGAGCAGACAGGGCATATTATTAGTGCCTGCTGTGAGCTGTCTGATAGACTGTCTGCCACTGTGCTGTGTGTAGAGATAACTCTTCTTAGCACAGTGTGTTAGCTGAGTCAGTTCCTGCATTCCGGCCATAAACAGAGACAAGAAAGCAGGTATTTCTTAGTGTCCTACAAGGCCCTTTACTGCTACTTCTTGGCAAGGCCTAGAGGGTGTTAATCATTTAACCTCAAAAGTTTATTCTGATCAGGTTTTAGTCCTATAATAATGTCCATATATTTCACGTGTAAATATTAGTGTTATTAAAATTACAGGAAAATTTTAAATAACACTATAGCTTCTAAAGGGATGTGTGCCTTCCTGGAACAATACCTAAAAACCAACCACAGGCCTACATGGAAGGTCAAACATGCATGCATAATTCAACGGCATTCAGACACTAGGGCCAGATAACCAGCCCATCAATTGCTAGGTTCTGCTTATCCAAATTTTCCTATTAATATCAATAGAACAGGGAGAAGAGGGATAGTAGCACTGGCAGACACCGTCAGTGCTTCATATCTTACCACTACCAACAATAGAAAAAGTGATGAACTGGAAATTTGGCACCCAAAAATTTCTCACTTGAAAAAGTGATACACAAAAAAAAGTTATACACAAAAAAGTGATACACAAAAAGTGATACTGTACACTTTAAATGTTTGCTATTCCACAGGCTAGTTTTTAGTAGTGACATGCCATGCAGTAACAAACCTTGATCGCATATGAACTGCAACTAAGTGCTATTACAATATAGACAACTGGACCATTCATACTGAAGCATTGCATATCTTACATGTAGCAGTTCATTGCAAAACTACAAGGAAAAGATGTGTTGTTTAATCTTCCATAAAACAATAATGCCCCCGCTCCTCGAGCCAGGCTGTGCGTATTTATTGACACAAACAGTGCAGTTCAGCCTTGCCCTACGCTCCCTCCTCACAGGATTTGACTAACAGCAGCGGAAACCAGTGGCTCCCACTGCTGTCTCTAAATCTCTAAAAGAGAGAGATAGAGGGAGCAGCGCCACTGCAGCCAAGCACAGCACAATATCCAGATAGGACTCTGTAGGTAAAAAAGGGAGGTGAGGGGGTGATAGAACTAGTAGTACATGTTTTACCTTAATGCAGGGAATGCATTAGGGTAAAAAAATATCTAGCTTTTAAAACCATTTTAGGGTAAAAAATGCCTTTACAACCACTTGGTCCATTCCTGTTTTTTTTGCGTAATGCCTTGTTATGCCATTTTCCAATGTTACATTGGCTTATGTAAGCATTTGACTTCTTTCCTTTACTATGTATTGTTCAGCTTGTTGAATATAAAGATATTGTAAAGACAAACAATTAAAAAACAAAAAGAAAGCAAAACAAACATGTCTATGCTTACCTATTCTGTGCAATGGAATTGCACAGAACAGCCATGAACCTCCTCTTCTCAGGTTTCCCCCTGGTGTTCCTGGCCCCTCCTCTCTGCCCAGTGCCCTCATGGGGGCACTCATGCATGCTTGCTCCCTAGCCCCGTTGCTGCATCCATTGACACAGACTGCAGGACTTGGCTCCACCCCCCCCGCTCCCTTGGCGCTGACTTTGATTGACAGCACTGGAAACCAATGTCTCTCGGTGCCCCAGCAAAGCCAGAGAGACCCGAAAGTGAGGGGAAAGAAGAGCTGAAGATGTACACAGCGCTGGATCAAATGAGGGCTCAGGTAAGTAAAAGGGGGGTGGGGGGATGCTGATTCCTAAACTTTTTTTACCTTAGTACAAGGAATGCATTAAGCTAAAAAATGTTTAGGCTTTAGAATCACTTTAAACTTGAAAATGAATAAAAATTTATTGGAATAAAAAAATATATAATGACATTGATAAGGCCTGTGCTATTAACATGAAAGAAGGACCTCCAAAGAGCTTCTATTGTAGTTGTATAGAAGATAAATTAAGACTATTATCTTGGAGAGCATATGCCAAATGTGTTAGCCTTTTCCTTTGTAGAATAATCCAATGATCTGTCTTCCCAAGAAAATCGGATATGCTAATGTGGGAGTAACCTAGGCACTAAGTACACTGTGAATTAACTAATCCCTATTAATCTACAGATAAAGTTCAAATGATGTTGGCCATAAAATGCATTGATGATAATTTCTTCTTTATTTATATTTACCCTCTCAAAAATATTTTCAGAAAACACTGGTTAGTTGGTTGGTATGGTTGGCTTTACATTCTTGGAGGTTTTTGTCTGATTGGCCATAATAGGCTATCTTTTCTAGTTTGTGTGTGTGTGTGTATGTGAGACACCTAAAGTCCAAAAGGTAAAAAGTAATATTCCATTACCGCATAACAGGAATAAATAACAGTTTCTCCTGCCATTGTAAAAACCACACATAGTCTGAAATTATTTTCTGCAGTGTGTTCAGAAGCTGCTATACTAGGCAACTGTATCATCAGAAGCGCACACAACTCAATACCTGGTTTCTTGTTGCCCCCACTGCCTTTGAATTATTGTGTGACTTTAGAAACTCTGAGATCTGTGCTGAGATATGAGACTAGCGCAGGGTTTCCAACCTACGGCCCGTGGGCCAAATGAGGCCCGCTGCAAGATTTTTTCTGGCCCTCAGCTAGGGTCAGTGACCTCTGAAACAGGTCCTCAGGCTCCCAGCCACGCTCTAAGATTGTGAAGTACAGGTGGACTATGATGTAAAGGAGGCCTTCAATAAGGACTCTCATGTAAGGGGGACCCTGCTGTAAGTGGGGATTCTCATATAGAGAGAATCTGATGTAAGCAGGGGCTCTGGTACAAGTTTTTTTGTAATTTTTGTTTTGTTTTTTGTTTTACTTAAAGTGGATGTAAACCCACTCTTATCCTTTCTAAATTACTGCCATAGTGGTTAACTATAAGGATATACATGCCTCTTGCATGCATCCTTACCTGTTGAATGTCTCCCCCTTGTCTGTTATGAGACCCGAAAAACTGCAGATTCTGTGGGTGGATCTGTTTCACGTTTGGGTGGAGTCGTGATGCCAGTAGACTCCCCCCCCACCTCTACACTCCCCTTGTCAACATGCATTTTCTCCTGTGTATTTCTTACACTGAACTTCTGCTCTAATCATTAACATCCAGTCAAAACCCAGAAAAGTTTCCACATGAATTCAGCATGCCCAATCATGCTGAGGTGTGGAGCAGACAATCCTGGGAGAGCTGGAGAAGAAAGGAGGAGGGGATCTGAAGTGCACAGAATGTCTCTCTCAGGCTCGTGCATGAGATATGTAAATCACCTGTCACAGCAAGGGGGAGAAACAGACTCCTATTTCTCTGTCTGTTTTTATCTCACTGAAAAACAATAAGAGGACTGCTCAGAGCTGGATTAGCTCTTTGTGGCAAGACTGGGCACAGATGACATGAAATCCTATACCGTACAAGGTGCAAGCCTTATTTAAAAATATTTTTTTCGGGTTTACAGCCGCTTTAAGTTCTTTATCTGTTGTTTTGAATCATATCATGCTGATTACAAAAAGGTAAAATGTATCCATTCACATATAAACCCGTTTTCTACCTCTGAATATTTGTTAACTATACAATGCGGCCCTCATATGGAAAAGTTTAGAGACCACTGGACTAGCAGGTCAGGAAGTCTGAGCTGTTTTATCAGTGCAGCATGGTCACAATGCTAGGTTGCAGTCAACAATATGTAGTGACTGGCACCAAGCTACCTATAATTATAAAGGGTTTTACTCTACACCTTTTACATTTTATGTTTTGTTACTTATTTTTTGACCCTTTCTTCCAAAATCCAGTCTCTTCTAAGATCATTCGCAGAAGACTCTGCTGTACAGCAATGATCCTACAAATACTGGTGAAAGAACAGGAAAAATATGAACAAATAAAGGAAAACCAAAATAAAGCTTTGCTATCCAAGACAAAATCACAGACATTTATAGTCCTTCGTATCTTCTCCAAGGATTTTTTTTTTGTTCACATTATTCATGATTGCAAATTTTGTAATTTTTTTTGGCAAACAGTGAGACACAATAGAACTAAAATATGCAGAGATATGCTTTGTATTTATGAGTATTTGTTTTTTTTGCATGCTAAAATTGCCCAAAAACAGTTTATATATGACAGTAGGTATATTTTACAGGGTCTTATTTTATTTTTATATTATTTTACTAGCAGTAGAAAATTATATTTTAACATACAATAGTAAAACTGAGTCACATTCAGGTATTAATAGATTATTAGAATACTATTATTTTAGGTTACATTACAATAGAACTGATATGTAAAAATGGTTTTGACCCTAATGCCCCGTACACACGGTCGGATTTTCCGATGGAAAATGTCCGATCGGAGTGTGTTGTCGGAAATTCCGACCGTGTGTGGGCTCCATTTTCCATCGGATTTTCCGACACACAAAGTTGGAGAGCAGGAGATAAAATTTTCCGACAACAAAATCCGTTGTCGGAAATTCCGATCGTGTGTACACAAATCCGATGGACAAAGTGCCACGCATGCTCAGAATAAATAAAGAGATGAAAGCTATTGGCCACTGCCCAGTTTATAGTCCTGACGTACGTGTTTTACGTCACCGCGTTCAGAACGATCGGATTTTCTGACAACTTTGTGTGACCGTGTGTAGGCAAGACAAGTTTGAGCCAACATCCGTCGGAAAAAATCCTAGGATTTTGTTGTCGGAATGTCCGAACAAAGTCCGACCGTGTGTATGCCCTAAAAGAGGTTAGGAAAATAACAGTGGTTCAGGCAGATGACCTTTTCTGATTACAGTAACAAATCCACTTATAAGATTTTAGGAAGTGCATTTCCATAAGAGAAAACAGGGATCTCAAGAAAGTTCCAAGCAAAAAACAAATCAAGTCACATAATGAGATGGTATGGGTCTATGAAATGAAAATAAATAAATAAATGGCACAATAAATTTAGAGGGAATTTAGCGGGTTGCCATTCTGCCCTCCTTCTGAAAATGAAAATTTCCTGGTTGGTATGCTGATCCATTGACTGTAGTACATTCTAAGTCACTAAACTGTAACATGAAAACCTATAAGCCTTACCAGTAAATTTTCATAATTGTGCCAGATATTGAAGTAAGCACATCTGCTTGTCAGTGACCCAATTAGCATTTTTAAAAGGAGAGGCCATGAAAGGCAACTCCATGTTCTAATCATGGCAGGTTTTCTTTAAACAACTTGAAACAGTCACTTTAAATCACTCCATCCAATTTACACCTGTGAAACTGTTCTGTTGGAAAGGATCTATAAAAAAGATTAATGAACGTAAACACTCTGCCAATGTGTTAATCTTTACTTACTAAATAGATGGCAACAAAGGGCCTGTGACCTACTCTTCATGGTATCATCTGCTCCTTCTTGTCCGCTAGTTTACTCGTCATACTGTCTAGAAGAAAAAAACAGAAATGGAAAATTCACATTAGACATCTGAACACTGCTTTGGGAGATTTATGAACTTTCTTGCAGCATAGTGTTTTATTTACAGATTGCAGTTTGCTTATGTATGCCCAATGTAACCCTTGATCCAAATCGATTTACAGCAGTGTTAAACACTAACCCTTACAGTCATGTTTCATGATATAAATAATTTAATTCAGAAAAATGGTGCAAAGGGCAATGATGATGTTCAACATGCTAGAACCCATGCCATCTGGCCTCCTTCAATCCTAGCCTCAGTGTCAAGCCTTATGGCGTTCGGCTGTGGGATACAGCCCAGATCCCCTGGACAAAAGGTTTTTGTTGAAATGCCAGGCAGTGCCGCAGGAATTGGAATGGTTGGGTGGTATGGATGCACAGGTGTTATGCTGCGTACACACGAGCGGACTTTCCGCCGGACCTAGATTTGAAACATGTTTTAAATCTTTCCGTCAGACTCAGTTTCTGACAGAAAGTCCGCTCGTCTGTGTGCTGGTCTGATGGAAAGCCAGCTCGTCTGTATGCTGGTCCAACGGACCAGATACAACGCAAGAGCAGGGTATTGCATTTCGCGCTCGCTGCAATAGGAAAAACAAATTTTCCTATTGCGGTGAGCGCGGGGCATACCAGGCCTTTAGGTCTGGTATGGATTTTAAAGGGAACCCCCTACGCCGAAAAAACGGCGTGGGGTCCCCCCTAGAATCCATACCAGACCCCGATCTGAGCACGCAGCCCGGCCGGTCAGGAAAGGGGGTGGGGACGAGCGAGTGCCCCCCCTCCTAAACCGTACCAGGCCACATGCCCTCAACATGGGGGGTGGGTGCTTTGGGGGAGGGGCCCCCCACCCCAAAGCACCTTGTCCCCATGTTGATTAGGACAAGGGCCTCTTCTCGACAACCCTGGTCATTGGTTGTCGGGGTCTACAGGCGGGGGGCTTATCGGAATCCGGGAGCCCCCTATAATAAGAGGGCCCCAGATCCCGGCCCCCCACCCTATGTGAATAAGTATGGGGTAGGGGGCATGGTCAACATCACCCGGTGACCATGCCCCCTAAAATGTCACAGTCCCAGCATGCCCAGGGACTGTGACGTCATAAGGGGGCGGGGTCTCCACCTATATAAGTCACAGCGGAGCGCTCAGAGAGCAGTCCAGCCGGAGAGACCGTTGTGTCAACATCTGGAGAAGAGAAGAGGGAAAAAGCCAAGAAGACAAGAAGCCAGAAGTCCGGACCTCCGCTGGCAAGAGAGCGGCATGAAGACAGCGGAGGAGCCGGCAGAAGAACTGGAACACCGGGAGAAGAGGAACCAGAGGGACCCCCAAAGCCGGAAGAAGACCCCCGAAGCTGGAGGAAGACCCCCCTGGAGCTGTTTAATAAATTATTTTAAAAACCTGTATAGTGTGTTTTATTATTGACACTTTTTCCCTAGGTGAATGGGTAGGGGTACCATGTAGACCATACTCATTCACATAGGGTGGGGGGCCGGGATCTGGGGGCCCTCTTATTATACGGCCAGGGTTGTCGGGAAGAGGCCCTTGCCCTCATCAACATGGGGACAAGGTGTTTTGGGGGGGCCCGCAAGGTGTCAATCTCGCCGATAAAAGTGGCAAGATTGACTTCCTTTTCTAGTCCCGTCGTACCCGAGTCACGTTCAAAATGAACGGACTTGGCCGTGTGTGGGCAAGTCCGTTCATTCTGAAAGTCCGACATAACTCCGGCGAAAGTCCGTCGGAAAGACGGGCGGACCTAGCCTGCCGGAAAATCCGGTCGTGTGTGGGCAAGTCCGTCCGTTTTTAAGTCCGGCGCACCTGGCGGACAAAGTCCGTCGGAAAGTCTGCCGGACCAAGTATGCCAGAAAATCCGATCGTGTGTACGCAGCATTAGTGGAGTGCAGGACAAAGAGAAATAATTATTAATTCCAAAATAAAAAGGCAACTCTGAAGAAGCTGATGGGTCCAAATAGGTACTCAGAATATTAGCAGTGAGTACATAAAAGGATGAGAGAGTCTCCATAGGTCTAATAGCTCTTTTTTGGTCACATTAAAAGTCACACATGCCTTGAAAAAGATGGACTGTGATCCATCAACCAACTGTTGAACAGAATAAACTCCTCATGTTTGGACACACACTCCTGCTTAAGACCTGTGAGGGCTTCTGCCAATTATTTATCTAATGATGTTTCTTTGCAGCAGCAAACAAAGACAAATACTGCATGAACAGCATGCAATGAATTCCAATTGATTTTTTGCAAATATCAAATAAACAGTCAACATTTTTCTATATATAGACTTTTTGCTGTGATCAATATAGACTTAGTGGCCTTACACAAACTCTGTGGCATGCTCTTCCTTCTACTATTTAGGCATTTAGTATAAATAAATGGCAAAAAATGTTCAGCACCTAAAAAAAGCTAGCATATAACAGAAAACAAAAAAAAAACAACACATGTAGCCACCCCTTTAAATGGAAAGAATCCACTTTTGGGAAATTAAAAGGTAGTAAAGATGTGGCGCTTACATACAAATCTATATAACTTACAACCAGTACAAACAAACGGCTTGATCCCCTTCAGTCCGGATTTCGCCCTCAACACTCCACGGAAACGGCTCTCCTTAAGCTCACAAACGACCTACTTACACCTAAAACCAATGGACTCTATTTGTTACTACTTCTCCTGGACCTCTCTGCAGCCTTTGATACAATGGACCACCCCATCCTCCTCAAAAAACTCCACTCCTTTGGTCTCCGTGACTGAACTCTTTGCTGGTTCTCATCCTACCTATCCCACTGCTCCTTTGGTGTTACAACTCTACTTCCTCCTCTCCTCTTCCTTTCTCTGTCGAGGTCCCTGAGGGTTTGGTTCTTGGACCTATCCTTTTCTCAATCTACACCTGGAGCTCCCGCAGCAAAGGCATATGACATAATTGGTCAAGATTAATAAAGCAACCAATTTTTGGTCCAAGAAATCCTCCTCCTCCTGTTCAAAGTCGGATCTAAAGTGGTACAACTGTCATATCGTACCAGTGTGAACCCACACCAGTTCACACTGGTGCGACATATGCTCTGACTTTGGAAGCACATGTTACATGATGTGTACAAATCAATGGTTCCCTATGAGAGCCATCTTAACTGGTCCGATACAAGTTGGTCCGACTTTAGAAAAGGTTCCTGCACTACTTTGGTCCGACTTTGGTCTGTTTTCATCTCATTCAATATCATTGAAGTCAGATCAAAGGATCCGGATGAAGATAGGACCGAAGTAGGACCGCTGTAGGACCGATGTCGCATGGCAGAATAGGATGACAGTCGTACAACAGTTACGTCGTACCAGTGTGAACCCGGCCTAAGGCTGGGTTCACACTGGTATGACACGACTGTTGTACAACTGTCATCCTACTTTGCCCTGCGACATCGGTCCTACATTGGACCTACTTTGGTCCTACTTCCATCCGACATGAATAAACAGGATATGATTTTGATCCGACTTTGAGATTGTCCGACTTGACATTTAACCAATCAAAACAATCCCAGTGTGACATAAATTCCTTTTCCTGCTGCTGTAATTACCATGTCGGATGTCACAAGTCAGATGGTTAGGACGAGGATCCGACTTTGATTCGACTTCTTGATTTTACATATCAATGCCGCGGGTCCGCGTCTATTTACATATGAATGCCGCCGCTATTTACATATCAATGCCGGTTATTTACATGTAAACACACAGTCTGCAGGTGAGTCATCTGTACACAACAATAGGGCAGAGCTGAGCACCATTAATAGCAGCACTTCACACTGAGATATCAGAACATAGCATGGGACTAAAACTTCAAGGGATAAGGGAATTTAAACCGGGATAGTTGGCAAGTATGATGTAGCTGCTTTGGCCCCACAGCAATGACAGGGCCCAGGGAGGTGGGCCTTTTTGCCCTGCCTTAAAGACAGCCCTAATCCTTGCACATTAAAGATTGTTTTAATCAAAACATTGTATTCTGATTTTGGTTTAGAAAGGTCAAGGGCAAGCACCTCTGCAAGGTTTTATTGCTGGCTGTATCCACACTAGGAAATCTTGCCTCTAGTCTTGCTCCGGCAACAGCTTTAACTTTTTAGATTACCCTTTACTTACTGTCAAGAGTAATCTGTAACAACAGTCACCATGGCAAAAATTAAGAGTGAAACTCTCAAACAGAGCGCAATAAATAGCTTACAGCGTTTCTTACCGTTGTGCAGAAATTTTACAGTTACCTTGACATGATATTCTTACAGCCCAAATCAGGGATATTAGCAACCACCCTCCCACCCTCATTAACCAGTGGTATGAAAAAAAGATATCCAAATGCTCATTTTACTCAACTGAATTAACAGTCTCATGATGATCAATCTCTACTTGGGTCTGCTTGCTGTGTATCAATAAAAAGTGGAGGGTTGAGTTTGGGACTTTAAATGAGACACAATAAATGTACCTCCATCCCTGATTCAAGTAAATAAGAAAGGAACGATGTGTTTACTTTCAATTACTGGACGCAACACTTCCAGTGGTGAGGCCCTTTTAGAGTCTCCAGAGGTAGAAGAACTCATAGGAGGGGTGAGGGGACCAGTGCCCAAGGGCAGGATATTTATTATGCTGATAAAGGAAACTGTGACTTTGATCCATTTCATTGCAGGATGGCTTAGAGACAGGTGTTTGGAATAAGGAATATTGAAGAGGAATAAGTTAATTGATGCACAATGCACTATTTAAATTTCATATCTTTTCCTGGAGTTGGACTTTAATATCTCTTTATGGTAACACTTCACAGAATACATAAGCCTTTATACTTGTATGATATGCTGGCTCTGTATGTGCTCTCTGTCACTACTTCTCCCCCTCATGTGTTAATGTTTCTTTAGAAACCTGGGGCTGCTCCCCCCAGTGATAAGAATTTGCCCCATGTATGGGCAATGTACTATAAAGAGTCACTGAGCACGTCACTGGCATATTTTACTTTTGATTTTTTGTATGCAAAAGTCAGGAAGGAGAGAGTTCCAGTATCACCAGCAGATGTGTTCCAGGATCATCAGAGTCAGACAAAGGGAGTGCAGTGCACTACATTGTGGTCTGTGTAAACAGCTGAACTAACTGGCAAAATGAAATAAATATATGTGTATGCGCTAAAAAATGTAAATACGTGATGAAAAAAAAAATCTAAATAAGATAGATATATACAATATTGATAAGCAATAAACAGTGTCAATCGCCTGTGAGAAAAGTGACTAAAATACACAACTAAATATATAAATAAATAGCAGCATGCGACATGCAAAAATGTGAAAAAATTCAGGTGCTACTTAATAAATGAAGTGTCCAATAATTCAGTCCAAATCAGTTCATAAGAATATAAGAGTCAAAGTGCAAAATAGTGTCCAAAAAAAGTAGGCATTCCTCATGCTCTTCTTAAAAGATGTGCAAATTATGGCATGCTTCAGTGCCCTCCAGTGACCCCCAATGGTTAATGCGCTCACCTTAGAGCGTGCGACACAGTGGGTAAACAGTGTCAAAACATGCATTAGAGCCACTCCAGGGCTCATACAGGGTCTGCTGGTAATGATCTGTACCTCGCTCAAATGGTGACATATATGAAAGAAAGGAGACTACATAGCATAATACCGCCAGGGATTTATTAAAAAGCCATAAAATTAATTCCCTCCAGGAGGGTACTCACAATGTTTAGGTGCGTAAGTGCACTATCCTATCCAGAGTATGTAATATTGGATAGGCACAGGGCGATCCCCCAGATGAAGGCACGTGTTCCCTGTGCCGAAGACGCGTAGGGGAGGGGCAGGACGGAGCTTTCCAAACACAGACAGGCAGCGGATTAAACATCGCAGCACATGCCACAGGATTCACCTGTATTCCAATATTACATACTCTGGATAGGATGGTGCACTTACGCACCTAAACATTGTGAGTACCCTCCTGGAGGGAATTAATTTTATGGCTTTTTAATAAATCCCTGGCGGTATTATGCTATGTAGTCTCCTTTCTTTCATATATGTCACCATTTGAGCGAGGTACAGATCATTACCAGCAGACCCTGTATGAGCCCCGGAGTGGCTCTAATGCGTGTTTTGACACAGTTTAACCACTGTGTCGCACGCTCTAAGGTGAGCGCATTAACCATTGGGGGTCACTGGAGGGCACTGAAGCATGCCATAATTTGCACATCTTTTAAGAAGAGCATGAGGAATGATTAGCACATCTTTTAAGAAGAGCATGAGGTATGCCTACTTTTTTGGACACTATTTTGCACTTTGACTCTTATATTCTTATGAATTGATTTGGACTGAATTATTGGACACTTCATTTATTAAGTAGCACCTGAATTTTTTCACATTTTTGCATGTTGCATGCTGCTATTTATTTATATATTTAGTTGTGTATTTTAGTCACTTTTCTCACAGGCGATTGACACTGTTTATTGCTTATCAATAATGTATATATCTATCTTATTTTGATTTTTTTTTTTCATCACGTATTTACATTTTTTAGCGCATACACATACCGGTATATTTATTTCATTTGGTCACATACACAGTATGAAACGTGGTTAGTGTGTGCAGCTGATTAAGGTTTGAGAATTCCCATTATAGGCATTAATCCATCTGTGGCTCACAAGATCTTTGCACTATTATTGAACTAACTGGCAGGCAGGCTACACTCCCTTTTTACATCTTAAGGGTTAGCTTTCATTTATGATTATTGTGTACCTTTAATATTGTTGTACAGTCTGGTTACTTGTAGTCTTTAAAATACCAGGTGTAAGCCTCTTAAACAATTGATCAAGTTTGCTAAAGAGAAAGATGCAAAGGTATTATCAATTATGTGTCATTGTAGGTCTCCAAATCCCTATCAAAACCTCTTTCATCAGTAAACATCTTGCAATAGCTCTCCAGACAGTAATGCAATGTTTTCAGATAGACTTTATGAGGAAGTTATCAGGCATGTTCACTAGAAGCATATAAACATCATTCCTGTACAAAGAAGGCTCATGGTGAACTCTGCATAATTGTTTAACTCTGTGTTTGTTTTTTGGGGAAACAAAGTTGACAAAGCTACTGCTTTAAAATCATATCAAACTCTGCGAAAAGCCAAACTTTTTTGACTTTGAATTGACTATGAAATGTTTTAACCACTTGAGCTCTGGAAGGTTTATCCCTGGTTGTGCGACACTGCACCCAAATAAAATTGATGTCCTTTTTTCCCCCACAAATAGAGCTTTATTTTGGTGGTATTTGATCACCTCTGCGTTTTTTTTTTTTTTCCCGCTAAAACAATATTTCTTACTTTCTGCTATCAAACAAATTCAATAAAAAATGGAAATGAAATGGAAAAATAAGCGTATATAGATTGGTTTGCGTAAAATTTATAGCGTCTACAAACTATGGAAAAGATTCCCAAAATTTTCATTTATAGCGGGACTGTGACATTGCGGCGTACAAATTGGACACTAAGTGAGACTTTTTTGGGGACCAGTGACAGTGATCAGTGCTAAAAATATGCACTGTCGCTGTACTAATGACACTGACAGGGAAGGGGTTAACATCAGGGGTGATCAAAGGGTAAATGTGTTCCTAGGTAATGATTACTAAATGTAGGGGATGTTCTTTTACTGTAAAAAGTCAGAGTTTCGTGTTCCTGCTTAGCAAAAACATAGGATCTCTACCTCCCCTTCTCAAAGAATGGCGATCTGCCTTGTTTACATCCGCAGAACACCATTCTGTCTCTCTCTGGAATGATCGGTGGGTCCAGATGGTCATCGGGTCCGCCAGGCCTGCTGACTGGCTCCCGCTGTGTCCAATCACAGCAGGAGCTGGTCCCCGGCATCACGAGGCGCACCCAGACCTGGAAGTGCAGAATAATGTACAGGTAGGTGATTTTGACCAGGAGTATATATACAGTATACGGCCGGCAAGCAGTTAAACAGATTTAAACCCAAAAACAAAAAAGTGTTATATTGCAGCTTAAATGTGGGGGCTCCATTAGTTTATTTTTTCATGCTAAGAACATTTTCATCATGTGCACAAAATGCCTCTAGATCTTGCCAGAAACACAGTGTTCTTTTAATGAAGAAGCAAATGTAACCTTACCTTATTTTGTGAACTAAATAAATCAATCCACCATGTACTGTTGAACAAAGATAGACATGTTTGAAGCCCAGCCTTGGTGACAAGCATGGCTCTCTCCATAGATACAATGGAAAATAGTGGAGCATAGCCACAAAGGGATAGGAAGTGTTATTTGTAAGATTACCAAGTGAAAATAAGGGAAAGAAGCCTGAAAATAAAGAAAAAGAATGCAGCCACTAAAACTAAGGACTTGTTAGCTGCATTGTATCACATTTTGTATTTTTGAGTTCGCTTTGGGACCCCTGTTCCTTTTTTGTTTGCTAACTATATGCTATTCTATATGGTAAATTTCCCTTCAACTCCTGTCCACGAGAAACTGCAGAAGAGGAGATCTTTACAACCTTTTATTGAAAAGTGGCTTTGGACTGCATGGCATGCGACTGGTACACAAATTTCCTTTACAAAAGTTGACAGAAGTTCAAATTTTTCTGCAGTATCCACAAAAAATTGGGCTGGAATTGGGCTTTAAAATGTAAACTCTAACAATAAACCTCTCTTATTTGCTACCTTTTAGCTTGTTAAATATACCTTTGGAAACATTTTGTTATATCTGTTAAATACATGTCAATCTTGTCAGAATATCAGCGCTATCCTGTGTCCTTTCCTTTGTTATCTCAAAGAGTCCTCCTAGTTTTCATATTGGACTACAGAATGATTAGCCTGTATGTTGTTGAGGCCTGACATTAGGAGAATATGATTAGTTTAGCAAAAGACATTAGGCAGGGCTGATAATGCTCAGTCTAAAACCTAGTAAACAAGGGCCGAGTGCTGGGTGACATTGGCTGGTTAAAAAAAAAAAGGCCAATATTCCGCCCATGCGTATGGCAACCAGTATACATGATGGCACATCATGGTGATCATGCTACACGGTAGCTGAGTTGATTGAAAGTGTCAAAAATATGCTTTCATATGCAAGGACTAATATGAAGGCTCCCTATACCGCTATACAAAACATGAAAAAGCATCATAAGAAGGTTTTTCATGCAATGCAGACAGTATTTGTTGTACAGTAAATAAATGTATACACGTGCCATTGCTACAGGCGTTATACTTGCTTACAAAAGGATTTCTGATGGGAGCGCTCAGCATTAGTCTGCTAAATACTTTTTCTCATGTCTATAAAGTGTAAGAAATCCTCTATGAAATGTTTTATAGCTACAATAGTCTGCCAAAAATATCTTATTTTTGTAAACTTTTATCAATACTACATCCAGAGAAAGTCAAGTACTTCCAAATATGTTAATATTTGCATGACTAATGAACTGCTTCTGATTACAACATATGCAAATGTGCTTAATTTTAAATCTAGTAAGATTGCTTTCAAACCTTTCATCCCATCACATAAAAGGAAGAAAAAAACAGTTCTGTGGAGCTCGTGCTCATTCCCCATTCTCTTTTAGGAGGACACATTCTTGGGTAATTGCTAGAGAAGGCACAAAATTGCAAAACACTTTTTGAACATTCAGAAACACTAAACTGGCAGAATTAATTTACTGTATAAAATATCCCATGTGTTTTAAGAATTAGCATAGCAAGTCTCAAGTAATCAATTAAAAAACAGATCTGTTAAGAATTTAATTTTGTACATATTAAACACATTTACTGTTACTGGGCACATATAAATATATTTTATTATATATTCTAATTGGCATGATAGAGAATATTTAAGATGATTTACTGGTTGTGTTGAAGATATTTTTCCTTTTTTTAACCTCCATCTCCCTCATTTATAGAGCAGCAAACTAATGGGGCTGATTTGAGAATCTTGAGAAGGAAGTTGAGAATCTTCACTCAGAATAGTGTAAATATTCCTTTCAGTTATCCAATCATGTGAAAAGCAAATTCCTGTTCACTTTAATACCCAACCATGTGCAGATGATTTTCTGCTTTTCAAATAATTGAACACTTAAAGTGAATATTCATGTGAGTGATTATGCTCTACTCCTTTGGCTAATTAGATTAGTACAAGTAGTAGCATTTGAAGTCTGCATGGAGTACACAGAATTATTAAACTAGCCATGTATCCAAAGTACGTTACCACAACCATGCAAACCAGGGCCAATTTGGTTGCAAGCCAAGGAGCCTACGAGTATATTTTTTTTGCTGTAAACTTCAGTACCCCATGGAAACCCACACAAACACTGACAAAACATACAAACAAGCACTGTGATGGCAATTAAACCCAGGAACCCAGTGCAGGCCAATAGGACTAACTGCTCGGCCATGGCGCGGACCTTTCTACTTACAAGGAGTAATCCACCTAAAACATAATTAACCTTTGCTGTACTGTGCGGGCAGATCTCATTATTAATTGTGAATTAGATTTGAACATCTTTCAGAGCAATAGAAGTTGCTCATAAATTCCTATGTATAAATCTGCTAAAAAAAAATGGGATTTCCCTTTGTGTCTCAGAGACTCAACAGTAAGAAAAATTAAATCTTTCCAAAGTAGGGGAAGAAGAGATCCCTTTGCAAGATTTCCCCTCATTTCTTGTTGCAGTGACAGCTATAAAAGTTTGGTTTTCCATCATTTTCAGTCACAGTGAGAATGGTCCCAAGAAGGGTAACACTTCCCAGTTCTATACAGCAATACAAACCTGGCAGGAGTACCAACCCTTCACTAAAACTATCAAAACTGATAGATCAGACAATCTATTAAAAAAAAGCTTTTGGCTTTAGATACATTTCAAGATGCCTAAGAGTTTCATGTTTATGAGAACTGAGTTTCCCAGTCTGCACACCCACCACACCTGTAAAGGAGTCTCTTGTCATCACAGGGTTTTTTTTTTTTAATTCTATAGTGACAATATTTTCCTTTGTAAGAAGTAGTCTGATGCATCAGATGCAAGTCAATAAGACCAGAGCTTGATTTTAATCACTACTTCACAAGAGGAAGAAAGCTAACATTTTCTGAAAGCTTGCATTCTTAACAACTCAAATTAGACATCAAAATGTATCCTTAAACTGCAAACCTCCCCCGTTACTCAATAACATGGAGCAAGACTCTACTACTGCAATGATGTGACCCAAAGGCATTTTTTTTGCTGCAGATGTTAATAGAGATGAGCTAAGGTTCAGGCCCCAAGCTCAGTTTTACCTGAACCCACAGGAAACTGTCAAGGCAGCAGGCCATCATCCCAATCAGCTGTGGCCATGGAATTATCTGCAATTGGATGTATCAAAGAGGTTGGGATTTTGAGAGGTAGAGAATTTCATGGCTGCATCTGATTGCAATGGTGGCCTGTTGTCATATGACAATTTTCCGAGGGTTTGCGCCCATCTCAGTTTAACCCGAACCTTAGCTCATCCTTACTTGTTACCACTGAATCAATAACCCCAGAGCTCTGCGTATCTCAAATAATATAAGTACTTAATACAACATGCAGCAAAATTATAGTTTTATAATGTAAGGTGATTCTTCCTCAAGAATTCCATAAAAAAGGAAAACAATTATAAAACAAATACAGTTGGCTGCTCCACCCCCCTTCTTGGTCCCTAGCTTTTTTCTCATTACAAAGCTGGTCTTGAATAGAGCATTGCTGAGTTCTATAGTTCTGCTAGGTTCTGTAGACTTGCATTTGTTGTTTCTATGTGCAACTGCTCATTTTGGTACCGTAAACCTTTAATATCAGAAAATGTACTGAACTATATCTTAAACAAAAGTTATTTAAATAATCCTTTTATGGATACATGGTGCATGAAAAACCCACCAGTGTTTTAAATCATATACATTCTAAGTTTTTTTTAAATATGGCCAACTTGCAATAGACACTTACCCAGATACCAACTTCCAGGCTGTCTTACCTCTATATGTTCTCACTAAGGTCACATAAATTTTAGGGTGCAGATCATACTCTTCAGCTCTATAATGTAGAGTATCTAGGTCTTTTCCCGCAAATAATTATTACATCTTCCCTAGCCTTTCTCTTTTTACGTCTCCTGTTCCTCCATCCAAGTCATTAACTATTATATTTTAAATGCTACATGTACAGCTTTAATCATAAGCATCTAATTTATCAAAGCGCTGGTTGTAATTATCACATTTATAATCTTTGTACCCTTCTATTAATACTTTACAAACTGTCTTGATTTAATGTCCCTTTTGTTACACTATTTTACATTTATATCAATAAGTTCTCACTGAAAGAGAAATAACACCTTCACCTTTTTTAACACAGGAAATGGGACACAGTTCTTCAGTTTAACATGGTGAGATATTAACTCTGATATTGATTCTTTAAATGTGTTTTTATTGAGTCCTCCGTATTACTATATTGTGTTTATTTGGCGTAGTTTTATACTTTATTATATTTATTATGGAGGAGAGACAGCAACTAGGCATCCTATTTCAGCTTCATGAAAGGTCTGATAATGTGTACACATTTATATTTTCCTAATTTGAATAATAAAAAGATATTTGAGTAGAGGAGGAAAGTAGTTTAGAAGAACATTGCCCCTTGTAGATTAAAGCTGGAAAAGATTCAAGAGTCTACAGACTATATTCACATCAAGGTAAGAAAACATTTTGAACGAGGCATTTCAAGCTTGAAGTACAACCACCATTTTTGTTAGAGATAAAGAGACACCTGTTCTTCCTTCAAAATAATTTTTATTTCCATGGTCTTGACTGCATCCACTGAGCTCAAACACCCAAACACTCAACACAGCCGCTTTGTTCCCATCAAAGTGCCACATGAATATCACAATTAGGGATGTAAACCAAAAGCATTAATTCCCTTTTATGTGGGCATCTCAGGGGATTTTCTTAATGTGGTTGTAACTGAAGCTTTTGTGCTCTGGAATTCACTTCCTCCAAGTGAACCATTGTGACACGGTCCCCACTGATATGTCCAGGAGACATTTTGAAGACCATTTTCCTGAAACAAGCTGTTTGCATGATACACTAGCTAATACTGTTGACCTTTACCTTTCTGCTTCCCAGCTCCAGTTAAAAGGCATAGTTTTTTAGGGGGTCATCCTAATTAGAAGCTATTTCAATTCCTTTAAAGCATGGCAAATACCGCAAGAGTATAAATCTAAAGCTACTGAACAGAAGAGCATTTATGGTTGGTATTTCCTTCTTTTTAAGATAAGTAAATCACTTTGTGTGTGGTCTTAGTCTCTTTCATTTTCTGATGGTCCCCTGGGACTCCTCACTCCCATTAAATGCATTACTCCGGCAATAGGGCTGTTAGTTTTATATATGCCATTTAAAGGAATTCTCTGCTGAAAACAGTAGGATTTTAGACTTCCTGTAAATCTTCTTCTTGGAGTATTATTAGCGATGAAAAATTAGTAGTTAGGGTACATAGGATTATACTATTGCCCTCACACTGGCAAACAAACCTGTAACATCCTAGTATAACCCCTCCACTCCCATCATGCTCTAGTTTTGTGGAAAAGCAATAGTAGGAATGAATTATTAGAACCAATTGGAGGGACAAATGTCTCTTAATGTACCCCAAGAGAAAGGCTTTATGGTAAGTCAATATTTCTTTTTTTTATCCTACATTAAGGAACATTAGATGAGTAATCCAGATACATAGCAGTCCGACTGAAGGGTGGGAAATACAGAAACAAATACTAACAGGCCCATGTGAATGACAGGCCTACAGAAGGTGTTCAACACAGCTCAACCTTACTAATGAAGCTGGTATCTGAATAACGAAATGTAAAGATCCACTTTATTACTAAAGCTGGCATTTGAATATTGGCAATATATATCTTTTTTGACCTGAAGGAAGGTGTTGAGATCCAGAATAAGGCAAATTACCTATTTTCCTTTGGGAACATTGTTTAGATTTAAAACACTGAAACTAAGACCCCTCAGGAGGGGAGCTGTGCCTGAGCAGGATGGAGGTCCACTAGTCTTTGCTGGGACATTGGCAGGTTTGACAACATGAAGCTGTGGGGGGGGGGGGGTGCATTGGAAAGGAGCTTCTAGCCTTTCATCCACAGGGTCTTCAAACACCACACTGTCTTTTGCACGGACAGTCAGTCTTGTTGAGACATGAAACTATCAGATCCACTAAGGGGATTGCCCAATCTCTAAAGAGTAACCATCCCACCCTGCTACTTTTTTAAGCCACCCTTACCTGTTTTGCAGCCTTGTTCAGGTTTCACATACTCACCTGCCCAGCAGATCCAGCATTGTCCCGCTGCAGTGCACTGCTCATGTGCAGCAGTCCAAATCTCAGGAGAATAAAAGTGCTGCAGTAATAAGTAAGAAATGGTTGGCTCCCGTCTGAGGAGACAAGGCGTAACTACAACCTTCAGGGCCCTGGTGCAAGAAACTATTAAGGGCCCCCCTGACCCACTGATCCCGTGGCCCTTTACCTCTGTTGCGGGGTCCTTTATTACAGTTTCTGCAGTGGGACCCTTTCCTGCCATCCTGGGGCTCCTCCTTGGTGGTGAACACCAAGGCCTGGTTGCAATTGTGACCTTTGCGACCCTGATAGTTCCACCACTGTCTCACCTCCAATGATCACACACAGGACTCACCTCCAATGATCACACACACACAGGACTCACCTCTATCGACCACACACACAGGGCTCACCACCAATCGCACACACAGGGCTCACTTTCCACTGATCACACACACAGGACTCACCTCTGCCGATTGCACACACAGGGCTCACCTCCACCAATCGCACACATGGGGCTTACCTCCACCGATCGCACACATGGGGCTTACCTCCACCGATGGCACATACAGGGCTCACCTCCACCAATTTCACACACAGGGCTTACCTCCACCAATCACACATACAGGGCTCACCTCTACCGATTGCACACACAGGGCTTACCTCCACTGATCACACATACAGGGCTCACCTCCACCGAGCGCACACACAGGCCTCACCTCCACCAATCGCACACATAGGGCTCACCTTCACTGAAAGCTTCCCGCAGGCAGATGGAAGAACTCATCACTCTCACAATGACAAAGGAAATCATGCCCAGTCCTGAGATCTGCATCCCATGTCACAACACAATCATATTTCACTCCTTGCTACATTCCAAAACAAAAGCCTGCTACGAAGGCATCACTGGTCACATTAACAAAGTGCAACTTTATGCCTTCATCATCCCACCCCCCACCTCCACATACAAGCACTCACTGGGAGCCAAGTGCTGCAGCTGGCATCAGAGAGGGACCCCACTGAGCCGGCTCAGTGCTCAGAGTCTGCTCAATATGGAGAACTCCGAGCTCAAGTCTGGGGGAGAAGAAGTCTGAAGAGGAGCTGGCTGATGTATGGGGGTGCTGTGTCACAGGGGGCAGATCAGGAACAGCAAGGTGGCTCTGCACGGAGGGTAATCTGCATAGGCTGAATGTTCTGCAGACCTTGTGCTCAGCAATCCTACTCAGCGATCACCTGAGGAGCCTTCACTTATCCCGGGGCCCTTCACTCTCACAATGGGACCCGTCTCAGGGCCCACCACAGTGGCAGATTGCCAGGGTCCGGTCGCAGGTGCGACCTTTGCGACCATGGTAGTTCCACCACTGGTGTTTGTTCTCAGGGGACACCAGTAAAAACTGGACATGATTGAAATGCAAGGGGTAATACAAAACTATCCTTATAGCTTTGTGTGCCAGCGTCCATTATCCTGAGGGTAGCAGCCTTAACCCTATGAAAATTAATTACTTATCCCATGTTCGTAATGTATGATTAAGAAACATATTGGCTGATATCCTTCTGAAAGCCTCAAAGTGCTGAAGCCACAGACAGTCAAGGCCAGCAACACAGCAACAGCAGCTCACATATAAGAATTGGTAAGCTGCAATATAAGAAATGTTTACTTTTGGGGTTAATACCACTTTAATACAGGCTGGGTTTTAATAAGACCTCCTAAAGTGGACCTTCGGTTATTTTTTCAACTTTCCATATATTAAATCTTCTGCCCTTGTTGTTTTAACTCTGGATAGTAAAACATTTTTTTTCTGCCAGTAAATACCTTATACAGCCCACTTCCTGTTTCTTTTCTGGTAAAAAGCCTAGGCTTATGACATCATGCACAGCTCTCTCTCTCACTCTTGTGAGAGTTTGCCAGGAAGGGAGGGGGTGAGTCATAAGAGGGCCAATGAAAGCTGCAGAGCTGGAGGTGTGTGTCTGTGTAAATCCAGGAAGTGAACAGGCAGCAACTTCAGCTGCCCACAGTCAAAATGGTTGCAGCCAGACTCAGTGGAGGGAGATTTCTGCAGCATATTTGGCAAGCACAGTATATACAGTATAAAATAATATGCAAAGTGGTTGGAGTGAAGCTTCAGCTTCATATTGCTCATCTGGAAAAAATCCCACTCCCCAATCTTATATCACATGTTTTCATTTATTATCAGTACACACTGTAAGTACCCAAGTACAAAATCATATATGATGGCAGAACATGCCCTAAAAAATTTGCACAAAATTTGGCATTCATTGCTGGCATCATCCATGGCTTCTTATTCAGATGTGCACTTCTTAAATGTTATCTCCTAGGGCACTGCTCTATGTCCTTCTTTTTAAAAATGTGGAGGAGAGGGGGAGCACATTTGTTTATGGTTGTGTGTATGTTTGTCCCTTTTCTTTATTCTCCCAGTTTTGCCTGTAACTTTGGTTTTGCTTGGTGAACACTTGAATGTACAATGTTGGGTACTTTGTTCCCCTGTTAATGCTGTATACTCCCTTTTTTCTTGTGTTGTCTTGAGCTCTCATGATCTAGTGTACTTTTTTGTACTTTCTATCTTTATAAAAAATAAAATAAAAATGATAATAGCAAAGTTTTCTCATTGGATACGCATGCCATTTAGGTAGAAATATGCTTCAAGTACCTTTTTTGCTTATCTTATTAGCATCCATGTAACTGCCTGTTCTCTTCTTCTTCCTTCAGCTCATATAGCTGTGGACGGCATTTAGAACAATCAAATTTTAACACATTGCTTCAGCTGTATTTACAGTGATGTTTCCTACAGGAGCTGCTGTCAGTTTACAGCTAGGAGTGGACAGAGAGGGGTGTTGCCCTTGTAATCACAGGCATCCTACTAGAGCCCTGGAAAGCTTGACAACGAGAAACCAGGAAGTACTCTGATCCTCTTCTTGTTGTCATAAGGAAGAAGGCTGAAGGCAGGATCACCAGGTATTTAGGACATAAGGCGAAAGAATAAAAAGAATGGGCACATAGGGAATACTTATCAAACTGATGTAATATTTTTAATATAAGTCTACTGACACATTAAAGATACATAATGAGAACAGATGAATAACAGCAGAAGTATAGCAATGAATTACGTAACTTATGCAGCCTTTATTTTCTTATAGTTAGAATGTGACATTTTTTTTGCTTGCTGTGTGTAGCACTACCCCTGCAAGGGCTGCTGGTTTAGTGTCCCAGGTTCTTTTCCTGCTAGTGCAGTGCAGCCAGGCAAACAACAGCTTTCACTCTTCTGGTTCAAGAAACAGTCCAGGGGTTCCCTTTTTAGAAATGTTATTGCAAATCAATTTGGATAGGGATTAGGGAGCTGTGAGATACTCCAGAACATTAACAAGAATGTGAGGACACTATCCCCTTAACATCAGCTTCAAGTACAGGACATGAAGTGGGCATCACTGGTTCACCTTTAGCAATTTCCCAGGCCAGGCCAGGCAAGCCTTAACTGAGTGTGATAGGGGTTAGCAGCAGTAACAGTCAAAAGGTAGCCTTTTTCTCTCTGGTCTGTACTCACAGTGTCCCCAAGGCTTAGCTGACATCTTCAGACCTCAGCTGGCAGACTGAATTCCCAGATAAGATCCTTAGTGGTACCCCTCTTTTGGTTCCTAAGGGGTTGTGGGACCTTGATGAGCAGGTTGGATCCTCAGCAAGATGGCCAGGAATTCTGGCAGCTCTCCTGGCTGGGAACCTCTCCTCCAGGGAAAAGAATCCTGCTCTCTGAGGCGCCAGACTATTTATGTACTCCCCTGCCACCTTCTGGGCACACCTCCCCAGGTATTGGCTGGAGTTACATAAATATTCAAACTGCTCATTTGACTCTCCCACTATGTTATGGAAAGCTCCAAAAAATGGGGAAGTAGTCAGATTTGCAGCCTGTATAGCCCAGAGTGGCCTAAAGCAATCACACACACACACATCTTTGCTGATTACAGGAGAACAAACTCTTCTGTCATTTACTCAGCCAATCCTCAGGTGTCGTCACTAAATCATTGGTCGGGACCTGCTGTTCGGCATGTTTTTCTGCAAATGGCAGCTCAAGCTTTCAGGTGCGCGTGCACATGAGCAAGCTGACCCGTAATAAAGCCATGATGTGCAGGTATGTGATTGTGCCTGTACGAGCAAACCTGCTGCAGTAAATGTACTGTGGCAGGTTGACAAGTGGTTAAGTAGACACCTTGGAAAGGGAAATACAGACTACTGCCTTCAGGGACTCTGAGGGTGGCACATTAAGTGCCAAAGAGCTGTATATATTAAAATGGGGTGGTGTCATATAGAAGTGTAGCGGTACCCCCCGTGAGGGCTGCTGATTGACTCTATACCCCACTGGCTACCCCGACTCTGCAGATCCTCTCTTACCTCTGATACCCTGGGTTCCATTCTGTAATGGGAGGTTATCAATGAGAAAATCACACAATGTCACTGAACCACTCAGAAAGTTTACTAGAGTAAATAACCACTTGCCGACCGCCTAACGACGATATACGTCGGCAGAATGGCACGGGCAGGCAAAATCACGTACCTGGTACGTGATTGCCTTCCCGCGGGCGGGGGGTCCGATTGGACTCCCCCCGGTGCCCGAGGCGGTCAGTTTTGGTCTGGCAGCGATCAGCGATGAGGGGAAGGCCATCCATTCGTGGCCCCCCCCTCGCGATCGCTCCCAGCCAATGAGAATCTTGTACTACACAGAGGCAGGGGATGTGATGTCATCTCTCCTCGGCTCGGCAGTTTCCGTTCCGGCGCCGAGGAGAGAAGACTGCAATGTGAGTGCACCAACACTACACACATCACAGTAGAACATGCCAGGCACACTCTACACCCCCCTTTACCCCACGGTCCCCCCCCCGATCACCCCTCCCCCCCCTGTCACACTGACACCAAGCAGTTTTTTTTTCTGATTACTGCATGGTGTCAGTTTGTGACAGTTAGGTAGGGCAGTTAGTGTTAGCCCCCTTTAGGTCTAGGGTACCCCCCTAACTAGAGGTCGACCGATATATCGGCCGGCCGACATTTGGTGTTTTTTACTTAATCGGCATCAGCCGATTGTGCTGATAAAAAAGGCCGATATAACTCAGCGCGACTTGCAAATGACTTTGAAGTCAATACAAGTTGCCTGTATTCTTCTCTGAAGCGACTTCTCCCCCTCTCTGGGCAGCCTGCCAAATCTGATAAAAAGAACCTGAATTGATACAATGTTTACACTTCTGAATGAACTGAGCTCCATGTGTAGAAGTTCTCAGTTTAACCATTTAAAGACTAAATCTTTTCTGACACTTGTTGCTTACAAGTAAAAATCCTGTATTTTCTGCTAGAAAATCACTTAGAACCCCCAAACATTATATATATTTTTTTTAACAGAGACCCTAGGGAATAAAATAGCGGTTGTTGCAATATTTTATGTCACACGGTATTTGCGCAGCGGTCTTTCAAACGCAATTAAAAAAAAAAAAAATACACTAATAAATTTAAAAAAAAACTAAGCAGTAAAGTTAGCCCATTTTTTTCGTCCAAAAGTTTTGATTACCTGTTTTTGAGTATTTATTTTTAAGATATAGTTTTTTTTTTATATTTCTTTTAATCTTAATTCTACATACAAGTGAACTGATTGGAGGTTTGTTTTGTTTAATAAATGTTTAAATGTAAAAACATTTCTGTATCACTTTAGGTTGCTTTCATAATGCAGCGGGCATGCGTTGACGGTAAAACGCTGTTAGTTTTAGCGGCGCTTTACCGTCATTTTAGCGGCGCTATTCGGCTGCTAGCGGGGAGCTTATGACCCAGCTAGCAGCCGAAGAAGGGGTTAAATGCTCCCCTGAAGCGCCGCTGCCGAAACGCTTTGCAGGCGTTTTGGCAGCGGTGCGTATTCATTTCAATGGGCAGGAGTGGTGGTATACACCGCTCCAAAGATGCTGCTTGCAGGACTTTTTTTTAACATCCTGCCAGACCATCGCCTCAGTGTGAAAGCACTTGGGATATCACACTGAGACTGCAGGGGAGCCGTTTTACAGGCACTTTACAGGCGCTATTTTTAGCCCAAAAGCGCCTGAAAAACGCCCCAGTGTGAAAGGGGTCTAACTGTTAGATTTTATGAGATGAAGGGAAAAAAAAAAAAAAATCGGCCTCATATATCTGCCCAAATAAATCGGCATCAAATATCGGCCATCGGCCACCGCGATTTCTAAATATCGGCATCGGCATCGGCCAGAGAAAAACCCATATCGGTCGACCTCTACCCCTAACCCCCCCTAATAAAGTTTTAACCCCTTGATCACCCCCCGTCGCCAGTGTCGCTAAGCGATAATTTTTCTGATCGCTGTATTAGTGTCACTGGTGACGCTAGTTAGGGAGGTAAATATTTAGGTTCGCCGTCAGCGTTTTATAGCGTCAGGGTCCCCCATATACTGTCGAATAAAGGTTTTAACCCCTTGATTGCCCCCAAGGTAACCCTTTCACCAGTGATCACCGTATAACTGTTACGGATGATGCTAGTTAGTTTGTTAATTTTTTATAGTGTCAGGGCAGCCGCCGTTTATTACCTAATAAAGGTTAAGCCCCCTGATCGCCCGGCGGTGATATGCGTCGCCCCAGGTAGCGTCAGATTAGCGCCAGTACCGCTAACACCCACGCACGCAGCATACGCCTCCCTTAGTGGTATAGTATCTGTACGGATCAATATCTGATCCGATTAGATCTATACTAGCGTCCCCAGCAGTTTAGGGTTCCCAAAAACGCAGTGTTAGCAGGATCAGCCCAGATACCTGCTAGCACCTGCGTTTTGCCCCTCCGCCCGGCCCAGCCCACCCAAGTGCAGTATCAATCGATCACTGTCACTTACAAAACACTAAACGCATAACTGCAGCGTTCGCAGAGTCAGGCCTGATCCCTGCGATCGCTAACATTTTTTTTGGTAGCATTTTGGTGAACTGGCAAGCACCATCCCCAAGCAGCGTCAGGTTTGTGCCAGTACCGCTAACACCCACGCACGCACCGTACACCTCCCTCAGTGGTATAGTATCTGAACGGATCAATATCTGATCTGATCAGATCTATACTAGCGTCCCCATCAGTTTATGGTTCCCAAAAACGCAGTGTTAGCTGGATCAGCCCAGATACCTGTTAGCACCTGCGTTTTGCCCCTCCGCCCGGCCCACCCAAGTGCAGCATCGATCGATCACTGTCACTTACAAAACACTAAACGCATAACTGCAGCATTCGCAGAGTCAGGCCTGATCCCTGCGATCGCTAACAGTTTTTTTGGTAGCATTTTGGTGAATTGGCAAGCACCAGCCCCAGGCAGCATCAGGTTAGCGCCAGTACCGCTAGCACCCACGCACGCACTGTACACCTCCCTTAGTGGTATAGTATCTGAACGGATCAATATCTGATCTGATCAGATCTATACTAGCGTCCCCAGCAGTTCGCAGAGTCAGGCCTGATCCCTGCGATCGCTAACAGTTTTTTTGGTAGCGTTTTGGTGAACTGGCAAGCACCAGCGGCATAGTACACCCTGGTTGTAGTCAAACCAGCACTGCAGTAACACTTGGTGAAGTGGCGAGTCCCATAAGTGCAGTTCAAGCTGGTGAGGTGGCAAGCACAAGTAGTGTCCCGCTGCCACCAAGAAGACAAACACAGGCCCGTCGTGCCCATAATGCCCTTCCTGCTGCATTCGCCAATCCTAATTGGGAACCCACCACTTCGGCAGCACCCGTACTTCCCCCATTCACATCCCCAACCAAATGCAGTCGGCTGCATGAGAGGCATTTTTATGTCCTCCCGAGTACCCCTACCCAGCGAACCCCCCAAAAAAGATGTCGTGTCTACAGCAAGCGCGGATATAGGCGTGACACCCGCTATTATTGTCCCTCCTGTCCTGACAATCCTGATCTTTGCATTGGTGAATGTTTTGAACTCTACCATTCACTAGTTGAGTATTAGCGTAGGGTACAGCATTGCACAGACTAGGCGCACTTTCACAGAGTCTCCCAAGATGCCATCGCATTTTGAGAGACCTGAACCTGGAACCGGTTACAGTTATAAAAGTTACAGTTACAAAAAAAAGTGTAAAAAAAAAAAACAAAAACAAAAAAATATATAAAATTAAAAAAAATAGTTGTCGTTTTATTGTTCTCTCTCTCTCTAGTCTCTCTCTATTGTTCTGCTCTTTTTTACTGTATTCTATTCTGCAATGTTTTATTGTTATTATGTTTTATCACGTTTGCTTTTCAGGTATGCAATTTTTTATACTTTACTGTTTACTGTACTTTATTGTTAACCATTTTTTTGTCTTCAGGTACGCCATTCACGACTTTGAGTGGTTATACCAGAATGATGCCTGCAGGTTTAGGTATCATCTTGGTATCATTCTTTTCAGCCAGCGGTCGGCTTTCATGTAAATGCAATCCTAGCGGCTAATTAGCTTCTAGACTGCTTTTACAAGCAGTGGGAGGGAATGCCCCCCACCGTCTTCCGTGTTTTTCTCTGGCTCTCCTGTCTCAACAGGGAACCTGAGAATGCAGCCGGTGATTCAGCCAGCTGACCATAGAGCTGATCAGAGACCAAAGTGGCTCCAAACATCTCTATGGCCTAAGAAACCGGAAGCTACGAGCATTTTATGACTTAGATTTCGCCGGATGTAAACAGCGCCATTGGGAAATTGGGAAAGCATTTTATCACACCGATCTTGGTGTGGTCAGATGCTTTGAGGGCAGAGGAGAGATCTAGGGTCTAATAGACCCCAATTTTTTCAGAAAAGAGTACCTGTCACTACCTATTGCTATCATAGGGGATATTTACATTCCCTGAGATAACAATAAAAATGATTTAAAAAAAAAGAAGAAAGGAACAGTTTAAAAATAAGATAAAAAAGCAAAAAAATAATAAAGAAAAAAAAAAGCACCCCTGTCCCCCCCTGCTCTCGCGCTAAGGCGAACGCAAGTGTCGGTCTGGCATCAAATGTAAACAGCAATTGCACCATGCATGTGAGGTATCACGGCGAAGGTCAGATCGAGGGCAGTAATTTTAGCAGTAGACCTCCTCTGTAAATCTAAAGTGGTAACCTGTAAAAGCTTTTAAAGGCTTTTAAAAATGTATTTATTTTGTTGCCACTGCACGTTTGTGCGCAATTTTAAAGCATGTCATGTTTGGTATCCATGTACTTGGCCTAAGATCACCTTTTTTATTTCATCAAACATTTTGGCAATATAGTGTGTTTTAGTGCATTAAAATTTTAAAAAGTGTGTTTTTTCCCCAAAATCGCTGCGCAAATACTGTGTGAAAAAAAAAAATTAAACACCCACCATTTTAATCTGTAGGGCATTTGCTTTAAAAAAATATTCAATGTTTGGGGGTTCAAAGTAATTTTCTTGCAAAAAAAATAATTTTTTTCATGTAAACAAAAAGTTTCAGAAAGGGCTTTGTCTTCAAGCGGTTAGAAGAGTGGGTGATGTTTGACATAAGCTTCTAAATGTTGTGCATAAAATGCCAGGACAGTTCAAAACCCCCCCATTTTGGAAAGTAGACACCCCAAGCTATTTGCTGAGAGGCATGTCGAGTCCATGGAATATTTTATATTGTGACACAAGTTGTGGGAAAGAGACAAATTTTTTTTTTTTTTTTGCACAAAGTTGTCACTAAATGATATATTGCTCAAACATGCCATGGGAATATGTGAAATTACACCCCAAATTACATTCTGTTGCTTCTCCTGAGTACGGGGATACCACATGTGTGAGACTTTTTGGGAGCCTAGCCTCGTACGGGACCCCGAAAACCAAGTACCACCTTCAGGCTTTCTAAGGGCGTAAATTTTTGATTTCACTCTTCACTGCCTATCACAGTTTCGGAGGCCATGGAATGACCAGGTGGCACAAAACCCCCCCAAATGACCCCATTTTGGAAAGTAGACACCCCAAGCTATTTGCTGAGAGGTATAGTGAGTATTTTGCAGACCTCACTTTTTGTCACAAAGTTTTGAAAATTGAAAAAAGAAAAAAAAAAAGTTTTTTCTCTGTCTTTCTTAATTTTCAAAAACAAATCAGAGCTGCAAAATACTCACCATGCCTCTCAGCAAATAGCTTGGGGTGTCTACTTTCCAAAATGGGGTCATTTGGGGGGGGGGGGGGGGGGGTTTTGCCACCTGGGCATTCCATGGCCTCCGAAACTGTGATAGGCAGGGAAGAGTTAAATCAAAAATGTACGCCCTTAGAAATCCTGAAGGCGGTGATTGGTTTTCGGGGCCTGTACGCGGCTAGGTTCCAAAAAGGTTGCACACATGTGGTATCCCCATACTCAGGAGAAGCAGCTAAATGTATTTTGGGGTGCAATTCCACATAGCCCATGGCCTATGTGAGCAATATATCATTTAGTGACAACTTTGTGCAAAAAAAAAAAAAAATTTGTCACTTTCCCGCAACTTGTGTCAAAATATAAAATATTCCATGGACTCAACATGCCTCAAGGCAAATACTTTCCAAAATGGGGTCATTTGGGGGGGGGGTTTTGTGCCATCTGGGCATTTTATGGCCTTCAAAACTGTGATAGGTAGTGAGGAGTAAAATCAAAAATTTACTCAGGAGAAGCAGCTGCATATATTTTGGGGTGCAATTCCACATATGCCCATGGCCTGTGTGAGCAATATATCATTTAGTGACAACTTTTTGTATTTTTTTTTTTGTCATTATTCAATCACTTGGGACAAAAAAATAATATTCAATGGGCTCAACATGCCTCTCAGCAATTTCCTTGGGGTGTCTACTTTCCAAAATGGGGTCATTTGGGGGGGTTTTGTACCGCCCTGCCATTTTAGCACTTCAAGAAATGACATAGGCAGTCATAAACTAAAAGCTGTGTAAATTCCAGAAAATGTACCCTAGTTTGTAGACGCTATATCTTTTGCGCAAACCAATAAATATACGCTTATTGACATTTTTTTTACCAAAGACATGTGGCCGAATACATTTTGGCCTAAATGTATGACTAAATGTGAGTTTATTGGATTTTTTTTATAACAAAAAGTAGAAAATATCATTTTTTTTCAAAATTTTCGGTCTTTTTCCGTTTATAGCACAAAAAATAAAAATGGCAGAGGTGATCAAATACCATCAAAAGAAAGCTCTATTTGTGGGAAGAAAAGGATGCAAATTTCGTTTGGATACAGCATTGCAGGACCGCGCAATTAGCAGTTAAAGCGACGCAGTGCCAAATTGGAAAAAGTGCTCTGGTCATTAAGGGGGTAAATCCTTCCGGGGCTGAAGTGTTTAAACACAATGAACAATGCGATTAAACACAAACAATAAATGAGAGTTGATAACAATCAGTATAGATATGAAAACTGTGGAGTCAACAATCACCGTAGGGAGTATATGTAGACAGGTGTACAATAGGACAAGTGTTCAATATACTCCAAAAAAACCTTTATTAAACACCTTCTCACTGAAGCCTCAATACACACACCAAATTGCAGAATAATGCTACCTACATTCAACAATGCAATATTTAACCTGTACTCAAGGGCTCCCCCCAGGTTGTAATTCAATGTTCAAACTACAAAATAGAACCATAATGCATTGCAGAAGATGATAAAAGTTCCTTGACTCCAGATATCTTCAGCTAGCCTGTAGTTTAAATTGCAGTATTTGTAATCCAACAGGGCAAATGAGAGAAAGCAAACTGTAGAATAAATGGTACATTGACAACTGGTTAACTGAAGAAATATGGTAACTTCCTCCTTATGTGTGAATGTAATACAGTACTGAACTTACAGCACAGGGAATAACAAACCCCAGAGTTCACCTGTATGTTGCCTGTGAATAAGTAGAATCACTTCTGTGGAACTACAAGTCTCACCAGTAGTCTGTAAGTAACTCACTCAGCAAAAAGTGCACTTTACTGAAATGGGCAGGTGCCCCCTCACCACAATAGACTCAGAGGCTGTGAGGCTCCATCCGGACTCCCCTCCTGATGTCTTAGTCTGATGAAAAGAAGGCACCGCCGCGCTGTACCGCTCCTTCAGATGGCTGAAATGCAGGGAAATTCCAGATATCCTGGCACTGCAAACTGATCCGCTTGCTAAGCTGGCAGGAATGTACTCTGAAGCACCTCAGAAGCTGGCAATCCCGCTCCACGCTATATAGGCTGCAGTCTCCTGGTCACACACACAGATCTCCTGCTGGCAGGTATTGAATGGCATCCAGAGAGGCTGAAAGATGGCCCCACTGTTCATTTTATTACTGCTCCCAGCATGTAGTGCTGCGCGGTTTGCATTGTCTGTATTGTAGTTCAGGGCTGATCCAGCTAACAGAGTCACTTCCTCCTCCAAACTACATCTCCCACAATGCTTTGTAGAGCTGCTTCTCAGGAATTAAAAGAAAGTCCTAACAGCATTAAAAGGACACTAGAGGGAACCAAACTCATTTGCAACCATAACAACTATAATACCTTATATTAGCAAACCCTTGGCTACAGAAGCAATATTTAGAGTGCTTTTGGTACAAAGTATTGTATATAACTTACAGTGCAGTTTAAAGTCTGTCCAGAGTATGTGATGTGTATACTGGTGTTTTTCCTTTTCATAAATTATATTTTATTCACTTGTAAATTTGCCTTTAAACTTTCTAGAAACAATGACTACTCCAGAAGAGTAATTTCCCTACAACATCCCCTCCCCCCTAATGCCCTTTACACACGATAGGATTTTCCGACAACAAATGTTCGATGGGAGCTTGTTGTCGGAAATTCCGACCGTGCGTAGGCTCCATCGGACATTTTCCGTCGGAATTTCCGACAAACAAAATTTGAGATCTGGATCTCAAATTTTCCGACATCAAAATCTGTTGTCGGAAATTCCAATCGTGTGTAGACAATTCCGATGCACAAAATTCCACGCATGCTCGGAATCAAGCAGAAGAGCCGCACTGGCTGTTGAATTTCATTTTTCTCGGCTCGTTGTACGTGTTGTATGTCACCGCGTTCTTGACGTTCGGAGCTGGCCTAGTACATTTCTTTCACAAGAAGGGTTGTAATTCTTTTTTACATATAGGTTTGTCATGTTGCTTGTGTTGCTTGTTCGCTTTATCTCCAAGAGGTGTAGATACTGGATCTCTTTGTTAATTCATTCCGTTGAATATGGATGTCGGACTGTTCTGTGAAGAAAAGCTATTTTGAAAATATTCTGCATTGTGTGCATTTTTCTAAGATGGAAACCTTAGCACATTTTGAAAGTATGATTTTTTTAAGTGGTGTTTTCATTTGTAAAGGCGTTTTTTTTTTCATCGAAAGACATTGTAAACAGAGGTTTTATAGGCACAGTTTATAAGTGAATACCAAGGAAAGAATTGAATGACACCTTTATCAGTCATTAAACTGTCTTTTCATTGTGTAACTTGAATGGTGGCCTTACATTCCAACGTCTTTCTGTTTCTACGTTACATGGTTTAAATGAAGACGATAACTCTGAGCTGACAGGCCTTTTGATTGAGCCAGGCAGATTAAAAAAAGACAGACATTTGTCACGGGAAAGAAAATACACAAACATACAAGTTTCATATTTTAGAGCTGCAGTCTTAGCAGATAAAAAAAAAATATTCCCGGTATATATTCATTAAAAAAATAATTACATTGATTTTACATATACTGTAACTAGCCTAAATACCTGAATATAGCTTGATTTCAGCCTCCTGTAATCTGTTCTGGAACAGCGATGAGACAGGGAGAGGAAGGGGCAGAACTTTGAGCCCAACACAGCAACTTTGTACAACTGTCAGGAAAAGGCTTACAGGAAGGGAGCAGAAGGAAGATTTCATAAGTGTGCTTATGCTCGTTCATTGTGCAATCATAGGCTGAGAAGGGTCCTGGACAAAGTTGCATTGCTTAAAGCCAATCCCTGGGATAATTTCCACCCACCCACCTGTAACTAATCATTAAATGAAAAAAAAAAAAAAAAACTGTCTAAATGCCCCTTTTTACTTAGCTAAAATCACAGTCATGTGACTCACAGGCCCCAAACCTCCTCCTCTTCTGTTTTTTTTTTTTTAAAGATATTTTTATTGGTTTTAGGTTCTACACGAACCAACAGACACAAAACAGTCACAAAAAAACAAATAAAACAAAACACACATGAATATCTGATCCGTTCAGTATACACAGGCGATATACAATCAGTGGGTAGATCATACAGGTCATTGTAGGCATGTTATTTCGTTTCAAAAGAGTTAGGAAATTGGTAATCGCAACATACAGATATATGCATTTTTACACAGCATTACCATAGTAATGGACCTGGCACTTGGGGTCCCTGTGGCACGGCCCATCAATGATCAATTGTATTCAATTTTTGGAAAGAGTTAGTGGACTATCCAACCATTTCCCCCAGATTTTATAAAAGGTTTTATTTCTTTTACGAATTTCAAAGGTTAGTTTGTATAATGGAATAGAGTCATTGATAAGTTTTAGCCAGATGGACTTCAAAGAGGTCTGTGCACCTTTCCAGGACAGTAGAATAGATTTTTTAACATAAAAATAAAGAATACGGAGCAGTCTCTTGGCATGTGATGGTATGTGTAAATCTCCAAATACTCCCAATAAGCAGTTCTTAGGGTGTATTATATTGGGAAGGCCCAATACAGTAGAAATAAAACCACCCACTTCTTCCCAGAAGTCACTAACTATTGGACATGACCAGAAGCAATGTAAAAAGTCTGCCTCCTGGCCGCAGCCTCTGAAACAGACAGCTGATGGCAATAGACCCATCCTATGTAGTCTGGCCGGGGTGAGGTGAGTTTGATGGAAAATTTTAATTTGTATAATACGGTCTCGGGAGGAAATGACAGAGGTTTTATATGTGTCACTAAATTCTGTCCAATCGTCGTTTGCCATATCAATTTCTAATGTCTCCCACTTCTCCTGTGCTCTGTGAAACCTAGGGTTTGAGTCAGTCACTAAAGCTGCGTAATAGGTGGAAACTAATTTAGAGGGTTCTGGTTGCCTAAGTAGTTTTTCCAGTGGAGGCAGATCAGTGACATCATTTAGGGTACCGAATTGGGTATGTATGGCATGTCTAAGTTGATAATAATAAAATAAATGAGATTTTGGTAGATCAAAGTCTGTACTCAACTGAGAGAAGGTTTTAAAGCCCTGCGTAGTATATAAATGGCATAGATATTTAACTCCTTTTGAATACCAACGATTGGCATCTGGAAAAGAGTAAAGTTCTTGCAGATTGGGATTGAACCACAAGGGGTTATTAGGGGATTTTGTCCAAGAATGTTTCGATATTTTTGTAGTAATGTGTTTAAACAGTGAGAGGGAGACTGAGAGCAGAGAGGTTCCAGGGCGGTCTGGGACCTGGCCTCTATATATTATGTTATGTAAGGTTTCATGGGAGGATGCGATAGCCCCCTCTGTGGCTGTACAGGCATTAGCTGGATCTGGATTCATCCAGTCATGTATGTGCACCAGCTGAGATGCCATGTAGTAAAGGAAAAAGTTAGGGAATGCTAGACCTGCCAGATGGGCTGGTAACCTCAAGGTCTCTAGTGCCACTTTGGGGGATCCGCCCCTCCACAGGAAAGAAGTACACATCATATCTATGCGTTTGAAAGTAGCTTTAGATATTTTACATGGGGAGTTAGAGAGGATATAGAGTAGTCTAGGTAAATAAATCATTTTAAGTATATTGGCCCTCCCCATGAGGTCTAACGGTAGATCCATCCATTGTTTAGTTTGCTCCTGGAGGCGGGTCAGCAAAGGGTCAAGATTATTAGTGGCATACAAAGATAAAGGAGCCTGGACCAACACCCCAAGATATCTAAAAGAAGACACCACCTGAAGCTTAGAGTTTGGGTGCACCAGAGGGGGGTCATTCACATCTAAAGGGAAAAGACTGGACTTATCCCAGTTAACTCGGAATCCTGAGTAGTCCCCAAAGGTATTGACCTCTTCCAGTAACGCCCCCAAAGACTCATCAGCATCTGCCAGATATACCAGTGTATCGTCTGCGTAAAGAGAAATGCGCTCTTCTATATTTTCAATGGGGAGGCCTTTAATTATAGGGGAGGAGCGAATGCGAACTGCAAGCGGTTCCATAGCCAGAGCAAATAACAGAGGTGACAATGGGCACCCCTGTCGAGTGCCCCTAGTAATTGGGAAGGAGTCAGTAATAAATGAATTAACCCTTATCTTAGCCGTTGGGGAGGTGTACAGAATTTTTATCCATTTTATCGCTCGGGGACCAAAACCATACTTCTGCAACACCTGAAAGAGGTACGGCCATTCCACACTGTCAAATGCTTTACAGGTGTCCAGTGACACAATGACTCGTGTAGAAGGGCAGTCATGTGGATACTGCAAGTTATGGAACAATCTGCGTATGTTCATTCTGGTAGACCTGCCCGGGATAAATCCACCCTGGTCGCTATTGACCAAAGATGTGACCACAGTATTTAAACGATTTGCTAATATCTTGGCCAGAATCTTAACGTCCACGTTTATAAGTGAAATTGGACGGTAAGATTCACAGTGAAGTGGGTCCTTGCGGGGCTTCAGCAGAAGGACTATCAAAGCCTCCCTCATTGATGGAGGAAGGATCCCAGCCTCCAGGGCTTTGTTATAGGTTCGGAGAAGGAAGGGGGATAGGAGATCCTTGAACTTAGCATACCATTCAGTCGGGAAACCATCAGGACCGGGGGTTTTATGTGCCGGCATTTGGGAGATAGCTGCTGCAATCTCTTCTACCGTGATAGGTTCCTCCAACATGTTCCGTCCCTCATCTGACAGGGAGGGAAGGGATATGTCAGCCAGATAGTCAGACAACTGGGAGTCGTCATAGTCAACCCTAGAAGTGTATAATTTACTGTAAAAATTTAGAAAGGAGTCTAGGATATCCCGTGGGCTGTCGCTGATCGTACCTTGAGCAGTCAGGATTCGTGGTATAGAAATGGGGGTATGCTCAGGTTTGGTCAGATATGCCAAGAGACGTCCTGCTTTATTACCATATTCAAACGATTTTTGTGAGGCATACAACATGCGTTTTTGTGTGAGATCCAACAAACGAATTTCATATTCCCTACGGCACTGTAACCATGTCTCTCTAGTGTCAGAGACAGGGTTAGAGGCATAGGCAGATTCTGCACTTAACATAGCGTTTTCTAATTCCTCAGTGCGCATCTTGTTATTTTTACGAAGAATTCCTGTAATAGACATAAAGGTACCTCTTAATGTGGACTTAAACGCATCCCACTCCGTGGGGGGGTCTACTTTGTCTAAGTTTTGCTTCCAGTAGTTAGAAATACTCGTCCTACACTCACCCTGCACTATCTCGTCTTCCAGCCAGTATGAATTCAGGCGCCACAAAACAGGTCCTGAACCTGGAAGGATGAGAAGGGACACAGACAAGGGGGCATGATCGGAAACCCCCCTGGGCAGGTATGAGACGGCGGAGATGACCGGAAGGGTCTCCGTCGACACAAAAGCCATATCTAGCCTAGACATAGTATGGAAGGAATCCGAATGGCAGGAAAATTGGCGTGTCTCTGGATGTTTCCATCGCCACACCTCCGTCAGTCCATGAACCTGAGCCCAGTCTACAAAGGAGGGAAAAGATCTGCCTCCCCCACCCAAGCGATCCACCGTTGGGTCCAGGACTGCATTAAAATCCCCTATATAAAGCAGAGGGCCCAAGGGTCTATTCAGTAAGTGCAGGGATAATTTAGAGAGTACTTCCACTGAGAATGGAGGGGGAACATAGACGTTCACCAATGTAAAGATTATAGTAGAAATTCGTAATATAAGAACAATATACCTCCCCTCTGGGTCTGTTTTAACACTAATTAATTCAGCTGGAAGGGATTTAGCCAGGAGTATAGATACACCTCTTGAGTAGTTAGTGTGGGTGGCATGATATAGCTTAGAGAGCCAGGGACGTTTTAGAGCCCGTACCTTAGAACCTGTCAGGTGAGTCTCCTGGAGGCAAATAATGTGAGGGTGACATTTTTTTAGCACAGAAAAAACCAAGGATCTTTTCTGAGGTGTATTCAGGCCCCTAGTGTTCCAGGAGACTATCCTAAGGGGTTGTGCCATAATAAAACAGGAAGTGGTAAAGATGCATAAGTAAACCTCTGAGTTGGTATCAATATAAGTAGATAGGCCGCGCCACCTGAAGCACACACAAGCATATAACAAAAAAATGCGTGGGTCTGCCGATAAGGTAACATGGACCATGAACATTTTCCCTGCTTTACCTTAGAAAAAAACATTGGACATATAAATGACCACAGAGGTGTTAATAAACCTCTACATATGATAACCCAGTATATTTTTGATGACCTTCCATTAGCAAATGATATAGGTGTGTTAGAAAGGACATAAAAAATAAAAAGGGGAGGGAAAAACAAAAAACAAAAAACATGAAAAAAAAACCCAACCACCTTTTTCTTTAAACCTTCGTGCCCCCCACCCTGCTTAGCCATCCCAAACACAGCAAGCTTTGGATCCCTAAACTAAAAGTCCTTCCTAACTAGGAACTGCGGAAGAAAAAACTGTACCGTGGCCTCGCCACAAGCTGGTAAGGGGGGTAACGTGGGGTCCGGTGAGGCTCCCAACTATTGACCGAAGAGAGAGGGAAGAGAGAGAAAGAGAGAGAAAAAGAGCCTCTCTCTCCCTATTCCCTCCCCCCAGTAGACAAGTCCTGTTGAAGGGTAGATAAGCTGGTTGTTCACATGGAGAGAAAAAAAAAAAAAAAGGACAAAACAAAAGGAATGGTGTAGAAGAGGAGAAGAAAAAAATTAATATCCTTCCTCTCCCCCTTCTTTGGTGGATAGTTGTTCTGGTGTGATTGTTCCAGTATGCAGGTCCTCACAAGATGCAAATCGTAGCAATGCAGGCTGGGTTATAAAGTAGAAGGGACCCCAAAAAAAAGGGGTATATGAAGAGGGGAAAGAAACCAAAAAAAAAGAAAAAAAAGAAAAAAGCTCCCTCATTGCAATAGGGGGACATGTAATTGTTGACGCTGTAACTTGCATAGCAGGGTGTAGATCTTTCCTTGCAGGTTAAGAGTGTCCTCAGTCTCTTCTGCTTCTATGTGCTGCACCATAATGATCATTCAGCCATTTCATGGCCTCCTTAGGATTAGTATAGAAGTGGGCCCTACCTTCATGGATAATGCGCAATTTAGCAGGGAAAAGCATGGCGTAGGAGAGACCTTCTGTGCGCAATCTAGACTTCACTGCTGAGAAGGAGATCCGCTGGCGTTGAACTTCCGCAGAAAAGTCCGGATAAACAGAGATATTATTGCCATTGAATGAGAGCGGGCCTTTTTCACGTGCCAGACGTAGGATGGCAACTTTATCTTGAAAGTTAAGGATACGTGCTATGATGGATCGCGGTGGGGCTCCCACTGGGGGTGGGCGAGGGGGAGTGCGATGTGCACGTTCTATAACATGTGAGAATGAAGGTGCGTCTTTACCGAAAATGTCCCGCAGCCATGAATAAAGAAACTTTTCAGGATGGGAACCTTCCGCGCGTTCTGGGAAACCTACAAATCTGAGATTGTTCCTGCGAGAGCGATTTTCCAAATCGTCGATTTTAGCGCGTAGTGCCGCCATCTCACTTGTGGTATCACGTATAGTAACAGACATGGGGTGTACAGTGTCTTCTAATGTACTAATCCGTTCCTCAGCATCCCCTGTGCGGTCTCTGAGATTCTGGACATCTTGTTTCAATAAAGAAAAGTCCATACGGATAGAGGCTATTTGAGTGGAGAGGGAGGCCTTGCAATCCTGAATAGCCAGCATAATTGTAGATAATGTAGGCTCAGCATGGGGGGAGTCTGTGGTCTGACTAAATTCAGCAGATTGCTGTGATTCTGATGTCTGCAGGGGTTCTGTAGGTGTGCGGAATATAGCAGGAATAGATGCACTCACCCCTGTTACAGAGTCCTGGATGGCTGAGGAGGAGGGCTGCAGCGCGTCTGAGTGCCCTGCATGTGTCTCGGCGCCATTTTGCCTCCGGAACCGCGCTAGTTGTTCCGCCGTGTGTGAGGGCCGCGGCGGCCCGTATTTCACCATGTCAGCCAGTCTGGAGGATGCCCACAGCCGTGGGGAACCGGAGGGTGTCTTCCACGAGGATCTAGGACCCAGGATATCTGTAGGATGGTCGTTGGGAGCCGGAGCTGTGTGTCTATGCGACTGCTCTCTTCACCATCCGGCCACGCCCCCCCTCCTCTTCTGTTTACTTCCCGCATGAGTCCTTCTTTGAGTGTTCACTTCCTATTTGCTGTTCAGTCCCAGGGTCCCTTAGGATCCTGAAGAGAAGTGATGTTACATGAGGCCTTTTTACTTGCCTAAAGCCACAGTTATGTGACGCTCTGGCCCTGAACCTTCTCCTCTTCTGTTTACGTCCTGCAAGCCAATCCCTGGCATAATTTCCTCCCACCCACCTCTAACTGATCATTAAATGAAAAAAAACCTCCTCCTCTTCTGTTTACTTCCTGCATGGGTCCTTATTTGAGTGTTCACTTCCTATTTGCTGTTCAGCCCCGGGGTCCCTCAGAATCCTGAAGAGAAGTGATGTGACGTGAGGGGGACAGTGGGAACCCAGCAGTTTTGGTTGCATCTTCAGCACTGCATTAGCGGTCCCTACGCCTAGAAGCTGCAGCAGAGAGGGACCTGGACAGAGGACATAGGTGTATAACTTGCTTTACCTGGTAAACACAGAAAAACACCTTGCAGGATGGGTTTGATGGGGAAGGAGGAGGGACAAAATTATCCTAGAATATGGCCTTAACTGGAGCACTTTCTCCAGAGTTCCAGGACCTCCTTGTGTTATCTGTAGGGATGAGCCGAACACCCCCCGGTTCGGTTCACACCAGAACATACCGAACGGGCAAAAAATTCAGAAGAACACACGAATGTCTATGGGACACAAACTTGAAAATTCAAAAGTGCTCATTTTAAAGGCTTATATGCAAGATATTGTCATAAAAAGTGTTTGGGGACCTGGGTCCTGCCCCAGGGGACATGTATCAATGCAAAAATTTTTTTTAAAATGGCTGTTTCTTGGGAGCAGTGATTTTTTTTAATGCTTAAAGTGAAACAATGAAAATGAAGAATTCCTTTAAATATCTTGCCTAGGGGGGTCGATAGTATGCCTGCAAAGTGGCACATTTTTCCCGTGTTTAGAACAGTACCACAGCAAAATGACATTTCTAAAGGAAAAATTGTCATTTTGGGTCTGGTATGAATATTAAGGGGAACCCCGAACCAAAATGTAAAAAAAAATTGCATGGGGTCCCCCTAAAATCCATACCAGGCCCTTCAGGTCTGATATGGAAATTAAGGGGAACCCTGCGCCAAATTAAATAATAAAATGACGTAGGGGCCCCCCCAAAATCCATACCAGACCAAGGGTCTGGTATAGATTTTAAGGGGAACCCTGCGCCAAAATTTAAAAAAATGGCGTAGGGGCCCCCCAAAATCCATACCAGACATCCGAGCACGCAACCTGGCAGGCCGCAGGAAAAGAGAGAGCGGCCCAACCCCCTCCTGAACCGTACCAGGTCACATGCCCTCAACATGGGGAGGGTGCTTTGGGTTCTGACCCCAAAGCACCTTGTCCCCATGATAATGGGGACAAGGGCCTCATCCCCACAACCCTTGCCCGGTGGTTGTGGGTGTATGTGGGCAGGGGGCTTATCGGAATCTGGAAGCCCCCTTTTACAAGGCGATCCCAATGTGAATTGGTAATGGGGTACATTGTACCCCTACCATTTCACAAAAAAGTGTCAAAAATGGTAAAAAAGACAAGAGACAGCTTGGGACAAGTCCTTTATTAAAAAAATAAAAAATAAAAATGTCCCGTGATGTAAATTCACGCCGCCCGACAGACTGAAAAAAAAAAAAAGCTGCAACTGTTCCGCCTCCATGGTAGGCTCCCACCTACTGACGCTTCTTTTCTGTGACAGTTCTTATATAGCTGAGGGCGGGGCCAACTTGTGATGTAAACGGGTGACCACCGCCCCCTCTGATGCCACGGGGCGGGGTCCCATGGAGGTGGAACGGTTGCGGGCTTTTTTCTTCTTTTCTTTTTCGGTCTGTCGGGCGGCGTGAATTTACATCGCGGGACATTTTAATTTTTTTAAAGCAGCTTTGAGAGAGTTGGTTGCTACCTTTGAGCATGGTGTGCTAAGACCTTGTTCACACAGACGTACTCCAGGGTACACTTGTGTGAGGGCTATATTGGCACACACAGGGATGCACAGGTGTCCTGTGCATCCCCATGCAGGAAGGCCCTTTCATGTCAAATTTAAAAACACTTAACTTTAAGAGAGCACATTTTCCAAGGATGAGGGCTGCTCTCCAAGATACACTGTGGTAAACATGGCCCTGTCCCAAATTTTTTAAGACGTGTTACTGCCATCAATTTCAAATTTACCTTTTTATTTAAAAAGTTAATTTTCTCAGTTTAAACATTTGATATATTTTCTATTTTATATTGTGAATAAAATATGGGTTTATAAGATTTGCAAATTGTTGCATTCTGTTTTTTATGTAGATTTAGAAGCAGTGTCCCATTTTTTTTGGAATTGAGGCTTTAATTGAACAGAAAAATAAATATCTTCCTAGTGAGGTCAACAGTTTACCTTGCGGATCAACTATAGTCCTTTACCTACATTAACAGTGACTAGGGCAAGCTGTAATGCGTATAGTCAGATAGTCAGCAAGCCTGCTCAATTTTATCCACATAGTACAATACAAACTGGGTTTGAAAATTTTTATTGCTAATTGTTTTTCATAGTTACCCTTACCTGCAGTTCCAAGTACACAGGAAGAGAATGTTATTGTTGTATTTACTGATATGAATGATTTTACTGCATCTGAGCTCAAATAAACTTGCTCTGTGTGCCAAGTACAAGTTGAATTATGGGACTCAAAAAATGTAATGAACCCTGCTCTATGGCCTTACTACAGGATTAGAAATGAAGTCTTTAGGTGATGGTTATATTGTCTATGGATATCATCACTTACTAGTACCAGAGACCTTGAGAGAGTGCCTTATACAACTTGCACACGAGCGTCACCAAGGAATTGTAAGTAAAAAGTAAAGACAACATGAACAATATTGTCAGCCAGGCATGGATGCTTAAGCATTAACCACCAATCAGTCTTGCGTTACTTATCACAGTCATGACAAATTTGCTGTCACATACTCCAGTGCTCCAGCTAGTGCCCTTTCCTGATTCTACTTGGAAGAAGCTTGCTATTGATATTGTAGATCCTACCACGGAGGCACCTATGGACTGCCAATTTGCTATAACATTAATGGATTATTATAGCAAATGGCCAGAAATTGCATTTGTCACACATAACATCTACTACTATAATTACATTTCTGTCTGCAGTCCTCAGCAGGGAAGGTAACCCAAAGAAATTTGTGTTTGACAATGGGCCACAATTTGTTTCATCTGAGTTTGATTTTTTCCTGAGATAAGGAAAGGTTGTGCATAGGATAACCTCGGTTCATTACCCCCAAACAAAGAAAAAAAATTAAGAGGTTCAACAGAAGTCTTTAAAGAAGTTCTTCAGACTCCATTTCTTAACCACTTCAATACCAGGCACTTTCGCCGCTTCCTGCCCAGGACAATTTTCAGCTTTCAGTGCTGTCGCACTTTGAATGACAATTGCGCGGTCATTCAACACTGTACCCAAACTAAATTTTTATCATTTTCTTCCCACAAATAGAGCTTTCTTTTGGTGGTATTTGATCACTACTGGGGTTTTTATTTTTTGCTAAACAAACTAAAAAAGACCGAAATTTTTGAAAAAAAAAAAGTTTTTCTTCTTTTCGATTATGAAATTTTGTTTTCTCCTTCACTGACAGGCACTGATGAGGCGGCACTGATGGGCACTGATGAGTTGACACTGATAAGGTGGCACTGATGGGCACTGATGAGGAGGCGCTGATATGTAGAATTGATGGGCACAGGATATGCAGCACTGATGGGCACCAATAGGCAGCACTGATATGCAGTACTGATGAGCACTGATAGGTGGCACTGAGGGGCACTAATAGGTGGCATTGATGGGCACTGATAGGTGGCACTGTTGGGCACTAATAGGTGGCACTGATGGGCACTGATAGATGGCACTGATGGGCACTGACAGGCGGCACTGACAAGCGGCTGTGATGGACACTGACAGGCGGCTGTGATGGGCACTGACAGGCAGCACTGATTGGCACTGATAGGCGGTACTGATTGGCATTGACAGGTGGCACTGATGATGAGGTACTGATGAGGTTCTGACAGGTGTTACTGTAGGGCACTGATTGGAACTGTGATGGGCACTGATTGGCACTGTAGTGGGCACTAATTGTCACCGATATGGGCACCGATTGTTACTGTGATGGGCTTCTACAGATGTTTCTGATGGGGCACTGACTGGCAGCTGATGGGCACCTTTTTGGCAGCTGTGGATGGCACATCTGATGGGTCTGTGCTGATAATCAATGTGCTGATTATCAGCACAGACCCCCCCCTCTGACAGGGAATGCTTTTAACCAGCACTTCCTGGTTCACGCGACGATCTGTTCACGTGGTAAGAAGCCTCTGTCAGAGGCTTCTTACCACGATCGGAGATGCGATGTGTCAGACTGACATGCTGCACTCGCGGTCGCTGCGCTACGCTCGCCCCCCCCCCCCCCCCCGCCGGCGCATGCTGGCATGTTATCTTGCTGGACGTCACATGACGCCCAGTCAGGATAACAGAACCACTTCTCGCTGTTCTATCGAGAAGTGCCCGCTATCGAGAAGTGCTCGGGACAAACGGCACATGCCTCACGCATGCGCCGTATGGAACAGCACAACAGCTGAGTTTACGATCAACTGTTGTGTCGGCGAGACGGCGCCTGCGCACAGTAGCCGACGGAAAATTTTTTTTGATGCTTGTGTGGACATGTAAGAACTCTGTAGTAAAAACTTTCCAAGGTTTCTCTTTAACCACTTCCTGCCTGGCCTATAGCAGATTGACGGCCAGTGTTCTGTCGGATAGTGCCTACTAACGTGAAGTGCCCGGGATGTACTGCGCATACACCATACGGAACAGCACAACTGCTGATTTTACGATCAGCTGTTGTGACGGCGAGACAGCATCTGCGCACAATAGCCGTCAGAAAAAAAATTTCTGTTAGATTGTGGCCCGCGCTAAAGAGGCGTGTTCATGTCAGTGAGGGGCGGATTAGTACAGGACGGGGGTGGATTATTCAATGATGGGCAGTGCTGCAAAGCACATATTTTTCTGCTATTCTTCCTGGACTCTTGCGGGGCGTGTTTAGTCAACTAAAGGGTGGATTTTTCTATCTGAAAAATATGTGTTTTGCAGCACTGGCCTTCATTTAAAAATCCGCCCCCATCTTGTACTAATCCGCCCCTCACCGACATGAACACGCCCCGCCACAATCTTTCAGAAAAATTTCCGTCAGCTATAGTGCAGTACATCCCAGGTACTTCTCAATAGCGGGCACTATCTGACAGAACACCGGACATCAATCTGCTATAGGCTGGGCGGGAAGTGGTTAAAGAGAAACCTTGGAAACCATGTCGACACAAGCATCACCAGCTGAATTACTATGGCAGACAAATGTGTACAAAGCTGTATGTTGTAGACATACAACTTCCACACAGGCCAGTGCCTCCGATATCATCAGTTATTATGTGAGGATGCGCGATGGCCGTGGGTGACGTCACGACCTATCCTCGTTCTGGACGTGTTGCATCCCAGTGGGCAGTGGGCGGGGACTTCTTTAGCAGATCCCCGCCCACTGGGACGCAACGCGTCCAGAACGAGGAAACGTCGTGACGTCACCCGCGGCCATCGCGCATCCTCACTGCATCGTATTTACCGCTCGAGCTTGTTTACTTGCACTGGTTGAGTGCTCAATCTGTGAGTGTTGAATTTTATACCTTTTTTACAATAAATGGTTATCCATACAGAGAGCACTATTTGCCATTTTTTATTCCATATGCACTGCACTGTCCGAGTATCCTGACCCAGTGTTCTGACGGAAGTCTTTGTATGCTGAATCGCTTCATATCCATATGACCCTAAGGGAATGCCTATACTGACCCTCTGTAATTAAAGGGTCCATTTCATCAGGTGAGAGGCCATTCTGAATATTGGTGGTGGGCTCATCAATTTGTCACCCTTTTCAGCATGCTGTTTGAACATACACGAGGATTGGATTATCTATGGACTTTTCTGTGCTTTTATGAACTTTGAGATATATGATCAATATTGTGATCTGTATATACCGATTATATGTCTATATTTTACTAATGTGTCTCTAATTAGCGCTGCACCATCTGTTTATATTATTGTTTTAGGGATTTGATTTTTGACCCTGGTGTTCAGCTGCTGAATAACATTTATCATTATTGCGCTGATTTTACTCTTATATACAGGCATTGATGGAGACCATGAGGCATGGCATGCAGTCTTCACTTTAATTCATCCCAAAAGTGATCTATCAGGTTGAGGTCAGGACTCTGTGCAGGCCAGTCAAGTTCCTCTACCCCACATTCGCTCATCCATGTCTTTATAAACCTTGCTTTATGCACTAGTGTGCAGTCATATTGGTACAGGAAGGGGCCATCCCCAACTTGTTCTCACAAATTTTGGAGCATAAAATTGTCCAAAATGTCTTGGTATGGTGACTCCTTAAGATTTCCCTTCACTGGAACTAAGGGGCCAAGCCCAACTCCTGGAAACCAACCCCACACCATAATCCCCCCTCCACCAAATGATTTGGACCAGTGCATTAAACAAGGTCCATAAAGACATGGATGAGTGAGTTTGGGGTGGAGGAACTTGACTGGCCTGCACAAAGTTCTGACCTCAACCTGATAGAATGCCTTTCGGATTAATTAGAGTGGAGACTGCGAGACATGCCTTCTCGTTCACATCAGTATCTGACCTCACAAATGCACTTCAGGAAGAATGGTCAAACATTCCCATAGACAGACTCCTAAACCTTGTGGACAGCCTTCATAGAAGAGTTGAAGCTGTTATAGCTGTAAAGGGTGGGCCAACTCAATATTGAATCCTACAGCCTAATAGGGCATACACACGGTCGGACTTTGTTCGGACATTCCGACAACAAAATCCTAGGATTTTTTCCGACGGATGTTGGCTCAAACTTGTTTTGTCTACACACGGTCGCACGAAGTTGTCGGAAAATCCGATCGTTCTAAACGCGGTGACGTAAAACACGTACATCGGGACTATAAACGGGGCAGTGGCCAATAGCTTTCATCTCTTTATTTATTCTGAGCATGCGTGGCACTTTGTCTGTCGGATTTGTGTACACACGATCGGAATTTCGGACAAAGGATTTTGTTGTCGGAAAATTTTATCTCCTGCTCTCCAACTTTGTGTGTCGGAAAATCCGATGGAAAATGTCCGATGGAGCCCACACACGGTCGGAATTTCCAACAACACGCTCCGATCGGACATTTTCCATCGGAAAATCCGACCGTGTGTACGGGGCATAAGACTGGGATGCCATTAAACTTCATTTGCGTGTTAAGGCAGGTGTCCCAATACTTTTGGTAATATAATGTATATATATATATATATATATATATATATATATATATATATATATATATTAGTATTTGTATATAGAAGGGCATATTGTCAAAAAGTAAATGTATTTTTAACATACTTAGTGCAACCAACATAAATAAATAGTTTCCAAATACTCTGGCTTCAAAAGTAATATAAAAAAAAACACTTGCAGGAATACAGTTTCCTTGAACAAAAATAAAAGTAGATAAAAACCACTTACAGGGAGAGACTTCTTCCCTTGAATCAAAAAACAAGAACATGGTTTTCCAACTTGTACAGCTCTGATGTTCCTTTCATGCAATGGCTTAAATTATAATAATTATTAAACAGTAACCGTCTGGATGGAGGTTTTTCATTTTGCTATGTGATCATTGCACATCTGTTAGAAGCACTGTTCGATGTCATTAAACCACATAATCATCATCTCTTGTTCAATGTGATTTTGTTTGTACAGACCCAGACTAATCTGCAGAGCCATATGTTACAGCGTGAAGGTAATATTTTCTCTCATGCTTTGTATCAAAGAATGCAGAAGTGTGCACATCAGTTTGTCAGGTAACTCCTCCCATCACTTATGTGTTTATTCCTACTGATAAACTATGAAACTGTTACTATATATGAAGACAAACAATAAAACATTCCTAGTGGCTGCAGGCAGCGTTACATTCCCTAAACTTGGCCATAGACAGGTTTTTTTTTTTATTAAGCCAGTGGAGCGGATGAGAAAAAAAATTCCTCCATCCACACAAACAATGTGGGTAAGGGAATGGGAATCTCCCCGCCCTTCCCTACCACTGGGAGATTTTGTTCTGTGAGTGGGACCCGCCACTGTCAGAATACACTCGACAGCAGATACAGCCACTGATGGACACAAGTTTTCCAGCATGTCCCTTCCACAGAAGTCAATAAAATGACAGATGGCCACACACTAATGCCCTGTACACGCGGTCGGATTTTCCGCCAGAAAAAGTGCGATCGGATTGTGTTGTCGGAAATTCCGATCGTGAGTGGGCTCCATCTGACTTTTTCCGTCGGAATTTCTGACACACACAGTTTGAGAGCAGGATATAAAATTTTCCGACAACAAAATCCGATCGGTTAAAATTCTGATCGTGTGTACACAAATCCGACGCACAAAGTGCCACGCAGCTCAGAATAAATTAAGAGACGAAAGCTTTTGGCTACTACCCTGTTTATAGTCCCGACGTACGTGTTTTACGTCACCGCGTTCAGAACGATCTGATTTTCCGACAACTTTGTGCGACCGTGTGTATGCAAGACAAGTTTGAGCCAACATCCGTCGGAAAAAATCCATTTATTTTGATGTCGGAATGTCCAATCAATGTCCGATCGTGTGTACGGGGCGTATGAGATATTAGGCCTGTCCCTGCTGAACCACCCAAATTTTGATCAATGTGTGGGCAGCTTAACAATTGCCCAACAAATAGTAGTAGAACTCATTCGGGGGAATTTACTAAAACTGGAAAGTACAAAATCCAGTGCAGCTCTACATAGAAACCAATCAGCTTCCAGTTTTTTTTTTGCCAAAGCTTAAAGGGGTTGTAAAGGTAATTTTTTATTTTTTTTTAAATAACAAACATGTTATACTTACCTTCACTGTGCAGCTCGTTCTGCACAGAGTGGCCCCGAACCTGGTCTTCTGGGGTCCCTCGGCGGCTGTTTCAGCTCCTCCCCGCAAGCATTAACCACCTTCATGCGAGCTCCCTCGCATGGTGGTGAGTGCTTGCGGGCGCGCTCCCGTGATACAGCCGGCGGCTATAGCCGCTCGCTGTATCACTCGGCTCCGCCCCCTGGCGCGCCACGTCATCGGATGTGATTGACAGCAGCGCAAGCCAATGGCTGGGCTGCTTTCAATCCATCCACTGCAGCCAATCAGCGACCAGTCTGAGCTGCAATGGAGATGACGAGAACGAGCAGCGAAGATTCGAGGCGTCAGGTAAGTAAAACGGGGGGGCTGGGGGCGGCGGTATTGTCAAAAGTTTTTTCATCTTAATGCATAGAATGCATTAAGGTGAAAAAATGTTTACCTTTACAACCCCTTTAATTGAACAAATGGAAGTTAGAAGCTGATTGGCTACCATGCACAGCTGCAACAAATTTTGCACTCTCCAGTTTTATTAAACCAATCACAGGATGTCTAAGCAGTAAGAATGATGAGATATGATTTATTGACAAGGGTTAATGTTACTGTTGCCAACTGGAGAGCTTAAATGCTGTAACAGAAAATTGGAAGCATTATAATGAAAATGGGAGCTGTTAGTACAATGTATGTCTGACTGCCTATAGCATCTTTTTTCTGTGATTTAACCACCTCCCACCCACTGTATTGTGAATTGATGGGTGCACGGCGGTTCTCTCGTTCTGGGACGACATCATATGTTGTCATCCCACTCTCGCCGTGCACAGTGCGGCAATTAGTGGTGTGCTCCATCTCTGGGACAGGGCGCAAAATCGATCTCGGTAAAGAGCTGATGACGAGGCCCTTTACCCATGTGATCAGCTGTGTCCAATCACAGCTGATCACATGTAAACAAGGAAATGCCTGTTATCGGCTCTCCTCGCCTCATACTGACAGTGTGTGAGGAAAGGAGAGACAATCAGTGGCTTTTCCTCACAGGGGAGATCTGCACATCAGCGATGCCAGTCAGGGCCCGCTCATCAGTGCCGACCATTAGTGCCCATCAGTGCCACCATTCAATGCCCATCAGTGCTGTCTATCCGTGCCGCCTATCAGTGCCCATGAGTGCCGCCTATCAGTGCCCATCAGTGCTGCACATTAGTGTCTCCACATCAGTGCCCTTTAGTGCTGTCTCATCAGTGCAGCCTATCAGTGTCCACCATTGCAACCTCATCAGTGCACATCAGTAAAGGAGAAAAATTACTTATTTATAAAATTTTATAACAGAAACAAAATTTTCGGTCTTTTTTCGTTTTTTTAGCAAAAATAAAAAACCTAGTGGTGATTAAATGCCACCAAAAGAAAGCTCTATCTGTCTCAAAAAATTTATAAAATGTAGTTTGGGTACAGTGTTGCATGACCACACAATTGTCATTCAAAGTGTGACAGTGCTGAAATGTGAAAACTGGCCTTTGCAGGAAGGGGGAGAAAGTGCCCAGTAGGCAAATGGTTAAAGTGTTACTAAACCCACAACAGTAAAATCAGTGTGTATATGCAGTAAAGCATGCTTGTTATATTCACTGTGGAACCTAAGGGGTTAACCCTGTGCATTGTGTAAAAAGGGTGTGTGATCTTGTCTTCGATTCTCCCCTTCTTCCACTATCCCCAATACATCTCCTGATAGAACAGAGCCTTTGGAGTCACTCTGGACCAACTCAATTTAGTGTGTATTGTTAGAGAGTTTTTTTTCCTGGGAGGGATCAGCACAGGGCCAATCAGCTCAGCACTGTCCAGACAAAGGGTCAGGGGTCCTGCAGCCTCATAGGACAGTAAGAGGAGAATAAAAACTCCTCTTACAAGTCTTAACCAGACACCGATAGAAGTCACAAGACTGCTCTAACTGCTGATGAGAAAAGGTTTTTTAGCAGTTTATATTTACTAATATAATTTCATTTCCATGTTCTGTGTACTGTGTGAGAATAGATAAAGTGGAACCTCGGTTTGCGAGTAACGCGGTTAACGAGCTTTCGCAAAACGAGCACTGTATTTCTAAAAATCCTAACTCGATTTACGAGTGTTGTCTCATTAAATGAGCAGGATTCAGGCCAAAAGCGGAGTGCAGTACCGCTTTTGGCCTGAGCTGGGGGGGCGCCGGAGCAGAACAGCGCCGATCGTCTGCAATCGGAAATACACGGAAAGGCCCGAGATCAGTTCGGCTGACCTCGGCAAACCTCGGAAAGGCTCGTGAGTGGAGTCTTTCCGAGGTTTGCCTAGGTCAGCGGAAGTGTGCTCTGGCCTTTTCAGCCATTTCCGAGGCTCTCCGGTGCCCCCCCTGCCTCTGGCCGCATGTGGTATTGCATCCCATTAAAGTCAATGCAAAACAAATTATTTTCGTTTCCATTGACCTCAATGGGAAAACTCACTTTGATATTCAAGTACATTGGATAACGAGCATACTGCTGGAACGGATTATGCTCGTAATCCGAGGTTCCACTGTATAGTGAATGCGTGGTCCAGGGTTTAGTAACATTTTAAACTAAAAAATACGCTAATCTCTTCCTGCTTTTTCCCTTCTCATAGGATAGCAAGCCTTTTGGCTAACCCAGGCTGCCCAGGCATATTGGAAGATCTAGTCATATTGTGAGTGACAAGGTGACAAGTACAATTATAGTATGGCTGAAATGCAGTACATGGTAACAATTTTTTTCTGTGCAAGCCGAGAAAAACACATCATTATAAGCAGCAGGGTAGAATTACTAACCAGTGTGATTATGTTACGATTGACTGCTGTAGGGAGTATATCATGTTATTGTCTAAAGACAGGTAAGTAATATTTCATGACACCTTACTTCTGAGATTACCCTGCAGATTTTATTATTTATGATTTGTGTACAGGGGTTACTAGTATAAATGTACTTATTAAATTCATCCAAAGCCTAATGGAAATTTCCTTTAGCTATTAACAGGATATCCAAAATGATTTCATGAAATAGATAAATGGGGTATATTTTCCAAAGGAGATAGAAAACACCCACAAACTAACCGACTATCCCTATATGCACACTGCATGAAATACCAGCCACCGGCAGTAGACAACTGTCAAAAATAGCAAATGATTTGACTTGCATGATTATCCTTATTTCCTTAACACATGAATTTGTATAGACACTTTGAAAAAAAAAATGAACCTGTCAGGACAGGAATGATAGATCTATGACTTTCAAGAGACAAACTTTGGAGCTGCCATTGTTATCAAGGTTCGTGCTCCAAGCTCTCATCTTTATTCTTCTTTCACAATATGGTGGGTCATCTCACAAAAGCATTTAAATCGCATTTGTTAGGATATGTTTGTTATGTGTCAGTAACATACCAAGTATTCAAGAAGGAATAACAGTGTCAGCCCTTAAATATTCACCTTTAAAAAAAAATAGATGCGCAGTGGCAACTCCCATATTTGCATTATAACATTGGCCATCATCAGATTATGTCAAAATCAGTAGGATCATTTGAGGCTTAGGATATCTATGAGCTTCCTTTCATGAACAGTTTTAACCAACATCTCAGGGGAAAAGGCTTGGTGGTTGGCTGCATTTTTTGGCTAATGGCCAATATACAAGTTTCAGAGGAGTTTCCTGCTTGGCAAACAGACTTATAGGATATACATTATGGGGCTGATTTGACTAAAATTGGAGAGGAACAATCTGGTGCAGCTCTGCATAGAAACCAGTCAGCTTCCAGGTTTCTTTTTTTGTCAAAGCTTAAAGTATACCTAAAGGTTCAACTTTTTTTTTAGCTTTTGGATAGAATGGAGAGGGATTAGGAAGCTTGTCTGTTTTTATTGTTGTCTGTGCCTCCATTAGGGAGCTTCACCCAAGAACAAGATGAAGCTGATTGACTACCATGCACAGCTGCGCCAGATTTTGCACTCTCAACTTTCAGTAAATCAACCCCAATGTGTGTGTGGCACCCTGGAGTTTAGGCAGGGATGCTCCTCACAAGTGTACTTGCCCGGAGTAGTTACCCTGGTTGATTTTTAGAGATCTGTTGATTCCTCCCTAAGTTTGGCCTGGTTGCACTTGTCTCTACTACCACTAGGTGGCTGGGTACTTGGTGGTGCTAGATGTGAGAAGGGCAACGCAAGGTCAAGTTATGGGTATGTGTCATATCTCAGCCAACGGGCAAGAGATTCTTTGAATCCCATGGCCTGCTGGGTGCGCCTATATATTTGGTGGAGTCAGGTGATCTATGTTCTGTGCCACCTGGATGGCTGTCTGGTTTGGACGTGTGTCGCGTTGCCCCGGGCTGCTAGGTCAGAGATTGGGCCTATCCCAGGGACATCTGGCTGCTAGGTTGCTTGAGGGCCTATGCAGAAGCTAGAGAACAGTGCAGGGTTGGGATTGTGGCTTGCAGTCCAACCAGAGATGATGGTTCTGCCGGCCAGAGAACCTGTCGTGGTTGGAGATAAAGGGGAAGCTGTCGACACTAAGGGACCATCCTCTTTATTTTCAGGGAGCACAGTGAGTAACTGAAGCAAGTACTGGAGCAGTATTCTCACCGAACGGGCACGGTGGAGAATCGGGAAACTTCAGGCGGTGATCAAGTCAGGGACCCAGCCAGTGTAGGTGACGCTTGCAGAGCAGCCTTGTGTGCCAAGCCAGGGACCGAGCAGGCCAGTGGGGTGAAGCTTGAGAAGTATCTGTGAGTGCCAAGCTAGGGACCCAGCAGAGAGGCGGGGGTGACGCTTGGGGAAGATACCACGTGAAGATTGGAGGTGCTCAAGGGATTCAGTGGCAGTGAATCAGAGGGTCTAGTGAGAGACCGGTAGCTCAGTGGGCTGAAGAACTACAAGGAGAAGTTGTAGTGGAGGTGAAAGAACTGTTACGCTTTGAGTTAGGAACTGTTAAAGACTGTCGCCATAGGAGACAGCATTCCTGCACATGAAGATGTGGCATCTTGCTGGATGCCTTTCCCTGCACAACTGTCCTCCTTTTGAAATCCCGGAATCTGCTCTTTGAACTTGCAACTACTTAAGGGTGTCCTGGCCCTAACCCTCTTTCCCCATAAAAGTTTGTAAGAGAAATAAACATCTCTTTTGCATCCAAGAAGTGTCTAGCGTAGTGCTGTTTCTTGGCCTAGGCTGACAAGGCCCAGGCCTAGGGCGGCACTTTGCGGGGGCGGCAAAAAAGCCGCCCCCTGCATGCAAAAAAGCCCCCCGTCCCATTTTCCCAAGTCCCGGTTCCCATGGCTGCACAAATACTGCCCCGGCGGCCGGCTTGCTGTAGCTTGTATTGTGGGCAGTATATGGAGCGTGCTTGGCTGGCGGGGAGGGGGTGGGGCGGCAGCGACGACGACGAGTGTCCCCATAGGCAGCCGGTGATTGGCCAGGCCGGCTGAATGTAATCTGACTGGCGGAGGCGGAGCTCAATGCTCCGCCCACTCTCCTCCGCACGGCTAACTTCTTCACTGAATCTTCTCCCCGGCCCGGGGTGATAGGAGGAGTAGAGCGAGAGAGAGGAGCACAAGGGAAATCCCCAGCCAGCGGCCAGGAGAGAAGGTTATGTTACTATTACGAATGTGTGTCAAGTGCTCAATATTGAAGTTATTATACTGATGGCCACTGATAGGCTGCACTGATATGGGCACTGATAGGCTGCCCTGATATGGGCACTGAAGAGCTGCACTGATATGGGCACTGATAGGCTGCACTGATATGGGCACTGATAGGCTGCACTGATAGGGGCACTGATAGGCTGCACTGATATGGGCACTGATGAGCTGCACTGACATGGGCACTGATGAGCACTATTAGGCTGCACTTGTTGCCCCTGATGAGGCCACACTGATTTGTACTGATGAGGATTCTCTGATGGGCACTGATGTACTGATGGGCACTGATAGGCAGCACTGATGGCCACTGATGAGCTGCACTGATGGGCACTGATAAGGCTGCACCGGTTGCCCCTGATGAGCCTGTACTGATTGGCACTACTAAGGCTGTACTGATGGGCACTGGTAAGGCTGCACCGGTTGTCCCTGATGAGGCTGCACTGATGGGCACTGATAAGGCTGTACTGATGGGCACTGATAAGGCTGTACTGATGGGCACTGATAAGGCTGCACTGGTTGCCCTTGGTGAGGCCACACTGATGGCCACCGATGAACTGCACTGTCGGGCACTGATGGGGCTGCACTGATGAGCACTGATAAGGCTGCACTGATGGGCACTGATATGGCTGCACGGATGGGCACTGATAAGCTGCACCAGTTGCCCCTGATGAGGCTGCACTGATGGGCACTGATAGGCGGCACTGATGGGCACTAATAGGCTGCACCGGTTGCCCCTGATGAGGCTGCACTGATGGGCACTGATAAGGCTGTACTGATGTGCACTGATAGGCGGCACTGATGGGCACTAATTGGCTGCACTGGTGGCCACTGACTGATGAGGCTACTTGGTACCCACTTTAAATGTACAGAGAGGAAGAGGTGGAGCCTAAATAGGAAGGGGTGTGGTTTACAGATTGGGCGGGTCTTACACAAGAAGGGGTGTGGCCTTGACGGGAAGGGGTGGCCCATATTTTAAATAGGGGATGCATGAGTTTAGTTAGGCCTAGGGCAGCCCAAAACCTAAATACACCACTGGTCTAGCGCCCAACAACTTTATCCACCTTGCACCCACTATGCCTCACAACCCACCATATACAGAAGGATGTCAGCTATCTCTGGCCCTGGAGGTTCTCATTAGACTGAAGGAGACCTTGCCACATATGTAAAACAATCTACCTTTTAGAAGAAGTATTATAAGACAATCAGATTGCATCTATAAAGCTAGCTGCAGCCCTATTAGAGACTATGTAATAAATAAATTCATACCTACATACATAAATAGCTAATTTTATCCTTTGCAGCATTATAATAGAAATATATTTGTACTCAAACCAATAAGTTTATTTGCAGAGATTTTACAATCTTTTGAGTACAGTTGCATAAAAGCAGAAGCTTGCAGAGAGCAATACATAAACACAGTAACACGCAGCAAAAATTCTTCCAGGATAAAAAGATGAAGGTAGTAAAGATACAGTGGGGGAGATTTACTAAAAGTGGAAAGTGCAAAATCTGGTGCAACTCTGTATAGAAACCAATCAGCTTCCAGGTTTTATTGTCAAAGCTTAATCGTACAAGCTGAAGTTAGGCGCTAATTGGCTGCCTGCACTGGATTCTGAGTGCTCCAATTTTAGTAAATCTCCCCCACTGTGCTGTGTATTTAGAGTTTCTCAACTTTACGTCTATCATTTAAAACCAAAGTGCTAGGACAGAAGTGTGAGCATTTGCTTTACTCTTCTAGTTGGTTCTAGGTTTATTAGAAAAAAATGAGCAAACTATTTGATATTTAATCCTATTAATGTGGCTATTCCATTAGCTGGGGTTCAAAGTGGATGCCACAAGACAGTTCCTTTAACCTTGGATGGGGGGCAGAAAATGAAAAGCTGGCCATACACTGAACAAATTTTGTCTATTTCCCAATGAACCAGTCAATTTTTTTTCCTGGATTTCCCTGTCAGCACCCTTTCACCCGACTGAAGGTATAAAGGAGTCGGGGTGAAAACTGTTGGTTTGAACGGCCACTTTATACAATCAGATGTAATAATTGTCTGGGTATTCTGAAAGCCAGTTGTGCTGGCTGTCAGAATACAAGGGCTGGCACTGTGAATTCATTCATATGTGCTGTATAGCATGGATGGAGGAATCTATTATGCCGTGTACACACAACCGGTTTTGCCGTCGGAGTAAACTCGAAGGTTTCTCCGACGGAACTCCGACGGAATTCCATTCAAGTGGTCTTGTCTACACACGGTCAATCCAAAGTCCGACCAAAGTCCGACCATCCAGAACATGGTGACCTACAACACTTACGACGGGACTAGAAAAAGGAAGTTCAATAGCCAGTAGCCAATAGCTTCCGTCTCGTACTTGCTTCAGAGCATGCATCGTTTTTGGTCCGTCGGAACAGCATACAGACGAGCAGTTTTCCCGATAGGAATTGGTTCCTTCGGAAATATTTAGAACATGTTCCATTTCTAGGTCCGTCAGAATTTTCGAAAGAAAAAGTCAGAGGCGGCCTACACACGATCGGAATAGACGATGAAAAGCTTCCGTCTGACTTTTTCTGTCGGACATTCCGCTCGTGTGTACTCGGCTTTAGGGTTATTTGCATTCAACCAGTCTGGCCAGTAAGCCAATGTAAAAGGCAATTCTGCTTGCAAAGTGCATTCATCTACTGTCATCTTTTCTCATGATTAACCCTTCAAATGAAATATTATTGACTACTCTCCTTATCCTTAGCACATCATCCTTATTCGTTTCATTATCTTACTGAATAAGCATGTCTTATTGCAGAACTATAGATCAAAGCTGCATGCATGAATAGATATAGTATTTTATAGAACTATCTGGTAGTCATTTAGTGATGTTGTACTTTCAAGCTGCAGGTGGTTAAATGTAATGATAGCTCAATACATAAAACCCATTTTCCATCCTCTAAGCTGAGTATATCAGATGACATGCTCCATGTGTCAAGTGACTCGGTGTCATTATCAGCTTGTACAGTAGTCTAGCTTGATCATCTTGCTGAAGGACATATTAATCAGCGTAGACAGAGCTTTAACACTTCTGCTGAAAGAAGTAGAAAAAAAAGAATTCTGCTGAGGTTGTAGATGATACATACTTTCACTGAAGGATATTTTGCAGCCCTAACCTAAATGTTGAACTGGAATATATCAATGGAGGTCAGCTACAGATATAACCTGCAATTCAATTATTCATCTATTCTTCATGTAGCTTATTGGAAAATGTAATGACATTATACTTTTCTTGGAATGTGGTCATTCAGTGCAATTGCATCAAAAGCTAAACTATAAATAGAGAATTGAGAGTTTGACAAAAGTCAACTTAAATGATACATTATATTACCAGTGCTGTTTCAGGGGGACCCCCACCCATTAACCATTTTATATATTAGGAAAAGGCAGGGCCACTGGAAGTTCCTCTCTAACCTTGTTTTTATACACTGTACATTTACAGTGGGGAAAATAATTATTGAATCCCCTGCAGATTTTGTAAGTTTGCCCACTTACAAAGAAATGAAGGGTCTATAATTTTTATCATGGGTGTATTTTAAATGATAGAGACGTTTCTTTTAGTTGATTACCAGACGCATCTTTACTCTGCAGCGGTGTCATCACTCCCACACCGCTGCTTCACTCTAGAGGACTTTGATACATTCATTCATGTTAACTATAAGATCATCATTTTCCTCTAACACGGTCTAGTTCTCCTACCGGCTTGACCCATATGGTACTGGCATCCATGGGTTAATTAGCACCAGGTGGTTCATACAGGGATATCTGGCTGTTAACAATGTGCTCTCGTGGTCCTCCTGTTTGCAATAGACCAGATGAAATCTGTAATGCTTGTAGTGCCCTGATGAAGCAAAATGCGAAACATGTTGGCTGCTCCTGCATATTCATACAACTGATTTCATAGAGAAAGATCTCTACGGTCGTATCATGTAACTTGATTGATATTTTACTGTATCTTTTATACTTGTTTGTTCAATAAAATTTATATTTTTATATCAAACGTTGTGGTATTGATCACCTTTAAACAGACACATCATCTCCCTTTAAAATCCCCCTACCCTTCTGAGCGATCTTTGTCTCCCTCTTTATATTCTTCTATTCACCACAGGGATTGGGAGTCATGTTTCTGTTTCAGGAAACCAATTATTCATACATTTACTGTAGTTGGTTACCAGGTTTGCACACATCTCAGGAGGGATTTTGGTCCACTCTTCTTTACAGATCTTCTCTAAATCCTTAACCGCTTACAGAACCCCCGCCGCAGTTGTACTGCAGCAGGTTGGCTCTCCTGGGCGAATTACCGTCATTATACGTTGGCCTCTTTAAGAGCTCTAGGGGGTGTGACGCCGGAGCCGATGCGCGCAGCCGTGATGTCCGCCGGCCACCCGCGATCACACCACAGAGAGCCAGAACGGGAATCTGTCAATGTAAACAGACGGATCCCCGTTCTGACAGGGGAGCAGAGACAGATCTGCTGTTCTTAGTGATTAGGAACAGCGATTTGTCTCCTCCTCCCGTCTGTCCCATCTCCCCACAGTTAGAAACACGTCCAAGGGAACACATTTAATCCATTGATCACCCCTAGTGTTAACCCCTTCCCTGCCAGAGTATTTACACAGTAATTAGTGCATTTTTATAGCACTGATCGCTGTATAAATGTCAATGGTCCCAAAAATGTGTCAAAAGTGTCCGATCTGTCCGCCGCAAGGTCGCAGTCCCACTAAATAACACAGATCACCGCCATTACTAGTAAAAAAATTAAAATGCCATAAATCTGTCCCCTATTTTGTAGACGCTATAACTTTTGCGCAAACCAATCAATATACGCTTATTGCGATTTTTTTTACCAAAAATATGTAGAAGAATACATATTGGCCTAAACTGATGAAGACATTTGTTTTAAATTTTTTTTTGGATATTTATTATAGCAAAAGCTAAAAAATATTGGGTTTTTTCAAAATTGACGCTCTTTTTTTGTTTATAGCGCAAAAAATAAAAACCACAGAGGTGATCAAATACCACCAAAAGAAAGTTCTTTTTGTGGGAAAAAAAGGACATCAATTTTGTTTGGGTACAACATCGCACGACCGCGCAATTGTCAGTTAAAGCGAAACAGTGGCGTATTGCAAAAAATGGCCTGGTCATTAAGGGGGAAAATCCTTTCCGGTCCTTAAGTGGTTAAAGTGGATGTAAACCCAATTCATATATCTGCAGAGTTTTCTTATCTCTCTTCAAAGCACTGTGTCCCGTAGCTTTTGCTTGCTCCGTTCTTCTGTTATCAGCCTGATAACTTCTGACACGTTCTTCGAGACAGGAGCCTGAAGTTTGTGTCAGAGAGGGAGCTATAAATAGATTAGCACAAAGCTGAACTATTCACAGGCAAGTGGCGGGGAGGGGGTGTGTGCCTTTCCCACAATCAGCTGTCTCACAGTGTCTCGCAATGTATGGCAAGAATCCACACCCACAGGTGAATCAGAAAAAGAAAATTTTAACAGGACGTGCACTTTCTAAACAGTATATGAAGATGAAGACAGCAGATATACATGTAAAACTTATGTAAGGAGATTTGTTTCATTTCCGTGTATTATCTGAGGCTGTTCACTCCATGTGAGGGTATACATCAACTTTAAGGCCTCATGCACACTGGACGTTATAATACGTTATAAAAACGCCAGTAACTTTGCAGTGAGTTTTTCAGCTTTTTTTGAGTTAGCGTCTTTAAGTATTTTTATTAATCAATGGGATCAAAAACGTTGAAAAACGCTGGTGAGACGCGCTTTTGAGCGTTTATCAGTGTTTTTGCGTTTTTTTGACATTAGGGTGTTTTTACAGCTGAAAAACTCCTCTCAGAACCCACTAGTTTTGGAGTTTTTTTTTTACAGCCAAAAAACGCCCCAGCCAAAAACAGTTGATAACAGCCTATGTGTGCATGGACACATAGGATAACATGCTGTAGAGTTTATTGACTGTAGAAAAAACATCAGAAGCCAAAAAAAGCAGCTATAACAACGTCCAAAAACGTCCAGTGTGCATGAAGCCTAAAGTTTCTTGGCTTTCCCTTGGCAACTCAAAGTTTCTGCTCCCTCCATACATTTTCTATAGAATTAAGGTCTGGAGACTGGCTAGGCCACTCCATGACCTTAATGTGTTTCTTCTGGAGCCACTTCTTTGTTGCCTTGGCGGTATGTTTTGGGTCATTGTCATGCTAGAAGACCCATCCACGATCCATCTTTAGTATTCTGGCTGAGGGAAGAAGGTTCTTATCCAAGATTTTACAATACATGGCTCTGTCCATTGGCCCCTCAATGCGACAAAGTTGGCCTGCACCTTTAGCAGAGAAACAGTCCGAAAGCGTAATGTTTCTACGTCCATGCTTGACTGTAGGGATGGTGTTCTTAGGGTCATAGTCAGCATTTTTCTTCCTCCAAACAGCGAGTTAATGCCAATGAGTTACATTTTGGTCTCATCTGACCACAGCACTTTCTCCCAATCCTTCTCTGAATCATTTAGATGTTCAGTGGCAAACTTCAGATGGGCCTGCACATGTGCCTTCTTGAGGAGGGGACCTTGCGGGCACTGCAGGATTACAATCCGTGGTGGCGTATTGTGTTACCAATGGTTTGTTTGGTGACTGTGGTCCTAACTGCCTTGAGATCATTCACAAGCTCCTCCCGTGTAGTTCTGGGCTGAGCCCTCACTTTTCTCATGATCATCCTTACCCCATGAGGCAAAAACAACTGAACCTTGTGTTTTATCCCTCTAAAGACCCTGCAAGTACAAAAAATAGCTGTTGATCTGGCAGAAATGCACTCAGCTCTTCAAGAGAACCTGAACCCACTAACGTAACTATTTCCAATAACAGTTAGATTTAAGGCATGCCTCCAGGGTTAAAGTGGAACTACACAGCATCTGAGCACTACAAACCAAAAATGCTATTTAGTTCACGATTAATATTCAAAGCAAACTGAGAAATCACTTTGAAAAACACCCATAGCATTTCTGGCTATGGCCATCTTGAGTAAGGGCAGATGATTCATGTAGCATTTACTTCTTGGAATCCTTCTGCCCTTAGTTCAGGCATTCAGGCAGAATGGTGTGCTTAGCTGAGAAAACCCCTCCTCCCCTCATGAAGACTCCTGGGATGTAAAGCAGTATTTACCTAGGCCTAGAAACCAGGAAGTAACTGAAGAAATGCAAAAAAAAAGTTTAAAAGAGAGTGAAGTTCCACTTTAAGGGTCACAGTTGCCAATGTGCTTATGTCAGCTCTCCGCTAAAATTTCAAGCCCTTAAATGTCTTGTGTCATAGTCAGGGCATTTTTTCAGTTGGAACTTGGTGGAACTCAGTTCCACCACCTCTGGCCCTCTGCTCCCTGCCTTCCACTAACATTGGAAACAGAGAATTCCGGCTTCTGTGTTTATAAGTGACAGCTTGTCTCCCAGCAGCTTCCACAGATCTGATCTCCTGAGCGGCTCCCACTGAGTGCAGGATGGGTACAAGGGAGATGCAGGTGCCTGGGGTGCAGTGCAGATGCCGACACCCCCCCCCAGATGATCTTCCTGAGTGAGAGAGGTGGAGACTAGAGCTGGCTGGGTGCTTTAGTTTAATACAGCAACAAAAGTAAGACATGTGGACAATGGAGGAGCTTTTAAGGAGCGGGGGAGAAGATGGAGGCAGTGGAAGGAGTGGGGGGGAGTTGAATGGAGAAGTTAGAGCCGAAGAAGGGTGAAAGTGAAATATGGATGGGGATGCAAAGGTGAGCGGCTGTGGAAGAAGGCTGAACTCTGCACTCTGTACATAGCGCACCCCCGAACTCTGTACTCTCTGTGTTAACCCCCCCCCAAACTCTGCACTTTGTAGGGAATGCACTAAGAGGGTTTTGTTCTGACTGACAACAGCATGTTTTTTGACTGAGTGGTGTGAACCGTGCCTATTGTTTTTTGTTAAACTACTTACTCTATCTCACGCTCAGATCTCTGCAACATATGAAGGCTAATCATTCTGTAGCTCTAGGAAAAAACTGGGAGATTAACTGCTTGCCAACCGTAAAAAATATATATATATAAATATATGGCGGCAAGGCGGCTCTCCTGTGCAGAATCACAGACCTTTACGTGTTTCTGCCCGTCTGGGGCACGCACGCACGCCACCAGGGAACCGCTTCCTCTGTGATTGGACAAAGCGGGTGCCAATCAGCGGGTCCAATGGACCTGATGTCCAACAGGACTCACCAATCGTTCCCGAGAGAGGCAGAACGGCGGTCTGCCTAAGTACACAAGGCAGATCACTGTTCTGTGAGAAGGGGAGGTAGTGATCCTGTGTTTCTGCTAAGCAGGAACACGAATCTCTACCTTCTCACAGTACAAGCACCCCCCCTACAGTTAGTAATCACTCTCTAGGAACACATTTAACCTTTTGCCCATGATGTTAACACCTTCCCTGTCAGTGTCAGTACAGAGACAGCGCATATTTTTAGCACTGGTCCCAGTATTAGTGTCACTGGTCCCCAAAAAAGTGTCACTTAGTGTCCAATTTGTCCAGCCCAATGTCGCAGTCCCGCTATAAGTTGCTGATTGCCGTCATTACTAGTATAAATAAATAAAAATTCCCGTAAATCTATTCCATAGTTTGCAGATGCTAAAACTTTTGCACAAACCAATCAATATACGCTTATTGGGATTTTAATTGATAAATTCGATTTTTCCATCTTTTTATTGGATTTTTTTTATAGCAGAAAGTAAGAAATATATATATATATATATTTCTAAATTGTAAGTCTTTTTTTGTTTATAGTGCAAAAAATAAAAAACACAGAGGTGATCAAATACCTCCAAAAGAATGCTTTTTTTGTGGGGGAAAAAAAAGATCATTTTATTTATGTACAGGGTCGTACAACTGCACAATTGTCAGTTAAAGTAACGCAGCACCATATCACAAAAAATGGCCTGGTTATTAGGGGGGTAAACTTTCCAAGTGATTAAATAGTCTCTTTGAAATAACACAGGCAGAGAGCACCAGACACAGGACAGCTCTGACTTTCCAAAGAAAGCAACAGGGATTTTTTTGCACTTATCAAATAGATATAACAAACTTTTTCCAGTGGTCTATTTAACAGACTAAAATAAAGTTCATTGTTAGGGTTTGCATACTTTTTAATTGGGGCTTAGGCTGTCACAACATCTTTGGTAATGGTTGAGTATCAAGGCACCCTGGACACGAGCAGAACTCAGTAAATAGAAACAACTTTACTTGGCAAAACAGATTATTTTACAGAGGTTGAAGAATACATCTACATAAAATCAATCATCCAGCGCCATATCAACATGTTCATACTAGGAGTTGGCATTATTTTTCAAAAGCCACCGATTAGTTTCGAGTTTATTCCAGTATTTCAGTGGGACTCAGTGATTACAAAAAGAGGCGGACAGAAAAAGGCTTGAGAAAAATGTTGTCCAAAAGCCATAAAGAGTAATGTCGTGCATATCTATTCTCAGACCATGCACACTTGTAGAACATTATTCAGGTGAACCAAGCAAAAGCATTTTAGTTTAACCACTTAAGGACCGGAAGATTTTCTCCCTTAATGACCAGGCCATTTTTTGCGATACGGCACTGCGGTGCTTTAACTGACAAATGCGTGGTCTTACGACGCTGTACCCAAACAAAAATGACGTCCTTTTTTCCCACAAATAGAACTTTCTTTTGGTGGTATTTGATCACCTCTACGGTTTTTATTTTTTGCGCTATAAACAAAAAAAATACTCACAATTTCGAAAAAAAAAAACAATATTTTTTTATTTTTAGCTATAATAAATATCCAAAAAAAAAATGTCTTCATTAGTTTAGGCCAATATGTATTCTTCTCCATATTTTTGGTAGAAAAATTGCAATAAGCGTATATTGATTGGTTTGTTTGCGCAAAAGTTATAGCGTCTACAAAATAAGGGATAGATTTATGGCATTTTTATTATAATTTTTTTTTTTACTACTAATGGTGGTGATCAGCGATTTTTAGCAGGACTATGATTGCGGTAGATAAATCGGACACTTTTGACACTTTTTTTGGACCAGTGAGATTTATACAGCGATCAATGCTATAAAAATGATTACTGTATAAATGACACTGGTAGGGAAGGGGTTAACACTAGTGGTGATCAAGGGGTTAAATGTGTTCCCGGGAGGTGTTTCTAACTTTGGGGGGAGGGTACTGACTGGAGGAGGAGAGAGATCACTGTTCTAGATCACTAGGAACAGCAGATCTCTCTCTACTCCCCTGTCAGAACATGGATCTGTTTTCTAACATTGACATATCCCCGTTCTGGATATCTGTGGAGCGATCGAGGGTGGCCGGCGGACATTGCAATCACTATGCACGTGCACTGGCTCCCCCGCCGTGTAGCACGCACGCGCTTGCTATAGCTCTTGAAGGAGCAGACATACACCTACGGGGATTTGCGGGAACTAGCTGACCTGCCGCAATATAATTACGGCAGCTGGTCGGCAAATGGTTAAACATACGTCCACAGAACTTTGAAAAATTAGAAGCCAAAAAAAAACTAAAACAATGCTCCACAAAAGCCTGGGACAACAAAAACAGGAGACCTAGGAAAAGCAACCAGAAAACACCATTGCTGCAATATATTGTAAATGGATACTATGTGATAATTGTGATAAAATATACTTTTAATATGGAACGCTGTATGGCAAGGAAAACCTCAGTTAAACCACTGAAAATTAAAGATAAGTGCCCATTTGAGTTTTTGGAGGTGTATCAACATACATATAAAATATAAAAATCATTACTTTATTAAATTCATGAATAAAAATTCTTCACATATAAGCATATTATTAACCTTTTTACACAAAACACTGATTTACTGAAATATGGTCTAATTTACGGATCTGATCAATTCATACATAAGGCGAAATCTTTCACTACAAAATAAGCTTGCAGAATAAACAGATGGATAAGATGCACCATAAATCTCTCTCAACACGTTTCATGAAATATGATTAACTTCTTCAGGAGTTGATGCGACTGACAGGGTGTCTATAAACTGGAAATGACAAGATGAAAAAAAAGAAAAATATATAAAGACTGTAGCTCAGTTAAACCACTGTCTTGTTATGTGACCACAAGTCCCTGGGGTCCAAGAGCAGTGAAAACAAGCAATAGCTTATAAATGATATTATGTGTTCCTGTGTCTATCTAAAGATGTGAGTAATGCATTCAATTATCTCTCTGAAATACTCGCCTTCCCAGCACTATTGAATATCTGCTTTATTGCTCTAAGATCTTGTGCCAGCAGCATGCCCTGTATTTTAAAGTTAGGAGAGCAGGCTTCATCTTCGAGTGTTCATAGATAAAACTGTAGATCTATTTACTCTAGAGAAATAAAGCATCTGTGTAGTGATATGATTTCTGTGCCTGTTCTAATGATTTCACAGCTACTCTGGAGCTCTTAGCTTTGGGTAAAAAAATCTTTGTTCCTTCAAGATGTCAAGCAACCAGGTACATTGTGAAAAAAACAATCAGCGCCAAAATAAATGACTTCCTCCTATAAAAGGGTAAATGTGTAAAATCACCGATATATGTGACTGCACAGCTGCTGAACACTTACAGTGATGCACCTCACCAAATTCAATATTGTTTTCTAAACAGTGCAGCGCTGTGTCTCATTAAATAATGTGCATACAAAATTTATATTAAACATTTCATGATCAAAAAAATATTTTAAATTAAAAAATGAAAATGTCAAAAAAATTAGAAAAAAACAGTTCATCTGTGTCAATGCTTCACCTCCACTTGATGAAGGCCAATGAGATGCCGACACGCGTTTAGAGGGGAGGAGCTGAATCTGTGAAGCATTGTGAGTGTAGATTTGCAGTGAATGAAGTGATTATTTGAGACATGCTGTTTAAAAGTTTTTATCTTGTAAGTGGATTTGTTTTGGGGGCTTTTAATAAACATGCAAACAGAGTACACTATGGCACTTGTGTTTGTTGTTTCGTGTCTATAACCTACGGAAGTAATAGCGTGATTGAGCACTTATGAGAAAGTGAAGGAAGGTTTGTCTGAAGGCAATACAAATGCTGATTACCCACACAGAGGGGCAGTCTGGAGACTGTAGGATTACCATTGGAGAGTAAAAGTTGATCCATTGTGGTGGACACAAGGAGTGATTTGTCTATGCTTTTACATTCATCTTTGAGGTGAGCAGGCACTTTAGCTGGTGGAGGTGTGCACTGGATATTGGTTCTTTTGAGGACAAACACACATAGCGGTGATTGTTTTGGAAACATTGACACAGATGAACTGTTTTTTTCTAATTTTTTTTACTTTTTAATTTTTTAATTTAAAATATTTTTTTTGATCATGAAATGCTTAATATAAATTTTGTATGCACATTATTTAATGAGACACAGCACTGCACTATTTAGAAAACAACCAGGTACATTGTTGTCGGCTTCCATGTACATGTGCTTGCAAATAGCATGCAAAAAAAAAGGTATTGTAGAACACAAGCTGAAATTGTGTTGAATTCTTGCATTGGATTAATAAACAGAAGGGAAAAAATCAACAATTTTAGTACCTTTTATTATAATTCCCAGCTCTATACAGCAGCATCTATAAAACTAGGAGATTTCAACACTGAAATGTGTCACACTACTGAAAGTCATAAAAAATTTAAAAAAGAGTTTTATGCCCAATTGAACCAATCTTGTTATTGTTAGAATACAGCCAGGTTGCCCATGTCGGACTTATAAATGAAAAAAAAAAAAAAAACATAAAAGAGGTGCTGGGACTCTTTCATACAAAGTAGTGAAAGGAAAAAAAACATTCAGGGGGCTCACTGGCTCCAGTATGTACTTGTTAGGTTACACAAAAAAAAACATGCACCACTGGAAAAAAAAGGATAAAAGTGTTCAAACTAAGGTATTAGTTTGCACTAAAAAAAAAGCCAATACATTTAGGGGCCAGAAAATGATCCCCCTTCATTGGGGCTCAAGTTAAAATAAGAGACTGGAATGGACCCAAAATAGGGCTTTCCTGCGTGCATCTATGTAAGAACGTTAATTGCTAGACTAGGAGAGTTACTTGCCATCAGCATCTGTGTAAGCCATCATGATCTTGATGGCTCACACAGATGCTGATGGCAAGTAACTCTCCTAGTCCAACAATTATCGGTATAATGATAATTGACTGAACTTGCACATATTATTATAAAGTATCAACTTTTGTAATACATTAGACAGATTTGGATTGTAAATGTATATCACTGATTTGTATTTGCATCCAGGTTTAGTATTTATGCCAATGACAATATACACTCACCGGCCACTTTATTAGGTACACCTGTTCAATTGCTTGGTAACACAAACTGCTAATCAGCCAATCACATGGCAGCAACTCAATGCATTTAGACATCTAGATGTGGTGAAGACAACAAGTTCAATCTGAGCATCAGATTAGGGAAGAAAGGAGATTTAAGTGTGTTTGAACGTGGCATGGTTGTTGGTGCCAGATGGGCTGGCCTGAGTATTAAAAAAACTGCTGATCTACTGGGATTTTAATGCACAAACATCTCTAGGGTTTACAGAGAATGGTCTGAATAAGAGAAAATATCCAGTGAGCGGCAGTTGTGTGGACAGAAATGCCTTGTTGATGTCAGAGGAGAATGGGCAGACTGGTTCAAAATGATAGAAAGGCAACAATAACTTAAATAACCACTCGGTACAACCAAGGTATGCAGAACCATCTCTGAACGTACAACACATCAAACTTTGAGGCTGGGTTCACACTTGAAATGAATGTGCCTGATGACAAGGGTCCCTGTTCTCTGTTTCGGGGACGAATCAGGCACAAGACCCCTGTGCAATTTGCTTTGCAGCCACTCCGGAGATGTGTGAACTGGCTCCATTGAGAGCCGGTCATAATCTTCTGTCATGCGAATTGGATGCGGGGAAACCCCGCACTAGTGTAGCCTAAAGCAAATAGCAACAGAAGACCACAGCGGGTGCCAGTCCTGTCAGATAAGAACACCAAAATTGGCCAATAAAAGATTGGAAAAATGTTGTCTGGTCTGATGAGTCTCAATTTCAGCTGCGACATTCAGATGGTAGGGTCAGAATTTGGCACAAACAACATGAAAGCATGGATCCATCCTGGCTTGTATCAATGGTTCAGGCTAGTTGTGGTGATGGTGTAATGGTGTAGGGGATATTTCCTTGGCACACTTTAAGCTCTTTAGTACCAAATGAGCATTGTATAAACACCATGGCCTACCTGAGTATTGTTGCCTACCATGTTCATCCCTTTATGACTACAGTGTACCCATCTTCTGATGGTTACTTCCAGAAGGATAATACAACATGTCACAAAGCTCAAATCATCTCACTACTGGTTTCTTGAACATGGCAATGAGTTCACTGTACTCCAATGGCCTCCACAGTCACCAGATCTCAATTTAATAGAACACCTTTGGGATGGGGTGGAATGGGAGATCCGACAAATATGCAGCAACTGGGTGATGCTATCATGTCAATATGGACCAAAATCTCTGAGGAATATTTACAACACCTTGTTGAATCTATGCCAAGAAGAATTAAGGCAGTTCTGAAGGCAAAAGGGGGTTCAACCTGGTACTAGCAAGGTGTACCTAATAAAATGGCCAGTGAGTGTATTTGCATGCATATATGCCATTCGGAATGATGCACAACATGCAATAATAGCCATACAATAAAAAAATATGTATATAATAAAACACCAGTGTGATTCAACTGTTTGCAAGGCAGAATTTTCAATAATCTGATGGTGGTTCGAAGACAAGATTAGAAATATCCTTTAATACAATGCAGCATATACAGATTTTGAACAATGGTTAAGACCCTTTTAATTAAAAAGAATATTTCCATTTTCACTGTATACGATTTTTTCCTGTTTCTCCAATTTGGGAGAATGAATAAATGTCTTCTTGAATGCAGATCACCAACATTAGTAATGGGTAAAGCACAATTACAGATACACATACAGAGTTATTTACTAAGGCAGTATAAAGTGCGAGCTATAGCAACTGGTTGGGTTTTAGAACAGTCAGAACAATGAAGGGTAATTGCTCATTGGCTGATTTGGTATTAACACATTGAATTCTATTTTCTGCCATGTTAAATAATGGCCATAGTTTTACAAAATGTATTCCATTATTGCCATGTTTATAACAGATGACTATAAATATAGAAAAATTGTGCATAAATCTAGTAGACTGCCAACATTTCACTAGACATATAGTGTAAATACAGAAAAAAATAAAAATAATGTTGCGCTCAAAATAGTGATAAAAAGATAACCGTGGGAAAAAGGTAAATATGCTGAAAACAATAATATCTTATAAATGAATATAACAATATATATTGTGTAAAAACAAATGAGCTCAAAATGAATGTTCCAAAAGTAAATGAATCAAAAAACATTCAAAAGTTCTTTAATAAACAAGTGCAGCTCAAAGGTGAAGCTGGGGCGTGAGGTCCAAATGGGACGAAACGTGTCGGATGACGCTCTTGAAGATACTGCACATTGCTCTTTTACAATTGTATTTTACTAGTCTTTATGGAACTTTTTTGGATTGTCGATTTGATGTTTTTATAATGAACCCACTATACAGTGTTACACTATGGGGGTTATTTACTAACGGCACATCCACTTTGCACTACAAGTGCAAACTACAAGTGCAAAGTGCAATTGAAATTGCACTGAAAGTGCACTTGGAAGTGCAGTCGATGTAGATCTGAGGGGAAGATCTGAAATGAGGGGAAGCTCTGCTGATTTTATCAACCAATCATGTGAAAGCTAAAATGCTGTTTTTTATTTTCCTTGCATGTCCTCTTTGGATCTACAGCGACTGCACTTCCAAGTGCACTTTCAGAGCAATTTCAAGTGCACTTTGCACTAGTAGTGCAAAGTGGATTTGCCTTTAGTAAATAACCCCCCCCATGCCTGGTTTTTATGTTTTTACACCCATCTTGATGGATCACAAAGTTCACCTTTGATGTGGATCACTGCACCTCATGGAGCTTATCTTCTGACGGTGGATCCCGTCTGTCGATATCGGAAGTGGCCCATTTGCAGATCATCAACTTCGCATGCTGAATCCTGTTGAGGTTATTCCTCATGAATGCCTGTTTGACTGCTATGCTATACAGTATACAAGTCCACCAAATCTGGTAAGCGTGCCACCTAATCCGTTGTTTATACCCAAGATTCAGTTTGACTTCACCGGGAGGAGTGTGAGAGACTTTTCCCTTCACAAGATTCACCTTTGAGCTGCATTATCTTGTTTATTCAAGAACTTTTGAATGTTTTTTGATTCATTCACTTTTGGAACATTCATTTTGAGCTCATTTTTTTTTTACACAATTTTTATTGTTATATTAATTTATAAGATATTATTGTTTTCAGCATATTTACCTTTTTCCACGGTTATCTTTTTGTCACTAATAATTTTCGTCACTATTTTGAGAGCCACATTATTTTTATCTATAACAGATGACTGTCCCTCCACTAAATAGTTATGTATACAGTATATAAAATCATGGGTATGAACATATAACGATGACAAGAGGCACAATGGTAAATTGCTGATTCTTCACCTCCTGTGTTAAGTGAATCTGTAAATCTTCATTTCTAAACTATTCTTGTCGATCGATAAGAGTCTTAATGCCAGTAATTGGTTTAGCAGGGAATCCAGACCCTCTCTTCTACTTAGAAGGTTGTGTCTCCAACCTGCACCTGAAGACAACGTCAAGGGTGTCAGTTTTATGGGTAAATCTCTGTTATTGACTTGGGGTCTGGGGCGTTAGAGACAAAATCTACTGAGTAAAACAGAGGGTCTTTAATTTTCTGCTCAGTCCCCAATAAAAAAAATCCATTTAGAGAATCCCCGAGGCCAACTGTACAAATTGCAGGTAAAAGCACAGACATATAAAGCATAAGTGTCTACTTGCAGTCCTTTTCCTTTTCAGAAATGATTTGTATTCACTTTCAATGTGCCTTTAAATTTGCTAGGACATTTGACTACTTCCAATTCCCTAGCACAGCCCCCTCCTTCATTGCACGTTATAGCCCTCAACTCTCCTGGGAGTGTCTAAGTAAATAATCTCTGTGCTGACTCAGCATCTGTGCCTCTCTTCTCCATACATTACTTTTTCTATTGTGCATATATCTTATGGAAACATTTTTGTTGAAATAAATGGTCTGGTGACAGTGTTAGGCTTCTTTCACACTGAAGCGCTTTGCAGGCGCTAAAGTGCTAAAAATAGCGCCTGCAAAGTTCCCCGAAAGAGCCGCTCAATGCACTCTAGTGTGAAAGCCCCGAGGGCTTTCACACTGGAGCGGTGCCCTTGCAGGGCGGTCCAAAAAGTCCTGCAAGCCACATCTTTGGAGCACTGTAGGAGCAATTTATTTACCGATCCTAAAGCGCCCCTTCCCATTGAAAACTATGGGGCAGCGCTTTGCGGGCGGTTTTAACACTTTTTCGGCCGCAATGTATTTACCGCTCCTAAAGCGCCCCTTCCCATTGAAAACTATGGGGCAGCGCTTTAGGAGCGGTTTTAACACTTTTTCGGCCGCAATGTATTTACCGCTCCTAAAGCTCCCCTTCCTATTGAAAACTATGGGGCAGCGCTTTGCGGGCGGTTTTAACACTTTTTCGGCCGCTAGCGGGGGGTTAAAACCGCCCCATTAGCACCGCTAAAATGACAGTAAAGCGGCGTACTGCCAGCGCCCGCACGCCTTAGTGTGAAAGTAGCCTTACTATAAGAAACTGAGACATCAATGATTGAACTTGCAATATGACTGGCTTCTTGATCAGTATATTGGAACAATAAGTATATATATATATATATATATATATATATATATATATATATATATATATATATATATATATATATATATATATATATATATATACAGTATATTGGAATATTGGTAGACATATCTTAAACCAAATCTGTGCCTCACTGGTTGGATATAATAGCAAACCCCTCTATTTAGCAGTCTTAGAAAATGATTGCCAAGCCCACATCAATAGTTTTGCAAGTAGTTAGGCAAGCAAAAATCAACATTTATACAATATGCAGTATATAATTCATACATTTCCATATAGGTATAAAGAATATACTGTTCAATGCATTAATTCCTCTACAAAACTAGACTCACTTTTACAAAAACCCTTTTATTATTTCCATCTACCCCTCACAACAAGACTTTATGGTCAATTCTCTCTAGACAGAAGCAGAACAAGGTCCAATAATGCTGCTACATAATTATTTAAACATACAGTTAGTTCTCTCTAGTCCATTCCCCTCAATTCTCTGCAGATTAATTTTCAATAAAGTTATATTAAATGATGGAAACTTAATATAAGAAAGTATTCAAAGTAATTACACATAGCAAAATTTAAATATAAAATTAGCTTGTGCTCAGCGAACTTACATATGCGCGTAATTGATGGTATTGCCTTTGTCTCAGGGACTTTAATAAATTTAATAGATCCGTTTTTCTTTATTATTATTATTATACAGGATTTATATAGCGCCGACAGTTTACGCAGCGCTTTACAACATTACAGCAGACAATACAAGTATAATACAATTCAATACAGGAGGAATCAGAGGGCCCTGCTCGTTAGAGCTTACAATCTAGGAGGGAGGGTCAAGTTATACAAAAGGGTAATAGCTGTGGGGTAATAGTGCAGTTATTAGATGGAGGCAGGATAGGCTTCTCTGAAGAGGAAAGTTTTCAGGGATCGCCTAAAAGTGGATAAATTTGGAGACAGTCTGACAGATTGGGGTAGGGAATTCCAGAGGATGGGCGAGGCTCGGGAGAAGTCCCGGAGCCGGATATGGGAGGAGGTGATGAGGGAGCTAGAGAGCAGGAAGTCTTGGGAGGAACGGAGATGGCGATTAGGTTGGTATTTTGAGACTAGGTTAGTGATGTAGCTGGGGGCAGAGTTGTGGATGGCTTTGTAACTTACTGTTAGTATTTTGAATTTAATTCGTTGGGCGAGTGGCAGCCAATGGAGGGATTGGCAGAGAGGGGTAGCAGACACTGAGCGGTTTGTAAGGTGGATAAGTATGGCAGCAGCATTCATGATGGACTGCAGGGGGGATAGTCTGTTTAAAGGTAAGCCAATGAGGAGTGAGTTGCAGTAGTCAAGGCGAGAGATAACCATGGAGTGAATCAGGAGCTTTGTGGTTTCATTGGTTAGAAAGGGACGTAGTTTAGAGATGTTGCGGAGGTTGAGGCGGCAAGCTTTGGAAAGTGATTGGATGTGGGGCTGAAAGGAGAGTTCAGAATCCAGGATAACACCTAGCACCCTGACATGTGGGGACGGGTGGATGGTTGGGCCATTGCTCTTGACAGAGAAGTCAAGGGAAGAGGCACGTGGGGGAGGAAATATAATAAGCTCGGTTTTGGACAAGTTGAGTTTGAGGAAGTGGTGTGACATCCATACAGATATGTCGGTTAGTAAGTTAGTGATGCGTGAAGAGACTGATGGAGTGAGTTGAGGGGTGGAGAGATAGATTTGCGTGTCATCAGCATAGAAATGATATTGAATATCAGCTGACCCAGGGAAAAGGTGTAGATTGAAAATAAAAGAGGTTCAAAAACAGAACCTTGGGGGACCCCGACAGAGAAGGGAAGAGGAATGGAGGAAGTAGAATTGTAAGTGACACTGAAGGTGCATTTGGATAGGTAGGATGAGAGCCACTGAAGAGCGCAGTCACGGAGACCGAGGGAGTAAAGTTTTTTGAGGAGGAGGGGGTGGTCAACCGTGTCAAAGGCAGCTGAAAGATCCAGAAGTAGGAGTACAGAATAGTGTCCATTGGTTTTTGCAGTTAGTTGGTCATTTGTGAGCTTTAAAAGAGCAGTTTCTGTGGAGTGTTGAGGGCGGAATCCAGATTGAAGGGGATCAAGAAGGTTGTTTTTAATGAGGTGGACAGAATAGTGTCCATTGATTTTTGCAGTTAGTTGGTCATTTGTGAGTTTTAAAAGAGCAGTTTCTGTGGAGTGTTGAGGGCGGAATCCAGATTAAAGGGGATCAAGAAGGTTGTTTTTAATGAGGTGGTCACTCAGTTGGTTGTAAACCAGGCGTTCAAGGAGTTTAGAGGAAAAGGGGAGCAAGGAGATAGGGCGTAGGTTGTTAAGATTGGTAGTGTCCAAGGATGGCTTTTTGAGTATGGGGGTGACCAGTGCATGTTTTAGAGCGTCGGGGAAGATGCCAGAGGTGAGGGAGAGATTGAAGATGTGGGTTCGAGAGTGTAGGATGGGGTCAGAGGGTGACCGTAGCATTTGAGAGGGAATAGGGTCCAGGGGACAGGTGGTTAGGTGGGCGATAGATAGGAGTTTAGCAACTTCATCTGTAGTAGCAGATTTGAATAGGGGGAGTGTCAGTTGTACCTGTTGACATGGGGTCTTAGCTGGGGGAGATACCTGTAGAATGGAGATTTCATCACGGATTGTATCAATCTTGTTTTTGAAGTGATTAGCAATCTCCTGGGCAGTGAGTGAGTCAGTGGGTGGAGGCGGTGGAGGACAAAGTAGAGAGTTGAAGGTAGAGAAGAGTTTACGGGGATTGGATGAGAAGGTGTTAATAAGAGTTGTAAAATAGGTTTGCTTGGCAGTGTGGAGGAAAGAATAGTATTTTTGGAGGGCAGATTTGCATTGATTGAAGTCTTTGAGAGACTTAGTCTTGTGCCACAGACGCTCAAGAGCCTGACTACGTTTTTTGAGACTTTTGGTGTCATCTGTTTGCCAGGGTTGTAGGGGTCGAGGCCTGATTCTGCGTGTAGTGAGGGGAGCGAGCTTGTCCAGGGTGGTGGACAGAGATTTGTTGTAGATGGATGTGGCTTGGTTGGGGCAGACAGGGGAGAGATTTTGTCATAGAGGTGGTCAGTAGCAGAATAGAGGAGAGAGGAGTTGAAGTTACGAAAGTTTCTACGGGTGATGGTTAGGCGATTGGAGGGAAAGGTGGTGGAAGACAGGGGGAGAGAGAAATTAATAAGATGGTGGTCGGAGAGAGGAAAAGGATTGTTTGAGAAGTTGCATGGAGTGCATAGGTAGGAGAATACAAGGTCAAGGGTATTGCCATCAGAGTGAGTAGAAGCCTGTACCCATTGCTTCAGGTCAAATGAAGAGGTTAGACTAAGAAGTTTAGAAGTAGCAGGAGTGTTTGTATTAGCAGGGATGTTGAAATCACCGAGAAGGATTGTTGGAATATCCGAAGAGAGAAAGTAGGGTAGCCAGGCAGAAAACTCATCAAGGAAAGTCGATAATGGTCCAGGGGGCCGGTAAATCACAGCAATTCTTAGGGAAGTAGGAGAGAATAGACGTATACAGTGGGCTTCGAATGATGAGAGGGAAAAAGAGGGAGGAGGGTGAATAACCTGGAAGGTGCTCTGGGGGGATAGGAGGAATCCCACTCCACCTCCCTTGCATCCATTAGGCCTAGGGGAGTGAGTCCAGTGAAGGCCACCCTGGGAGAGGGAAGCAAGAGAAGGGGTGTCATATTCGTGGAGCCAGGTTTCGGTGAGAGCAAGTAGATTGAAGGAATTAGTGACAAAGAGGTCATGAACAGCAGTGAGTTTGTTGCAGACAGAGCGGGCTTTATGAACAATGTGCAATAATAAACTGATGCCTTTTACATTACATAGTTACATAGTTAGTCAGGTTGAAAAAAGGCACAAGTCCATCTAGTTCAACCATAAATAAATAAATAAATAAATAAATAAATAAATAAATAAATAAAAAACATCATACAATCCCATATACCCGATCCCATACCCACAGTTGATCCAGAGGAAGGCGAAAAACACCCCAGAAAAGCAGGATCCAATTTGCTACAGCAGGGGAAAAAACTCCTTCCTGATCCCCTGAGAGGCAATCGGATTTTCCCTGGATTAACTTTACCTATAAATGTTAGTGCCTAGTTATATTATGTACATTTAGGAAAGAATCCAGGTCTTTCTTAAAGCAATCTACTGAGCTGGCCAGAACCACCTCTGGAGGGAGTCTATTGTACATTTTCACAGATCTTACTGAGAAGAAACCTTTCCGTATTCGGCGATGAAATCTCTTTTCCTCTAGACGTAAAGAATGCCCCCTTGTCCTCGGTGTTGACCGTAAAGTGAATAACTCAACACCAAGTTCACTATATGGACCCCTTATATATTTATACATGGTGATCATATCACCCCTTAATCTCCTCTTCTCAAGAGTGAATAAATTCAGTTCCTCTAATCTTTCCTCATAGCTGAGCTCCTCCATGCCTCTTATTAGTTTGGTTGCCCCTCCCTGCACTTTCTCCAGTTCCCTGATATACTTTTTGAGAACTGGTGCCCAAAACTGAACTGCATATTACAGATGAGGTCTACTAATGATTTGTACAGGGGCAAAATGATATCTCTCTCTCTGGAGTCCATACCTCTCTTAATACAAGAAAGGACTTTGGACACCACAGCTTGTCATTGCATGCTATTATTGAGCTTATGATCTACCAAAACCCCCAGATCCTTCTCCACCATTGATTCCCCCAGTTGTACTCCCCCTAGTATATATGATGCATGCATATTCTTAGCCCCCAAGTGCATAACTTTACATTTATCAATATGTCACATAGTCGCCCAATTAGACAGTGCATCGAGGTTGGCGATAAATTGGAGACGTCCTGTAAGGACGTTATTCCACTGCATAGCTTAGTGTCATCTACGAAGACAGAAATGTTACTTTTAATCCCAGACCCAATATCATTTATAAAGGTATTAAAAAGTAAGTGACCCAGCACTGAACCTTGTTGTTGTCTTCTCTATTTGATCCTACAAATGTACATTTTATCTATTATGTTGTTCAATTTTGTGAACCTCAGTCAAGCATCTTTCATATTTAGTAATGATTGAGTGATGTAGCAGCCCCATGCTCATTGTTACAATTTTTTTTTATATTTGAGATTCTGTTTGGCAAACTGATTAGAATGTGGATTTGCTCAGCATTTCATTTGATGATTTATTAGACTGTGATTTTAAGGTCTGTAGTCATTCTAGTGCTGACACAACTATTGTCTTTGAAAGTGCCTTGCCAAGTGGTTTGGACCAGAGATGCTACAAACTGCCAATGTAGAGTAATTAAAAATCTCCTATTAGCAGCCTGGTGCAGCAATCACATTTTGTGTAGATTTATTTTACAGAAGTGCTGTTTAACATATCCATGTAGTAGATGTTTGATGTCTACTAAAACTGGTATATATTTGCCATTGTAATACATAGCTTGGTTATGGCATATGCCAGTGGTTTTCAAACACAGTATCACAACATACAAGCAGACTTAAAAAAACAGAGGAGGACTGCTGGCGCAGAGTTGAGAGAAACACAGCAGACCCTTGCTTTAGAAAAGTCCCTTCATCTGTATACATTTGTAGATACAGCAAAAAGTAAAGGCAGTGAGTTCATAGGCAAAAGGGGAAAATTCTGGGAAGATGGTACTCAATGGAAACTCAAAACAAATCTGCACTCGCAAAGGAAGAATGTGAACCACTTTAGGCACTAGGCTGGACTTCTCTTCCTGCCTGATCTCTGTGTTTGACCCCCGGCTACTCTAAGGACTTTGCTATTGCCTGATCCCCGTGTTTGACGCTCGGCCTGCTCCAAGGACTTCTTTGTTGCTTGATTACTGTGTATGACCCCGGCTTGCTTAACAAACTTCTCCTCTACCGGATCACTGTGTTTGACCCTCGGCCTCCTCATCAGACCCTGCTCCAGTTACCTTCCCCGGATCAAGGTGTTTGAGCCTTGGCCAGGCTTCTCATCGGTCCTGTGTCCAAATCTACTCTGCATGGTTCTTCTCACTGCCAGAAGATCTCCACGCAAGCCTCTCCTACCTGCTGGCAACCCGTGCCCCTCCGTGCCCGATACCCTCTGTGCCACCTCCAGGGGTATAGCGCACTCAGCTGCAAGGAGAGCCGCTCTCAGCATCTCGGCCTTGGTGAGTACCTGACACAACTGTGACAGTTATTATTCATAACATGCCTTGAATATAACTGTTTTGGGAAACAGTTAAATTGATGGGTTTAGTTCTGCTCTGTGGTTAAAGTAGAAGTTCACCCTAAAACTAAAATCTCTAAATCTACTTGCGTCCACAATCTAAGACTAACCTATCTAGCCCTGTAAAGAACAAATTGCTATACATACCTTTTCTGAAGCCGATCCGGTCCGGTCCCACGCTGAGCGGTCAGCGGAGGCTTCTCTGTGGAGGCAGATGCATAAGAGGCGGGCGACAACGGAAGCCCCATAGCAACTCTATGGGTGACATCACTTCCTAGGCATTTCCCAGCCGTTTGTGGCTGTCTCCTGCATAGAGATTCTGCCGGACTGGAGTGGCTTCAGAAAAGGTATTTATAGCGATTTCTTCCTTACAAGGCTAAATAGGTTAGTCTTAGATTGTGGCTGCAAGTAGATTTAGAGATTTTCATTTTAGGATGAACTTCCACTTTAAGGAATTTAAGTATTGCTCATTTTAAATATTAGGCTTAGGTTTAAACTGTCACCAGGCTATGGACGTTTACACTTTTAAATATTCTTAACATGCAACAAATTACTTTAAAACTAGCTCTCACTAACATTCTGTAGCTGCAGGCACTGTGGAGCAGTTTGCCTTAAAAATTCACAGCAGAAGCATGGAAGTCCCTCTCTCGGCACCTCAGCTTCTTCTCACAGGAATGACCTTACCTTCTGGCCTTCTATTCTTTAATGTAAACCCAGATCAAGTGCTGTGGGAAAGGGAGGTGAGCTGAGCTACAGAGACTTGAATAACCTTAGTGTTTCTGCTTTAAAAATTGAGAATGAATTGCTCCTGACTGATTGCAACTATATACAGTAGGTCAGTAAGGACTTGTTTAAAAGCTCAGTTACTACTTGTTAAAAATATATACACTTTTGTATGTCCATATTTGGACCAAAGTCTTCCTTTAGCGCCGACCTTTAGTAATTTAAAGGAAACCTGTCATGAAAAAAATATACAGTACCTGCCAATGATAATATATCCTTCTGAAATGCTTGTAGCCTAGCTATCATGCTGACTCTTAGTTCAGTTATCTTTCTGTCCTAGAATAAGTATCAAGCAAAGAACTTTTAACTTTTCTCTGAGTTTTCTGATCTGCATATTTATTCAGTGAGTCAGTGAAAATACTAAAACCAGTAGCACAGCATTATATTCAGGCAACTAATGACAGCCCACATATATACAGTATATGTTTGGAAAGTTTAGGGTTCAGCAGAGAATGCAGTGGAGACTGCGGGTGCAGTGATGGCGCAGCGTGGGCTGTGTGTGCAGCTAAGTTGCAGCCAGTGCTGGATTTATAAAGGGGCAAAAGGGACAACTGCCCAAGGCCCCTTGACAGAAGGGCCCTCCTTCTATACAAAAGTAATACAAAACAATATAAAAAATTATATAAAATAATAAAACATAAATAATACAATAAAACATTATAAAATATCTAATAATAAAAAATTACTTTCTTTTATTAAATGAATCTTTTAGATAAGCAGCATTTAGTATTTAGATAGATGAAGGGAGCTGGCAAATGAGTACCGACTATTTTGATTCCTCACATGGCTATCCTGGGTCCCTGAAGTGAGTCTTGCATCCGTTTCTCATCTTGTAGTATCTGCTACATACAGTATACAGTGCTGTGTTTCCTGGGTTATGGGGACTTCCTGTCTGCTGCTAGAACAAAATCAAGGTGGGCTGAGAGCGTCTTAGCTCACGAGAAGCTTTATCAATGAATACAAGGATCTCTCTGAATGGCTGAGGTATAGAATACAGTCTTCTGATGTGAAGGTGATGTCCAATCAAACCATGTTTTGCAAAATTGTTTGTCTTTGTTTTTTGAAGATGCATTAAGATCCTCCCTCACTTTCTTTAGCTAGGGGCGGAGGTGTAGCCTGTTTCCAACATAGTAAAACACAGGCTTTGCCCGCATTTAACAAATAAATCAGAATAAAATGCTTGTAATGTTTTAGGGAGATAGGTGTGAGGTGGAGGAGTAAGCCATGGGAGAGAGTTGAGAGAAACATTAGTCATTGGCTGCTCTATCTGGATCCATCATTTCTGTGATCCGTGCTTGCACCCGTCTATGATTCTAGTTAAATGGACAGGCTGACCTCCTCCAAATTAAGGAGGTAAAAGTAAATCAATTGTTGCAAACAGATATTGGTCCTTAAAAGGATTGTTTAACAGGTCTGTGAATATGGGCTGGGTACACATGAGATTGTACCTCAGCACTACAATCCAGGTATGTCAAGCATAGTTTGTTAACCACTTCCCATAGTTTGTTAACCACTTTTCCCCCTATTTATATGTGTGATTCTGCACCTCCGTATGGGGGGGGGGGGTCATTAGTGTCATTAGTACAGTGACACTGCATATTTTTAGCACTGATCACTGCTTCCCACAAAGTGTCAGTTACTTTCAGATTGTTTGCCGCAAAATCGCAGGTCACTGGTTTCCGCCATTACTTGTATAAAAAAATAAATAATAGAAATTCCAGCATATAGTTTGTAGACACTATAACTACTATAACTTTTGCACAAACCAATCAATATACGCTTATTGGGATTTTTTTAACCAAAAATAACTTGCAGAATACATATTGAAATTAGAATGCTTTTAATTTTTTTATTGAATATAGCAGAAAGTAAAAAATATTGTTTTTTTTTTTCAAAATTGCTGGTTTGTTTGTTTATAGCACAAAATATAAAAAACCCAGTGGCGATCAATTACCACCAAAAGAATGCTCTATTTTTTGGGAAAAAATTACATAAATTTCATTTGAGTGCAGCGTTGCATGGCTGCGCAATTGTCAGTTAAAATAACACAGTGCCGTAATGCAAAAAAAGGCCTGGTCATGAAGGGGGGTATATCTTCTGGAGGTCAAGTGGTTAAAGTAGATGTAAACTCAAATACTAAAATGTTAAATAGTTTTCACATGATAATATTAGTTCTTTTTCCTTTTAATCACTAACTTTCATTAAAATAACCGCTGGTGATACTGATAAAAATGTCCTTGTTTGGGCAGGGACAACACTCTGGCCCGTCACCCACAATCTTCTACCTGTAAATCACCTGGTCAGTCTCAACCAAAGAAAACTACACGCTGTTGGGATAATGCTAGTTGTCCAGGTATATCCCACACCAGTTGAAGTCTTTGTGGACGAAACATTGAGGGTCTGATGAGCCCGCTCCATGTCATTGCATCCTTTTCTTCTTCTTTCAATGCTTATGTGATCACTACAAGGAGATGTTTTTGTTGATGCCCATTATCTCGGGATCTATGTAAGCTTTCTACCTTTTAATAAAATCTGTGGCCAAACAGTTTTATACTATGTGGAGGTCTCTTGTTTTTTATGGATGTCGGTGTTTATAATTTGACAAGTGGCCCAGCTGGTGTGGAGAACCTTGCGGTCTACTCTTGGTTACCATTCCTGTGACTGCCATCCTGATCATCATTACTACATGCTTGGTTAAAGCTGTCTTATGGTAAGTGTATTCAGTCTCCTCTTCTGGGTGGTGGATGCACTCGTCGTAGTGAGTCCATAGGTCAACTTTTGGATTTTGTTTTTTGCAATCACCATTGAATATGAACTTTTGCCTTTTTTTACTATTTTGGACTATTTAAACAGATGACGTTATGCCACTTATATTCTTTTCTTTTGCCCTTTGCATGTTATGCTGATATGTCATTATTATTGGTTATTTAGCTATATTTAGCGCTGCACTTTTTGTACCACATATATTTACACAATTTCTGTTGTGTATCGTAGTGCTGGCTGCTGCTTGTTTTCAGTATAGCGCAGCCATTTTTTATAACCATTCATATTCCACTGTTGTCACCACTTAAAAAGGGCTGTGAAAAAAGCAATTGTAGATAGCCAAAAATAGGAAATATTCTCTGTGAAAACAGAAATGCCAGTGCCTATAAGTCCTATATGAATCTCTCCCTATGCCGTTTGCTAGCAGCACTCCCTATGCCTTCCCTATCACAAATAAAGTACATTGTCAGTACAGCCAGGGCCGGATTAAGAACATCATGGGCCTGGTGCTGAGGATTTTGGTGGGGCTTTTTATAAAATAAATAAAATAAAAATGCAAACAATTTTTTGTTATAACAAATTAAATTAGCCGGTTCCTGACCAGCCGCCGCAGTTATACTGCAGCAGGATGGCTCTCCTGGGCGAGCCGTCGTAGCTGTACGCCAGCTCTTTAAGACACTGCAGGAGGCGCGCGTGCCCACAGCGTGTCCACGGAGCTGATGCGAGTGCCCAGCGGGCACGATGACTGGTGTGCACCCACGATTGCTTGTGACAGAGCGAGAACCGGGATCTGTGTGTGTAAACAAACAAATCCTGGTTCTGTCAGGGGAGAGGAGACAGATCGTGTGTTCCTACTAAGTAGGAACACCGATCAGTCTCTTCCCCTAGTCAGTACCATCCCCCCTCATGTAGAACACACCTAGGGGACAGAGTTAACCACTTGATGACCCCTAGTGTTAACCCCTTCCTTGCCAGTGACATTTATACAGTAATCAGTGCGTTTTTATAGCAGTGTCTTCAGAAATGTTTCAGACACGGGCCCAAACTAAACGTAGGACAATTTCTGACCATAATAAAATCACATTAGTATAGACAGCATAACAACAGGCAGTGTCGTATTTTATTGATCGCTGTATAAATGTCACTGGTCCCAAAAATGTGTCAAAAGTGTCTGATTTGTCCGCCGCAATATCGCAGTCCCACTAAAAATCGCTAATCGCTGCCATTACTAGTAAAAAAAACAAATATTAACAAAAATGCCATAAATCTATCCCCTATTTTGTAGACGCTATAACTTTTGCGCAAACCAATCAATATACGCTTATTGCGATTTTTTTTTACCAAAAATATGTAGAAGAATACATATCGGCCTAAATTGAGGAATTTTTTTTTTTTATTTAATTGGGATATTTATTATAGCAAAAAGTAAAAGATATTGTGTTTTTTTTCAAATTGTTGCTCTTCTTTTGTTTATAGTGCAAAAAATAAAAAACATAGAGGTGATCAAATAGCACCAAAAGAAAGCTCTATTTGTGGGAAAAAAAGGACGTAAATTTTGTTTGGGTACAGTGACCGCGCAATTGTCAGGTAAAGCGGCACAGTGCTGTATCGCAAAAAATGGCCTGGTCAGGAAGGGGGTAAATTCTTCCAGGGCTGAAGTGGTTAAATAGAGAGAGGGAGGATGAGAGAAAGAGAAAGGGGATGAGAGAGGGGTGAGGGGTAAAGGAGGGAGGATGAGAGAGAGAGGATGCACATGAGCATGCATGGAAGTGACAGCAACACAGCCCGGCCAAGGTAAGGCACAGAACCCAGCAGGAAGACCGGGTGAAGATGGAAGCGCCCGGGACCTGCCGGATTGATCACAGCGCAGCGCTGGAGGACTCAGTCTGACAGGTAAGTGTACCCTAATGTGCTAATATGCTGTGGATATTAGTACATTATGGCATCACCTACCTCAGGGCCTATAAAAAGTAGTAATGTTAGCGAAGTTTACTACTGCTTTAATATCACAGGATCCCAGGAGCCTCTCATGGGGTCTCCAACTGACCCGGTGGCCCTTGAGCAGTGACCAAGTGCATAGTTGCCAAGATTTCAAATATATTTTCAGGGACACTTTTTTTTACCAGTGGTATATTTAGAGTAGCTGACATCCCCTATGTTCCTCTATACATCACAGTAGTAATCACAAAATTAAATGAGTATTAATAACGGGCAGAACAAATATGTGGACTGAGAAGATTTCCTTAAGTTGAACTAACAAAAGTGTGCCCATTCTAGAGCTGGTAACCTTGAGCATATTCAATATCATTTTAAAGAACTGTTTTTGTGGGTAAGAGGCATAGGGGAGAGTATGGGTGGTATAAAAGTGGGAAGTATGTGCAGGTGAGGGAGAGGAATGTGGAGGGTATAACACTGGGCACTATGTACAGGAGATGAGTGTGGAGGGTATGGCAGTGGGCACTATGTACAGGAGAGGAGTGTAGGGGGGGAATGACAGTGGGCAGTATGCACAGCAGAGGGAGTGTGGTGGATTGACAGTGGGCAGTATGTACAAGAGAGGAGTGTGGATGGTATCACAGTGGGTGTTATGTAAAGGAGAGGAGTGTGGAAGGTATGATAGTGGGCTGTATGCACAGGAGAGGAGTGTGGAGGGTATGACAGCCGGCACTATGTACAGTAGAGGTGTTTGTAAAAGTTTTTTTTACATTGCTGAATGGTATTTTTACAATGTTGGACTATGCTGCTACTACTGAAGAGTTTGGCTTGCAGTTGCAGAGTGGCCCCATTGAAATCAATAGGCAAGTTTGACAGGCAGTGCTGCCTGTCAATCTCTGCAGGCTCCAAGCTATCCATTGAGCTTAGTGCCTCTGACAAGAAGTGAGGAGAGCTCATTCTCTCAGTCTGCTGCAAACAGAGTGTGCCAGCTTATATTTAAACTGGCCGCTCTGTATGTAGCTTCTGACAGGCTGCGCAAGGAGCCTCGTATCTGCGGAACCATAGATGATAGGAGCCCCAAATGACCAGTGGTGGGATAGGTCTTCAGCTACCTACCTCCCAAATTTGGGGTTTCTGTGACCCCTGGTCACTGAGCCACGACGCTCAAAGTCGATCGTTTTGGGGTTTTTTGGCAAATGGGCCTGTTTTAAGGTAAGGGGCCTTAGCCCCTATGTTAATCCGGCCCTGTACAGCTGCTGTGACCTCACACTTTTATAAAGAGGGCCTGGCTTTTCCAAAAGCCCCCCTTATTTCCACTTCTAAGCCAACTGACCTAAGTTCAAAGGCCAGGTACTGCATTATGGTTATGAAGAATTCAGTCTGGCGAATATCTCTATTCTTTCGCTGGAACCATGAATTTCCAATCTAGTGGATCCATTGTGAGCCCATAGAAACAGCAAACCCAAACCTCATCCCTACAGCAAAACAGTACATGGGAAGAGAGTCATTCAGCATGACTTTTCAATTGTCTTGGAATAATCTAGTAGCTCTCCTTTCCGCAATACTGACAATAGACTTTCTTGTGCTCGGTGAGGTTACCATGCGCTTTTTTTCAATTATAAATGACTTGAAACAATTCCAAGTCAATAAATTTAATTCATTCTTGAATTTGTCAACCTTGTTTCATTTCATTTTTTTAGGGGCTGTGACCTAATAAAATAAGGATTGGATGATTTCATACTTGGCAGTGGTAAACAAAAAAAAAAAACAACAACATTATACTGCTTTTCCAAACTGGGTCTCTAAGCCTGTTGATGGTGGCAGTTTTAATTAATATCAAAATGAACAAAAACATGAATTTAATGCCAACAAATGTTGTACACAGCAAGCTCATCTGCATTGAGATCAAATTATTACAGGGATACGCATATTTGCAAGTTGTCATTCCGTTATCCAAAATTGAGCCAAAGAAACCAACACAATAAAAGTATGACATTTCAAAAGCACTTATTGAAAATGCTACACATGCTAAAAATGAAATGTCTGCCCGAAAACAAATAAGTACCCAGCCTCCCTCTCAAGCCAAGTTCATTTATAGTAAATGACTAAAGTAAATACAGTCAAAAGCTTTTCAACAATTGATTTGACATTTATCAGACTGCTTAGTGTAGAAGCTGTGAAAGCACAAAGAACTTTGTTTTCGCCTTTGGATTGAGTTTATTACAGAGCATTCTCAAAGCCTATCAGCCAAGGGGCATCTTGATTGCTTGTCATTGGTTTGGAATTTTGCTGTGTTGATTGACTGTCTACAGGATATTTTTATTCAACATCTTAATATTTTTTTCTCTTTAATGGGTTTTGCAGACACTACACATTTGTTTCACCTGCCCTTTGTTGTCATAATGTTTACCCTGAGGATGATTTATCAGTTTCTGATTGGCTGCTGCCACTTTTCTAAGAAAAATACACCGGCACAAATGGGACTATTTATGAAAACTGAGAACGTGCCCTGCAAGAAATGTGATTCTCCTATTTGTGTAGTATAGGGAATACAATGAAACAGAACTTGCTTCAATTTAATACAGACATTTTCATCTACATATTTTTTTTTTTATAAATTGCTCTTACTTGAGATACATACCAATACTGTTATGGTATAAGATATTGTGTTTTACAGGTTTCAATTCCATCCAAATTATAGAGCACCTGTAATTTACTTGTAAATTTAGATAAAAATCTGATATAGCATAAAGAGAGGGTTTGGCGACATGAACAAGGAGTGTCTGGTGAGTGTATAGTAAAAGGTATCCTATACACATTATATCATAACATACACGTTATATCATAACATAGACAAAGTACATATAAATATACTTTATTCCATTTATATATCACATAATAACATAATAGCATAATGGCATGTTAACCACTTGCCGTCCGCTGCATGCCGATATTCGTGGGCACAATGGCAGCGGTGGGCAAATGAGCATACCTGTACATCCCCTTTAAGACCTGGGGATAGCAGACGCACGCCTGCTGCGTACAGCGTGACCGCACCCGCGGGACCGGCGGACTCGATGTCCGCATGTCTCACGGCAATCGTGTCACGGAGCCTCAGAAGGGGGAAGTGCATTTCCCCGTTCTGGCTTGTGTCATGACAGAGATCACCGCTCCCTGTCATCGGGAACGGTGATCGCTATCATGTGACTTGAAGCTCACCCCCCCCACAGTTAGAATCACTCCCTAGGACACACTTAGCCCCTTCATCACCACCCAGTGGTTAACCCCTTCATTGCCAGTGTCATTTACACAGTAATCAGTGCACTTTTAAAGCACTGATCGCTGTATAAATGACAATGGTCCCAAAATAGTGTCAAAAGTGTCCCATGTGTCCGCCATAATGTCGCAGTCCCGATAAAAATCGCTCATCGCCGTCATTACTAATAAAAAAAAAAAAATGCCATAAAACTATCCCCTATTTTGTAGACGCTATAACTTTTGCGCAAATCAATCAATACACGATTCGTGCAATTTTTTTTTTAGCAAAAATATGTAGAAGAATATATATCGGCCTAAACTGAGGGAAAAAAAATGTTTTTGGGGGATATTTATTATAGCAAAAAGTAAAAAATAATGCGTTTTTTTCAAAAATTGTTGCTTTTTTTTGTTTATAGTGCAAAAAATAAAAAACGCAGAGGTGATCAAATACCACCAATAGAAAGCTCTATTTGTGGGAAAAAAAGGACGTCAATTTTGTTTGGGTGCAATGCCGCATGACCGCGCACTTGTCAGTTAAAGCGACACAGTGTAGAATCGCAAAAAGTGCTCTGGTCAGGAAGGGGGTGAAATCTTCCAGGGCTGAAGCGGTTAATTATTGGTATTGACATTATAAAAACACCAAACATCCTAGAGAGGATCCATGTTCACACAATATATAACAAAAATCATACTTAATTTGGTAAAGGCCAGTAAAACATAATTGATAAAAATGTTGGTGACACTCTTGAGATGTATAATCAAAATGACAGCATCTATATAGCTGGATGTGTTTCATGGATAACTTCCACTCTTCAGGAGCAGATGCAGAATCGGAGTCTCTAAAAATATTCTAAGATTACAATCTTAGAGTACCAGGAGGAAACCCACACAGGCACACGGAGAACGTTCAAACACCAGACAGGTAGTGACATGGTTGGGATTCGAACCCGCGACCCTAGTGCTGCCAGTACTAACCACTTAGGCACTGTGATAGTTAGACAATGGTTTCTACCTTTATAGTCTTTTCTTGTTTATTGAGGTGAACTCTAGCATGGAGGAAGAGCACTGTACAAAAACAACAGCAGTTTTTCTTGCTGTTTTTAAGAAGTTTCATGGATACACTCCTGGGAAATATTAATTTCACTCTGGACACCTTCATTTAAGATATTTATTTGAATTTGTAATGTTCTTTGTAATTAGGAATTTTTGGCATTTTATAGTCACTTTATACTTGATTAATTTTCTGTATATTTTGTATTATTAGGGACAAAGGTAGTAATCATAGCGCTGCACAATTATTATTTTTGTATCTTTTCTTGCTTAAAGTGCTACTAAACCCAGGACTCTGCATTCACTATATCTGGTCATCCACAGTACACAGAACATGGGAATGCAATTATTTTAGTAAATATAAACCGCTTAATACCTTTTCTCATCAGCAGTATTTAGCAGTCTTGTGACTTCTATCATGTCCAGCCTAGCACTGGTTAAAATTTGTAGGAGGAATTTCCATTCTACTCTGACTGTCCTTTGAGGCTGCAGGACCCACGATCCTCTGTTTGAACAGTGCTGATTGGCCCCCTGCCGATCACATGCACCCCCCAAAGAAAAAAAAACTCTATCAATATACACCAAACTGAGCATGTGAAGAGTGCCTCCAAGGCTCTGTTCTATCAGGAGATGGATTGGGAACAGTGGAAGAAGGGGAGGGTCAGAGAAGACAGGATCAAACAGCCTTTTTACACAATGTGCAGGTTCCTTAGGTTTCACAGTGAGTATAACAAACATGCTTTACTGCATATACAGACTGTGTGCTTCTGTTGTGGGTTTAGTAACACTTTAATTTGGTAAGAAACTCTCTATGACATAGAGATGGATGTGGATATAAGAGGCATAACCTGTACTTTATTACTATATTATGTAAAGCCAAACTTGCAGCAGATTCAAAAATACACCATCTTAAAACATCTCTGTAAGATATTAGGATAATATTAAAGGTTTTTTTTTTAAATTCTAGTAGTGTAAGTACTGAAATTTGTCCTGAACACCGTTTACCGATGCGAGCACAACTTACCTATGCGTTTTCTTTGCTGCGCGAGCACGCGGGGACGGGGCGCTTTAAAAAATTTTCTTTTTTTTTTCTTTTACATTGTCCCTTTAAAAAAAAAAAAATCTGATCACTTTTATTGCTGTCACAAGGAATGTAAACATCCCTTGTGGCAGTAATAGGTGGTGACAGGTACTCTTTATGGGGGATCAGGGTCTAAAATACATCAAATCCCTCCTTTGCACTTAAAAGTATTCAGATTGTCAAAAATAGTGATTCTGAATACTGTCATTTTTTTTTTTTTTGGATCGGGTCTCTCGATGGGACGGGAGGCCCGGGAAGAGCGGCGGAAGGCAGCAGAAGGCAGCGGGAGGGGGGAGACAATCTCAGCCTACAGTGGGGATGCAGAGAAGATGGGAAGGTCAGCTGAAGGCAGGATCAACTAAGTATATCTCTGTCTGCACAAAGCAAACGCTTTAGTGGCTCTGTGAGTGTAATGAGATTTTTTCATAGTCTGGGTTTAATGACACTTTTATTTTAACACTTATGTAAAAGCCAAATTTGCTCCGAAAACCATATATTGCAGGGCAGTAATAGCTCATATGTATATATGTCTCTATATTAAAGTGATTGTAAATTTTTTTTTTTTAAATAATAAACATGGTTTTGCACAGAGCAACCCCGATCCTCCTTTTCTGGGGTCCCACAGCTGGGGCTCCAGGCTCTTCTCACCTGCCGAGTGCCCCCATAGCAAGACACTTGCTATGGGGGCACTCGTGTGGGCACGATCCCGAGCCACGCTGTGTGTGTCCATAGACACACACAGCATCTCTTGCCCCCCCCCACTCTCTGCGCACTGGCTGTGATTGACAGCAGCAGGAGCCAATGCTGCCCCTGAGCCAATTAGGAGAGAGAGAGAGAGAGCAGAGCTGCTGCTCTTGGGCACTACCCTGGATTGAGGGCTCAGGTAAGTATAAGGGTAGGCTGGGGGAAGCTACACACAGAGGGTTTTTTACCTTAATGCATTAAGATAAAAAAGCTTCCAACTTTACAATCACTTTGCACCTCAAACAGTAAAAATAAATAATTTGGTTAGCAGAGTTTAATGAAGACGAGGTTTTGTATGATATTCCTGCCAATTCACATGAAAGTCAGCAAGAGTCAGAGAGTATTTTGTGTAGACTTCCTTAAAATTATAAATATTTGGGAGTCGGAAAACATAATCTGTGCCTCCAATTTTTCAATATATAAAGGCATTACATACTCCTTGTATGGAATATTTTTTTTTTAGTTGCTAAATGTGAATAGATTTGGTTATAAAACGTTATTTAAATTACATTTACAACAAAAATTAGAGAGCTCTTACCCCATTTATTTTCTCCTGCAAGCTTTATAATTGATAATCAAGATTAAAGTCATTATGTTATTATGTATAGTTTTTTAAGGTGGCACTCACACAAAATTACCATTTTACAAATAAATTCTGGTAAGAGATAATTTAATTTGTTGTATATTAAAAGAAGTGTTAGGTGAATAAGGGAGACAATTATATTGTCTGGAAAAAGTATTGAGTGGCTTGACCCTGCTACACAATGAACAGACTATTCCCAGGAAAGGCAATTACTAGATAAATGTATATGGAAAACCTTTGTTTTAGAACTATCCTGTTTAATCGGGTTCTACAAAATCAGCATATACCTACTACTGATTTTTGCTCTTCTACAGGCCTTCGCTTTCTCAAACTTTAGTGGAGTTGTTACTAAATGGTTAATTGGCAATGCAGCAAAAGTATCATTTTACAAAAAATAATATAATATATATAATATATAAAAAATAATAATTAAAAAAATAATATTAAAATATAATATATAATATATATATTATATAAAATATAATATATGTTATATTTATTATAATAATATAATAATTTTAAAGCAGTCCCTTAGCACCAAGCAAGTGATTTTGCCTTGGCTAAGATGATGTGATCAGTCTGCTTCAGGCAAATTGAAGCATTTCCTCAATCCCATTTTCCCCAGTGATTAGACTGCATTTTGTAGCAATTTACAAAGTAAGAGGCTGCAGCAGGGGCTAAACAGTGTCCAGCCTTTACCACCCATGAAAGAGCCAAATATCCTTTAATTTGTCCTCCTCCCAAACACTTCAGCTCCGAGATGGAGGCTTTCAGAAAGCAGTGGGCAGTCCTAGGTGCAGCCAGCTACAGTCTTGTGAAGTGACAATGCTAAAAGCCACATCCCCTGCAACATTTTCTTATCCCACTGTGGCTCAAGCAGGCACAGCCTACACGAGGGTAACAATGCTGCCTTGAATTCAGGACCTTTACAGCAGCATTGTCGCCCCATCAGAGGAAACTGCAAAAGGTGTAATTTCACTGGCAGTATAAACAGGTACAATTTAATAACTCATTCAGTATACTAATAGTTATTGGATAAAAATAGGTTTCATTTTAAATTACAAAAGCCATTCTTTACTGGACCAGTGAAGGTGTGGGACTTTATCCTCAAGTAGTGTTATCAGCTGAGAGTGTTAAGAAATTAACCTACTTTCAGATGTCTTCCTCAGCGGCCATTATATACAGAACAACAATTCAGAGAAACTCAAACTCACACACATACATAGGTTCAACTGGATGAACCTGTGTCTTTTGTTCAACCTTACAAACCATGTAACTATGTATTTGTGAGACTTTTCAGGGGGACTATAGGAAAACTGTAAGTGTAGGTGCACCACCACTTAGGGGTCTCTGTCTAAAAAAAATAAACAACTCTCTATATACCTCACTATTCACACAGTCGTCATAAATATTACCCGTAATGTGTCTACTATGTGAATTCCTATGATCATCAGCTTCATCTAGTGGATATATAATACCACATTACCACATTATGGCCACTAGATGAAGGGAATGTTAAAGGGCTTGTAAACCCTCAAGGTTTTTCATCTTAATGCATTTTATGCAGTAAGGTGGAAAAACCTCCTGTGATGCAGCAGCCCCACAGAGCCCCCCTTTTACTTACCTAGTCTTTCCAGCGAAGGGGGCGAGCACACCAGCTCTAGCTGGTGTCTTGGGTCCTGATTGGATAGATTGGTAGCAGTGCAGCCATTGGCTCCCGCTGCTGTCAATCAAATCCAATGACGCAGGAGCTGGGGGCGGGGCCGAGTCCTGCTGTCTGTGTCAATGGACGCAGCAGCAGGACACGGGAGCGCGCCCACACGTGTGCCCAGAGGGAGAGTGGCTCTCCAGCGGGGCACTCGAGAAGAGGAGGAGCCAGGAGCGCCACTGAGGGACCCCAGAAGAGGAGGATCGGGGCCACCTGGTCAGGGTAGGAGGAGCCAGGTGCCGACGCTTCTCGGGGATGGCCGAACCCGGAAGCCATACACTTTTTCTCACTGCTCGTTGTGATTTTCTATGTAAGTTACTACATTTTTATAATAAACCTGAATTTTAAAATACTACACTATGGGAGCTATTCCTTCTTTTTAACTATTGCCTTGGAACTACTGTGAGTGGCCGGAGTTGAAGCGGAGAGCTGTATCTACAGTCACCCCACAGGGAAGGCGAATGCTGATGGTGCCGCTGCATGAAATACATCCCTGTGATAATAACATTATCCATCCGCTTGACTCGGCCCACTGGGGGCCGCTACTGGAGGTGAGAGGCTGGGGGGAAATATTGGTGTGTGCACCAGAAGCAAAGAACATCACAAGTCACTGCTATCTGCACGTCTTTAAAAGACTGTTTGAACACTTGAATTCACAGATTGCATGATATTGGTGTGGATTGCATTACACCATTGTCACATTTTGGACTATATTACAATTATTTTTGTGTTTTATTTTTTTGTGTGCTCCTTTTGCATCTCAGATTTAAGGGATGCGATTCTACTATTAATATCATATATTGCACATATGTTAGCATTTTTTGCTTTATTTGTAATTTTATCACTGCGGAGCATTTCATTGGCGTCCATAGTCGCACATTATTCAGGATATTTTCTACACTGGTTGAGTCACTGCACTTTAGAGAAAACGAGGTCACATTAGTAATTTATTTTATGCACAAGTTAATAATTTTGCACTTGTTATGCACTATTTGCACTTTTACAATATTTGGATTGTATTTTAGAGTCATTATCAGGTTACTCTGATTACTGTATACATTGTGGTGATTGGTCATTGGGCTAGGGACTGCACTTGTGCACAAGTCACTTTATTTATTTATCTATGCAACTATTTATTTATCTATGTACATATTTTGCTATGCAGGATACTTTGACCATTAATTTTAGTGTGGAGGTTGGTTTATTGCACTAGGGATTGCACTAGTTGTGTATTTATTTTTTAATTTTTTTATTTGACATGCAGGCTATCCATTAGGAATATTGGTTCAGTGGCTAAGACCTTTCAGTCACATACAGGTAAAAGCCAGTAAATTAGAATATTTTGAAAAACTTGATTTATTTCAGTAATTGCATTCAAAAGGTGTAACTTGTACATTATATTTATTCATTGCACACAGACTGATGCATTCAAATGTTTATTTCATTTAATTTTGATGATTTGAAGTGGCAACAAACGAAAATCCAAAATTCCGTGTGTCACAAAATTAGAATATTACTTAAGGCTAATACAAAAAAGGGATTTTTTAGAAATGTTGGCCAACTGAAAAGTATGAAAATGAAAAATATGAGCATGTACAATACTCAATACTTGGTTGGAGCTCCTTTTGCCTCAATTACTGCATTAATGCGGCGTGGCATGGAGTCGATGAGTTTCTGGCACTGCTCAGGTGTTATGAGAGCCCAAGTTGCTCTGATAGTGGCCTTCAACTCTTCTGCGTTGTTGGGTCTGGCATTCTGCATCTTCCTTTTCACAATACCCCACAGATTTTCTATGGGGCTAAGGTCAGGGGAGTTGGCTGGCCAATTTAGAACAGAAATACCATGGTCCATAAACCAGGCACGGGTAGATTTTGCGCTGTGTGCAGGCACCAAGTCCTGTTGGAACCTGAAATCTCCATCTCCATAGAGCAGGTCAGCAGCAGGAAGCATGAAGTGCTCTAAAACTTGCTGGTAGACGGCTGCGTTGACCCTGGATCTCAGGAAACAGAGTGGACCGACACCAGCAGATGACATGGCACCCCAAACCATCACTGATGGTGGAAACTTTACACTAGACTTCAGGCAACGTGGATCCTGTGCCTCTCCTGTCTTCCTCCAGACTCTGGGACCTCGATTTCCAAAGGAAATGCAAAATTTGCTTTCGTCAGAAAACATGACTTTGGACCACTCAGCAGCAGTCCAGCTCTTTTTTTCCTTAGCCCAGGTGAGACGGTTTTCGCGCTGTTTCTTGGTCAACAGTGGCTTGACACAAGGTATGCGGCAGTTGAAACCCATGTCTTTCAAGCGTCTCTTGGTGGTGGATCTTGAAGCACTGACTCCAGCAGCTGTCCACTCCTTGTGAATCTCCCCCACATTTTTGAATGGGTTTTTTTTCACAATCTTGACTAGGGCGCGGTGATCCCTATCGCTTGTACACTTTTTCTGACCATAGTTTTTCCTTCCCTTTGCCTCTCTATTAATGTGTTTGGACACAGAGCTCTGAGAACAGCCAGCCTCTTCAGCAATAACCTTTTGTGTCTTTCCCTCCTTGTGCAATGTGTCGATGGTCGCCTTTTGGACAGCTGTCAAATCTGAAGTCTTCCCCATGTTTGTGTAGGCTTCAGAACTGGACTGAGAGACCATTTAAAGCCCTTTGCAGGTGTTTTGAGTTAATCAGCTGATTAGTTTGTGGCACCAGGTGTCTTCAAAATTTAACCCTTACACAATATTCTAATTTTGTGACACACGGAATTTTGGATTTTCATTTGTTGCCACTTCAAATCATCAAAATTAAATGAAATAAACATTTGAATGCATCAGTCTGTGTGCAATGAATAAATATAATGTACAAGTTACACCTTTTGAATGCAATTACTGAAATAAATCAAGTTTTTCAAAATATTCTAATTTACTGGCTTTTACCTGTATTTAGTACCTGCAAGTAGGAGGTTTACCTGGATGTTCATTGATCTATTAGTGCCAACCTTGCTTCCCTACAGTCTGGTACGGGAGGATAGAGCAGTGCCACATATCATTTTGTTTTAGCATTTAGGTTCTGGGGTGTTGAGTGCACCCATTTATGTTGGCTGCTTTCTATCTGGTACCACAATATTCATTATTTTACTCAGGTTTATATATTTTTTATAAGAGGTTGTGGTTTTTGCGCACTAGTCTTTGTATATTTTTGTTTGTACATGATTTGGATACTAGAAACCAGCAGAGCTTCCCCTCATTTCAGAGATTCCCCTCAGATTTAGAGCAAATGCATTTAAAGTGCACTTATAGTGCGCAGTATATCAATCTCCCTGTTGGAATTATTTGTAATGGCTATTTGAATGCTACGCCATTCACACAATGAATTTTAACATTAGTACTGCAGCACATTTTTTTTTTTTTATGTGGCGCAATAGTTCAACATCAACATAAATACACTTAACGTTAATCATTATAATCTGATTCTAGAGCCACTTTAAAGGCTTAAACCTAAGCAAGAGAGACTATTTCCTTTTTTTTTACTAGATTCATCCTTACGAGAACTCAGTAGATATGAAATATGAACCTGCTACGTTTGTAGCAATTTCACATTTTAAAGGCCTCCTTTTTTAATAGGTTAGTAATAAAAATAAAGTATTAAACAACTACAGCTAAAAAAAAAAAAAAAAAAATGAAAAAAAAACCTTTACATGAATTGTCCAGAGTGACCCACATTGCTCTTGATTTTATATTGCAGTGGTCAATTCTATATCATGGAACAAGGACACGAAAGTGCAGTTTATAACAGGAAAACAAATGGGTAATAAAAATGACCATAGACAGTGTTGAGCAAGACAGAAACTGTAGCATGAAACATGGCAAATTTCTTCCTCCATTTATCAGGATAGCTCATTATGCTTCAGGCCAAAGTCTGACAATTATAATGGGATACAATTGGATCTTGCCCCTTCAGAGTCTCCATCATTCACCTTCCTGTCTTAAGATTTTCTATGTCACTTCACTGCCACTTCTGAGCATAGAAAATGACTACATCTCTTCATGCCCTTGTAATTCACAGCTGACCTCACACAGTTTACTTGATAGGCTTTTATAATGTAATATTTTCCGAGAGACTGTTAATGCATAGGGGAATTTTTGATCGCTGGAAAGTACAACATGGAGCTATTTTTCTTGGACAAATCATGTGTCAGCTCTACACAGAAAAAGACAAATATAGTTCTTAACCAAGCATTTGGTTTAAGTACATGTGTATGTTTTGGGTATCCAAGATGAATATCAGCAAACTGACCATACAAAAGCAGCTATCTCTACAGCCCTATTCCAAGCCAGGAAGCTTATATTACAGTATTGGAAACTCATTAAGAATGGGATAATCTTATGGGCCATAGGGTATGCTTAGAGTGTGTTATTTTCCAATAACGGGGATGCCCTGATAAATTCGAAGAAGTATGAGATAACCGGTTGGCCACCCCACCTTTGGATCTTGTTAATAGGCAGGATTCTATGACAAATTAGGTAGCTCATACCCATATTTTCTGTCCTGTTTTTTTTTCCACTGCACTTATCTTGTAAACCAAGATTAGCCCGTGTTGAGGGTTTTTTGTCAGTAATGTGATGATTCCTCATTTATGAATATTCAAAATACTTATGTTCACATTTGCACATATCTGTGCGTACAGGCACAAAATCCTTTCTTTTTTTTTTTTCTTTTTTTACTCATGAATACACAGCGCTTGTTTACGTGCCTGTGTGTGCAGGCACATTGTAAACAAAGGGCTGCATTTTAGATGAGTAAAAAATAAATGCTGTACTGAGCTTTTTCAATCTGAAGTGTGGTCTAAAGGGAAAAGCCTTCAGCATGTCACATCAGGTGTTCCAATCCAGGAATTTAGGCATAGAGTGCTCACCAATAGGGATGTATTTGTGCTTGGTCATTGAGCCAATGAGTTGCTAGTGGGAGATTTCCTACCGAGTGGCTGAACATATGCAAAGATGAAGGGGGTCAATAACATTGATCTAATATAACCATGTGCCGTTATTAGGTCAATGACATCACCAGCATGTCCGCCTATGTGTACATAAGCTGTGGAGCAGGGAATCTCCCACCGGCACATTACAACTAACTTCTCGGTACGGATTAACTTGGGTTTGGAAAGAACCCAAGTATGAACCCAAGCTCATCACTACTCACCAATAGAGGCCAGCAAACATGCAGTATAAGAAATATTTAGGTGGTACAAATATCTGGCATTTACCAAACACTTTTTTTTGTTAAGAATTCTATTCACACAGCCTAGTTTACAGACATCCGTAGCCTCCCTGGCATTTTATTAGTAGTATATTGTAGTATAGTATATTGTAGGCCTGTAATTCTTAGCAATAACACACTTAAATATGTCCAAACAAGAGTCTAGTAGATATCCCGGGTATGATAAAGTTTGAAACACAAACTCATGAATTATAATATAATAAATAACTATAAATAATTATAAAAAATAATATTATAATAATAAAAAAAAAGAATTTCCCCACAATTCACTATTGCTCAATTCTGCAAGTGTTCTAATTTACTATTGCTGTTTTCTAGCTGGTCTAAAACCACTTTTGACATAAAGGGACACTTTTTAGTTGCTATGGACAATCTCAAGTTTCCAGGCAGAAAGAACAGTATATATAATATAAAACTGCATGCAGGGTATTGGACAAAACATTAGGGACAAAAGGGATGTGAAATGATTTCATACAGTAATGTAATCTGTAAGATTACAGTGTACTGTATGTGTTTTTATGTGAATTTTCAATTTTTTGGGTTTGCCGCCGGGCTACGACCCTGTGCGTCACGACACTCACAGGGAACAGAGCCCGGCACACAGGACATCAGGGCGGAGGACACAGCGCACAGACACAGCGGGGGGACATTGCAGGATCCTGGGGACAAGGTAAGTACACTGCACCAGGATCCTGCAATGCAATCCCGAGAGTGGCTCGGGGTTACCGCTAATGGTACTGAAATTTAACCCCGAGCCACACTCGGGAAAACCGCCAGGGAGGTTAGTTAACATGAAGTTTTACTTCTTAGCTTTAGTACTGTGGAAATTCTTTAACAAGGAAATCCTGGGTACATATAGGCTGAAACAAAACGTAATTTTAATCTTAATTTAAAGCACACAGCACACGTTTCTTGCTATTAATTTTAGTACAAGACAGGTTTCTACTATGTCCACTTTGCTACTGGTGTCTGATTTTCCCTGAATTCATAGCTAAGATTCTCCATCAGGCTTCTTTCTGTCTAATAAATTACATTCAATTGCCACTAAAGCCGTCTATTTCAACAGTGAAATGTCGGTTGTCAAGGCTTGAAAATTAAGATAGGGAGTGTTAGTCACGAGTGAAACTAAATCAGAGAGAGGCACAGAACAAACTTTTATTGGTAATAAAGGTAATAGCAAATTTATTGTGGTGACTACTCTGAGACTTATTATATTTTATTTTATTATTTTAATGTTGTAGAATAATGCCAATGCTCACTTTAAGAGATTATTTAATTAAAAGTGCACTAATTTGCTAAAATTCACATTCTGTTCTGGAAAATCATTCTTAGAGGGACAATAGACCTAGTTTGGCATCCAAGCATAGCTTGAATTATAATGCAGATGGAGTTTTGAGAATAGGAACCCTATTCATGTAATTTTTTTATTTAAGATGATTTATCTATTCATTCTACACTTTTCTGCTTTCATTTCTTGATGGAGTAGCATATGCATTTGCTATGTCAGTGATTTCCTTTACTAAAAAGCTATCTAAACTAATATGATTTATTAACAGCAAAACCCAATGGACACTATTCTGTACGCCTACTTCTTGACCTTTTGTTACCTTTGACATGGTTGACTACCCCCTCCTCAAAAATAAACTTTACTTCTTTGGTCTCTGAGATTGCACTCTTCTGTGTCACTTACAATTCTACTTCCTCCTCCCCTCTTCCTTTCTTTGTCAGGGTTCCCTAAGGTTCTGTTTTTGGACCTCTCCTATTCTCAATGTACAACTCCTCCCCGGGTCAGCTGATAGCCTCCCATGGCTTTCAACACCATTTCTATGCTGACGACACCAAGATCTATCTCTCTACCCCTCAGCTCACAACATCAGTCTCTCACGCATCACTAATTTACTGACCGACATATCAGTCTGGATGTCACAACACTTTCTCAAACTTAATCTGTCCAAAACTGAGCTCATAATATTTCCTCCCCCACGTGCCCCTTCCCCTGCTTTCTCTGTCAAGATCAATGGCACAACCATCAACCCATCCCCCGCATGCCAGGGTCCTAGGTGTAATCCTGGACTCTGAAATCTCCTTTCTGCCCCACATCCAATTACTTTCCAAAACTTGCCACCTCAACCTCTGCAACATCTCCAAAATATGCCCCTTCCTAACCAATGACACCACAAAGCTCCTAATCCACTCCCTGGTTACAAAATACTAACAATAACTTAAAAAAGGAACCCACAACTTGGCCCCCAGCTACATCACTAACCTTGTTTCAAAATATCAACCAAATAATTCTCATCATTCCTCCCAATACCTCCTACTCTCTAGTTCCCTTGTCACCTTTATCCCATACTTGCCTCCAGGACTTTTCCCGAGCCTATCCCATCCTAGGCAATTCCCTACCCCAATCTGTCCGACTATCTCGTACTCTATACACTTTTGGGTGATCCCTAAAAACGTCCTTTTAGAGAAGCCTATCCTGCCTCCATCTAACAACTGTACTTCTATTTTTCAGCTCATCCCCCCACAGTTATTACCTTTTGTATGACTTGACCCTCCCTTCTAGATTGTAAGCTCTAACGAGCAGGGATCTCTAATTCCTACTGTATTGAATTGTTTTGTAACTGTACTGTCTGTCCTCACGATGTAAAGCTCTGCGCAATAAAAATCCTGTATAATAATATAATAATAAAAATATTAATAATAATAAGTGCCATCCAACACATTTCACTGCTAAGCTATACTACCAAATAAAACCATATTCACAATCTATTATCACTGCAGACAATTTACACTTAGATTTCAAAATTTATTCTGACTAAATGTACAGTTTGTTAAAGCTGAACTCCAGTAAAGAATGCTTTTTGAGTTACAGAACCAATCAAACATATTACCTCCAATGCAACAGGCTGATACCAAGTCAATTTCAGGTACCTACACTATTTGCATTAAAAAGAGTTTAACTTTAAAGCGTTATTAAACCCCAAAACAAAAATGTTTTCTATTGTAGTTGACCAATTCTTAGATGTGGTGGCTGCATTTGTCTCCTTTTTTTGTGTATTTTTCCATTTGTGTAGCTTTTCAGCTTTACCTAACTTAAGCCTAACAGCCCACTCAGCCCTCTCCAGGCAAGCTATGTCCCTATGTACATACCTTTGATCAGTGGGTAACCAGGTAACTTGTTGGCTATGCTGGGTGGCATTTTTGTCAAGGAGGTATAGGTAACATGGGGAGGGTGAAGGAGGCTGTTAGCTTCGGTCAGCTAAAAGCATAGCTATCAATTAACTTACTAGTAAACATCTCTTTCAGACTGGGAAATGTTAGACACCATTTCTAGATAATCAGGATATGTATTCTGCATTGCTGTTTATAAGCCTAGACATCAAGTTCGTTTAATCCACTAGTTCTTCCAAAGTTCAGCATGAATACTGAACATCTGGATGGGCCAAATGTGATATAGAACAGAATGCAAGAATGCGCCCGGGGGCTTGACTGTGATGGCTGCCATCAGATGATTGACGATGCTTTTCAGACAGATTCTCTTTACAGAAGCCAGGGAGATGCATATATTATATGAACAGCCCTTTAACAATATAGGAAAACATGAAAAAGTCAAGTTTTGTGTTTTAAATGCTCCTAAATTTCATTGTTTTGGTATTATTCAATAGTGTTTAGTCAGAGACTAGTTTCCAGGATGGGAGGAGTATTTGCACCTAAGTGCATATAGCAACACTAGGGTATTAAGTGCAATCATTTTTAACCACCAATCATTAAAGTGTAAAGGCATTATTTTCTGTTTTGGATAGAGTGGGGAAGGGTTAGACCCTCTGTAGTTTGCTTTGTTGCTATCTTTGCCCCCTTTGGGGAGTTTTCACCAGAACAAGAGGTGATTACAAACTTTTCACTGGGGACACCTGTTCAGGTAACAGCTGTCTAAGAGGGGAATTCCTCCTACTTTGGGTGAACAAGCCCTTGAAGAATGCAATTTTTAAAATATTTTAAGTGTATGTCTAGCCAAAACCCTTGTAGGGAAGAGTTAAAAGCCCTGTCAGTTTATGTTTTGCTGTCTGTGTAAATCTGTGTAAATTGGGGAATTTCTGTGTACTTCCTGTTACAGAGGCCCAACAGGAAGTTACATAAAATGCTCCTAAGTGAGGAATTCCCCTCTTAGACAGTTGTCCCCAGAAACGTGTGTCCCCATTTGAAGATATCCCCTTGCCGCTTGTTTTAGGGACAACTCTAACATTTTGGACTCAAACAGCTACTATCAACACTTAAAAAACACACACACACAAAAAAGCTTTCACTATCATTATAAACAAATGATGGCCTATTAAAGAGCAGCTCCAGTCTGTAAAAAAAAATAAAAGTCAGCAGCTACAAATACTGTAGCTGCTGAATTTTAATATAAGGACATTCCGTGTTCAGGGATCCCATGATGTCGGCACCCTGAACCAATTCGTCAGTCGGCTTCGGGTGCAGGCGCCGGCATTATAAGTAAGGGAAACTGGCAGTGAAGACTTTAGGCATGTCTTGCTGTGCTTTCTGAATTAATCGACCATCTGCTGGGACCTGTGTGTGTCCCCAAAGGTAGTGGGGGGAAGGAAGAGGGGCCAGAAAAGTTGTAGATTGCAGATTGGTGATTTTACCTGAATGTGGGAGCAAGTACCTGTCAAAACCAGGTACCCACTCCCCCCAAAAAAGTTGTAAATGTGGCAGTGGGGTGGGGGGGGTGTGAACAAGCAGAGTTTCCTCTTTTGGGTGGAGCTCCACTTTAAGTTTGACATTGATATACAGTACACATGTGTCTTAATATTGGAAAATTGTTTATCAGTGGGAGGTAAGGATATAGGCATGGCATTATATGAACAAGGGGAGGGTGTGAACAAGCAGAGTTTCCTCTTTTGGATGGAGCTCCACTTTAAGCTTGACAATGATATACACATTTGTCTTAATATTGGAAAATTGTTTATCAGTGGGAGATAAGGATATAGGCATGGCATTTTTCGCAAATGTTAATGGGGCAACTTAAAGGGAAACTGATGATTTAATTTCAAAAGTGCAAATTTTCAGTCTGCTATCTTGATTCTGGCCTCATTATAAATTGGAATTGATAAACTAAAAAGTGGAGAATGTTCTTTTAGCTTAGTTAATAGGATGGAGCTGTGTTTGCTTAAACCATCCAGTCATATGCGATCAAAAATACTTTTTTTATATTTCCTTTACACTTGATTTGGTATTGGACTTCATTCACTAACTGAGCATTCTCTACTCCAGCCTTTCTCAACCAGGATTTCCTAGCCTCAAGATGCTAGGGGTTCCTTGAGCAGTGGAAGATTGACCTACACCCCTAAGTGGCAGAACTTTCTACTGACATCCAATGTAAGGGGTCACATCTACTTCTTCACTTCTGAACAGCAATGTAAGGGAGCATTACAATGAATAGCAATTCAAAAAAGACATTTTCCACTGATCTCCAATTCACTTGGGGCTTTCCCACTGACCACCAACCTAAAAGGGCATTACTCTACTGGCCACCAATGTATGGGGACAATTATCTAAGGACCTAGGTGTAAGGAAATACTACAGTTTTTTATTGTCTGAGTTGAATATTATTCATTTTATTTTATAATTATTACAGAAAATTATTTTGGCATGTAGAGCAGGAGGGTGTTAAAAAAAAGGTCTGTGTTGGAGTAAAATGCTCTTGGTATTCCACATTAAAACTTTCTGCAGCTATGTTCACGCTTATGATAATTAGCAGCATGCTAAAAAACGTTGAGAAAGGTTGCTCTATTTCCTAAGAAAATCAATTTATCAGAGCCAATAATATTGAACACAAATCAGTTGAGCATTGCAAGACCTTACAAGCCTACACCTGTAAAGCACAGCCAACAATGGCATTTTTCAAATTCGTATTCTCACTTATTTACTTTATTTCAGCTATGATAAAATTCATTATAATAAACACATTTACTTCCACAGTTTCCTATTTTTAGTAATTCTGTATATCAAATACAAACACAAGGTAATAATAAAAAAGCAATTTACATGTTTACTGTCATTACATATTGGATGCTTTATTGTTGTACAAACAGTGTCTTTTCTCAAACCATCTTTTGTGGTTCAAAACAAAGCTGCAAACATTCAGATATAAGATCAAGAATTATTTAGCATGCATCAAAACCTCTTTTGGTGTTTGACAAGGATACCAAATACAAGAATCTTTCATTTCCTTCCCATGAAAGGAGAGATTGATATCTCTTCTTTGATGTTAACTTGAAGTATATACTTGGGCAGATGGTGTATATTATAGCGCTCAATGCCCTCTCTATAGCTTCAAAAACACTAGCAATCAGGCTACTAAATCTAAATGTTCAAGGACTTGTCTCAATGTATAATGTGCAATGTTCACAACTAAAAAGTGAATCGCATATTGATATTTTCAAGATATGACAGCTGTGTGTTTGTATAAGTAGGGCTATATAATATCATATTTGAAATGAATTGCTGAAAAGCCAATGCAGTATAAAAGTGCACAGTTGCTTATCTGATATAGTAGATATTGATTTTTACCTTTGAGTGGGATGTATAAAAGGCTTCCAGCTCTGCAACATTAGCATAATCTATTGATTTTGTTTCATCTGCTGGTGGAGGATCCTCATAGCTTCAGTCCATGAATCGGCATGTTCTAAAGTACAATAAAAGATGCAAGTCAGGCAGACATATTCGACTTGTATACACAGCCCCACTGGATACTCTTGGACCTTCCAGATTATTAATCAGTACTGCTAAGAACTTTATTCTTTAAATGGATCACTGGTGTCTGATAAAAGCAGATGGAGAAGCAGTTTCAGTTTCAAGATTTCGGATTATTTTATTCTTTGTGTTGTTTTAATTAAAGGATTTGCATGGTTAGACAATGATTTTGATGCTTTCATCAAAGTTTTAAGATGCCTTTTATGTGTAGAACAAGGGGAAGTATGACTAACTTGGATGATGTGGGAGTAAGGGCTATAATGTCTACAATGTAACCCAAGTAAATCAAAAACACTGCTAGAAGAAATTATTTTAAATTTACTAACTCAGCACAAAGCAGCACTGTGGACTTTTTTAAAGCCATGGCTGGACAAGCAGGGATGAGAATGTAGGCAAACCATTTCACTTAGGTTGATTTCTTGTGTTTGTGCTAGCATTTAAAGCTGAAATCCAGCAAACATATAACTGAACACAATATCGGGCCTATTCTGGCACTCCTCTCTTACATGTAAAAATCATAATTTTTTTGCTAGAAAATTACTCAGGACCCGCAAACATTATATATGTTTTTTTAGCAGATACTCTAGGGAAAAAAAATGGCGGTCATTGCAACTTTTTATCTCACACGGTATTTGTGCAATAATTTTTCAAACGCCTTTTTTTTGTGGAAAAAAAACAGTTTCATGAATTAAAAAATAACAAAGCAGTAAAGTTAGCCCAATTTTTTTGTATAATGTGGAAGATAATGTTACGCCAGGTAAATAGATACCCAACATGTCACACTTTAAAATTTCGCACACTCATGGAATGGTGCCAAACTTCGGTACTTAAAAATCTCCATAGGCGACGCTTTAAAACTTATTACAGGTTACCAGTGTAGAGTTACAGAGGAGGTCTAGTACTAGAATTGTTGCTCTTGCTCTAACGCATGCAGAGATACCTCACATGTGTGGTTTGAACAACGTTTACATATGTGGGCGGGACTTACATGTGTTCAATTCTGGCCGTGAGCTACAGGGGACAGGGGCGGTTTAAAATGTTTTTATTTTTAATTTTTTTAAACTTTTTTTTACATTTAATTTTTTTGATCACTTTTATTCCTATTACAATGAATGTAAACATCCCTTGTAATAGGAATCTATTGTGACAGGTCTTCTTTATGGAGAGATGCAGGGTCAATAAGACCCCACATCTCTCCTTTAGGCTGTAAAGCATGAGATCAGAAAAAAAAATTCACCGATCTCATGCTGACAGCTGCGACTGCAGCTTTGTTTACTTGCGGGGTCCGAGCGTGACGTCATAACGTCGCACCCGGGCCTCTGACAGTCATAGAGATGACTGGTGACATCTGGTCACCGGAAATCTCTATGGTCGTCATCCGGGGGGTCTGATTCTTTCTCCGGGCCCCCGATGGCACAGGAAAGCCCGGAGAACCCCCGGATGGCGGCGGGAGGGGGGACATCCCCTCCAGTCGCCTATAGGAACGATCAAGCAGCAGGACTGCCACTATGATCATTCTTATCATGCACAGAATCGCCGCCTGCAAATAATGATATCTGAATAATGCCTGTAGCTGCAGGCATCATTCAGATATCCCTGCACAAAGTCAAGCACGTCATATGACGGTGTGCGGTATTGAAGTGGTAACAGTTGTATACTGTTGTTCTACTAATATATTAGCAATTGTTTTTAGTTAGACCCCTTTCACACGGGATCGCTTTGTTGATTCCCGCTGAGCCGGCAGATGACAGGTCCGTCTCCGCACACTGTGCAGGGACGGACCTGTCAGAGCTCTGCTCTCCTCTATGGGGGATCAGATGAAAATGGACCTCCTGTCCATTTTCATCCGAAAATGGACACTGCATGGCATCAGTTTCCTGTTGCCATGCAGTGTAAGCACGCTGTATATTTTTGGTGCCCAGGATGTCCCGGTGCAACTTCCCCAAGTGAACAACCTATTTGTTTTTTGTGAATCAACCCCAACGTATCTGCTTGGAAAAAAAACATTGATTTGGGGTAAGTAAAGCAGATTTTTTTTCAAATGTAGGGATGGATGTTGGGGATGCAAGGGGAACAAAGCTTGTAATACTGTTTCCTGTTTACATTCCAATCAGCATGTGAATCTTTATGCTTTGTATGTTTTATTTTATGCTTTTTATGTTTAGCAGGCTAATCTTTGAAAAAGGATCCAGTTCACAGAGCTTTATAGCTGAAGATACAATTTACACATGCAGCTGAATGACTCAGACCCTTTCCTGTCTGCTCTAATCAGATGGGGTCATATGGAGTTTTAAAAGAACAATAAGGCTCTATGCACACTGGTATTAAAAAAAAATGTTGTTTCTACAGGAGTTTTGTGTTCTGCCTGTAGAAGCAGCTCAATGTTATCCTATGTGTCCATGCACATTAGGGCAATTAGAGGCATATTTTGAGCTCACCGTTTAGAGGCAGGAAAAAAAACCCTTCTGGTTCATGTTTCTGATTGCAGTTTACTGGCAGAAAAAAAACTTAAAACTCTCCTAAACTTGTCTAGACTTTATACAAAAAATGCTCTATGTGAGCATTTTTTACTCCCAAGAGAACAGACATTTTTTTTTAAGTCCAGTGTGCCTGGAGCCTCAGAGTCTGAAGGCTAGCAACTTCAGCTGTCTTCTCTTTCCCATAACGGTCTGTAACACCAGTGTCATGAGTGTGCTCTGTACTAAATGTCTATGTGTAATAAAGATTTTTAATTGCAATAAAGATTTTATATAAACAGTAAGCATCAGTATAAGCATCAGCTATAAGCTATATATATAAGCTATATATATAGCTTATAGTCATAAGCTATAAACATCAGTTTAAAAACATAAACTTACAAAACAAATCTAAAATGGACCCAAAACTATTATATGATTTCCTTTAAATTTGCTAAACACTAAATGCTAAGTAATGCAATGCATACTGGATAACAGTTATATAAAATATATTTTATGCCAACAAACTTTATAATGTGCACTCTATTACTCTTTTTTTCTATTGTATTCTTGTATTTGGGCTTTGGGATATCCTTTTTTTGTTCTATTCTTTTACCACTGACAGTGATGACCAATTCATAGTTTCCATTTGTTTCCAGAATGATGTTATTGAATGGATATGCTTTCATGCACTTGAGTTTTCATCCTTGTTCACTTGAATGTGGCTGATTTGCTCTGCAGAGGGACACATCTCCAGCATTCCATGAATAGAAAGCTATAGCCCATTCATTATACAAGAATTGTTACATAAACTGCTTAACAGGCCACAATGAAGCAAGCTGGGGAATGAGTGCATTTTTCTGAGGCTTTTACAGGGATTAAGAAATCTGGTGGAAACAAGGGTTAGGGCGCTGTAAAGAAAGCTTTGCCAGCATTATCCAGCTGGAGAATCTGGCAGCATTGGTAAGTGCATTAGGAGTTATTTACTGAACACTCTACTGAATCAAAACAAATGCTACATTGTAGCCTCAATAAAATTGCTGAAAGGCCCCTCTATGTTTACTACCAAGCTGTTAAACCTAAACGCCAGGCTGATATAAAAAAAAAAAAACTGAATGTAGTTAGTAACAATACTTAAAATGGAAGAAAAGCCTAACTTTAACTATTCTTGAAAAATGCCCCCCCCCCCCCACCCTCCTCCTACCCATCCTGCCTTGCTTGTATAAAAAAAAGATCTGTATAATTTACCTATGTTTAATCCACTTCGGTCTGGTCACATGATCCTGTAGTTCAGGCTCTTGAGTGGCTGCTTCAGAGCATAGGAAAGAGCACAGTTAGATGACGTCACAGCTCTTGGAATCCACATCCATTGTCGAGTGCTCCCCTACACAGAGCTGCAGGATCACATGACCAGACCACAGCAGATAAAAAAAGGTAAGTTTACAGACCTTTTTTTTATACAGGTTAGACAAGATAAGTAGAAGGAGGGGGGAGGGAACATTTTTAAGAATAGACATAGTTGAGCTTTTTTTCTACTTTAAATGCATTTAAAATGGAACTAGCGTCGGTTCATGAATTTGATTTGGTGTAAACCCTTTTCTGACAGCGAATGACAGCAGCAGGAATAGTCCGATTACTGCAGCTGTTTTAGCCACTTGTGAGTGGCTAGCTACTAGGGATGGGCTTTATGTTCGGGTCGAACATGAGCTTGACTCGAACATTGGCTGTTTGCCCGAACAGAGAACAATTTGGGGTGTTCGCGGCAAATTTGAAAGCCGCGGAACACCCTTTAAAAGTCTATGGGAGAAATCAAAAGTGCTAACTTGAAGGGTTGGTATGGATTTTTAAATTTTGGTTTGGGGTTCCCCTGTGGGGAAATTCCATGCCTTTTTTATCACTTAACCTTTATGTGTATTGCCGGACCAACAATTCATTATAGCCTTCGCTAGCTATAATAGTTTTACATGACTTTTTTCCTTTAGAAATGTAATTTTTCTGTCAGACTGTTCTAAACACGGGAAACATGTGCCCCTTTACAGGCATACTATAGACACCCCCCAGATACGAAATTTAAAGGAATATTACACTTTTATTGTTTCACTTTAAGCATTATTAAAATCACTGCTCCCGAAAAAACGTCTGTATTTAAAACTTCTTATTGCATTGATACATGTTCCCTGGGGCAGTACCCGGGTCCCCAAACACTTTTTATGACAATAACTTGCATATAAGCCTTTAAAATGAGCTCTTTTGATTATTCATGTTCGTGTCCCATAGACTTTAACAGTGTTCACGCGTTCAAACAAATTTTTTGCCTGGTCACAAGTTCTGGATGCTAACCGAACCAGGGGGTGTTCGGCTCATCCCTACTAGCCACAGTATCTGTAGCCGTCTGCAGAGCCAGAGATTACCTGCGGTGATCGCTGCTGGACGCACATAAAGCAGCTCAACTTTTTTTATATTATAGTATTATAGTAAAGGACTTTACTCACATTGGAAACCCTAGTTTGGCATTGCATGCTATTAATAAGCTTATGGTCTACCAAAACCCCCAGATCTTACTGCACTATGGATTTTCCAAGTTGTACTCCCCCTAGCATGTATGATGCATGTATATTCTTAGCCCCCAAGTGCATAACTTTACATTTATCAACATTAAACCTCATTTGCCATATATAAAGATAAAAAGTAAGGGTCCCAACACTGATAACCTTAGACCATTCAAAGTAAGAATCATTAACCACTCCTCTCCGAATTCTGTCTTTTAGCCAGTTTTCTATCCATTTGCAACCTGATCTTTCCAAGCCTGTAGACTTTACCTTACACATTAGCCATGTGTGGGGAACCGCGTTTGCAAAATCCAAGTATATTATGTCCACAGCCACCCCTCTGTCCAAGGTTTTACATGCCGCTGCACCTCAGCTCCCGGGAGAGATGCCTGTTGGTCTTGGCTCTGTACTTGTCATGTCTTACCGCAATACTCACATGTAAGTGTTTTAGGATGAATCAACCCCTTTTTCGCTGTGAGTATGCGCTACCATTTAATCTCACTTTATGTTGCATCATTTTTGTAGAAATCCCTGACCATCTGGCCCCTGATGAGTGTATTCCACACGAAACGCGTCGGGCATTTGGGACACCAACATATGTTTACATTGCAACATCTCAGGAACAATCTACATGGTTTTTACACAATTGTCTTTCTTGTTGTGCTGTGGTATCGTTATTTGTATATTTTATGCAATCTCTGTACATGTATTTAATCGCTCAACGAGATCACCATGTGGCGCCAAGTTGATTGTATCCTTGATGCCGATCGCCTATGCACAAATACATGTGCTGTGATTTTGGAATGATATTTATTACAATGTCTTTCTTTACATGATGTGGTCCTGGTTTGTATTGTTTTTATGCATGTTACTTGACCAAAAAAATTGCATTATTACCCCTGGTACCTACATTTCTTCCATGACCTCATATAAAGTCTCAACTCCTATTATTTTTCTTCATAAAAAGAAATCAGCTTGACAACTTCTGTCTTTCATGAATCCGTGCTGTCTGTTGCTTAAAATATTTTTTTAAGCAAGAACTCGTCTATGTGGTCTTTTATTAAATGCCCCAGTATCTTCCTGACTCTAGTTCCGTCAGCACTGATGTCAATGCCATTTTTCTGGCTCGATTTCCCCCTCCTGTCAATGTCCATGCCCGCTAATGGTGCATACAGATTAATCCTATGCAAATAGTACAACGGAAGCCTGCTCTTTTATGTATTGGTTGCCATGATAACTCCTCCTGGCACAGTCACTCTGTTCTTCAGCAAGCCACATCTGAGAATGACTTCTGTCTGCCTGTTAGAACTCCTGAGTCCCAAGTGACATAACTTTACATCACAGGTGACTTTAGAATAATATATTTTGAGGGTTTACCTCTGAAAGATGGAAAAGTAACTTAACTAGGTCACCTAGAATAAGGAACCACACATCCCAAACATGCCATGAATAATACCAGCACAGAACATCTGCCTAGATGGGCAGAATGCTGTGTAGCCATGGTTAAAGAAGTAAAGCCCAACTCCAGGAATCTTGAAAATTATCCCTAGCAGTAGTGTTGTGCCTGCACTGCAAGGACTAATTGCCTGTTTAGTCTATTGATTTTACTTACCTGATTCTCAGTCATGTCCAAAGCCGGGCTATGGACCCTGAATTGATCTTGATGACATTACCTTAGACTGCTGGAGCGTAACAGAGAAGACACTGAGAGGACTAGCCTAGCAGTGCAGAGTGGAGGGTCAGGTAAGAAACCTTATTTAACAAGTCCTCTAGACCTAAACGAGCAATAGAACACTTTTCAAGGTAACTAGGTAACTAGATTCACTTGTCCTTTATATGCAAAGATAATACTGAGAATGCTATTGAGCTCTAAGATCCTTCTAAATGTAACAAAGGCACATTAGAAGAAAATCTGAATAACTGTGTACACATGCCCTTATTTACCTTATTAGCAGATCCCATGTCCCAATGCACTTGAAATGCTTTAAAAGCATAGTTGGATACAGAGAAGTACACTATATTACCAAAAGTATTGTGACACCTGACTTTACATGCACGTGATTTTTAATGGCATCCCAGTCTTAGTCCATAGGGTTTATTATTGAGTCGACCCACCCTTTGCAGCTATAACAGCTTCAACTCTTCTGGGAAGAGGGTGGGGTTGAGGAACTTGACTGCACTGCACAGAGTCCTGACCTCAACCCGATAGAACACCTTTGGGATGAATTAGAGCACAGACTGCAAGCCAGGCCTTCTCGTCCTACATCAGTGCCTGACCTCACAAATGCACTTCTGTAAGAATGGTCAAACATTTCCATAAACACACTTCTAAACCTTGTGAACAGCCTTCCCAGAAGAGTTGAAGCAGGCGTCCCAATACTTTTGGTAATATAGTGTACATGGAATATGTTACACTTGACAAATCACAGTTCCTGGAACCTCATATGTATTCCAGTTTATATTGGAATGTGTGTAAGTTGGAATGCAAGAAATATGCAGATAAGGACTTTTGTCTTTACTCTGACTTTCTAGCTATGCATACCTGTTTCGGGTCAGAGACTCAAAATATTGCTGTCATCAGATCAGCATAGACAACTAGACACAGTTCAAAAATGTCCCAGCAAAAATGCCAGCTAGCCAGCAAAACCCATATTCTACAGTACACTGTCTGTTCTTGATCAGCTTCAACAGAGTACAAGGGTGACATTAGGGGTTTAAGGAGCCCTGATTTCTCCCTAAAGAGAACCTGTCACCTGCACTCTGCTATCACACAGGGAGCTTGTCAATTTTAACTCTAAATGAATGAGCTGTCAGGGTCCCTGCTTTCAGAAAATATATACAGTTTTGGAGGTTTGTTTCACACACAAAAAAATGGCTCTGACAGTGGGAGGGTTAAAGGTGCAGTAGTAGTCATTTTTGTTTGCTGGATTTGGTGCAGAGACACACTGGTAGTCTTTAACTGTCATTGAGTTGTCCTGGATGTCTAATGTGTCCTTGCACCTTTAAAGTGATTGTAAACCTCAGTCATGGAATTTGTGCAAATCACATATATCTGCAGTGTCTACTTATCTCTCTTCAAAGCTCTAAGTGCTGTTTCCCTCTGGTGCTTTGTTCCTCTGTTATCAGCATGAGTCACTTCTGAGAAGTTTTCCCGACACATGAGATAAACTTGTGTCGGGAGATAGGAGGAGGGAGAGCTCAGAATGGAGCTTGTCTATTCACAACAGTTCTTCTGTGTGGAAGGGGTGGTGGTGTTCTTTTCATCCAATCAGCTCTCACACATTGTAACTGCAGTCTCTCCTCCCTTTCCTCTGTGCTGCTGACAAATGAAGAGAGGTTTTTAACATGATCTGCACTTTTGGAGGGGTTTAGAGAGTAGAAGGCTGCAGATAAAATGAAACCTATATAAGGGGATTTGTTTCATCTCTGTGTATCATCTGAGGCTATTCACTTCACTGGGTATATGTGAGGGTTTACAACCACTTTACGGTGGAATAGGTTACCTTCAGGCATACCTACCCTCAGTTTATTCGTTGCTATAAATGTACCATGATGAGAGCTCTGGCGACCTAGACTTAAGGCTGAGTTCACACTTGAGGGATTTAAAGCGTGTTTTACAAAACGCTTTAATGCTAAAGATCAAGATTTCTATTATGTTCAATGTTGCCCATTTATACCTGATCATCATGTTGCTTGAAGATCGAAAAGTACATGAGCTTCTTTGAGGCAAAGTCACTAATTTTCGGTCCCCATAGAGTTCAATGAGAGTGACTGAAGGACACCTGAAAACACATGAAATGTGTTTCTCATGCAATGTCTTGTTCTTCTTCTCCTAGTAACTAGATTTCCATTGGCTAAAACAAAAATACTTAAGCCTGAAAACCCCCGAAAAACAAATGCACTTTAAATCAGTTTCAAAAATGTTTAAAGAAACTCGAGTGCAAACCTAATCTTAGGACTAGACATGTAGTCCAATTCGTTTCGTTCCAAATTAATTTTTTATCAAAATTCTGCATATTGATTAATTCAGAAATATCAGAATTAAAGAAAAACAGCTTAACAAATTTTTCCGAAAACGAATTTTCAAAAAGAACGAAAATTTGAAAAAACGAAAATCCGAATCTCAAAAATACAAAAGAATGAAAATCCAAATCTCAAAAATTCAAAAGAACGAAAATCCGAATCTCGAAAATCCAAAAATTTAAAAGAACAAAAATCCAAATATAAGAACGAAAATCTGAAAATTCGAAAAAACGAAAATCCAAAAAATAAGGTTGAAAATCCAAAAATTCAAAAGAACAAAAATCCAAAAATAAGAATGAAAATTCGAAAAAAAAGAAAATCCAAAAGAATAAAATAACATTTGGATAATTCCCATTATAAATAAATGATTAGGTTTTTTAAACATTATTATAGTGTTTTTTATTATAAAAACGATAATAATAGTTATAAACTATAAAATTATAGGTATTAGAATTTCCTTTCAAATTTGGCTGCCTGTTAGTGAACGTAATGAATTATTAACCATATTATATTTTTTATTATTATTTTTATTAATTATTAATAATAATAGTAATAATAAAAACTATAATACTAGTTAAACTAAAATACAATAATAATAGTTATAAACGATTAAATTATAGGTATTGGAATTTCTTTTCAAATTTGGCTGCCTGTTAGTGAACATAACAAATACGAATTTATGAGTTTTTGAAATAACAAATACCGCATCTATACGAATGGAACGTATCGAATTAGGTAAGAGGTCTGACCAGTTGTTATGATGGTCACAAACATAGTAATGTAGGAATTGCTCCAAGGACTGATTGGCTCATTCTGCAGCCCCATTAGACTGCGGATGATACACAGAGGAGAAAGTAAGCTGAAATCCCAACTGTGCACAAAAGGCTCACCAGAACCGAGACACAAACTGACTACCCCTGTCCGAGACAATTACTTTGGGTAGCCCATGTAAGCAAAAGATCTCCTGAGCAAAAATGGAAGCCAGTTCCTTAGAAGTGGGCAACTTCTTAAGTGGAATACAATGGGACATTTTCGAGAACCGGTCAACCACCATATGAATAACTGTGTTGCCCTGGGAGTTGGGTATCTCCACAATGAAATCCATAGACAGGTGGTTCCAGGGCCCCTCTCCATTGGGTATGGGTTGTAGGAGGCCCACTGGAAGGTGTCGTGGAGTCTAACTCTGAGCACTCATGGAACAGGCAGCTACGAAGGCGGTTGCATTAACACGTAGACTAGGCCACCAGAATTGTTGGGAAATAGCCCAAAAGAGTTGATTCTTCCCAGGGTGGCCAGCAGCCTTGGAAGAATGGTAAGTCTGGAGCATGGCAGTATGGAGACTCTCTGGGACAAAGCAGCGGTCACAAGGTTTCTCAGGAGGAGCATGGACCTGAACAGCAAGAAGTTTGTCACCCAAAGGAGAAGTGAGACTAGTGCGAACCTTAGCCAGAATACGATCAGGAGGAATCACAGAAACCGGAACTGACTCCATCTTGGAAGTGGAGGAAAATTGTTGTGACAAAGCGTCAGCCCTAACATTTTTAGTAAGAATGAGACAATGTAGTAGAAACTAGACAAGAAAAGACCCCATCGCGCCCTTCTGGGAGAGAGGCGTTTAGCCTCAGACAAGAATTTAAGATTTTTATGGTCAGTAAGAATGAGAACCGGCACAGTGGTACCTTCGAGGAGATGTCTCCATTCTTTCAGGGCTAAAATGATTGACAACAGCTCTCTGTCATCTATATTGTAATTGCACTCCGCAGGTGAAAATTTCTTGGAAAAGTAGCCACAAGGATGCATAGTGCTCCCAGAGGTAAGACGTTGAGACAGAAGAGAGCCAACTCCAGTCTCAGAAGCATCAACCTCAAGGATAAAAGGTAACGTAGGATCAGGATGTGCCAACACAGGAGCAGAAATTAAGGCAGCCTTGAGACTCTCAAAGGCCTTAATGGACTCCAGAGACCAACTCTGTGGGTTACCGTCCTTTCTGGTCATATCAGTCAGGGGCTTGACCAGAGACGAGAAGTTACGAATAAACTTCTGATAATAGTTGGCAAAGCCAAGAAAACGCTGCAGAGGACGTAAACCCATGGGTCGGGGCCACTGTAGGACTGCAGAAAATTTCTCTGGGTCCATCCAAAAACCAGCAGTGGAAATGACATAACCCAGAAATGTAACCTGTTCATGATGGAATTCGCACTTCTCCAATTTACAATAGAGATTGTTCTCTCTTAGTTTCTGAAGCACACGACAGACATCTGTGTGGTGGCTCTCCAGGGACTTGGAAAATATTAGGATATTGTCGAGATAAGCCACCACACATAACTGCAACAAATCTTGAAGGACATCATTAATAAATTCCTGGAAAACTGCCGGGGCGTTACAAAGGCCAAAAGTAATTATGAGGTACTCATAATGGCTTATTCTGGTATTAAATGCAGTTTTACACTCGTCACCCACCTTAATCCTTGGGCAGGACTGAGGAGCAGGATATCATCAACAGGTGAGTCACTGTGGAGAGATAAGAGCTGGCAATTAGCTAACAGCTGAGCGGCCAGTTTACAGAAGGAAGGGCTGAGCCCAGCCCTGACAGCCAGGATGACTGCACCCCTGTGCATTAGCAAGATTGATATAATTCGGCACCTGCGAATTAGAATGGCTGCAGCCCAGCACAGGAAGAAGTTGAGTAGAAGATGCCGGCAAGAGACATCAAAAAATTGAAGGGAGGTAAATATTGCAGAGTTTAGCCCCTTTTTAGACATCAGTACCAGGGACATATCCTGCTGCCTGTAAGTTATGTCCATTGTGCTGATTTTTGTGTTTTTTACTTAGGCTGCACCTTAAGAACAAAGGTTTTGGGTGTATGCAGGCTTTAAAGCAAATTGTTGAAACAGTATAGAATTTTTTTTGTTGTTGTTGCAGGTCAATTGGCATGGGTGCCAGAAAATGTTTGTATGGTATTGTGCAGCATAGACAACTAGGACCTCGAGTACCATTTATGTACTTCCTGTTGACAGGGAAAGGCACCAGTGGTCTGATGTTTCCCAGATGTTATTTTGAGAACCTCTGAGGGTCAGATCTGTATGAGTCACTGTCTGTCTCAGCTCAGACACAGAATCATTTGGGAAGTAGCAAGCTGCTGATACCCAGATGCAGTTCATTCCAGCAAAATGGTATTTGTGGAGTCTTAGTAGCTTTTTTGGTACAGCAGCAGCAATGGAAGGAGGTGATGGTAAACTTGTGTAGTGAGTTTATTTCCATAGATGTATAGTAAAATCATACTATGATACCCTACAGAGTACTTTCAATGATATCTGTACTATTTCCAACCCTTCACTGTTGCTGTAACACACTCACTGGGGGTCAAATCCTCTAAAAATAGGATGCCACTGCCAGTAGCAAATGGATTTAATTAGATCTCATTAATCAAGAAAGCTTAACAACCAGGATTCTCGCAAGCATTCTAGCACAGACAGCAGATGAAACCTTGACAACTGTAGTAACTCTATATATGCTTATCATATATATTTTATAACTTGGTTAATAACATTATAGGTCCATTGAGAGTAGGTGGCCTCATTAATGACAGTCCCTAAGGTGTAAGATCACACAGGCAACTTTACACATTTTCAGTCTTCTCCCTGCTAAACACAAACCATACATCTTCTTAAAGAAAGCCACTCTACTGAGATTATGCAGGACTCTGAATATTAAGTTGTAAAGTATGTTAATTGTACAGGCATCCCTAAAAAAGATAAAAAAGATAAGAGTGGAGGGAATAACAGAGAATGTTGCAGCTATTATTATGGTAAAAGGAGGGTGCTGAGAGGAGAAGTGATTTCTTAAAACTTTAGCTCTTGCTATAGTTCCAATTTATGTACTGTGGGTTTCCAAGCACACATTGGCTATTTCCTTTGAGAGGACTATGTTTTTGGGGACTGTTGGCTTTGCTCTTACCATTACTGCTGCTGATTTTAGGAACACTAATCTTTATTTTATTTTTTATTTTTTTCTTTATAATTAAAAAAAGCGGGGCAGTCTTTTGGGAGCAGTTCTTTAACAGCTGTAATATTTTCTATATATAATACCTTTCTACAATCTCAGCCTATTGAAAATTGTTTCCATAATTTTCTCCAGTAAGGCCAATAAAAAGGGTGAGCTGTCCACCCTTCATCTCCAGATTGACTTGGGCATTTGAAACTCATGGATCCAGGACAGTTCGATTGTAAAATTACAGCCTGTTTAACTTGTTGCCTCCCATGTAATGAACATGTGCAGTGACAAAGAGATAGGGCTTTAACAGCCATATGCCGCATATATACATCCATAGGCGGCAGAGGTTTCTGTGCTCACTGCGTGGTCCGAGCACAATGACCAAGGTGTCAAAGACAGCTCCTGGTCTCTAGTAATAATTGGGAGCCAATGAGACCAGCTCCTGATCATGTGGCCACTGTAACAGCCCATCACAGTGGCCACGTAAACAGGATTATCTTCCAGCCCTCCTCACATAAAGAGCCCAAAGGGATACCGGGGCTGGGCAGGAAGGGGTTAAAGATGTGTGTACATGATTGTCCATGTAATCAGATTTAGCTAGGTTTACACAAAATAGGAAGTGGTGGGAAGTAGGGATGAGTGAATCTGCCTGGTTTCGATTTGCGGGGTCAAAGGAGTATCTCAAATTCAGTCTGAAACTGGTGAAACCTGAATTAAGCAGCGAAACCCACTGAAGTTTATGAGAGGGAAATCCTGCTGTTAAATTCTGTCAATTTTGGGGGCTAACAGACAAGCTGTTGTCAAACAAAGGTATACTGTACAGTGAGGGGGCAGAAACAGCGCTATGATTTATTTCAACATGAAAAAAGCTTTTCCTTAGGTAGTTTTAGGGATGACACCTGATTTTTTTTTTTTTAACAGTAATAGCCCTGAATTGAACAGTAAAAGTAGCAGCCACAACAGATCTAAAGAGCTATAGGAAAGTTTACAAAAAAAAAAAAAAAATTAAAACTAAAGCCTTCAGCTTTGTACACATTGGTCAGTAATACAACAGTTTAATAGTACAGTTTTTGCGCTTCTTTTTCACATTACCACACAGGGGCGCCCCCCCCCCCCCCAGTCCATGCGCCCGGCCCCTAATCTACATGCAGGGCGCCAGCCGCATGGATTCCAATGGGGTTTTTTCTTTTTTTAAGCACATGATTAGACCCTGAGGGTCTAATTGGCTTCAAAAAGGGTGGGCTCGGGGTGCAGAGCACTGCGCCCTGAGCTCACCCACTTGTGTGAAAATAGCGAATTAATATTCACTATTGTCTTCCTCATTCTCCTCCTGGCCAATCAGGAAGCAGACTCGATTGGCCAGGGATTCTTAGGACTCCCTATCCTGTCTCAGGACACAATGGCCAATTGTGTCTCAGGACACGCTTCCTGTTCAGCCTAGACGAGAACAGAGAGGAGAATGGTCCGGCTTTTCATTCCCCCTGCCTCCTATGTTAAGTTTAGTCTCCGCCACCGTCCTCTTGTCCGACTAACGCCGGAGGGGGCATTGGTGTGCTTGTGCCAATTGCTGCCTTCCCATTCACTGCTTGTCACCTGAGGGGGGTTGCTTGCAGCGATCGCCGCCTTCCCGTCCATTCGGGGGGTGGGTGGCATTAGTTTGCCATCCCTGAAATATTTAGCACCAGCTGCCACTGTTACCACACTGCATTGTTCTAAAAGTTTAATAAAATATCAAAACAGAATGCACGAAAGCACTTTAGAACCACAGCCCCACATTCACAAGACCCCCTTCCCATTCCTGTATCCCCAATTAATCCCAAAATATTCAAAATATAAACTTCAGGTTAATCTACAGAGTGGGCCTTTAAACATATCAACTGCCCACAACAATATTGTGATCTGCAGCCTCTGCCTGCAAGATATCAACTGTAATCAAAGTAACAGACATTTGGGTGCCACATGCTTAGGGAAACACACTCTGCACCAAAGAGCTCCATGGGAGCACCACACCATCATCTCCAGCAACATCCTTCTCAAGGCAGGTGTCTTTTCTGCAGCTGCTGCAGTGGAAGAATATAATGTCCCTAAATGTCCCCCATGGTGCCATGTGTTTTGCTTGATTGTGAGAGGGCAGTCTTCTATACCCCTTCCTCTTCACTGGCATCATCCTCTGACTTATCGGAACCAGCAGACCCCCTAAGTGGCCTAGAGCAAATGCAATGCACCAGGCTAAACATTGCCATATGCTGTGATCTCCTAATTCTGGGGACAGATGACACACTGGACCAGAGTTCCTCAGGTTTTTAGGTCCAGGTCAAAAGATTGTTGACCCAACATCATCTTTAGCTAGGCAAGATCAAATGTTACAACATGACTAACTTGCTAGACACCCTTCACCTGGGAAAAATGTATCCTGCCTGGCACATGTCTTAAACCTAGTGATGCATTGGCCATTTATGAAATACCATGGCTTTCAGATTGTTAGGCCAGAAGGGATTGTGTCCATTTTAGGCAGTCATAGCAAGCCATTGTCCCTTTAGGATAAATGCTGCAACAACATCAACTGCCTCATCTGTGGCACCCCTACACACTGCATCGAGAACAGGGTTTACTGGAAAATTTACCCCCCTTCATAACTAGGCCATTTTTTGTGATACGGCACTGTGTTAATTTAACTGACAATTGCGCGGTTGTGTGATGTTGTACCCAAATAAAATGTATGTCCTTTTTTTCCCCACAATTAGAGCTTTCTTTTGGTGGTAATTGATCACCTCTGTAGTTTTTAAGTTTTGCGCTATAAAAAAAAAAAAAAACTATTTTAAAAAACAACATTTTTTTTTACTTTCTGCTATAAAACATATCCAATAAAAAATTTTAAAAATTGGATTTCTTTATTAATTTAGGCCGATAAATATTCTGCTATATATTTTTGGAAAAAAAATCCCAAACTATGGGTTATTTTTATTTATTTTAATTTTTTTTTAAATTTGTTTGCTAGTAATGGCAGCAAATAGCGGGATTGCAATATTGTGGCAGATAATTTGGACACTAACTGACACTTTTGACACTTTTTGGGGACATTATTACAGTGATCAGTGCTAAAAAATATGCACTATCACTGTACTAATGACACTGGCTGGGAAGGGGTTAACATCAGGGGCAATCAAAGGGTTAAATGTGTTCCTAGCCAGTGCTTGTGTACTGTTTTGGAGGTGATTTTACTAGGGGAAGGCATTGATCCATGTTCCTGCTTTGCAGGAACACAGGATCAATGCCTTCTCTCCTGACAGAATGTATATCTTGTTTAGTCAAGTGGATTGAATCTAGTGGCATCCATACAGGGTTTCAAAAGGTTGACTCTCACAGTTGAGTGATGAGCTTGGTGTCATTCCGGGAGAATGTAAGTGCATTATGTGTCATTTTATCTTTGCTTAATAAAGAAGTTTATTGCACTACTAGGGCATGCACTTCCCTGGTCTGTTGTAATGTGTTTAGATTGTTCACAGTCCTTGTTTTGGCAATTCAAGGCATGGCTGCAAAGACCCTAAAATAGTGGAGGCTGAAACACTGGTTCTGAGCTTTTTTGGCTGGTCACACCTGAGCGCGAGAGTGGGATTATGGGTGATTTGGTTAATAAAAAAATTAGATTTTTTATGATTTTTTGCGATTGTGATTAAACAGTGGGTAAACATCCAATGGGGGTTGGTCCCACATAAAATGATGACCCTGATTGTTGTTTAAAATCTTCATTATGCTATTCAAAATAAAAGTTCTAGTTAAGCATGTTGTCAATAAGACTGATGTGATCTCACCACTGTATTGTGTGCGCTGACTTACCCAAAAGATCCTTCTAAGCCAGCTGGCCTCTGTTCAAAACCCAGGCAGTGAATTTTGGTTATCTTGGATTAGGTGTGGTGAATTCGTGCATTGGGACTGTGCACCTCAAATACACAGGGTTTGCCTCGAGAACATTTTGGAGGCAAACCCAAACCTCACCTTTATTAGAAAGCAGAAGGTTGGCCAGCTAAAGTAAAGCTAGTCAATAAAGAAGATGACCTTGTCACAGTCTAGCCTGCAGTTTTCTGTTTGTGAAATTCTTACTTCCTTGCTGCAGTAGTTCTGCTAGATCTGTGATTCCATTTCTGCAAGTCCATCCCCACCATCAAGGGCCCTGGAAAAGATGCAGGCTTTGGCTTGGACTCCGTACCCTGGGGAACCCTAAGTTGGCTTTCTACAAGGACTCACTACCATAGAAACCTGACAGACCCATCAAGTTTTGCTCTAAAAAGCGCTTTTTAAAAATAAAGCTAAATCCTTGCAAGCATGTTTTGCTATGAACCATTACATTTTGCAATCAGCTGCATTCAGTGTAAGGGTTTTGCAGGTCATCTGACATTGAATTTTGGGTTTGTTCATCCCTTAGCAGAGCACAATTACAGTGTAGACATGTCTATGGCATTAGCACTGGATTCATCTACTGACCGACTTCTTTCAGTGATACTCAGCACCTGTCTAATCTGCATATAGGTGAAAAACACAGAGAAAGCTACAAAATACCTCCTGACCATGGGTGGTTATTGATATTTGCCATATGTCATGAAAAAGCAGTGCTGCTGTAGAGGAAATAGACAGATTACCGGCATTAAAAACTAACTAGGTAAAACAAGAGGGCGCTACATGATCTGATCCCTTGCTAATCTCTCTGTGTGCTCTCCGTCCTCTAATGCCTGCACAAAGTAGGTAAGGCGCTTCCTGTCTGACGCTAACAAAGGAAGAGAAAGTCATAAAGAGACAGGGGAAAAGAACTATAAGATTAGATATCAAATAAAGAAAGAAAATGAAAGAGAAGAGCCACCAATACGTGTCTTGCCATGTTCTGGTTGGGTAGCATAGCATGGTTTGGTTCCTATTTTAACCAATAAAGTAAAGACTCATTTAACAGAACTATATTCTGTCTGACCCATGACATGTCTTTAGCTTCTTTGTCTAAACTTGGCCAAGAACTATTTATCAATAGGTATCTTTCCTTCCTCACATCACTCAGAGGAGCTTCTGGAACACCTGTAATCGTCACTCAACCCTGAAAGTGGCTAATAGCAACAGTATTGTCCTCTTACAATTCAGAAATGGACTGATGCTTAAAATTGAAAAACTCACTCGCTTATACAGTAGTGACTTGTCTAAGTCTAGCCTGAGAGCAAATATGCAAATATGCCTGTTTTTCATCAGTTGTGATTAACTAAATTATGTAGTCTGAGTATGAAAAGTTTAAATACTAAAGCCGTAATTGTAGTCACATTAAAAATGAATTGATTTCTTTTGTTTTTTTCTAATTTAATCTTTTGTCATGGTTTACTTGTCATAGGACAAAGACATAAAAGATACACCAGATATGGAAATAATTAATTAATAATAAAAGGTAAAACATATCCAAAATGTAAAACAAACAAAGATAAATTACTCATTAATATGACTGGAGATGAGTAATAGCCCTGTTAAATGTAGGGACATATCCATTATTGATGAAATGAAAGCAAATATGTAAATGATAGCAAAAATATATAATTGAGCTATTGTTTTTGGCCAATATTGTAGGAGAATCACCATAAAAAACAGACTTTATGTTATAAATCAAGGTTTCTTCAAATTATCATAAATCAGATGGTAAGGTTTTTCAAAGTCTGGTCAACATAAAAGGCAAACCAGTAGAAAGATAAGAGAAATAAAGAAAAGATGAAAATAGAGGGAGGGGTAGGATAAGGGCAGTCAAGGTTTCACCGTCTCAGATTTTAAGTATCAATAGATAGGTATTGCATCCAGTGTTGCAAGTATTATCAAATTTAGTTTGGTAGTTATGTAAAGTGCATGTCATCTTATTGTTGATCACGATCCAATTACATTTTTATTTGACATAGTCAAACGTCACTACTGACAGGTATCAACAATGTGTAATAGCTATTCTAGCGGCCAGGATTATATAGGAAATTAAGTGTTTGGTATATATAGAGAGACCCCTATCAAATTTCTGAAAAAAAGCGATTTCCGGGGATCTAATAAGATTTACATCCATAATTAAACAGATAAAGTCAAACACTTTAATTGATTTCTTTTGTCAACTCAGATTATATTCCAAACAAGGTGCAACAGTCTGATTTGTTATAATGGGTGAAATTTAACCACATGAAATGAAACGGCTAAGGCTCCTGAAAACATGGTTGCACCGCTAGTCATCATCCTTGTTTTCTGAATGGCCTTGAAAACAGCCCATGAAAATCTAGGTCATTGCAGTCACTGGTTCTGGATACTAACCATCAGTGTAAGTAGGGAAAAATGTTAATCATAGTTAGTGGGCTATTGGGGGAGATGCAGAGCACTTATCCAGTGCAGTATCAATTAGAAGGGTGTTTGATGAGAATAAGGTGGGTGAAGAGCCAATCAAGGGATGGAGACTACTGAAACTGCATGCATGCGTATTGACAGTTAATGCAGAGATCCTGCAGAGGACTTAATATCAACAACGTCTCCTTCTACTGTCAAAATACTACATTTAGCTAGGTTAAAAATTCTATCTGCCTATACTTAACAATTGTTTGCATTATGTAGTAGCACATATGGGGCTCATTGCCTGATGTGACAGGGTTTAATATCAAATGCACCCTGAACTTTTTTCAGGGGGGCATCATTTTAAGGTCACCATGCCCCTTTTCGACAATGTCATGAAGGGGAGGGGCTTGGTTGTTATCACATAAAGCGCAGGCATGCAAAGGTTTGAGTAACCTGATGCAAAAGCTTAAAAGAAGGATCAAGCTGCCATTGTGTGATTAGCAATTTCTAATCTGTTTTTAAGTTTACAGAGGTTTCCACTACTGACTTTTCTTTCTGAAAATGCCAGCACCATGGATCTATTGTTCCAATATTTATATTCACTAACCCAGAGGAGGTATGCAGATAAGAATTTTTAACTTTCCTTAAACTTTTCTGATGTGCATACAGGCTGTGGCTTAGAAAGCATTCAGACCCACGGGTCAGCATTTTTAGAAGGTTAGCAAAGATATCTCCCACATATCTATCATGAAATAATTGATTTAACACTTTGACCGCAATTTTACAAGTAGTGGTGTTAGATGAGCTCCAGAACATGGACACAGGCTGCTCACCTTAGGCAGGTGCTGGTGCAGGTGGACAGCTCACATTCAGCTCTTCACTCGTGCTCCCTTCCTTCCCTCAGGCTCTGAGCTGCACTGCCTGGAGAAGATGGAGGAGGTGGGTGGAGCCAAAATTGACCAGGCCCGAAGGAGGAAGAAGTTCCTCCTCCACTCTGAATACTGGGGCCTCGCCTCAGCCTCATGATGTGATGTCACAGGTTGCTAGATGCCAGGTGAGTCTAACAACCAGTGCAGCGGGCAGCAGAGAGGCCAGCAGACGGTTCAATAAGAGTGTTGCTGCTGCTGAATGTAACAGTAAGTGACTGCCACAGCTATGGCGCCCCCCTCCTGTGACAGCTTGCGGTGCACCCAGGATCGGCCCTGAGTGTCCATATTCGGACACCTTGCTCTTGCACTTGCCCCCCTTTTCGCCCCATGCGGAGGCTCAGTACTGCACCCTCCCAATAGTAGTGAGATAGTAGGCTTTATAGAAAATTTCCCTCACCTGTTCATGACATTTCCATCTATATTTCTCAGAGAGGGAGGATCCATGACACAGAATCATGTAAAAAGGATTTAGTATGACCCAAGAAGCCAGTTAAACAATTGCAGAATCTTGTTTCTATGGATTATATAAACCTCATTTTAGAATGGAACAGTGAGGACGTATTACGACCTGTTTTTACAGTAATTACAAAAAAGCAAGCAGCTGGTTTGCAGAGATACAGCCTGAAATTCCCTCACATAAAATCAATAGGTTTACAATCACAATCAGGTTTTTCTTGCTGTCTGTGACCCCATGGCGGAGTGTCCATTTTTTGGGTGACAAATGTCACTAATTTATGGGAAGATCCTTTCACTTCCTGTGCCATTTTCAGGGCAGGAAGTAAAAGGAAATTTTCCTAATGGTGACACAACAATACAAACATGACAGAAGTTCTAAACCTACCCTGTTCAATCCAAAACTAGAAAAATGTCCTTTATATGGAGTATAGTAGTTTAGGTGTTTCCAGGATAGAATTAGGGGTGGGTCTTATTGTCTTTGAAGGGATATAATGATGGGAGAAAAAGTGACCTAAAGCACATGCAAACCATTGCTTGTTAAACAGCCCATTCAGTTTAAAATAGAAATGCAAGGATATAAATACATCAATATAAAATTGGATTTTTTCCTTCATACTTACATGTAAAATCCATTTCTTTGAGTACATCATGGGACACAGAGCAGCCATATACATTACTACCTGGGGTTATGCACCACCTATAGGTGAATGGACACTGGTAGAATAACCAAAAATAGGAAGTGATCCCCTATATAACCCCTCACATACAGGAAGTACTTCAGTTTTGTAGCAAGCAATGGACTCCCAAAAGGAGAGGGGAGGGACCTCCATGTCCCGTGATTTACTCAAAGAAATAGATTTTACAGGAAAGTATGAAGAAAAAATCCAATTTTCTTTCTCGTACATCACGGGACACAGAGCAGCCATATACAGGGAAGGAGACACACTGTATGAAAACGCTATCAGACTTTTACAGCAGCCTGTAAGACACTACGGCCAAAAGCCGAGTCCTCTGCTGCCTTAACGTCCAACTGATAAAATACTGTGAACGTATGTACGGAAGACCAAGTAGCGGCCTTGCAAATCGGCACCACTGACGCCTGATGGCGAAAAGCCCAAGAGGTTCCAACACCCCTGGTAGAATGAGCTCTAACCCTAAAGGGATGAGCTTTACCTTTCAGGCCAGAGGCCTGAGTGATTAACTGGCGAACCCAAAGTGAAATGCCTTAGAAGCCGTTTGACCCTTCTTGGGGCCCTCCGGCAAAACAAAAAATGCATCAGAACTTCTGATGCTTGCAGACCTTTGTAAATAGTTTCTGACCGCCCGCACTACATCCAAAAGGTGCAACTGCCTCTCCTCTGGCGAGCCAGACTGAGAGAAAAAAGAAGGTAGAACAATGTCCTGATTTAACCGCTTCAATACAGGGCATTTTCACCCCTTTCCTTCCCAGACCAATTTTTAGTTTTCAGCACTGTCACAGTTTAAATGACAATTGCGCGGTCGTGCGACGTTGTACCCAAACAAAATTGACGTCCTTTTTTTCCCACAAATAGAGCTTTCTTTTGGTGGTATTTGATCACCTCTGCGGTTTTTATTTTTTGCGCTATAAACAAAAGAAGAGCAACAATTTTGAAAAAAAACACAATATTTTTTACTTTTTGCTATAATAAATATCCCAATTTAAAAAAAAAAAAAAAAAAAATTTTTCCTCAGTTTCGGCCGAAACGTATTCTTCTACATGTATTTGGTAAAAAAAAATGCAATAAGCGTATATTGATTGGTTTGCGCAAAAGTTATAGCGTCTACAAAATACGGGATAGATTTATGGCATTTAAAAAAAAAATGTATTTATTTATTTTTTTACTAGTAATAGCGGCGACCTGCGATTTTTTTTTCATGACTGCGACATTATGGCGGACACATCGGACACTTTTGACACATTTTTGGGACCATTCACATTTATACAGCGATCAATGCCATAAAATTGCATTGATTACTGTATAAATGTGACAGGCAGGGAAGGGGTTAACCACTAGGGGGACACAAGGGGTTAATTATGTTTCCTAAGGGAGTGATTCTAACTGTAGGGGGAGGGGACGCACAAGGGGAGGAGACCGATCGGTGTTCCTCTGTACTGGGAACACAGATCGGTCTCCTCTCAACTGACAGGACGTGGATCTGTGTGTTTACACACACAGATCCACGGTCCTGCTTGGTTAACGGGCAATCACGGGTACCTGGCGGCCAGGGCACACGCAATGGGTCCCGAGCAATTCCGCGCGCGCGCCCCCTAGACGGCCGGGAATCCCAGGACGTCATATGACGGCCACCCAGGATGGGAGATCCCATCTTTGGCCATCATTTGACTATGGCCCGGTAATGAAGTGGTTAAATTAAATTCAGAGACTACCTTAGGCAAAAAGGACAGAAGAGGACGTAGCACCACTTTATCATGATGTAAAATCAAATATGTCTCCTTACAGGAAAGAAAAAAGAGAATGTTGGGACTTTATATGAGGAAACGACTATTAAAGTACAGATGTCTCCATCCCTGATACTTGTAAAAGAGGGGGAAATGAGGAAAAGGGGATAATGGGACTTTGTATGAAACACATCATTGAGGTAGAATGAATCAATCAATATTAGTAAATAAAATATTTATTAATACAAATGAGCATAATGCAAGGTAATAAAGTACCAACTCAATAGATAACATACATAATTATAATAAGCATTAGACATGTGCAATTAGTTTCATTCCGAATTAGTTTCTTAACGACTTTCGACAAATTTGTTAATTCGGAAATATCCGAATTAATGAAAACCCGTTTAAATAATTTTTCCAAATATTCGTAAATTCGAATATTCGAAAATTTGTAAATTCATACATTCGTAAATTTGTACATTTGTACATTCGTAACTTCGTACATTCGTAAATGCGTACATTCGTACATCCGTAAATTTGTACATTCGTAAATTCATACATTTGTAAATTAGTAAATTCATAAATTAGTAAATTAGTGAATTTGTAAATTTGTACATTTGGAAATTCGGAAATCTGAAATAATAATTAAGTAATAATACATAATAAAACTATTACTAACTATTAAATTATAGGTATTGTAATTTCCTTTCAAATTTGGCTGTTAGAGAACGTAACACATACAAATTTATCCGAAGTTACGAATTATCCGAAATAATGAATGCCGTATCCAAATGAATGGAACGTAAAGAATTAATAATAATAAATAACAATAATAATAATAAAAACTTTTTATTATTATTATTATTTATTATTAATTTGTTCCGTTCCATTTGTTTAGATGCAGCATTCGTTATTTCGGATAATTCGTAACTTTGGATAAATTCGTATTTGTTACATTCACTAACAGCCAAATTTGAAAGGAAATTACAATACCTATAATTTAATAGTTAGTTACTATTTCAGATTTTTAGATTTTCACATTTCGAATTGACAAATTTCAGAGTTTTCTAATTTACAAATGTACGAATTTACAAATATACGAATTTTCTAATTTACGAATTTACGAATGTACGAATGTGCAAATGTACAAATGTACGAATTTATGAATTTACGAATATATGAATGTACAAATGTACGAATTTAAGAATGTACGAATGTATGAATTTACGAATTGCGATCATAACAAATGACCCAAAAAAATAAATAAATAAATGAAACTAAAACAAAAACGAACACATGTCTAATAAGCATAATTGTTTATTATTATAGGAAAGGGTCGTCAGTTCAGAGACCCTTCTAGCTGAAGTAATCGCAAAAAGAAAAGCCAACTTCTGTGTCAAAAGAACGAATGGAGTTTTGTTGATTGGTTCAAAAGGATGCTCCTGTAGCACCGACAAAACCAAATTCAAATCCCAAGGGCAAAGAGGTGATTTAACGGGAGGCAATAAGTAAGTCACTCCCTGAAGAAAAGTCCGGACCAAGGGATGTGAAGCCAAAGGCTTTTGGAAGTACACTGATAAAGCTGAAACCTGCCCTTTAATTGTTGTCAAGGCTAATCTTTTATCTAAGCCTGACTGAAGAAAAGAGAGAATTCTCTCTACCAAATATCTGTGAGGATGCCAACTTCTGGCCTCACACCACGTAATGTAAGCCTTCCAAACCTTGTGATAAACCTTCCTGGTGACCACCTTTCTGGCATTCACCAATGTAGTTACCACTGGTCCTGAGATACCACAATCTACTAGCACCCTGGCTTCAATAGCCAAGCCGTCAAGTTCAGCGTGCATAAATTCGGGTGGAATATAGGCCCCTGTGACAGTAGATCGAGCCGGAGCGGAAGTGTCAAAGGCTTGCCTACTGCTAATCTCACTACCTCTGGGTACCAGGCCCTCCTGGTCCAGGCCAAGGCTACCAGAACTACTGATGTAATCTCCTCTCGGATCCTGCACAAAAGATGTGGCAGAAGAGGAATCAGTGAGAATGCATAATTCAAAGAGAACTGAGTCCAGGAAACTACCAGAGCATCTATCCCGATTGCAAGTGGATCTCTTGCTCTGGATACAAACTGCTGAATCTTGCAGTTGAACCCGGATGCCAGCAGGTCTACATCCGGTGTATCTCACCACTGGCAAATCTGCATAAATACCTGTCGGTGCAGAGACCATTCTCCTGGATGTATCTGTTAGCGGCTGAGATAGTCCACCTTCCAGTTCTCTACCGCCGGAATATGGATGGCAGACAGCACTGGCACATGGCTTTCTGCCCAGAATAACACATGACTGACCTCCATGTGGGTCAGATGACTCTTGGTGCATCCTGATGGTTGACATAGGCCACAGCCGTGGCATTGTCGGTTTGCACCCTTACCGGGTGACACTGTAACTTTGACATCCAATAACTCAGCGTGAGGCGTATTGCCCGCAGCTTTAGCACATTGATGCACAATCCCTGTTCCTTCAGAGTCCATTTCCCCTGGACTGTGGAACCTTCCATGACTGCGCCCCAGCTGGAAAGACTGGCATCTGTGGTCACTACCTACCTCGACAGTGGAAGAAAAGACCTTCCCTGTACCAGATTCTGGTCTACTAACCACCAGGTGAGACTTCCTCGAGCCTTGGGGGTTATGATTATACAGGAATCCAACATCTTCCTGCTTCATGCAGACAGAATGTTCTGCTGCAATGTCCTGGAATGGAACTGGGCATACAGAATTTCCTTGAATGAGGAAACCATCCTTCCCAGAAGGCTCATACAGAGCCGGACAGGCGTCTCTTTCAGCTTACCTGCCAAACCTGAGCCTTTAGGGCCTCGACATTTCCCAAGGACTGTGTATATGAGCTGTTGTTCTGTACCACCCACAGTGGTGCCCTGTGTAGCCCATGATCCTGTTTTACGAATAAAGACGAACATTTATTCCGGTGTGCGGCTGTCCAGATCTCTTCATCCATCCATCCCCACGCTTATCATCACATGTCACGTGACTTTCTCAAGGGAGCGGTGAAGCTGTCTGACCATTATAACAAAAGCGATTCAGCTACTGCAAATGTGTGAGTGGATTACATTGTTTGCCCAGTCTTGTAGCATTTAAAAACACTGTGCAATGATGGTTTTTCTTTTATCTTTATGTAAATCAACACCTTGCAAATGTAATTCATCATGCAACTGTGATCTGTGAGAATTGAAATACAAGCAAGTTCATCAAAGGTAATTGATTGGACATTTAGACCTCAGCTGGATTAACACAAACAGACACATCTACATATATCTAGGGATGTGTGTTCCCTTATATGTTTTTTGATGCATCTATTTGCATTTATTCACTTTATTGATTGATATATTTATTTGCACCTATTCACTTTACTGATTGTGATATCAGGGTATATGTTTTTTGATGAATTTTTTTGCATTTATTCACTTTATTGATTGATTATTTATTTGCACTTATTCACTTTACTGATTATGATATCATGGTATTTTTATGGTTTAGGATTTTATATATAAGCACCACTCCAACAAATGGGGATAGTTTGATAAGCGCACCAACATATTTTATATTGATTTATAGCAACAGGTGTCACAGCACTAATTGGTTGGTTGCAGCTTACACATTTCTTTTTGGTGTTTTGTTATTTTATTGAGAATCCACATCAGCGTTTTAGTTTTCTTTTTTTCACTGAGGCAGATCTTCTCTATCCTGAACAGAATCCTAAGGTCTATTGGGCTGTCTAGCCTGATCCTTCAAGGCTTCACAGACCCTAATTGCTGCTACTGTGGGCTGAATAGCGGAACCAAGGGAGGAACAAGGTGTTTCAGGGACCTCTACTGGAGGTAACTTAAAATCTGTATGGACCATCTGTATAAGAGAATGGATGAGAAGCTTTTGTGATTGAGAGGCTGACATAATCTGAGCCTCTTCAGGCTTTGAATCACTTGAGGGAGATTCCTCTGTTTGGATATCAGCTGCCTGATCGGCCATTACCTCTTCTACCTCATCAACCCAGTCTTACTCCAATATAGGAGGAATAGGGGAAGGGGATCTATCACGCTTTTTTCCACTCTGTGTGACAGAAGCGATCATTTCAGCAATTTTGCTTTCTAGACCAGCCAAAGCTGATGATAGACCCCCCTTAGTAATATACAGTACTCTGAGGTAGAAGTATTGGTAGCAGACACAACGCCGGATAGATGCAGCGGCTAAGATTGCTTGGTGTCATCCAGTCTTTCAGGTGAGGCTATTGCAGCAGAGTTCCGTTTAGCCTCTACAGGGGCCACTAATGGAACACATGTGCCCCTTGCTGCAGCGCTCCACCCAGAGCGCTTCTTGGAAGACAGCTTGTTGAAGCAAATGGTAACTGGCTTTGTGACACAATACACAAGTTCCTCAGTACCACAATTCCCCCTTGGAAGAATCCTATACAAATGACCTGTTCTTACAGTCAATGCAACAGAACTAGGGTGCACCTGCTATCACCTACTCACACCAGGATAGGCTGCTCTTTGTCCCTCCAGTCTGTCCAACAGGACCTTTTTTTAAAAAAAAGCTTCCCACGGCTTGTGCAGCTCTGGGAAGAGAAAACACAGAGCAGCAAACCCATGCCCTCTAGAAGGCAAAACAATCATAGCAAGGAAAACGTTTTTTGTTTTCAAAACATGTCAGCCTAGATAAAACTGTTGCAGGGGAATATATAGTAATTGGACCCTGGTCATTCACAGGGCCATTTACCACTCCTGCCGCAGGACAATAGCCTAAGCCAGAGGTCCAGCCTTCACCCATCGGGGCGGGTTCTGTCACCACGGACCTTCAAAGACTGGGTACCCTTTTAGCATGAAGGTCCACTCCCTTGGACCTGTACAGCACCCTGCAGGAATGCCTTAGCGCTGTGGTTTCCAGGATTCCACTACGCAGGGTCCAGCGCCCGAAGGTTTCATTACAGGCAAAACCTCGTTGTTGATCCTTTAATCTTCTTTATGAGGCTCAGGCACCATTTATCTTAGCATAGTAGCTTTTTGAAATGGATCCGATCTGGAATCGCTGTCCCTTGATTCTTAAGAACCTGTGCGGGATTACAGCATGGAAGCTCACAAGCTCACAAGTTCAAAAGTGATCATCCACCATTTTAGGCACTGGCAAAAAAACTGGAGTACTTCCTGCATGTGAAGGGTTATATAGGGGACCACTTCCTTTTTTTGGTTATTCTACCAGTGTCCATTCACCGATAGGTGGTGCATAACCCCAGGTAGTAATGTATATGGCTGCTCTGTGTCCCGTGATGTACGAGAAAGAAAATACCTTTTTTATTTTTCTATAAATGATCACATGATCTCTGCTCTGCATAAGGGGCTTAAAGGGGGTGAGGGGGTGGAGACTGCAATGGGGTATGTCAGCAGGAAGCAGAGAAACAACAGCATACTGATTTTTCCACTGAATAACTGTGCAGGGGGGCATCAGCACAAGTCTAACCATTGGAAGACAAGCAGGTTGTGCCCCCAGGACAGCCAAAAAAACCAAACTGACCATGGTGGGATGGATATGCTCTCGTGCCTAGGGGGGTTATTTTGAAATAGGAAAGCAGGAGTGCTTGCAGGGTCACTAGGTATTTCACACAAAGGAAGTAATACAAAGAGAACATGATACTTTTTAGCATAAGGATACTTTTTAACATAAGTACATGGTTATACAGACAAATATTAGGAATATGAAATGTTGGGGTGACATAAGTTTTAAGGCTAAACTCTGGGATAAGTAAACACTGTCTAACTACAAGAGTCAGCTATTCTTATTTTAATCTTAGTTTTATTTGTATATATCTTCCAGATCTGTGCAGTAATCCATTGTGAAACTTTGCCTCTGTACAGGAGCTTCCTGTAATAAAGACCGGTCACTGCTGCTCTCTTTCCTTGTCCCTTCCTTCCGCAGGCAACTTATACTAGGTGGTCCCGCCCCCAGCTCTTCTGTTTGCACAGACTATGTACAGCACAGTGATGGTATTACTGACACTTTTACAAGGTAATATGTAGGTTTCCAAAGGCATTTAGTGCACACAAAATGGATCTGCAGGACTAGTGACTATTTAAGAATATATTAAAATGAAAATTTTCAATCTCAGAGTTCAGTTTCAGAGTACAGCCTCCTGGAGCCTATTTGTAAAGAGTCTAAGGCCCCTTCCACACAAGGCGGATCCGCTCAGCGGAAGATCGCTCCGTTGAACTCCACTGAGCCAGCGGATGACAGGTCTGTCTCTGCTCACTGAGCAGGGAGGGACCTGTCAGAGCCCCGCTGATTTCTATGGGAAGATCGGACAAAAACGGACAGCATGTCCGTTTTCATCAGATCTCAACTGGTCTGATCTGCCAGATGGATGGCTGAATGTATCGCCATACTTCTGTTTTTAGCGGATCGGATGGCAGACGGGTGTCAGTGGACACATATCCGCTGACATCTGCTTGCCCATAGGAGTCAAAGGGTAGCCCGCTTGGATCCGCCTGAAAAATGGACAGGCGGATCTGAGCGGGCTTCATGTGTGAAAGGCCTTGGTCTTAATTATTAGACTTAATTATTAAATATTTCTTAAAAAGAAACAGTTTTAAAGATCCCTTCAGACCTTTGCAGTTCATTGTGGTGTATTACAGCAAGCACATTAATTTGCCTTGTGTTAAGGCCACCCATGTAAAATGGGTTGCCAAGACACAGCAATGGGCCAAAATTTGGACCTGCAGAAACAATGTATATGAGTTGTGATACGCTGCAGCTAGGGCCCTGCACTTGTGCTTGTGCATAAAGGTGCCGTTCAAAATACTCATATAAATGAATAGCACTGCAACACACAGCTCAAAGTGTCATGTGACACAATGCATTGTGGTAAGGCACAGTAATGCCTTACGGTCGGATTCTCTGACGTAAAATGTTCGATGGGAGCTTGTTGTCGGAAAATACGACCATGTGTAGGCTCCATCAAACATTTTCCATCGGAATTTCTGTCACACAAAATTTGAGATCTGGATCTCAAATTCTCCGACAACAAAATCCAATGTCATAAATTCCGATCGTGTGTACACAATTCCGACGCACAATGTTCACGCATGCTCGGAATCAAGCAGAAGAGCCGCACTGGCTATTGAATTTTTTTCGGCTCGTCGTATGTGTTGTATGTCACTGCATTCTTGGCGTTCACAATTTCCGACAAGATTTGTGTGACCGTGTGTATGCAAAACAAGTTTGAGCTAACATCCGTCGGAAAAAATCCATGGATTTTGTTGTTGGAATGTCCGATCGTGTGTACGGGGCATAAGTTATGCATTGTATTGTGTGCTATTACATTGCATAGGTCTGAAGAGTCCTGAATAGGCTTTCTGTCTGATTCAGTAACAGATTACAAGAAACAGAATGTTAAGGGGACTTTGAACCCATCTTTTTAGAGGAGGAGGGTCACACTTGCATTTGATTATGATTGTTCTTCTCAAGCCACTGCCCTCCAAACCCCCGCCTGCTTGCAGGTGTCTCCTTAGCTAGCCAGCTGCTAAAAAGACACCCGTGCATGCGCCCTCCTGGCCTGTGCTGTGTGTGTCCATAGACACATACAGTGCCTGGTAAGCCACACACTTGCTTTGCCCTCCCAACAATTTGACTGATGGCAGCAGGAACCTATTTCTCCACTGCCTTCAGTACCCTCCTCTACAAGATTGGTGGAAGTGGTACAGATGATCCTAGTTGATAAACTAGATTATCCAAGTTGAGAAAACTCACTATAAAAATAGACTGAGCCGAGTGGAACGTTATCGGCCCAACAGTGATTGCACCCTATCAGATGCAGTCACAGTTCAGCAGCAGTCACAGGTGCTACCACTGCCTAAATACAATAACCAGCAGTGGAAATTCCATTGGTTTTCTCTTGTTCAGCCCATGTATGGCTAGCCTTTGCATCATTAATAAAATGTGACATAATTGATTGCTATTAATAACGTCTCCACATACAGACTTGATTTTTTAGTCCATTTATATTTTTGCTGTAAAACAATTTATTGCTGATCACTTTGTAATATCACAGTCAATAATCACAGGGCAAAATATAAACAGGTGTCAGTGTGCTAAAAATGTTCCCTGACCTGCCTGAGATGGACTACAGAACTGTTTACAGAGATAGCTGATAGCTTGTGATTAATGGTTCAATAAAATGGATCCATACAGAATATATCATGTCCCTTACTGAGAATATGACTTCAAGTGGAGTTACGACATTGTGCAAAATAATTTATGTCTGTTTTTTATGAGCTATTACATTCAAGAATGAATGCTAATACAAACTGAATAACTGAATTCCTTCTTGCAATTTTATCTGGTAAAATTCAGGTCAGCCTGTGCAGTCCAACTAGTTATTGATGCCGGAATGGATACCACGATTTACAAAGAAACAATACACTGAAACAGGGAAAACTTGAAAAATCAAAAGGCCAGATTTTGAAGGCTTATATGCAAGTTATTGGTCATAAAAAGGGTATGGTGGCCCAGGTACTGCCCTGTGGGACATGTATCAATGCAAATATATATATTTTTTAAAAGAATCGTTTTTAAAAGAGCAATGATTTTATTGATGCTTAAAGTGAAACAATAAAAATGAAAGATTCCTTTAAATATAGTGCCTGGGGATACTCTTAGTCTGCCTGTAAAGTGGTGCATCTGTAGCATGTATAGAACATGCTGCAGTAAAAATGACATTTCTAAAGAAAAAAAAATGCATTTAAATGTACTTTGCAGCTGCAAGCTATTGCAGGCAACCAGCAATACAAAAAAATGTTTTTTTTAAAGAAATGGCGTGGGGTCCCCCCAGAATCCATACCAGACCCTTACATGAGCACGCAGCCCAGCAGGCCAGGAAAGGGGGTGAGTGAGCGCTAACAGGCCACATGCCCTCAGCATGGGGGGGGGGTGCTTTGGGACAGAAGGGGCGCTGTCACTCTGGGTGGACATCATGTGACTTCCTCCCCAGTATGGGCCATGCTACAGCGCGATCTGTCCCCCACTGCGTTCACCGGATACAGCGGATGACAGGTCAATGTACTGTGCTCACAGCAGATCACATGACAATTGTACACAATGGATTTCTTCCATTCACAGCCATTCATTGTGTACTATTGTGTTGCCCACTGTGATTTGGTCACAGTGATCACATGGTACCAATTACAGTTAATCACAACAATACACACTGATATGATTGGATTAATTCATAACAAATGCTTGCTTATAATAGTAATTATCACTGTTATAAGTGATCAAATTCTGATCACCTCCTCAGAGTAGTACAGTTATACTATGGTAACACTGTACTGCCCTGGTCACAGTATGTAAAATAAAATAATAAAATAAAAAAACTGAAAAAAAATAAAGTTATATATTTTTTTTTAACATACTGTCTGTCAGCAGTCAGTGTCCCTGTTCACCATCGCACATTTGATGATGCACTGGTGACAGTATGTAAAAAAAACTCACCATGCCTCTTACTAAATAACTTGGACTGTCTTCTTTCCAAAAAGGGGTCATTTACCAAAAAAGAGGCACTTTCGGGCCTCAAGAAATGAGATAGACCATCAGTAGATTAGGATTGATCGATTTTTAAATATGTATACCATAGAGATTGTAGACTCTATAACTTTCCTATAGACTCAGTAATATACACGGATTCAGGTGACTTTTACCAGAGAAATATAGTAGAATACTTTTTGAGCAAAAAGAAAGATTATTTATTTGCAACATTTTAAAACAGAAACAAAGAAACAAAAAAAAAACATTTTTGGTATTTTGTTTGTTTATTTAGCAAGAAATCAAAAACCCAGTGGTAATCAAATACCACCAAAACAAAGCGCTATTTGGGGCAACAACATTTAGTTTGGGTACAGTGTTGTATGACCGCACAATTGTCATTCAAAATGTGACAATGCTGGAAGCTGAAAATTAGCCTGGGCAGGAAGGGGGTAAAAGTGTCCGATATTGAAGTGGTTATACAGTATACACAACAATGTGCGAGGAAAATTTAAGAGAACAAGATTTTTCCTAGCACATAATATTCAAAGGGAACACAGCCTCTACTTCTTTAGAAAATGAACCTCATCTACTTTACTAAGTGGACAGTCTCTGCTCTACTCACTTATGACTTAGGAGTCTGAGGTCTACCAAATGACACGTGTTTAAACTCGGCCTGACATGGTAGATATTGAGGCTGATTTACTAAAGAAAGGGAGAATCTTTACTCAAAAAATTGTGTGAATATTTACTTCAATTATGCAATGAGAAAAGTACATTTCTGTTCCCTGAATACTCATTCATACTCATTCATGTTTCCTTTGAATACATCATGTGCAGAGTAAAGCTTCTCAACTCCTTTAGTAAATCAGACCTAATAGTCTTGCTTTACTAAAGGCAAATATGTTATTCACTTGTTGTGCAAGTGAATTCTCCTCAGAGTTTTGCGCATGTGGTGCAATTTCACCTTGCGAAGAATACCCAATCACATGCAAGGAAAATAAAAAAAACAGCATTTTTTCTTGCAAATGATTGGATGATGAGTTAGCAGAGTTTTACCTCATTCACTAAGCTCTGGGAAAAACTTCCTTGCAAAGTGCAACTTCTCTTGCAACGTGAAAAGCCTATTTGCTTTTAGTAAATCAACCCCAATATCTCTCATGTCAGACAGTTTAGCCATGTGTCAGTTGCTGGACTTCGGAGCCTTGTTATCTCATTTCCTGTTCTAGTGACTTATTTAGCTACACTATTTATGCTTCTTGCCCACCAACATGCAGGAGGAATTTAAGTACAGCAGATAACTAAAGAGAATCATTATCCAGCAGCACCTTTATCTTTTAATTGTTACAAGGCTGAAAGCTCTTTAAATGTGTTCACAATTATTTAGAAACTTGGATATTATGATTACATCAGCATCATAAAACATTTTAATATTTAAATGAACATATTTTTAAACTGAATGTAACTATGAATGAATGCTGCTGAGCAAACATAAGGTATGCAATCTTATGATATTAAAGACCTAAAAATTGTCACACAGTGTATGGGTAGCCTCTAGTTTTAGCATTCCGAAAAAAATGGTACCCATTAGAATACTGTTAAAAAATGTGTTGCGAATGCAGTGTAAGAAGACTTCTACCAAAATAACCAGTACTCTCCCCAAAGGCAATTTTTAATGACTTTGAAAGAGAGCACTAATATACTATAAACTGGAAACATTTCCACTGGCAGCTCTGAGACCTCTAAAAAGTGTCTGCTTCTTATAAAATCATCACCTGGAGCTATTCCACCTAGAGAACATGTGAGCAGATCAAACATATACTGCAGAAAAGATGGAATTGAACACTTGTGTGTCTATATCATTATTTTACAATTATAGCTCCTTAACCCTTCCACTGCCTCTTACTTTGCACTTCAAATGGATTAATCAAGTTTGCTTTTCACATTCACATTGTAGACATTTCTGAAAGTGCAGGCTTTATATATTTACAGGAAAACATCACTTTTAGTGAGATTGTCCTTCAAAGTTTATCCCATCCCTCCTGAAGTCTAGTTAGAAAACTAAAATACCATTTTAGTCAAAAGACTATGACTAAAACTAAATTGCAATTACTGAAATGTACTGAAGATTTTAGTTGACTAAAACGTAGGACATTTTAGTCGACTAAAATGTACTGGAGATTTAGTCGACTAAATACGACTAAAACTAAACCAATTGCAGAAGACTAAAATGTGACTAAAAATGCCATTTTAGCCCTAAGACTAAAATTAACACTACACTGTACAGCCATTTTTTTGGCTGGTCAATACTCATAGTAACCTACAGGCATCCAGAGTATGGACTGAGCCATAGGCATTTACAGTAGGAACCAGACAGTTCAAGCACATTTTGCTAGAAAGGTTATGTGGCATCAGGCAGGGCCACACTCAATAATGAGGGTGAAGGTAAGTACTTTATGGGGGAGACTTACTAAAACTGGTACAAACAAAATCTGGCGCAGCTGTGTGTAATAACCAATTAGCTTCTAGGTTTGAGGCCGGGTTTACACTAGTGCGACAAACGCTCCAACATTGGGAGCTCATGTCGCATGACGTGTGAAAATCACTGTTTCCCAAGGGAGCCGTCTTAACTGGTCCCGCAAGTCGGTCCAACTTTGAAAATGCTCCCTGTACTACTTTGGTCCGACTTTGATCCTACTTCAGTCCATTGACTATCATTGAAGTCAGATCAAAGTCGGATCAACGTCTTGCATGATCCGACTTTGGCATGCGACTTGATGATCTTGAAGGGGAACGCCACGTCAAATTTTAAATACAAAACCGGCATGGGTTCCTCCTCCAAAAGCATACCAGGCCCTTCGGTCTGATATGGATTTCAAGGGGAACCCCCTACGCCCAAAAAACGGCGTGGGGGTCCCCCCAGAATCCATACCAGACCCTTATCTGAGCACGCAGCCCGGCCAGTGAGGAAAGGGGGTGGGGACGGGCGAGCGGCCCCTCTCCTGAACCGTACCAGGCCACATGCTCTCAACATGGGGGCGTGGGTGCTTTGGAGCGGGGGGGCCCTGCAGCCCCCCCACCCCAAAGCACCTTGTCCCCATGTTGATGAGGACAAGGGCTTCTTCCCAACAACCCTGGCCGTTGGTTGTCAGGGTCTGCGGGTGGGGGGCTTATCGGAATCCGGGAGCCCCCTTTAAGAAGGGGGCCCCAGATCCCAGCCCCCTGCCCTATGTGAATGAGTATGGGGTACATCGTACCCCACTCATTCACCTGGGGAAAAACAGTGTCAATAAAAAAAACACACTAGACAGGTTTTTGAAGTAATTTATTAGGCAGCTCCGGAGGTCTTCTTCTGACTTCGGGGGGGTCTCTTCTGACTTCTCTGCGCTCTCTGGCCTCTTCTCCCGGTCTCTGGTTCTTCTCCCGCTCTCCATTGTCTTCTGCCGGGCTCCTCTCTCCGTTGTCTTCTGCTCTTTTGCCGGCTCTTTTTCTAGTGTTGGTCCTCCGTCGTCTTCTTCCCTCTGGTCTTCTTCTGATGTTGACATGACGCTCTCTCCCACTGTAATGCCGCGTGCGCGATGCGCATTGACTTATATAGGCATAGGGCGTGGTCACGGGTGATGTCACCCGGTGACCCTGCCCCTTATGATGTCACCACCTGGGGCATGATGGGGTGGTAATGTCATAAGGGGCAGGGTCACCGGGTGACATTACCCGGTGACCCCGCCCCATGCCTATATAAGCCCCCCCACCTGCAGACCCCATCAACCAACGGCCAGGGTTGTCGGGAAGAGGCCCTTGTCCTCATCAACAAGATGCTTTGGGGTGGGGGGGCGCAGGATGCCCCCCTGCCCTAAAGCACCCACCCCCCCATGTTGAGGGCACGCGGCCCGGTACGGTTCAGGAGGGGGAGTGCTCGCTCGTCCCCACCCCTTTTCCTGACTGGCAGGGCTGCGTGCTCGGATAAGGGTCTGGTATGGATTTTGGGGGGACCCCCACGCCGTTTTTTTCCCTTAAAATCCATATCAGATCGAAGGGCCTGGTAAGCTCTTGGAGGGGGAACCCATGCCGGTCTTTTATTTAAAATTTGGCATGGAGTTCCCTCTCAAGATTCATACCAAACACAGTGCCTGGTATTGGCGGGGATCCAAGTCGGATCCCTGTTCATTAAAAGTCGGACATATGTCGGCTTCAATTTGCAGTGCAAAGTTGGATCTAAAGTAGAACGGCTGTCATGTCGCACCAGTGTAAACCCGGTCTCAGGCTGGGTTCACACTTGTACGATACGACTGTTGTACGACTGTCGATCCTACTTCGGGCCTACTTCCATACGACTTGAATGAACAGGATATGATTTTGCTCCAAATTTGAGATAGTCCAACTTGTCCTTTGACCAATCAAAACAATCCGAGTGTGACACAAATTTCTTTTCCTGCTGCTGTAATCACCATGTCGGATGTCACAAGTTGAATGATTAGGACGATGATCCAACTTTGATCTGACTTCAATGACATTGAATGGGCTGAAAACGGACCAAAGTCGGACCAAAGTAGTGCAGGAACCCTTTCTAAAGTCGGACCATCTTGTGTTGGACCAGTTAGGATGGCTCTCATAGGAAACTATTGATTTGTACATGTCATGCCACATGTGCTCCTAAAGTCGGAGTGTATGTCGTACCAGTGTGAACCGGGCCTTATTGTCAAAGCTTAATTGAACAAGCTGAAGTTAGAAGCTGAATGGTTACTATGCACAGCTGCACCAGATTCTGTGTGCACCAGTTTTAGTAAATGTCAGTTACATTGGTTGAGAAGAAGTAATAAGGGTCAACTTCACTTAAAGTTAAGTTGCCCTTTAGAGTAATTATTCCTGTGACTTTAATAAAGATATCAGCCACATAGAGAGTACATTATTTTCAAGGAGTTGGCTAACTGATAGTGGTTGATATACTAAACTCAAACAGTCTGTTTACTTTGCAAGTAAATTTGCCTTAGCTTTGTGAATGTGATGGAACTCTGCTGACTTTATTCATCCAATCATGAGCAAGGAAAAATATTATTTTTGTACATGGGATTGAATATTCTTTGCCAAGCGAATTTTCACTACATTTATCAAGCTTTTAATTCCCTTGCAAAGTGAATAGTCAGTAAATCAAAATCCATAGACTTGTATTGTGAAAAGGAGCCGTAGAGTACAACTTTGTAATGCCATGAAGTAGGAAACAACATGCCTGCCTGCAACTATATATTTAATCACAAATTACAAAAGGAAGAGTTTTGTTTCCTCACGTAATAGCATCCAGCAAGGAGAACAGTGGGCAGCACACTGTCTGCATTTGGATCCCTGCAACTGTTCCTGAATGGATGTCAAATATTGACATGCAGCTGTGTCCGTGCAAGCTACTGTTTCTGCATCCACTTGTATAGTCTGCCTGAGCGCAGCTCCAAGACAGAAGCAGATGCAGAAAACAACGGCTCAGTATGCAAGACGGGTGTCAACGCTCATCTGAATGAGCCTTTAGACTCTGCTGATTTGAAGTGTGATTTGGCGACGTCACTGGTGTTGCTACCCACTGTTCTCCTTACTGGAGGCTATTACACGAAGAAGCAGAACTCTGTGTCTATCAATGTAGAGAAAGGAGTGCCTAGGTACCCTCACGTATCAGGAAGTGCACTGCTATTTTTCTAGAGCAATTCCAGACAAAAAGGTAAATTTTTCAGGGTAAAGTAGAAAAAATGATGCTGTGCTGGCTGACTTCCAGTTTGCGCAGGAAGTATCCAGTCCAACGCGTTGCACCACAGAACATGTGATCCCTGTTGAGTCATGTGTTTTGTGATGCAATGCGTCGGACCAGAAGCTGGGTGATGTCACGTCCTGCGCAAACCGGTAGTCTGCCATCTTGGTACACCAATGTTATTTTGTTGAGCCTGTTACTATCTTATACACTGTGAGTGGCTTTTCATGTATTATAAGCTGATATAATACATTTTGCTTTACTATGGAAGTCCTCTTTCTTTTTTTTATGAGCCCTTTTTCCTCCTGAAAGTTGTTTGCTGATCGCACCTATTGCTCCCCTGTGGCAAGTTGAAAGACCACTGTGGACAACATAACAAGGCTTTATAACAAGCGCTATTTGACCTATCTATAGGTCTTAATTTGTGGTGAGCATGCATGCTGGCTGGTGGTGGATCACAGTCACATTTACTACATTGAAAGTACCATGGGTGTGTTTTTCTCTATGAAGTTTCATGTGTGAATTGGGACTTATGAACTTTCACTGGACTTTTATTATTTATGAATTATTTATTTGTTTTTTAAAGTTTCTTGCAATTAGAGTATGAGGATTTATATGCCTGTCTGCCATTTATCTACTATTTGCTTTCACTGAGACATGTCATTTGATATACCCTCCCAATAGGTATTCTAACCTCTGGCGGGTGTTTGTACATTTATTCGCTCTTTTGGTCTTTTTTTGATATAGGCTGGGATTCAATGACACTGTTTTTCACATATTATATTTATCATAATTTATTTTATATTCTTTTTTAATTAATTATATGTCATCTGATATACTTCCTCATAGGGGGTTTTACCTTTGTGGGTTTTAGGCATCCTTTATATGTTTTTTTTGTGATATTCTATTGTGATATACGTTGAGATGTTTTTCACTGGACATTTATATAAAGCAAATATCAAATGAACACATTTGGAAGTTTGCACCCCTGGTGGGTGTTTTGTCTTTTTAGATAGTATATATTTATATATATATATATATTTTTTTTTTGTTTATGCAATATTTCACTGTGATTGATTTTCTCACTTTTGACTTTAATTGTATATTCTATTATATTTGTGGTTTTTGATTTAACCTCTGGAGGATGTTTACTCTCTCTCTCTATATATATATATATATATATATATAGCGAGACATTAAAAAAAAAAAAAGGTCCTTTAATAGCGTCCAGTCACCGGACACTGAGCTGTCCACTAGAAGCTTGACTGCTGCAATCAGGTGATTGCAGCAGAAAAGCTTAATTGGGTGGTGTATGGAGTGTAAACTGGTGGTATTTGGGCACAGGCCATGCGTCCTGAACACTCCCAGTCCCACTGTACAACCATTCATTCATCATTCCATTCCACCCTGTTGCACCTGATTGGTGGGTCCGGAAGATGGTACTTCCGGTTTTACACCACTCGGAGAGCACGGCCTGTTGGAACGGACGAGTAAACTAATAATCTTAGCTAAGCAGCACAGATCCATCCATCTCAGTGCAGCCTACGGGCCTCAGATGGTCTCTAGACATGGATTATGCAGATTGATTCCCAGCCAGCACTCACTGACAGCCGTCGCACCGCATAGGCATACGCCATACAGTATTAATACACACAGTAACTTCCCTGCTTCTCTCCCCACCAGAGCAGCCAATGCAGACTGGGCCCGGGCATGATCACACGGCTAGAGGAGCAGAGAGACTGAGAGAGAGATAGTGATCCTCCCTGACTGTCCTCCAGCCAAACCGTATACAATTATACACCCACATCTTATCCTGACCGTATATTGGAGACCTTCCTCCATCATCACTGTGACTGTAGATATATATCATCTGTCCTGTTAATATGTATGTATATAGCTGTATACAGGACATATGATGTATATCTGCAGTCAGTGATGATGGAGGAAGGTCTCTAAATACAGGAGGGATGGTGGATGTATACAGCTATATATACACCCACCATCTTCCTTCCTGTATATAGAGACCTTCCTCCATCATCACTGACTGCAGGTATACATCATCTGTCCTGTATACAGCTTTATACATAGTAACAGGACAGATGATGTATACTTGCAGTCAGTGATGATGGAGGAAGGTCTCCAATATACAGCCAGGATAAGATGAGGGTGTATAGCGTTATGGAGGAAGGTCTCAATGTAAAGGAAGGAAGATGGTGGTGAATATATAGCTGTATACACCCACCTTCCTTTTTGTATATACTAGTGACCTTCCTCCATCATTACTGACTGCAGGTATACATCATCTGTCCCTCCATACTGTACAGGCTGCTGCATATTATGGGCAAAGAGAGGCCATATGATGGGCATAGTGAGCCAGTACATGATGGGCATAGTGAGACTGCATATGATTGGCACGGGTGAGGCTGCATATTATGGGCACAGTGGCTGCTTTTTATGGGGCACTGTGGCCACATTTGATGGGGCACAGTGGCTACATATGATGGGCACAGTGGCTGCATATAATGGGCACAGTGGCTGCATATGATGGGCACATTGGCTGCATTTTATGGGCACAGTGGCTGCATATGATGGGACACAGTGGCTGCATTTGATGGGCACAGTGGCTACATTTGATTGGGCACAGTGGCTGCATTTGATGGGGCACAGTGGCTGCATATGATAGGCACAGTGGCTGCATTTGATGAACACAGTGGCTGCATGTGATGGGCACAGTGGCTGCATTTGATGGGCACAGTGGCTGCATTTGAGGGGCACAGTGGCTGCATTTGATGGCAGAGTGGCTGCATTTGATGGGCACAGTGAAACTGCAATTGATGGGTTTTTTTTTCAGTATTTACTGAATTTTTCAGTTTGTTTGTGTGCCCCCCCCCCCCCCCCCTGGAAATTTTGAGAACCAGCCGCCACTCGCCATATGTATGTAATTAGTCTTTTAGAAATGCATAAGCTATTAAAACCCATGACAAACATTCACTGCTGTGATCATTCTGACTGCCGTTATAATCATCCTTCCTTTAATAAGGCAGAAATATCAACTCAGTACATTTGGAAACCTTTATGCTAGCCGTCCTTCTGGAGGAACATCAAAGTAAAATGAAAAATGTGGTTGGGAAGACAGTTTGAGTTTGCCATGGCAACAAAGTGACACCATTAGGAGTTTCTGCATAAATCAAGAAGTAAACAGAGTAATATAAAACAGGTGTTTGTTCAGCATGATTCAAAAACAGTGAGACAAAAAAAAAAAAAAACGAGGGTTTGTTGGTGAAGGTACAAATATATTAATCATCCGAAATTGTAACACATAGGTGCAGGTGCTGTCCTAGTTTAAAATGAACTGGTCTGTGTGAGTACTGATAACTCAATCAAGAGGCATATAAAGTGACTGCAAAACCTCTCTCATAGTAGGACTAAGCTGAAAACATTTACTACAGTTATGGATGCGTCATTTGCATCTGAAAAGTATGGTATATTGCTCCAGTTATAATGGCCACTGCCCATTGTAAAAATATTTCCTTCCTTTGGGAAGACTCCTTATTTCTATCAGTATGCCGGTGCCAAATGGTTGATTCACCATGAAATGTCAGGCTTACTTTTTTCTCATGAAAGCCTTCTGAAAGCAGTCCTAAACACATCCCCAATACTCACTCCCAGAGCAAGAAATATGACAATATGACAATATGACTGTTTCAGCTGCAGCTTCAGAATGCTGAGCATTTGGTTCATGACTGTAATGCCCCGTACACACGGTCGGATTTTCCAACGGAAAATGTGTGACAGGACATTGTTGTCGGAAATTCCGACCGTGTGTGGGCTCCATCACACATTTTCCATCCGATTTTCCGACACACAAAGTTTGAGAGCAGGCTATAAAATTTTCCGACAACAACATCTGTTGTCGGAATTTCCAATCATGTGTACACAAATCCGACGCACAAAGTGCCACGCATGCTCAGAATAAAGAGATGAAAGCTATTGGCTACTGCCCCGTTTATAGTCCCGACGTACGTGTTTTACGTCACTGCGTTCAGAATGATCGGATTTTCTGACAACTTTGTGTGACCGTGTGTATGCAAGACAAGTTTGAGCCAACATCAGTCGGAAAAAATCCTAGGATTTTGTTGTCGGAATGTCCGATCAATGTCCGACCGTGTGTACGGGGCATAAGTATTATAGTGGGAGTTTTAGTACTATAGTGGGAATGAAAATTAAGTACAGAGCAGATGCAGCTGACTGTGGTTTCCTTCATAGTTTTATAGTGCGTTTTGTTGAAGTACAGTGAACGGATAAAATAACTCATAAAGAACGTGCTACATTTAATCTAATCCTAAAGTAAGCAACTCACTACTGTTCACATATTACAGGTTACCACCTGTGTCATTCACCTCTCTTCATAGACAGCACTGTTTTCCCCTTTTGTCTCTCTTGTCATTGTGTTGCATTTTATTATTGGTGACAAGCCTAGGAGTATATTTTGTGTGATTTACAAGAGTGAAGATATGTACAAACTATTAAAAACTTTTAAGCAGTAGTAAACTTGAACAACAAAAGAAAAACTTTTCCTGCAAGGTAAAGGCATAATGTGCTAGTTTGCATTTGAAAGACTTACCTTGAAACGAGGCCCTCCAGCGATGCGCTGTCACTGCTGCAGAGGCTTCCATCCTCAATTGGTTTTCCGTCCGGGTTCACAGGCTGAGACCGCTTGAATGGCCATGCATGTCAAGCATGGCCAATCGCATGTGCTGGAGACATGGCCACAGCACAGAGCTCTGAAGGAACGGGACAGGTATGCCGTTATTTCAGAGGGCGTACACCAGTGATGTCACCAGCTGCTATTCACTAGAATATCTCTAGGAGATATTCATTTAACTTACAGGTAAGCTTTATTATAAGCTTACCTGTAGGTAAGAATAAAAACAGAGACTTTGCTACCACGTTAAGTAAAATACATATCTCTGGCCAAGACTAGTTTTGCACCCAATTAGAAATTGTATAAGCAACCTCTTGAAATGTATTTGCCCAATAATGTGATGGCATGAGACTCATAAGATTTTGATTGCATCTCTGGGCTGGTGACTGCTACCCCTTCTTTGTTTGAATGGACTCTACACTATGTCCAACACAAATGGAAAAAAACCCTACAATTATGGGATCACGATAACAAAATATAGTAAAGTTTAGAAACTAGGGTTGTAAGCTGCATTTGGATTGGACTGAGAAGATGCCACCTAGAACAATTTATCAAGTGTGTCACCATGTGTATAGTATATACATTATCATTGCTCTAATGTGCCTTTATAATCCTGGAAGTCGAGTCAACATAAAATAGTTTAAATGAATAGCAACAAATAGATTTGGGTGTATTTTAGACATCTCCTAAGGGAACTTATAATCTTAACACAATGGGGTTGGTTTACAAAAACTGGATAGTGCAAAATCTGGTGCAGCTGTGCATAGTAGCCAATCAGCTTCTAACTTCAGCTTGTTCAATTAAGCTTTGACAAAAAAAAAAAATGGAGTCTGGTTGGTTTGTATGCACAGCTGCACCAGATGTTGCACTCTCCAGTTTTAGTAAATCAACCCCAATGGGGTTGGTTTACTAAAGGTGCTATATATAGGCTGTTCACCTACCAGGGAATTTCCCCTTGGCCAAGTGAAGGTGATGATTTGCTCTTTAAGGAATTTCCAATCACATGCAAAGAAAAAAACAAAAAAAAAAAACTATTTTTAATGATGGAAGTCAGCACAGCTTCACCTCATTGACTAAGCTCAGACAAAATTGCCCTGCAGAGTGAAAATTATTTGCAAAGTGAATTTAGTAATTCAACCCCAATAAAGTGTGTGGATATTCACTTCAATTATCCATTAATTTATGTTCACTTTGAATACCAATCATGTGCACATGAAACAGGTACATTCATTTTTTTTCCCTGTAATTGGACATCTGAAGTGAATATTAACACGATTTATTGTGTGAAGATTCTCAACTCCTTTAGACTCATTATCTCCAACCAGTTGTACCTCTGACATGCATGTGTATATCCTATCAACTGTCAAGCTAAAACGGGAAGATGTCCAGATTCAAAGAATCGAATGGCTAATGCAGTCTCTTACACACTACCAAATACAACGTATGTGAAAGACATCTCCAAAAAGAACAAAGGCCTACTAAATGAACACCATGAAGCCTTCATATCATGGAAACCTACTTCTGCTTAATATCTGCTAGTGCTCATATATATTTTGTGTTATAGTCATTTCTATCACAATAAGTGCATTGAATAAGAATGTTTTTGGCAGGCAGGAAAGAAATGTTCATTTAACTTGACATATACCTCTACAAGACAGCTACTAGAATGATTATATTAAACTTGGGAATATCTAGGAGAGTAATCCATTTACATTTGAAGTACCCTGGACACAGGCCTGCCCTGGTATTCCCAAGGTCACTAAGGCACTCGCATATAAATCAGCATGTCCTTGAGTTGCTGTGATCACATGTTGATTCACACTTTACAATGCAGAACTCCTTATCGTGGCCCTTCTGAGATATTCTTTACAGTGCCTCTTGTAAATGGCAGTGGCATGCTTTTCAATTCCAATTCCAGTCTCCATCAATTTGGCTTTTAAATGACCAGAAATCACCTAGGTAACCCCGGCCAGTTCTCTGCGCATAGCTTTGAGTCAATAAGATCCATGACTGTACATCTGTCTCCGAGTCTTCAACATTGTACAGGTCCTTTGACACATGACAGAGAGGAGCTCTCCATAGACCCAGTGCTGAATCTTGTCTGCAGCTTCAATACTGCCTATACCTAACCAGTCCTTTCCCTTTCTGCCAAGAGCACTAGCACCACACCTCCATTTTCTCACTGAAGCCAACATTTTTTTTATACAATATAATATTAACATATATCACAGGCTGCAAATGAAATGGTTTAGAACAGTCTTTAACCTCTTAGCAACCTGGGGAGAGAACCCTCCTGCATTCCCTTGGCAAAAAATGGCATTTGCCAAATCTAAATTCTGTAATCTAATCAGTTATCTTGGCCTACTTACAAGATAAGTATTTTTCACTGCACCAAGCTGCAAGCAATGAATGTGTCCGATTATGATCTGGCTTTGGGATTACAAGAATTTATCTTGGTTAATTTAAGAGATCAGCTTCCAAGATACAACATCTGTTCCCACAACACATAGACAAGACGCGGGGGGGGGGGGGGGGGGGGGGGGGATGTCAGTGTTATACAGTTCATTCTGCTGGATGATCAAATGTTATCCGGTTCTACCGTTTTCACAATAGTAACAAATACTTCACGCACTATGGTCTCCAGTTTATTATAAAGGATACAATATAATGTGCCAGCAGGCACCATTGCTCTCTATAGAAGTTACACACAGCTGATCAATATTAGGTAGCAAGTCTCAGAGGCCCTTGCATCCACAGAAAGAGTTACATGCAGGTCTAACGCACATTAGAAAATACCATTGTTGCATTTCTCTGCTTTCATTAATACCACTAACCATCCATGCACAGAACACTTAATTTATAACATACATGAATTGAACTAATAGCTTAAATGCATTCAATTTTATTAGAATTCCAGCAAATTCAGATAGATGTTCATGACTGCTAAATCAGTTCTCATCCATCTTTTGTAATCGCAAGGTTTGCAGCATTAAGACTCTGCTTTTACATATGTGAAATGCCATTAATCCCAGCATAGATGAATGCACATGAATTAACAAGTGCTCAGATTTTCCTAAAGACACAGCTACTAAGTTCTGTATAGCGAAGACCATCAAATATAATTCACATGATATCAAATCTTACCTTGCATAAGGATCTCTGGACCTCCAAATTGCATGCAGCCAGCCCCAGTGCCTATGCGATGTCGGTGCTGTTTCCCCAATACGCATCAGTCTCAGTTCTGTGCTCTCCCCAGCACTGGCTCAGCCTCCCCCAACAGAGTCTGCTACAAGGGAGACCAATAGCTCCAGCAGTCTGGAATGAATCACACAGCCTGCTCGGCCAATCAGTGCACACAGCAGCACTGGCTTCAGCATTCCAGGGAGATGCTGAGAGCTGACACTGGTACATATGGGAGAAGAGCTTTTGTCGCCCCCGTTTGTTTGGACTAGCTTACAAGATGCAGTGGCTTGGCAGTGATGAGCGGCATCTGCTGACACTTAAAGCAAGTGACTTAGCTCTCTTGTGACAATGCTAAAGTGTATGTAAACTCTAACAATACATTTCTATTGTTTGCTCTCTTTTGGTCTGTTAAATATACCATTGAAAATGTTGTATTACATCTGTTCAACAAGTGCGAAAAAAGAAAAAAGAAAAAGGTTGTTCATCCAGAAAGAGCTGATAACTTCCTGTAAAAATACACTGAAACCCAGACCTATTTCCCCTATGTCGGCGCTATGCGAGTATCAAGTTTGTTAAATATTATAAAATGACCATAGGTGTGTGCAACCTATTGCATTAGGGTGTGCACTCCAAAGCTCAAACACACATGTGTGTGTATGTGTCTATATATATGGCCCTGGCACATTGATCTCCCTGCCGGGACAGTGAAAGAGAAGTGTGTGAGCACTTCTATTATGGCAGAGCTGGTAAGAAGGAGAACTTTCCCATCTCCCTGCTGCCCACAGAGCGATAATGCTAATGCACACTAAGTAATTAGGGTGTGCCCAGGCACACCCAGCACACCCTGTGCGCACGCCTATGAAAATGACAAATACACTAAAATACGTCTTAACGTTATTGATAAAATCACATCAGCAGCCGCTTAAATGCCATGCATGACAGTATTGTAAAAATGGTGATGAAAAAAATAGTACACAGAGTCCAGCTCTAGTTACTAGAATCACTACAGCAGCGCTATTGTCATAATAGATTATGACCAGCTTTCATGTGAAAAAAAACACACAAGTCAGTTCAGTTGATAGATGGTGAATAAAGTCCCAGAAGATACAGAAGTGATGATCCTATGATAATAAAAAAATAGTGCACCTCACACCAAAGTCCGTGCGCCACACACCCCTCTCACCCCTCTCTGGTGAGTGCCACACTCACCAGAGAGATGAACACATCAGGCATTGATATGTATGGGCAGCCGTCAATCTCAATATCATGGAAAGGGTCACACTTAGTCCTGCGATCTCCACCGGTACTGTCGCCAGAAGGCTTTCTAACCAGGGGGACAGTTATGATAACTTCCTGTGCTCGCTGCCTCTGGACTGTTAGCATTGTTCCCTGCTATCCCTATGAACTATGAACACCTTCTTTTATGGAGAAGAGAGCGAGGCGATATGTAGTCCTAACTTCCTAGGGTGACAACTCTGCTTAGTTTGGTTATCACCCTGGGACAGAAAGTGTGTTACTGGCAGGATTACCAGGCTAAAAGAAAAGAAATTGTAAAAAAAAAATAAAAATGCAGCCACCATGTCTCAGATCCAGTAAGCAGCAATAATATACATTTTTGTTTTTCTCAAACTTTTTACCCCAAAGAAACCTTTAAAAAAAATGTTTGGGTCTCAGTGAACCACTGGTGCAGCACACAGTTTCAATATCAGTAAGGTATAGACATGTTATAATACACATATAATATACAGATTAATGACACCAATGCTGGCGATTTGTTACAGCATTGGGGTATGTCATGCTACAAGTCGCTGTCCTTGTCCAGTGATTTAAAGCCAAGCACAGTGATTGCTGCATTGCTGCAACATTTCATAAAAAAGCATTAAGAGTAATTGTTGCTGGCGATTTTTTCCACTGAGACGAAATGCTGATGAATCTCAATTGCTGAGCGACAGAGTGACAGATCACTTTAAAAACATCACTGTTATCAATCCCATAGAAAATCATTATGATTTTCTTAGTGACATATTGCTGTAACAAAAAAAAAGGGAGTAATCGCTAAGAAAATAGCCTGTGTGTAATCAACCCTGGAGTATATAGGCTATTTTTTCTTCTATTTTCATCTGGTGATCCAGCCAGTAAGTCTGTTGTTTTTCAAAAGTGTAAGCTATCTTGCAGTTACTGGAATAAGACAAACCATTTAACATTGCCAGGGGTGCTCGCAATGATCAGTTTTATTTATTTATGTAAAACTTTTATCGCAAAAGGAAAAAAACAGTTGTAACTGCTTATAACGTGTTAGCTGGAGTTTGCTTCAATATGCTAGTGTATTTAAATCTGCTAGTACATCTAACACTCCCCTCCCCCCAAACTGACAATGCTGCTGTCCAAAGGTGCCCTCTATGCACAGAGGCGGCTCTAGGCTTTGAGAGGCCTTAGGCAAAACTTGGACATGAGGCCCCATTCACGCCCATAATGGGAAAAATACTAAAAATGAACTGGGGCATGGGTAAGGCAATCATTGGGAGTTCAGAAGTGGGGCTAACAATTTAGGTGTGCTGTAACCTGTAGTGTTCAAATCTACAGCTCACGGAACATTGGCATGATCAGCGAGCTGCGATATAAAAACATTAACAAAAATAGCATTAAAGGGGTTGTAAACTCCTGTTTTAAAAAAAAAAAAAAATAACAAACATATACTTACCTCCACTGTGCAGTTCGTTTTTGAACAAACATCCTCTTCTGGGGTCCCCTAACGCCGTTCAAGGCTCCTCCCCTCATTGGGAAACCACCTAGGAGAAGTGCTCTCCCTGGGGGTTACCTTGCGGGCGCGCTCCCTTTTCCAGCATTTGCGTCCAAAGACACAGAATTCCGGACTCAGCCCCGCCCCCCACATCATTGGATTTGATTGACAGCAGCGGGAGCCAATGGCTGGGCTGTAAAATGAGGGGGCTGGGGGGCTGCTGAGTGACAGAAGTTTTTTCACACTAATGCATAGGATGCATTAAGGTGAAAAAACAGGAGGGTTTACAACCCCTTTAAAAAATAGAAACAAATCTTAGAGCTTACCTATTTTATGTGAAACTTGTGCTTTTTTTTTCCACAGGCGCTCAGTTCTGGGTATAACTTGAGATAAGCAGTGTACAGGGGACAGCAGGGTAGAGCCAGTGCCGGACTGGCCTACCGGGATACCGGGAAAATTCCCGGTAGGCTGTCTGCACTTAGTGCCGTGGGACCGCTTTTGGCTCAGAGCTTGGCTGGCTGTGTCAGCGAAACAAAGAGCAGCGGCGGCCGCTGCACTATGCAATGTGTGTGTGTGCCTCCTTCTCCAATCCGGCGCTGCCCACTGAACTGCAGAGTGATATGCCTCTGTGTGCCTGAGGGGAGGAGCAGGAGAACGCTGTGCTGCTTGATTTCCCCTTCCATTCGTCACTCGTCCCGTGCGGCGCCAGCACCGCCCACTAATCTGCACGGAGAATAGGAGAAGTTAACGGCCGCAGAAGAATTAAGGTACTTAAAAAATCAATCTCTAGAATTATCTGCTGTCCTGGCCGCTGCTGGGGGTTTCTCTCTCTCTCTCCCCCTCTCTCTCTCTCTTCAGGGAGGTGTAGAAGTTCATGTTTTATTCAAGTGCAAAAGCTGTATACAGAAACTATATATTAGTCTTATGAGTGCTGCTTGCTAATTATATATTGTATAAGCACAAAACTTTACTTTTATTTCCCCACCACTGAACCCATAAATTGCCACCACTGTGCCCATCAAACGCAGCCACTGCCATCAAGTGCAGCTACTGTGCCCATCAAACGCAGCGACTGTACTATCAAACGCAGCCACTGTACCATCAAACGCAGCCACTGTACCCATCAATTGCCACCTCTGTGCCCATTAAACGCAGCCACTGTGCCATCAAGCGCAGCCACTGTACCCATAAATTGCCACCACTGTGCCCATCAAACGCAGCCACTGTGCCCATCAAACGCAGCCACTGTGCCATCAAACGCAGCCACTGTACCATCAAACGCAGCCACTGTACCCATAAATTGCCACCTCTGTGCCAATTAAACGCAGCCACTGTACTATCAAATGCAGCCACTGTACCCAGAAATTGCCACCACTGTGCCCACTAAACGCAGCCACTGTGCCATTAAAGTGGTTGTATAGTCTTTTTTTTTACTTTTACCTACAGGTAAGCCTATAATAAGGCTTACCTGTAGGTAAAAAAAATATCTCATAAACCTTTACGGTTTAGGAGATATTCCCCTTGCTATGAGCCGCTGACTGCAGCGGCGCATGCGCACAGGGGATACTCGGCTGAAGGCCGGCAACTGCCGGACCTTGCCGAGTAAGAAATCTCCCGCGCGCATGCGCGGGAGTGACGACATCGCGGTTTCAGCCATACCCGGAAGACACGCTGAGGCAACATGACAGCTCCCTCGGCGTGGACCAGGTAAGATACCGACGCCTCGTTCTTAGGTAAGTATTTACCTAAGCACCCATTAAACACAGCCACTGTGCCCATCAAACGCAGCCACTGTGCCCATCAAACGCAGCCACTGTGCCCATCAAACGCAGCCACTGTACCATCAAACGCAGCCACTGTACCCATCAATTGCCACCTCTGTGCCCAGTAAACGCAGCCACTGTACTATCAAACGCAGCCACTGTACCCAAGAATTGCCATCACTTTGCCCACTAAACGCAGCCACTGTGCCATTAAGCACAGCCAATGTGCCACTACCATCAAACGCAGCCACTGTAACCATTAATTGCGGCCAGTTTTCCCCATCAATTGCCACCAGTTTGCCCATCAAATGCTGCCAGTGTCCCCCCGCCCGGCACTTACCTGTCTCAGGTCAGCGCGTTCCTCCACGCTCCCTCCGATAGGCATCCAATCACAGCGCCTGTCGCTTAAGCCAATCAGGTGACAGGTAACCAGACCCAGTGCACCTGATTGGCTGAGAGGCGGGTCAGTGTTAGGGAAGCGATTTATTTGATTTCCTAACACAGCACTGTGTAAGCAGCGAACGTACAGCAGTGTGCCCGCTGTTTACCAATTTGGAAGCCTATTAGAGCCGACGGCTCTAATCAGGCACTTCTAAAAACACCCCGCCGCTGTAATTCAGATGCCCGACAAGGGGCTGGACACCTGAATAGGGGGCAGCAGCAGCGACAATAGATAGATTCATGCGTTGCATGAATCTGTCTATTGAAGATTGACGGTTGCAATGGACGCACCGCCACTGCCCAGTTGTATTTCCCCTGGGTGGGGAAATACCACCATGTTTTACATTATACGTCCCTATACACTGTGTGCCCTATAAAAAGGAGGTGGGCTTTTATATGTGTCGTATCTATGTATAATGCACTCTTCAAATGTGCTTTAAAATGCATGGTTTCCATTTTATGTACAAGAAAATATTAACGTTATGCTGTTGGGTGGGTATATCAATGCTATGGGGCTGGTATGACATTTTTTCCAGGGCTGGTTTTCATTCCCAGTCCGGCCCTGGGTAGAGCACAGGAGGTCAGGAGACAATACGGGGGGGGGGGGGGCAGCAGGGGACATTATGGGGCACACAGCAGAACATGGGGCACACAGCAGAACATTGGGCACATCATGGGGCACACAGCAGAACATGGGGCACACTGCAGAACATTGGGCACATCATGGGGAGCACAGCAGCACATTGGGCACATCATGGGGCACACAGCAAAACATGGGGCACATCATGGGGCACACAGCAGAACATGGGGCACATCATGGGGCACACAGCAGAACATGGGGCACATCATGGGGCACACAACAGAACACTGGGCTCATCATGGGGCACACAGCAGAACCTTGGACACATCATGGGGCACACAGCAGAACATGGGGCACACAGCAGAACCTTGAGAACATCATGGGGCACACAGCAGAACATGGAGCACATCATGGGTCTCACAGCAGGGCATTGGACAAACAGCAGGGCATGGGACACATCACAGGACACACAGCAAAACATGAGATACATCATGGGGCTCACAGCAGAACATGGGGCACTTTAAGGGGCTCACGGCTGGGCATGGGGCACACCATGGGGCAAGCAGCATAACATGGGGTACACAGCAAGGCTTATCAGAAGGCACACAGCAGGCCATGGGGCACACAGCAGGGTACAGGGCACACAGCGTTGTACAGTGCACACAGCAGGGTACAGGGCACAGCAGGGTACAGGGCACAGCAGGGTACATGGTACAGGGCACAGTAGGGTGCATGGTACAGGGCACAGCAGGGTACTGGGCACATCAGGATACAGGGCACAGGGTATGGGGCACAGCGTGGTACATCAGGGTACAGGCACAGCAGGGCGCAGGGTATGGGGCACATCAGGGAATGGGGCACAGCAGGGAACATCAGGGTTTGGGCACAGGGTATGAGGCACAGCAGGGTGCAGGGTATTGGTCACATCAGGGTATGGGTCACAGCAGGACACATCAGGGTACTGGCACAGGGTATGTGGCACTGGGCACAGCAGAGCACATCAGTGCACTGGGCACAGGGTATGGGGCACATTAGGGTACTGGACATGGCAGGGCAAAGGGTATAGGGCACATCGGGGTACTGGGCACATTGGGGTACTGGGCACAGGGTTTGGGGCACATCAGGGTACTGGACATGGCAGGTCACAGGGCACATTAGGGTACTGGGCACATCAGGGTACTGGGCACATCAGGGTACTGGGCACAGGGTACGGGGCACAGGGTATGGGGCACAGGGTATGGGGCACATAAGGGTACTGGACATGGCAGGGCACATCAGGGTACTGGAAACATCAGGGTACTGGAAACATCACGGTACTGGGCACATCAGGGTACTGGGCACATCAGGGTACTGGGCACAGGGTATGGGGCACAGGGTATGGGGCACATAAGGGTACTGGACATGGCAGGGCACATCAGGGTACTGGGCACATCAGGGTACTGGGCACATCAGGGTACTGGGCACATCAGGGTACTGGACATGGCAGGGTACAGGGCACATCAGGGTACTGGGCACATCAGGGTACTGGACATGGCAGGGCACAGGGTACAAGGCACATAAGGGTACGGGGCACAGGGTATGGGGCACATCAGGGTACTGGACATGGCAGGGCACAGGGTACAGGGCACATCAGGGTACTGGACATGGCAGGGCACAGGGTACAGGGCACATCAGGGTACTGGGCTTAGGGTATGGTGTACGTCAGAATACTGGGCACAGCAGGGTACACTTTCCTTTCAGTTTCCTTTAAATACAGAGTAGCGCTGGAAGCTGCTGTATTATAATAAGTCCTTTCTGTCCTCTCTCATGTCGCGCTGCTCCCCGGCGGCCCCTCCCCTACTCTCCTCTCGTTGTATGCTTGTGACATCACCTGGAATGGACGAGAGGAGAGGAGGGGAGGGGCCGCCGGGGAGCAGCGCAATATGAGAGAGGACAGTAAGGACTACAGCTGCTTCCCACGCTGCTCTGAATATCGGCTGATACTCTATCTACCCGTCAGCTGCCTGTAAATGACAGGTAGATCACCGCAGAGCTGGTGACTTTGCCGCATCCCGCGCTACTCCGCATGTCGGCCGATACTCGATCTACCCGTCAGCTGCCTGTGATTGACGGGTAGATCGCCGCAGAGCTGGTGACTTTGCGGCATAACAGACTGGGAAACCACCACTGTTAAACACTGCAACAGGCAAATTAGGCGACCGCGAGGCCCCTGTGAAGGCGGGGGCTTAGGCGACCGCCTAACTTGCCTAATTATAGAGCCGCCTCTGGGCTCAGCTGGATCCAATACATTGCGTCAAAGAGAGCACAATTTTAAAATCCTTCATGCTATGCAAATCATCAATTGGTTACATTTGGAATTCTGTCCTATACTGTACACTGGGAAAGGAACAGAATTCAACCCAAAATACAGCAACTAAGGAATGGCAACATCTTCCATTCTTTCACTGATTGAGCCATTACTAAATCAGGGCTATTGCGTAACTACCGAAAACTTTTACACATCTCTTGAACATTTTGAGTTTCTTCTGCAGAACAAAACGGATGCCTATGGAATCGTTAGGGCTATAAGAAGCTCAAGACTGGAGAAATGGTTGCCTGGCAGAAAGGCAAAATGATGGCACTGCGATGCAAAAAAGATTTGAGCCTAATGAGTGCAGTTCATAATATCTTCACTGTTATGTTACACACAAAAGATGGGAAAGAAATCCTGAAGCCACATGTAGTCATAGACTACAATAACTCCATGGGAGGTGTTGACAGAGCCAACCAAGCAATGACATTCTATCTAGCAATACGAAAACAGCAAAAAAAGTATTACAAGAAGATCTTCAGGCATCTTCTTGAGCAATGCTTGTGGAATGCCTACATTCTACTCAAAAAAAAGAGTGACAAGCCTATGATCCATTCTGACTTTAATTGGAAAGTTGCCAAACTGATCTTCGTGAACCACCAAACACCAATGGCTGTGAATAGAGCTGGACGTCATGCTGCAGGCGTTGTCAACCCAATACGCCTGACTGGTCGTCACTTCATGGACTACATCCCACCAACTGAGAAAAAGTCAGCACCTACAAGGATGTGCGTGGTTTGTTGCTCAAAGCGTTAAGACAGTGGAAAGAAAATCTGAGAGGAAACCAGGTTCCATTGTCCTGATTGTGACATCGGACTGTGCAGTCCCATGTTTCAAAATTTTTGTTTACGGGACCAATATGACTAGTAATATTGCACCCTTGTTTGGACAAATTTCAGTGTTTTTGATTTGATTTTATCAAAACAAATCATTATATATCAAATCATTCTCTGCAGCTATTGCCTTTTGTACCACCACCCCCTCCCTTTAGAATGTAAGCTCTACGAGCAGGGCCCTCCTGTACCTTTTGTATTGAAATGTACTGTAATTGTGTTGTCCCCCTATACATTGTAAAGCACTGCGTAAACTGTTGGCGCTATATAAATCGCATATAATAATAATAATAATTATTGACTAAAATTGATTGAATACAATTTATTATTATTATATTATTATTTGTTTTTTATTTATAGTTATTTATTATATTATAATTTATGATTTTGTCATACCCAGGATGTCGCTAGGCTCTTGTTTGGACAGATTAAAGTGAGTTATTCCTAAAAATTACAGGCCTACAATATAAAACAGCAAATCTCCATGCAAAACAATGTACCGCTTTCAGCATCAAAAATCAGACATAATCTTACCGCCAGGGAGGTTAAAGTAATTTTTCTGTACTATTTCTTTTTTTCCACTATTTCTATTAACTTTTTTTCCTTTTGATTCAAGTTGCAATTTTCTCTGCCTTGTTTGACGCATTTAGAATAAACTAACGTATTGCTTAGGATAAACAGACTGATCGTGGTATTAGAGCAAAAGATGTTACTGATATCGGATTCCTATTTTACCATAGTCCTGTGCACATCAAAAACTGACAAGTCTGGTAAAGGAAAGTGAATAATCCTGTATGCTTGTGGAAGAACTTTCCACCCATTTATCCAGGTTTTAAATTGTTACCTGTCCACATCTCCTCCCCAGTTTTTGTTCAGGTTTGCTAACAGTATAACTGTGACTGACATTGGTTATATTTGAAATTCAGTAAAGCTGTGACCTTGCCTCTTTCCAACTTTATGTGAAACTAAAGCCAACAATAAAAAACCTACGAGCAGGCAGGCTATTTCTCACAGAAGAGACATGCAATGTCTATTCTGCAATAAAATACACCTAGCTACTGCACATGCAGCTCAGTTTATATTGCCCACACAGTTCCTGTGTGCCAGGATTAAGGACTCCTGCACATGCGCAGAGGTAGCTGAAGACTGGCATCTGGAAAGAGTTGGGAGAAGATGCCAGCGATGGAGGTGGACCCCTTTGTGGACTTTTAGAAAGGAGGCAAGTATGGTGACATTAGTTATAATTTAAAATGGGCTAGGCCCATCACTTTAATGTGGAACAAAATCCATCAATTTAACGGTTTAAAAAAATTTGTTACATTCCTGGCATGCAGGGAATCCTAACTGTCACATTTGCTTGTGCTTTTAACCAACCTGTCAAACAATTAAATGGCTAGAGTCATAACTGATCACATGTGCAGCACAATGGCAGTTGCAGATCAAACAGAGGCTAAGATGGCAGCCTTTTTGCCCGACATGGATAGGAGGGTTTAGTTCTGCTTTAACCGTTTCCCTAAACTAGGCATGCCATGAATGACAGCTGTCACAGTTGCTTGTGCTCTCAACCAAACTGTCAAGCCATCAAATGGCTGGTGCCATAACTGATTACATGTGTAGCACCATGGCAACTACAGATCAAAGAGAGGCTAAGGCTGGCCATACATGGTCGAATTTGGAAAGAATTTTCTTTTGAAAATCAGAAAATTTGTGCGTTTTGTGATCCGATGATGCCACCATTGCTTTCGAAATTTGACCAACAAAGCCTTCAATTTCACCTCATGTTGCTACAGAAATAAATTTTCGTGGCTGGGAATCTTCTTTTATTTCTGGGAATTTTCTTTTCTTGCACGTGCGCATTTCTTTTTCGATTATATTTCTCGCACGATTCTCCCATCATTGATTAGAAAATCATTTGTTTTCAAAATATTTCCAACATGTCCAATTACTCAAATTCAATGGCAGCACAAAAATCGGCTGTTGCTGCAGCCCACTAATGGGGCGAAATACAAACAAAAATTCTTAGATACGATTTTCGAAAGAAAATTCTTTCGAAATTCGACCCATATGTGCCAAAGATGTCAGCTTCATTGGCTGTAAAGAGAGGAGGGTTTAATTTGGCTTTAAACTGGTTTCATGTCATTTTTGGACAAGGTTATGTATAAGAAATGGTTATGGCTTTAAGCAGGCCATACATGGTCGAATTTCGAACAAATTTTCTTTTCAAAGTCAGAAAGTTTGTTTTTTTTGTGATCCGATGATGCCACCATTGATTTTCTAAATTCGGCCGACCAAGCCTTCAATTTCACCTCATGTTGCTACAGAAAAGAATTTTCGTGGCCGGGAATCTTCTTTTCTCTCCGTAAATTTTCTTTTCTTGCGCATGCACATTTTTTTTTTCTTATTACATTTCTCGCACGATTCTCCCATGATTCGAAAATCGTTCATTTTTCAAAAAATTTCCAACATGTCTGATTCCTCAACTTTGATTGCCGCACAAAAATCAGCCGTTGCTGCAGCCTACTAATGGTGCGAAATTCGTACGAAAATTCTTAGATACGATTTTTCAAAGAAAATTCTTTCGAAATTTGAACCGTGTATGGCTGGCATTAGACCTATGCTTTTAGATACACCTGTCTTTCTTGCGATGAGTTCCCTGAGTGATGTGACTTTTGCTTGTAGCTACAGTATATGTTAATATACTTTCCAGGAAGAACTCATATCTTGCAACTGTACCAAGCACTACCTAATGTTAATCATTGTTGATTTATTATGTTTACATTTTATTCTCTCGCTTTTTTGTAAAACCCATTTAAAATAATTGATATTTCCCATGAGCTAGTCTATTTTTCAAAATCTAAATTTTCAATCTGCTTTTAGTTTTTCCTCCATTGAGAGTCCTGTGCTGTGCAGAGGATAACCTGGCACTACAGCTACAATGTATGCCCCTCTCATATGATATGCACAATTGAGTGTATGTGTGTGTGTGTCTGTGGGGGGTTATCTTTTCAGCAGAAGTGAGAAAATGAAAATGATTGATTTGATTGAAAGTGATTGATTGCCCTGAGCAAGTCTTATTTTTATTTAATGCAGTTTGAAAAAAAGTCAGTGAAACAAACGATACAAACACCATACGCTATACCCCCCCGGATCCCCACTGTACTTACTGTCATAAGTGATGAGATGTCACGCAGGAAGTGCAGTGGGTTGGGGATTTAAAATCCCCACTCTTCTCTCTCTTCTCTGTGCAGTGCTTGTAGAACAGATAAGAGTGATGCTCTGTGCCTGTGCTGACCAATCAGAATCACTCTGATTCATACGGGAAACGCTGCACAGAGAATAGGGAGAAGAGTAGGGATTTCAAATGTCGTACACAGTTGCACAGTTGCTGGTGCACTGATAGCAGCTCATCACCTATGGTGATAAACACAGTGGGGGGAGAAGCTGGGGTGAATGTACGGTGTTAGTTAACTTGTTCATTTTTTTCTGAAAAGATGAAGTAACCCTTTAAACAAGGTAGGAGAATGCTAATGTAGAAAGTGGGGTAACCGATCAACAAATCAGAAACGATAGGGCTCCAGCATACAAAAATCTGAAATTCATTTATATAATAACTACAATACTGAAACTGCTTGGGTATGAAAATTTTAAGAATAGAGGCTCTTTTAACAGATTATTAATGAGTCAGACCACCCAAAGTGGCATTTTAGTTATAGGTAGAGCCTAATGGGTTGGAACAGCCCCTGTATTCCTAAACGTATTGAATACTAATACAATGAGATCTCCCTTAAAATATGGGTTGGGACCAAAACTGGGCTGTCGAAGAGTTTGTTATGGGTCGTCACATGATTGCATAGCAATTGTAGACTAGTTTGTCCAAGCGCAAAACTAATGGTGAATGGTATTGCACACTTTACCTACTGTAGCTATGTTTTTAAGTCATAGGGGGAGATTTACTAAAACTGGTGCACTCAGAATCTGGTGCAACTGTGCATAGTAACCAATCAGATTCAAACTTCAGCTTGTTCAATTAATCATGGAAGCTGATTGGTTACTATGCACAGCTGCACCAGATTCTGTGAGCACCGGTTTTAGTAAATCTCCCCCATATACTATCACAGTCTGGACATTGGAGTTGATTTACTAAAGGCAAATCTACTTTGCACTACAAGTGCACTCGCTTTTTCCTTGCATGTCCCCCTCAGATCTACAGCAACTGCACTTCCAAGTACATTTCCAAGTGCACTTGCAGTGCACTTGTAGTGCAAAGTGGATTTGCCTTTAGTAAATAAACCCCATAGCCTACAAACAATGGGGGTTATTTACGAAAGGCAAATCCACTTTGCACTACATGTGCACTTGGAAGTGCAGTCGCTCTAAATCTGAGGGGTAGATCTGAAATGAGGGGAAGCTCTGCTGATGTTATCATCCAATCATGTGCAAGCTAAAATTCTGTTTTTCATTGCATGCCCCCCTCGGATCTACAGCGACTTTATTTCCAAGTGCACTTGTAGTGCAAAGTGAAGTTGCCTTTAGTAAATAACCCCCAATGTTACATAGGGGTTGATTTACTAAAGGCAAAAAGACTGTGCACTTTGTACAGTGAAGTTGCTCCAGAGCTTAGTAAACGAGGTAAAGCTTCACTTTGCAAAGAATACCCAATCACATGCAAGGAAAATTAAAAAAACTGTATTTTTGCTTGCACGTGATTGGATGATGGAAGTCAGCAGAGCTTCTGCTCATTTACTAAGCTATAGAGCCACTGCACTTTGCAAAGTGCACAGTCTATTTGCCTTTAGTAAACCAACCCCATAGTTACATAGTTGGTAAGGTAGAATAAAGACAACAGTCCATCCAGTTCAACTTGTGTTGGTGTGTGCGTGTGTAGAAAATAATTTCCCATATCCCTGTATATTGTTTTCGCTAAGATGCACGTCCAAGAGTCTTTTAAAACTGTTGATACTTCCTTCCAACACCACCAATTGTGGAAGAGAGTTCCACATCCTTACCGCCCTGACAGTGAAAAAGACTCTACGCAGCTTAACGTAAACCGCTTCTCCTCCAGTCTCATTGCGTGGCCCCGTGTCCTTTTACACACCCTGGGACTGAAAAGTTTCATGCTTATGCTGGGATCACCATCAAGATATTTGTATATCGCTATCATATCTCCTCTCAAGCTTCTCTTCTCCAGGGAGAATACATTTAGCGCTTGTAGTCGTTCCTCATAATTGAGGTCCTCAAGTCCCCATATTAATCTAGTTGCCCTTCTCTGGACTCTCTCCAGCTCCAGCACACCCTTTCTGAGGACTGGTGACCAGAACTGGACGGAATACTCCAGATGTGGCCGAACCAGAGTTTTATAAAGTGGCAGAATTATCATTTTTATCTCTGGAGTAAATTCCCTTTTTGATGCATGCCAATATTCTGCTTGCTTTGCTTGCTGCAGCTTGACACTGCATGCTATTGCTCAGTCTGTCTTCTTCTAGGACCCCTAGATCCTTCTCCATCCTGGAAGCCCCTAGGGGTTCTCCCCCTAGTGAGTAACTTGCATTTATATTTTTACCCCCCAACTGCATTATCTTAAATTTACCAGTGTTAAACTTCATTTGCCATTCAGTAGCCCACTCCATTAATTTATTAAGGTCCTCTCGTAATGTTTCTATATCCTGCTGTGATGTTATTGCCCTACTTATTTTTGTACTTTATCTCAGCAAACACTGAGATCAAGCTACTTATCCAACCCTGTATATCATTTGTAAATAAATTAAACAGAATTGGTCCCAGGACAGAGCCTTGGGGTACCCCACTAACCACTCTAGACCATTCTGAGTACACGTTATTTATCACTACCCTTTGGAAACGCCCCTGCAGCCAGTTTTCTATCCAAGAACAAACCCTATGGTCTATACCACCAACCTCAGTTTGTAAATTAAGCGTTTGTGGGGGATTGTACCAAATGCTTTTGCAAAACCAGATACACCACATCCACCAGCCAACCCCTGTCCAGATGGGGCTTGAATGTGACTAATGTATCACAGACAGCGTAGTTTCCATAGCACAAAAATAAAAGAAATATTTCTGTCTATGACACCACCACCCTTCTCAAAATCTTTTAAACTATTAAACAAATCTAATTGACAGCACAGATATATACAACGACTAGAACATATGTAAGGGGAAGAGGGAATTACACAGACAAGCCAGTGAGGTGCAGAGACCCTGGTGCTAGTTGAAAATGTCAAATAGAAAATGTAACAAAAAATGTATTTCTCTCGGCTTTAGTAAAGCTTACAGAAATGGTGAACAGCACCTGCAGCCCTTGTTATTTGCCTTTGGCTTTGCTGACATTTTGGTAATAACTGTTTTCATAGGCTCAGTACGATAACAATTTTCCTTTTTGAGTCCCCGGTACCAGCATCTACCAAAACTGTTTTGGGTTAACTGACCCTTAAAGAAAAAAAAAATGAAATCTCTGCACTCTATATGTAGTTTATATGCAGTGTATGAATTCCTGACCCAAGCCACTATCATGGCTTGGTGTTGATCATATGTTTGATCCATTAAAAGGTAAAAGGATGTAGAAACTGGAGGGTAGCTAAAATGGCACTACCTGTCATTACTGCTAGTAAATATGTAGTTACCTGATTTCCACAGTACTTCAGTGAATTAGAAAAATAGTTTACTAGCATATAAAACAGCAATTCAATTAAGGATTATAACACAGTTAAACTGTTTGATGGCTGGACTCGCAGTGAGCTCTTGTGATTCATCTCATTAAATGCATCAGGTTTATTAATTTTCTCTGGCTGAAGCCTGGTGCAGAAATGCCCAGCCATTAAATATTTTATTTCTTGTCGCTGGAACTATGTCATTTTGGCTCATGTTTTCTATGATCACAGGTGCGAGATTACACAATATCTTTCTGCATCTTTTATATTTTCCCCGAAACTAATATGCTGTCATGGTTATTAGTGCTTAATAGACAGCCAAGAATGCCATCAGAACTTGATAATATTGGATGAACTGGACTGTCCTGAAGTGGATTTGCTAACTGAGTCATTTTGCATGTTCACCTTAAATATGCAAGAAGAAAATATCTTCTTTATTATGCCGTTTTTTTCTGTTAAAGCTTATCTAAACCCAAAATAATAATAATAATAATAATAATAATAATAATAATATATATCACAGCTTACCAGTCCTTACATGTGGTGGTTGCATTACTGATAATTTTTTTAGGCTAAGAACGTTTTTAGCAAGTACAGAAAATACCTGTTAATCTTGCCAAAAATGCAATGACCTTAAAGCTTAAAAGAAAGCACAAACAACCTTATCGTCCTTCTGTACTAGTCCCATCAACCCATCATGTAATGGAGAAGAACAAAGTGAAAAATATTTGCAGCCTGGGTGGCAACCATGGTCCCCTTTGTAGATACAGTGTAAAAAAGAGTGTAGCCATGAAGAGAATTCAAGGCTAAATATAAGGATTACTAGGTGAAAAAAATTGAAAAAGGCAGAAAAAAATGAATGCAATCACCATGTCTAAGGACTGTAAAGCTGCAAAATACTGTGTATATATATATATAGATATATATATATATATCTATATATATATATATATATATATATATATAGATATATATATATATATATCTATATATATAGATATATATACCTATATATAGAACTATAGATATACACATACATATTTATTTATTTTTTTGGTAGGGGGGCTAGGTTACACACAACTACCCTTGAGTGTGATCCCTGTATTTGCAGTGAAAGATAATTGAACTCCAGGAACCAATACCAAAATTGTGAGTGCCGCTTGGAGCTCTGGCCGTTCCTCTTCTTAAACCAACCGCTGGGAGAGCAGGCTAGGATGGAGCTCGTCCCAGCTCCAAATGTCATTATGGGGAAAAAGAGTGTGTAAGTATGTAACAGCCTCAGCCTGGGCCACGCCCCCAGGGGCGCGAGGTCTTGCAGTGACTTCTCTTTTTCCCCCATATAAACTCCAGGATTTATCTTTTTTGCAAAGCTCTGGTCAATTTCTGTATCCAGATCCAATTTCTCAAGTGTCGTTGGGTATGTTGAAAATCATTGTAGTAGTCCACGCTATATACAGTGATAGCTCTTATCATCTAGGTGCTGCTCCAGTGGCTTCCTCTCTACACAATGACCATAGAAAGTTGCTTGCTAGGCACTGCCATCATTAGGACAACATCTTGTGTGTTTTTCAAGGAATACAAGGCAATCTCTGACTGGACGAGGTGGAGATCTTGACACGATCCTTGTATTAATTAAAAAAAAAGGCATTCTATAAATTGCGGTGATGGCCAGTAAGTGACTTCCTGTGTTCTGGGTTCAGAGCGCCACCCAAAATTTCATGGCTATCACTGAATGTAGCATAGACTACTACAGGGCATTTACACATCTCCAACTCCCCTCTGGATATTAGATACTGTATTTATACCTACTCAAGCCAAGTTGGACCATTGTAAATTTGAAAAAAAAAAATTCTGGAATTTCACTTTAAAGGGAACCTTTAAATTTAATTAAATGTATGTAGCACTCTGATGTTTAGGCAGGGTTTAGGCAGGCTAAAATTTACCTTCCGGGTGTAGTTACCTTGGCTCTTTGTTAGAGATCAATTGAGTTCACCCCAAGTGTGGAATTGCTTTACTTCTTCTGCCACTAGGTGGCCGGGTACCTGACGACATTAGATAAGACAAGGGCAAGGCAAGGACAGATTAATGCCCCGTACACACGGTCGGATTTTCCGACGGAAAATGTGTGATAGGACCTTGTTGTCGGAAATTCCGACCGTGTGTAGGCTCCATCACACATTTTCCATCGGATTTTCCGACACACAAAGTTTGAGAGCAGGATATAAAATTTTCCGACAATAAAATCCGTTGCACAAATTCCGACGGACAAAATGCCACGCATGCTCAGAATAAATAAAGAGATGAAAGCTGCCCCATTTATAGTCCCGACGTACATGTTTTACGTCACCGCGTTTAGAATGATCGGATTTTCCGACAACTTTGTGTGACCGTGTGTATGCAAGACAAGTTTGAACCAACATCCGTCTGAAAAAATCCTAGGATTTTGTTGTCAGAATGTCCGAACAAAGTCCGACCGTGTGTACGGGGCATAAGAGTATATGGGACATCTCAGCCAATGGGCAGGGGTTTTCTTAAATCCCTTGGCCTGCTGGGAGAACCTATATATTTGGGTGGAGTCAGGTGATCGGGGTTCTGTGCCACCTGGACAGCTGTCTGAGTGGATGTGTGTTGTATTGCCCGAGCTGTTAGGCCGGAGTTTGGGCCTATCCCAGGCACATCTGGCTGCTAGGCTGTCTGAGGACCTGTCCAGAAGCAAAAGAGCAGCATAGGGTTGGGATTGCGGCTTGCAGTCCAACCAGAAGTGACGGTTCTGCTGTCCGGAGAACCTCTCATGGTGAGAGGTAGAGGGGAAGCTGTAACCACTAAGGGACCATCCACCTTATTACCAAGGACCACAGTGAGTAGCTGAAGCAAGTACCGGAGCAGTATTCTCACCAACCAGGGATGGTAAAGAATTGGGAAACTTCAGCAGGTGTCAAGCCAGGGACCCAGCCAGCGGAGGTGACACTTGCAGAGCAGCCTTGTGTGTCAAGCCAGGGACCAAGCAGGCCAGTGGGGTGAAGCTTGAGAAGTATCTGGAGTGCCAAGCTAGGGACCCAGCAGAGAAGCAGGGGTGACGCTAGAGGAAGATACTTAAGTGAAGATGGAAGAGCTCAAAGGATTCGGTGGCAGTGAATCAGCAAGTCTAGTAAGAGAGACTGGGAGCTCAGTGGGTTGAGGACCTACAAGAAGTGACTGTAGAGAAAGCAAAGGAGTTGGTTACAACTTGTGTTAGGAACTGTTCTAAGACTGTTGCCATAGGAGACAGCATTCCTACACATGCAGATGTGGTGTCTTGCTGGATGCTATTCCCTGCATGGCTGTCTACCTGTAGAAGTCTCTGAGTCTGCTAATTAACATTGCAACTACCTTAAGGGTGTCCTGGCCCTAAACCCTCTCTCTCAAAGTTCTGTTCAAGAGAAATAAAATCTCTTTGCATTCAAGAGGTTTCTGGCACCCATGAATATACCTTACACTACATCCACTATGATTGTGTAGTCTGAAGAAATAGGGGATTGGCGCTGTTCACTGATAGAGTATGATAATAAATAAATCAATAAACTATACAAACTCCTAACAAAAGGAAAACATAACACCTCAATGCTGAGTGGGTAAAACGTGTAACACAATATAAATAATTGTTAGGAAATGAATATATGTGCTGAAAATGGTCAAAGGCTGTGCAGAATACCTAAGGTAGTTTTCACAAAATAAAATTGATAAATAAAACACCAAGCATTACCAAAAGTGAATGATCAATCAAGTTATATAAAAAATACAAAGAGTGTGCAATGAAAGGTATGAGTGGGTATACCTAAAAAGGGGCAAAACACCGTGTTGCCCACTGAAAATTAGTATGTGTACTAGTGAAGCTGTGTGATGTTGAAAAAAATGTGAGAATATATATAAAAAATGTGTAAATATTCGGCATATAGTGTGCAAACAATATGAGTGCACAAAAACAAAAAAGTGAAAGAACCAAAAAGAAAATAAAATAAAATGAAATAAAAGTCCAAGCAACCCAATCAATTGTTTCAAAAAGTATATAAAAATTATGTCCGTGATGACGTCTTGATGACGAAACGCGTAAGGCGTGGCCTCTTGGTACGCATACGTCCTTTTCTCACTTCTGTTTTGCCTTGTACTTCCGGTTCCGGGAGACGGCTGTGGAACGCAAGCCGCTCACACTGCATTGTCTGCGGCTTCTCACGTGGAGCCAGCCGGCAAAGTGCCATTTGTTTTTAACCTCTGAGCTTTTTATTTTGTTCATTTCTTTTTGTTGTTCATTTGAGTTTAATAAATATTCGGAATCACACTATGAGGTTCTTCTCTTCTCCCTGCACATGGTAATTGTTCCGGATGGATGCCTTTTGAAAGTGATCGGGTAACACAGATGGAAATTAGGTGGTGAGGGGGACACCAATCGCTTGGATCATCGGATCATCTACAGGCTCATTACCCCTGCAGGGGTTGGGCACTCTGGTGAGTGGGGGCACTAGAGGGGACTCCACACGGGACAGCATATACCCATTGGGACAGACCTATCCGCAACCTTTAAAGATATATCAGCTGGCTGCACAAGAACTGTTTTTTAATCACAAAAAAAATTTTTATCACGGACATAATTTTTATATACTTTTTGAAACAATTGATTGGGTTGCTTGGACTTTTATTTCATTTTATTTTATTTTCTTTTTGGTTCTTTCACTTTTTTGTTTTTGTGCACTCATATTGTTTGCACACTATATGCCGAATATTTACACATTTTTTATATATATTCTCACATTTTTTTCAACATCACACAGCTTCACTAGTTCACATACTAATTTTCAGTGGGCAACACGGTGTTTTGCCCCTTTTTAGGTATACCCACTCATACCTTTCATTGCACACTCTTTGTATTTTTTATATAACTTGATTGATCATTCACTTTTGGTAATGCTTGGTGTTTTATTTATCAATTTTATTTTGTGAAAACTACCTTAGGTATTCTGCACAGCCTTTGACCATTTTCAGCACATATATTCATTTCCTAACAATTATTTATATTGTGTTACACGTTTTACCCACTCAGCATTGAGGTGTTATGTTTTCCTTTTGTTAGGAGTTTGTATAGTTTATTGATTTATTTATTATCATACTCTATCAGTGAACAGCGCCAATCCCCTATTTCTTCAGACTACACAATCATTGGATCGCACCTAGGTGCTTTCTCTTTTAGGGGGGCTGCAGTTCGGTCATAAGCCCGTCCTAAGCGCGGAACACCATTATATACACTACATCCACTATGCCTTACAACCCACTCTATATGGAAGGATGTCAGCAGCTCTTGGCTCTGGAGGTTCTCATTAGACTAAAGGAGACTTAGAGGAGTATCACAAAATATCTGTTTCTTTATTAGCCAGAGATGTATAACCTGTGCTCCCTGCTGATTTAGTTTTGCTTCATTCTGAGTCCTGACTTTTACTAATCTCATGGGTAAACCCTGCCAACATGCATTCTACTGTCTAATGGGAGTGCCCTCACTATACACTGTGGCAGTGCCACTGGACAAAAGAAGATAACGTACCAGGATGTAGGAAAAAAGAGGCTTTTCTGGCTAACAAAGGTAAAAATGAACATATTGCAGTGTTTTTGTTTTCCCTAGATAGGCCATTTAATTTTCAAAGTTAATGTGTAACTAAAGGCAAAACTTTTTTTTGTTTTAGACATTTTTTTTGTGACATTTCTCTCTTCCTCCCTCTATTTCTACCCCCTTTTTGCATGTTCTTCTTATGTTTTCCCTTACATAAACAATTTACCATCATTTTAATTTTGAACATACTGTAGCATCTGCTTAACATTTTCAATTTTTTTTTTATCATGAATCTATTCATGTAATTTAGGACTTGGGTATCTGTCATGCAGGCTGCATATAAGGCTCCTGCTGCCAATACATTTACAGTTGTTCAATTTGCATAGTACAATGTCAAAAACATGAGAGTCTGTATTAATCTATATGATTAGCGCATGGATATATCCTTCTTCTGGTCAACTGGATATATAAATATATATATATATATATATATATATATATATATATATATATATATATATATAAATATATAAATATAAATATATATATATATATATATATATATATATATATATAGAGAGAGAGAGAGAGATAGATATATATATAGATATATATAGATATATATATGTCTTTCCAAAGCTTTACTATTAATACCTAATAGTTCTTTGTTTTTGTAATGTCTGTAAGACAAAAAAAATGGGCTTAGTGAGTTGTCAATTTTAGTAAGCAGCCTCTAGGGACAGTTGCCAAAGCATTCTAATGAGTTTTAACCTAAGGAGCATACATAACAAGAACACGATCAGACCTTTTTAATGAGATACTCAGCAATAATGAGCGAAGAAGTGTAGTAACAAATAGCAGAACCTGATCAGTTAAAGATAACTTCTAATTGGTTACTAGAGGTAAATACACATTGCACACGGCTCAGTCCCTTATTAAATATGTCCATATTAGTGGATTTCTTTATAGATAAATTAAAGCCCAATTGAAGTCACAGAACTATGAAATAGACTTTATGATAAACAGTCTCCATTTTTCCATACATTTCAATAGGAGGGAGTGTCCACAATGGATGGGCAATGGGAGCCTATGGGTGATCAGGGCCGCTAAAAAGAGGGTAGCACCGGTCCTCCTTAGGGTTGCCACCACATCCCTTTAAACCCCAACAGATATGAATTACACAGGTTGTGAGGCTAATTTAATGCAGATAAGGCACCAAGTGAGTTTATTTACCACCTTAATAAGTCGCTAACCTGTGTAATTTATATGTGTTCGGTTTTAAAGGGATGAGGTGGCAACTCTAGTCTTCCTGTACAGGGCCCAGGCCAGCAGGGGAGGCCTGGGAACCAGTGGAATCAGATATGGGCAGTAGAGCAGGTGATTGGTAAAGCAGAAATGAGGGGGCAATTAGAGGAACTGATCCCCTGGGTGTCTCTATCTGCAGCAGCTAAAAGCTGGCTACTCCTCTCCCTCTCATCGGCTTTCAGCTGCTGCAGGAAACAACAGGAATTGGCTCCTGTAATTGTCCACCCCCCACCACGCCTCACCGATCCCCTTCCATGTCCAGGATTCCCCCTGCTGCCCTCTAATAATGATTTTAGTGTTTATTTTATGAAAATATCATTTTAATACACCGCTCAAGAAAATTAAAGGAACACTTTGAAAACACGTCAGATCTCAATGGGGAAAAATATCATGCTGGATATCTATACTGATATGGACTGGGTAATGTGTTAGGAATGAAAGGATGCCACATCGTTTGATGGAAATTAAAATTATTAACCTACAGCGGGCTGAATTCAAACACAACTGAAAATCAAAGTGAAAAAATGATGCAGCAGGCTAGTCCATTTTGCTGAAATATCATTGCAGCAACTCAAAATGGTACTCAGTCGTTTTTATGGCCCCCACATGCTTGTGTTGAGGTGTAATCCGGCAGCGTCGGATGGACCGAAACATAATGTCTCAGAGGTGTTCTATTGGATTTAAGTTAGACGAGCCTGGGGGCCATTCAATGGTATCAATTCCTTCATCCTCCAGGAACTGGCTGCATACTCCCGCCACATAAGGCCGGGTATTGTTGTGCACCAGGAGGAACCCAGGACCCACTGCACCAGCGTAGGGTCTGACAATGGGTCCAAGGATTTCATCCCGACACCTAATGGCAGTCAGGGTACCATTGTCTAGTCGTAGAGGTCTGTGTGTCCCTCCATGGATATCAAAAAAGAAAAATACTGCGCTATCCCTATAATTGTATTAACATGCAAATATGCAAAAAAAGTGAATAATAAAACAGGAGTGAACCTAAGAACTCCAAAAAGACAGCTGCAACCTCTAATGTGAGACAACCCACACCTAAATAGCTATGCAAATAATAGGCTGCGCTTCCAAGAATTAGACGTGGTCATAAATGGTGAACCACATGAATGACATACAGCATAAACCCAAATAAATGATATCAACAAAAAAAGGGGATCACACTGATGGGATGGTGGGGATAAAAGGATCAACAATCAAATGCAATTAAAGTGAGTCCATATATTGGAAAAATAAAGTCCTTGAAAGTACAGAGATTGAGTGGAGAGAAGGAGAAAAACACCCGTTCTTCCAGTGATAAAAACATGCAAAAAAAGACTGTCTCCCGAAGGAGCGTGATGTTGCTGGGAGATCCTCCACCTCAAATAAAGGGGCCCCTTACCAGATCCAAAGATCTCCTGTCACAGAGATCTTACGCACAGGTGGCTGTGTCCCCTAGCCACTGGGTCTCTGTTGCGGTATATGTCACCGGCCGCCACTCCAGGGAATCAGCCAAGTATACAGTAGTATCCACTCCCAATCCACAAATATGCGAGAAAAGAAAATGCTCCATAGCGTAATACAGTAAAAAGCTCTTTAATAATGTAAAAGAATAACACTTACAGTGTATGCAGTAAAAGATCGCTAAAATTGTGCCGGCCGGCTTCAGCTGCTACCCGTTCCTTCCGGGTTCAGCGAGGTGTGGTGGTGTCGTCAGCACGCCGCTCCATGTGGTGTCACCACCACACCTCGCTGAACCCGGAAGGAACGGGCAGCAGCTGAAGCCGGCCGGCACAATATTAGCGATCTTTTACTGCATACACTGTAAGTGTTATTCTTTTACATTATTAAAGAGCTTTTTCTGTATTACGCTATGGAGCATTTTCTTTTCTCGCATATTTGTGGATTGGGAGCGGATACTACTATACTTGGCTGATTCCCTGGAGTGGCGGCCGGTGACATATACCGCAACAGAGACCCAGTGGCTAGGGGACACAGCCACCTGTGCGTAAGATCTCTGTGACAGGAGATCTTTGGATCTGGTAAGGGGCCCCTTTATTTGAGGTGGAGGATCTCCCAGCAACATCACGCTCCTTAGGGAGACAGTCCTTTTTTGCATGTTTTTATCACTGGAAGAACGGGTGTTTTTCTCCTTCTCTCCACTCAATCTCTGTACCTTCAAGGACTTTATTTTTCCAATATATGGACTCACTTTAATTGCATTTGATTGTTGATCCTTTTATCCCCACCATCCCATCAGTGTGATCCCCTTTTTTTGTTGATATCATTTATTTGGGTTTATCCTCCATGGATATGCCTCTTCAGATTGCTGACCCACCACCAAACCGATAATGCTGAACGATGTTACAGACAGCATAACGTTCTCCACCGTTACTCCAGACCCTGTCATGTCTATCACATGTGCTCAGGATGAACCTGCTCTCATCTGTGAAAAGCACAGGGCGCCAGTGGCGGACCTGCTAATTCTGGTGTTCAATGGCAAATGCCAATTGAGCTCCACGGAGACGGGCAGTGAGCACAGGACCCACTAGAGGACACCAGGCCCTCAGGCCACCCTCATGAAGTCTGTTTCTGATTGTTTGGTCAGAGACATTCACACCAGTGGCCTGCGGGAGGTCATTTTGTAGGGCTCTGGCAGTGTTCCTGAGTCTCCTCTTCTGGGGTCCCCCGCTGGTCCTGTCCGCTCCTCTTCTCGATCGCGCCACCACAGGAAGCGGCTCCCAATAGTGGCACATCTCACTCCCGAACTGTGTGCATCTATTGACACGCACTTCACAGCTCAGCCCCGCCACCTGCTCTCTGTTCACTGAATTTTGAGCCAGTAATGTATTAGACCTGGTCAGACAGGTGTGTAATGAGGGGTGTAGTGGGAGAGCAGAAAGCAATACTTTCACCTGGAGATCAAGGCACTTTATCCACTTACTGACTGATGTACAGTTCATATATAAATATCCTATAAGCAAGTGGTTATTAGAAGATAATGGCTACAGCTGCATCCATGATCTTGGTACTGTTATTTTCAGTCAGCAATCAGTTGTTTTGTAAAATTGATCCAGGTAGCTTTATATCTGTCTGATCACTCTTTCAGTGCTGTGAAGGGCCACAACTCCCTACCCCCAATAGTGGTGGTTTCCAGCCTCTCCCGTTCCTTTGGACCAGGGTAAGTAGTTGGAACAGCTTCACACAGAGGAGATGGAGAACCATCTGTTCTCTGATCTCTTCTGTGATGAATTTAATCACTTCTGGTTTCAGAGCTGTCATTTTCTTCCCAGGGAAGCAGTTAATCAAATATGATCTGTGCTTGGTTAGCTGCTTTGGAGGGCAGGAGAGACATCAGGGGTAATAGACCCCTACAAGGCACGGCTAGGTCCTGCATGTATATGTAAACAGCAACTGTACCACACACAACAGCTTGTAATAATGGTTAAAAGCTGTACTGCCTCCTATGATTTAAACTAATCAAAATCATAAGAACATGGTCTTATTGATCAGAAACATGATCTGAATATAATAAAGGCAAACGACTAGTCTTTTGAATATCTTTAGACCAACTGCACCCAATTTGTCATAAAACAATATTCCACCAAGTTTAATGCAGAAATCCAGGAATTCAGCCACTTTGTAAAAAGTGAAGGCACACTATCAGTTAAAGTGATTGTAAGGGTAATTAAAAAAAAAAAATAACAAATATATCATACTTACCTCCACTGTGCAGCTTGTTTTGCACAGAGTGGCCCCAAACCTTGCCTTCTGGGGTTCCGCGACGGTTCTTGCGGCTCCTCCCGGCATCAGATAACCCCCTGGGAGAAGCGCTCTCCTGGGGGATTACCTTGCGGGCACGTTCCCGAGTCCAGCATTGGGCATTCATAGAGGCTGAATGCAGGACTCGGCCCCGCCCTCCGGCGCCCGCATCATTGGATTTGATTGACAGCAGCGGGAGACAATGGCTGCTCTGCTATCAATCTATCCAATCAAGAGCCAAGAACCCTGGGCAGAGAAACAGCCATCCTCACCTGGTCAAGTTCCAGGGCTCAGGTAGGTAAAACGGGGGCCGGGGGGGGGCTGAGGGGCGGTGACTGCCAGGTGTTTTTTCACCTTAATGCATAGGATGCATTAAGGTGAACAAACACGAACCTTTTCAACCCTTTTAAGTCCAGGAGCTGCATGGCAACTCCTGAACTTATCTCTATTATTTACATTTGACAGGTTTATTGTTCTACCAGAGAGACACTCTGGGGATCTGAGAGGAGAGAAACACATACAACAGCTATGCCTGCCCTTCCCTCTGCTGTCCATTAACAGAAGCCTTTGTAGTTTGTGAATGTGTTCACATACTACCAAGTCTTCTCTGATTGGGCAGGAGGGGGTAGGAGAGGGGCAGGCATAGCAGCTACAGTGACTCTCCTATTTAAAGAGGGAGTCCACCCAAAAAAAAATATTAAAAGCCAGCAGCTACAAATACTGCAGCTGCTGACTTTTAATACATGGCCACTTACCTGTCCCAGGGTCCAGCGATGTCAGCAGCCGACGCCGATAAGTCGCTCGCCTCTCGGCAACTGCCGCCGCCATCCTAGGTGAGGGAATCAGGAAGTGAAGCGTTGCGGCTTCACTTCCCGGTTCCCTACTGCGCATGCGCGAGTCGCGCTGCGCATCGTAACTGGTCCCTGCTATCTCCTGGGAACTTCGTGTTTCCCAGGAGACAGCGCGGAGGGACAGGAAGAGGCATAGACTCCCGTGGGAGTCTATGCCGGAAGTGGGTGCAAATACCTGTCTTGGACAGATATCTGCACCCCCCTCCCCCCTGAAAGGTGCCAAATGTGACACCGGAGGGGGGGAGGGTTCCGAAAAGCGGAAGTTCCATTTTTGTGTGGAACTCCGCTTTAAGATGCAGAGCTCAGAAGTATCAGCATTGCTCTCCCAGAACTACAGTGATAGCTGTCTTCTGGGAGTACTATAAAGAAGTCAGATATAAATAATAGAGCTCAGTCCAGGAGGTGTCATGCATCTCGCTGAAGGTGATTTACTAAAATTTGACCCACAGATTCTGATGCAGCTATGCATAGTTGCCAACCAGCTACTATGTTTTATTGTCAAAGCTTAATTGAACAAGCTGAAGTTAGATGATTGATTACTATGCACAACTGCACCAGATTCTGTGTGCTCCAGCTTTAGTAAATCTCCTCTATAGTGTGCCTTTAAATTTTACAAAAGGAGCTGAATTCCTGGAATTGAGATTCAATATTTTGTATTGCTGTATGGATCTTCCATGAGAGAATCTAGGCATCATACAGCACAGTGAATCTATTTATTGTATGTTTAGAACCATATTGTAATCTAGTCTATTCATGCGGTGCGTTGCAGTACAAGGTGGAATGTACCCTGCTAAAGTATCTTGTTTTTTAGATATTTTATCGAAAATAAAGTATATTTTTTTCAACAAAAAATACTAGTCTATAACTTTTTAAAATGCTATCATAATAAATATTTTAGTCACCTATGCAATCATATAAAAATATCATAAATATAAAATAAAAACTCATATAAATAATAATCATACAGTATATAATTCTTGTAACTGTGTTAAATTGTGTGGGTGGGTAGAGATGTGGTGTAAAGATAAAGTATAAATCCACTGTAAAATCACAGGTTTAATCCAGAAACCACCATATGAAATGCTTATACCATTGACACAGACTTAACAAGAAACCTGCCTGGAGTGCAGTTGAATATAAAGGATTCTCTTACAGTCAGATGACAAACTACACGGCAGGCATCCCAATAACATGCTGATGAAACAGAAACTCACATATCAAACGTTTTTATTAACATTCAAACATAGGGGCTTCATAGCATGGCTGGTGTACTACATATAAAGGCCCCTGCTGACATGTTGTACCTGCTTTCATCTACATCCAGACACTTGCATCCTTTGTCTCAGTTTTGGAAAAAATCAGAGAGATCCCAAGCTTTGACCATGCAACTAAGTCAAAAAGCTGGCAGGATTGTGGCTGAATTCATTTTTAGGGGGCTAGCTGTTTGCTGGATAAGCTTGGTGGCATCATAGAGGACATCTGATTCTTGAATACCATCCTGGAACTTTTCCTTTTCTGATATAGCAATAGCAGATTCCATTGTCTTATAAATATGGCTACTAAAGACCATTTTTTGTTGTATGTAGATGTGTGCATTCAGCAATGTTATGAAATCCCAGAAGGGGCAACAGCACAATGCAATACACATTTTCCCAATCCTTGGCCCTACTATTTGGCGTACACATCTTAGAAGTCTTCAGCTAAGCCAAAGTTTCCAAGTTTAGTCTTCCCCCAAATTTATTAAGTGCTGTTATACAATGTTTCTCAAATCCAGTCCTCAAGTACCCCCAACAGGTCATGTTTTCAGGCTTTCCATTATTTTGTACAGGTGATTTGATCAGTTTCACTGCCATAGTAATTATCACAGCCTTTTCACCTGAGGAAAATCCTGAAAACATGACCTGTTGGGGTACTTGAGGACTGGAGTTGAGAAACATTGCTGTAATATATCGTATGTGCCACTGTCAGCACTCCTATAGATTAAAATAGGAATGTACAATACTATTGGAAGAAGTCATTGCGATGAAACGCGTTGAAAATGATGTCAGATGCCTGCGGTGCCTCGATGGCCATCTTGAAAATGGTTTGAATGCATTTTATCTGCTTTAGTGCATTTGAGATTGAATAAATGGTCTTTCATATTGGAGATTACTACACTATGGCCCTTTATTGATGGCTTTTGCATGATGAATCTGATGAATACTGGAATGGATACATGGGGATATTTGAAAGGAAATAAAGAGAGGAATGATTAACACACATTTATGTTCAGTAACGTGCATAAAGTGACTTCACGGGCATCCACACTTGGTGTGATTATCTCTGTGTTAAAGGGATATGCACTAATATTGCATGTTTTATATGAGTGTTTTTTTAATTTATATTATGCATTTTTAAAGCGGTATTACACTATATTAGTGTTCTTGCTTTTTTGGGTTGTAGCAATGGTGGAGTCAAGCAGGAGAAAAGTATTCTGAGTGATTTATAAACTTATGAATGTGAAAGTCTGATAAAAGGCATGGAGTTATTTTGTGGGACAGTCTGCAGTTAGTGGAATATTCAGTTGGTTAATGAGATATGAACATTTTATAATACCCAATGTGTGTGGTTTATTCACTTTTATTGGTATATTTAAAGCGATAGCACACTAATTTAGTGTTTTTGTTTTTTTGGGTCATTTCATATTTCATATTGGAACCCATGAGGAGGAAGAGTCCTGAAAGAGATATACAGCAACAGGATCATTGGGCAGTGGCTCTTGAAAGGCTTGTTTAAAGAATTTTTGATAAGGGTAAGGAAAAAATATATGAGGATGCTTGAATTTGTTCATGTAGTCACAAGAATATACATTTTTAATGTGAGCACATATATTATTATTTAAAACCTTTTTTGGGTTGAACATACTACACTATATTGTGTTTTTTTGGGGGGGGGGTTTTTAGAATATCGCCAGTGGAAAGAAGCATCAGCTTGCAACTTCATCTGTGGGATTAAGAAAACAGGACACATTCGTGATTTTGATACATGTGCTTTATTTGATGTAGAGATCATAACACTCAATGGACGATCTTTGAGACTAGTATCTTCTATTAAGTGCTGATTCTCACTCTAATTGCAATACAGAGATGCCTAGTGTAACAAAATGTCTCACACTCCGCTTGAGTGCTTTCATCATATACCGCTTCCTCCCAGTCTGAATATAGATATCAGATATTCCAACCGTTAACAACAAACACAACAAGACAACACTTGTTTGGTTGCTCAACATGGACTGTTTATTGAAAACACATGTATACAGGTAATACTCTGGACAATCCCCCCACCTTTGCATTCCAGGTGGGGTAGACTGTGCAATCAGCAGTGAGAGCTGTTGGAGGAGTTAGCCCCCACCAATATCACAGCTAATCTACATACACATCCCATAATATCCAAGGCAGACAGACACAATAGAACATTGGAATACAGCCACATCCCAAACGACCTAGCAAAGAGTACACAACAAAATGAGACAATAGACCAACCACCCCAAGCTGGCAGAGACCATCATGGCCTCCTTAATAATGTCCTTTTGCATTACATAACAGAATATCTTCCTTAATGCTTGTAGCTCCCTCAAATGCCAGGGCCCATAGTCAGTAGGCAAGAGGCTAGCATTCAGTCCCCTCCAAAAGCCTCCAGGGTGAGTCTGTCACACCTAGGTAAAGCCATCAGCTTACACATACATTTTTAAATAAATGCATTTGGAACCTAAGTGTTAAAATTAGAAACAGTCAAGTCCTCTTGGTACCTCTTAGGGCGGAGGGTTGGGAAATTTCATTTTATTTTGCACAGCGCATTACCTCTTTGAAAAGATTTAGGTGCCTGGAGAAGAGCAATGATGCTATGCAGTAAACAAGGGACATGGCCACATTGCACTGACAGCGGAAGAGGCTTAATGAGGCATGGTAAGATGGAACTTTAGTCTATTCAGTGCATACACTGTACATATATGCCACAGTCCTTGTGCTCATAAAATACGATAATAATGAGCAGCAGGGGAGTACAGGAAACTGTGGAGGGTCGCAGCTATCAAGAAAACCTATTACTTTACCAAATGAACGCGAGTACAGGTTCATTTGAATCACAGCATCTTTTCTTAGCTTGATAGCAATGACCAGTGCTGCTTTTGCATTTAATAACACACTGGCATATTTGATCAACTATTGTTGTGAGTCCTGGAGAAATCAATTAACACTAGAATTATTTATTAAAGTTTAACAGCTGCTAAACTGGCATTAAAGTATTATTAAGGAATCATCTAATTGTTAAAGAAATCATTCGCATCAAATCTGGTGGGGAATTCTTACTATACCAGTAGATCTACTGCAGTGTTTGCTAAATGATTCCCATTCGTATTTTTATGACCCGTTTTCTGCATAAATCTGTCATTGAAGTTGTGTAGTATAATTAAAAAGGTCCTGAAATGTAGCACTGAAAGTCTGCTGCGGCAGAAGATTTAGGTTTTTCTGAAGCAGCCAATCTCTGCAGATGCAGTACTTTTTGCGACACTACTGGCAATAAGATGTGTATGCTCTTATGTATGGAACGTGCCAGCACACTAATCTCTGCTGAGGGGCCAGAAACAATTTTGTTTTCATGTATAGTTTTTTATTTGCACAGCTTTTCAAATATAACATGAAGAAGAAAAAGTGATGAGCCTGAAATAAGATTTTTTATTTTCAGGAACAATAAAATAAAAAGAATGCTTCTGTATTAAAATACATAGCAATAATGATAACTATTTACATATAAAATTAACTGCTTAGGGTTCTTACACGAGCGCCTGTATAAAATCTTAGCACTGGCCATACAGCTAAAATTAGGGTTTACTGTCTGTTATCCTGACCCTCTGGCTTAAAAGGGAAGGGAAGGGAATATAAAATTTTACTCACCTAGATGGCTGCAGCATCTTTACACTGAGAAGTGAGCGAACAAAGTCCTCTGATCACTAATTTCTCACTTCCGCTCTGCCCCTCTAGTGCTCACTGGAGCGCTGGGCTGTGGAGGGGGCGGGAGAGGCTAGCTCAGGCTCTCAGTGGCACTCTGATAGGCTGAGCCAGCTGCCGGTCAGGCATCTGGGCAGATCACAACATTAACCTGGACATCAGCCGACAACTGATTTTAGTCCTCTGTCAACTGAATCTGGATCACAGCACTGCAGAACTAAGTGCACTTGTAGGCAGGTTGCCTACAGTTGGTTAGCAAGGCAGTGGCTGACCCAGGCTGGGAAGGGGTTAATGATGTACTTTGCTGTTCCCAGGCTTTTTGGGCTCTGCCTATTATAAAAAGGGGGAAAGCTGGTGTTCAACGGTCCAGTGCCCACTCAAAAAGAAGGATGTGATTACTGCAGAATAGGGCTGCTGCACCTTGCAGTCCATCGGAGGCACTGGGAGTCCAGAGATCTACCACTTCATTGGGAATGCCAAACATGGACTACTACCCTATGGAGGTATGCCAGGGTGGCCTGCTGGAGATAGTTAGGGACATCCTAATATTATTGTTCATGTTGAACTGTACAATGCAGATAATTCAGGTAAAAGTTGCACCCACAGTTCTAAGCCTGTTCTGAAGTACTTTAAAGGGGTGCATGATGGTTCTGGACATATGAAATAACTAGGGTGAGTAAAGCACAGGTGGGGTACAAAGCAAAGCCACTACAGAATTTTTACTCAGCAAGAAAAGCAGGAGGAGTAATGCAATTGCTATGTGAAACCAAGAACTAGCACAAGGTGCATTGCAGCCAGCCGTGAAGGGTGGTACCTGGTGTAGGTGGTGGGTCCTCCAGTAGCATGGGGGTAGGTGGCTCCCTCTCCAGCAGTTGGCTTCTTAAAGAAACTGGGACCGAACCCATGTTATGGAGATCCTTAGACTGGCCACATAGTAAGGGAAAAGAACAGTCAAGTGTGCGCACAAGGTCTGCACTAAGTGCACGGCAGGACCCCATTCTGTCACTGGGAGTGAGGTGGCAGAGGTACTCTAGACTGGTGGAGTGGGCATGGGCTCAGCAGTGCCCCTCTGAAAAGCAACATACTTCGGGCAACAGTGTGTAGTGACACGGGACAGCACTTTTCAGAGGATTTCTGTATAGTTATTACTGTACACAGTGACGTGGCTCATCTGTAAGTAGGGGAACTGCCTTAAAGGAGAAGTCCAGCCTAAGCTCGTATGGCTGGGCTTCTCCTATGGGTCACAGGAGTGCAATTCGTTTTGCACTCCTGTGACCTGTTTTCAGCATAGAGCGGACTGAAGTCCGCTCTCTGCTAACGTCACAGAAATCAATCCAGGCACTGCGTCATCACGACAATATAGTCTGGATCCGCCAGGTGACTGGACTGATACCTGTCTCAACCTCTCAGCGAGCCACTGAAAGCCTGAGACAACCTCTCCCCGCCCCTCCACAGCTCAGCGCTCCAGTGACCGGGGGGGGGGGGGGCAGAGCGGAGATCTGTTGACTGCTAGGGGAGCTGAGAGAACCAAGCCATCGGCTATGTTCGATCGCTCGGTTCTCAGTGCAGAGGTGCAGGGGACAGATGCAGAATTGGACCGATGCTGCATCCACCTAGGTAAGTATGATTCTTGAAAAACAAACATACTTCTCTTTTAAGGGATAAGTGCACCTTTTAACAAAAAATAATAAAATTGCAGGTAAAAAAAATGTTAATTTACTATTTTTGGTTTTAAGAGCCTGGAAAGCATTGCACCGGCGATGAGCAGATCGCTGATGCCATGCAGGTCTCTTGCAGACTGTTAGTGTAAGCTATCTGCCCGTACATCATATGGGCAGGCAGTTTTCCACTGACAGGAAGAATCAATGGACGACCGATCCACTTGCTCTGTTAACCATTTATTGAAACAGAAAATGATGGGGAATCCAAAATATTAGCGTTGTCACCAGAAAAAGAGGTAAGGTTAAATCTTCCAATGGACACATCTATTCTGGTGCCAACTTTATAAGATGGAAATCCTTCCCATTTGCAGAGCTTTCCTTTTACTCCCTGTTGCTTCTCTGAAATGGACGTGAAGAAAAATTACCCCAATGAGACACAGACCACAAACAATAGACTGAAAGGGGTTTAAACACCTCCCTGTGCTTTCCAAAACTAAAAAAGTTTTGGCCATACCTACACATTTAGGCATTGTCAAACAAGGTTTTCAATGTTGTATTATAACTAGAGTTGTACAAATACTGTTTTTTGACCAGCAAGTGCAAGTATAGATACTTTCGGTCAAGTGCTCGCCAATATCGAGTACCAAGACCTTTGCAAAATGAATGGGCTCAAATCGCACTGCAAAGAATCAAATGTGATTTAAACAGGAATGTGGTGCGATTCCTGTCTGAATCGTATGCGGTTTCTCACACCGCTCCTGTGTGAACCCAAGCTGAAGTCACTATGACAAGCCTAGGTTCACACAGTAGCGGTGGGGTAAACTGCATGCATCGCACCTCATTCCTGTTCAAATGGCATGCGACTTCTTGCAGTGCAACATGAGCCCTTTCATTTTTTTATGGGCTCAAATCGCACTGCAAAATATTAGTTAGGGTATTGGAGCATTTTCACCCGTACTCGTTATCAGCACAATACTGATACCAGTATCGGTATCGGTGCAACTCTAATTATAACTGTACTGTCTCCCTTTATTTTGTAAAGCACTGCTCAAACCTATATAATAATAATAATAGTAATAATAAAAATAACACATAAAAATTACAACAATCTTTGGTCCCGAGTGAACTAGCTTAGCATCTCTCTTCTAGTTGGCTTCTCTCCCTATAGGCATAAGTCCAAATGTCCAATTCAATGTACCACCTTGAATTAAGTACATTTAAGACCTCTTCAAGCTAATGCAATTTACCTTAATTTAACTAAATTGTATGACAACTGCTGTTAATGAAAGTCAATGACTGGCTGATGAAAAGTAGATAAAAGCTGATGAAAAGGGAAGGAAAAACTTGTGTTTCTAACTGTCGTGTCTTTTATGTTTTCTCAGTTTTTTTGTGTTTGAAATCCCAGATTAAAGTGGAACTCCTGGAAAAACAAAAACCTTAGCTTTTTTGCCCCATTTGTGTCCTGTTTAACTGTTGTGACCGCAGCAGTCTTTCATGTGCACAATTTAGACCTTCCGTTTCTAAGAATTGTGGTAACAGTACTCTGGTGGATGAATGCAGGAAAAAACGTTTGCTTAAAAGAGTAGTGCAGGGTTTAAAAATAATAAAAACATTCATACTCACCTGGGTGGATGCAGCATCAATCTAATGCTGCAGCTGTCCCCCACCACCCCTACACCAAGAACTGAGCAATCAAAGGCCACTGATCACTTAGTTCTCTGGTCCACTCTGAGCACAGAGAGCTGACTGTCAGTAACCGCACTATTCTCTGCCCCTATAGTGCTCACTGGAGTGCCAGGATGGAGAGGGGCAGGAGTGGCTGAGAGCCTGAGCCAGCAGAAGGTCAGGCATCTTGGCGGATTCCGACATTATTGTTCAGGTCTTTCCAGAGCCTGAACCGGCTCGGTGATATCAGCATAGAGCGGACTTCAGCCCACTGTTAGCTGAATATGGATCACGAGAGTGCAGAACTAAGTGTAATCCTGTGATCCACAGGAGAAGTACAGCCAAAAGAGCTTTGAAGTTAATGTAAAACTCTGACATGAAGTATGAACAAAGCATGTTCCTCTATAGTGTGTACATGTCTCAATCCTAAGCACCAAGTGTGATTTCTCTCTGCTGCCTTGTTCTCTGGCTATCAGTATGAGTCACTTCTGACAAGTTTTCCTGATTCCAAGAGATAAACAAAGTTATGGGTAAAAAGATCCAGTACACAGACTGTGATTGATATTTTCAGCCCTGATGCTTTTCTCAATGAAAGCAAAGTGATCTCTGATTGGACAAGGTGGAGAAGCAGGGTAGTGATGACACAATTATAAAAGAAATGGGCAACAAGCCTTAAATATTCTGTTTCTAAATTTAAACCTGGGACACCCTGGTTTAATCATTATCTTCTAACTGACTTTGACCGCCTGTTGTTGGACATCTGATGATAGAGTTGTCGACTCAAATAATATAACAGCAGGGACCTAATCCTTATCCACTTCCCCTCCATCTGTCTCTAGTGGAACCCTCTAAAACCACCCTACCTCTTCTGCTGTGCTCATTCCTGTTTCTTTTTTTTATTCTTCTACCTGTCTAAACAGGGAGCAGTACAATTCAAAGCATGTTTTTGCCTCCTTCTTATTTTTGTCCTCTCAATTCCACTAAAACTTTAATAAATATTGATCTAGAGCACACGCTAGTATGTAATTGAGGGTTATCTACAATTGTTTCAGTTATTACGAAGGGTGATTATGAGAAAGTTCTCATCAAAATGTTTTGAACCTTATGTTATTGCCTTTTACTGCACTGCCTCAATATATGTTTAAAATTTAAATAAAAACGTATTGGAAGGAAAATAAATAACGGTGATTTTAATACGAAGGTCCCAGACACTTTTGGGTGACAACTTTCTCCTGACTGTGCTACTATGTGGACAACCTATCACTGCGCTTCCCAGGAACGACAAGCAATTGTGAAACACAATTGCTTGTCGTACTGAACACTGGAGTGAATGCATGGACAGGGAGTGATTAAAGGGGACCAAGGGAAATCAGCAGCACTAAGGTGCAAAAACAGATTTAACCACTTCAGCCCCGGAAGATTTTACCCCCTTCCTGACCAGAGCACTTTTTACAATTTGGCACTGTGCAACTTTAACTGACAATTGCACGGTTATGTGACACTGTACGCAAACGAAATTTGCATCCTTTTTTACCACAAATACAGCTTTCTTTTGGTGGTATTTGATCACCTCTGCGTTTTTTAATTTTTCGTAATTTTTGCTATAATAAATATACCCATTTTTTTTGGATTTGTTACCAATTCAGTGCTCAGCAGCTGAGGTAAATCTTCCTAGCAACAGCAGGCACCTTGTCACCTTAAACACAAAACATGAAGAACCAGCAAAGCAGCCATAGAGAGACGTACTTAACAATCATCATAGCCCTCTATTAAAAGTAACATTTATTTATAAAACAAATGGGTGTTAGGGGTAACAATCCCATGGGGCCACTTTTCTATTTTATTCTGTTGTGGCCCTGACATTCTGATTAGAATACATTTTCACAGAAACTGTTTGACATTTGGCCAGTGTCTACAGCAGCCTGTCCGACAGAAGCCGACCTGGCATGTGGCTTATGTTGAATGGGCATGCTGGAAAACCAGCAGCCGATCAGCTGATTGGTGTGTTCTGGTGGGGGGGGGCATCCCCCTGTCAGAACACAATAGCTCAGTGGGGAGATCACTGTACAAACATTGCATAGTTAGTACAGCGAACTCCTTGCAAGCTCCTCTTTTTTTTTTTCTTTCAGCCCGCTGATTTGAACGAAAAAGAAAACTGCCTGGGTGTGCCAGGCAATATACTCTTTTGGATTTGTGGGGGTCCTAAGTGATTTTCCCATGCCCCTAAGATTCCCCGAGCTAGAATTCTATGCAGTCACCTATCCTACGGCTCATACACATCATATACACAGATCCAACTAGCAATGAGATCGGTCAATGCCAATGATAACTTCCACACATTGATACTAATCTGCATGTAACATTGATCTACAAATTTTGGGAAGCTATCGACCTCTGATATAAAATGTGCTAATTCTTACATATTTTGATTAGATGAATTAGAAAACAGATGATAAAGGTACTGGTTGGATAAGGTTTTCAATATATTTCACAATAAAGATTTATACACACGCGAGTATATTTGCCTACAAGGGAGGGAGGTGTCTGAAGATCAAGATGCCTCGTACATTCTCGACAAAGTACAATAGAACAATGAAAATGGTACCACATGGAAGTGTATAAATTTATCTTCACTTTGAGACTTAACATTTGTATCAAACTGTAATTTATTGTTCTTTTATTGCAAGGTACATTTGTCTTGGTCAGATCTAGGCATCATACAGGTACATCTGGTGGTTTGTGAAAGTGCCTAACATTTCCAAGGAACAGCTGTGTGATATTTTCCCACAGAAGCCACGATGCCTCGAAACTGTGTAAATAAGGCAGATAACTTCTGCTACATTTGTGGCCAGGTTACATTTGCATCTCAAAAGTGCAGTGGTAAAAAAGGCATACCATCTATATTTTGGATGCAAAACAGGGGGTCACGACAAGAGTTGGGCCCCTCATTATTGTTACATTACATGTGCAACTTGTCTGCATCATTGGCTAAACAAGAAGAACATGTCCATGCCTTTCGCAGTCCCAATGGAGGGAGCATGAAAATGTTACATGAAAAAACAATAAATGAATGGAAAGATATGTTATTGGTATCAATAAAAAGATAACTGTATAATGACTGGTGTGGCACCATTCTCACTACTATATCACATTTTGCAGAAAAGTTAGGGAGCATAAATCGCACATCCGCCTCATAATTTTGAATTCTTTTGATTCAATTTTGACCTGAAGCGGTATCTTGGAAACTGGAGCCAATTAATACCCAGGAATTTTCCTTTATTAGTGACCCAGTTCTGGCAAAATTTAGCTACTGTCATTTCAAAGGCTTTTTCCTTGTAGACTAGTGTAATCGGATTGGCCATTTTATTCTCTGTCAGCAACTGATGCAGTACGGGGAACACAAGAAGAAAGCCATGCGATGCAATCTTACAAACTGAATAGAAATAATATATTGGGGGTAAGTGGAATTGGCGCTGCTAGTGTAAGGTATAATCTGGTGTATCACAGTATATACCAAAAATAATTAGCAACAAGAAATCAGTAAAGGGCTGTGTGCACATACAAAAACCCATAGTAGCAAAGTTCTAAAGTGCATGAAATCAAAGTGCTATACTGTAACAATTGTGCATTAATATAACATATGCATACTGTAAAATAAATACAAATTTAGAATTCATATCCAAATAAGTGCCAAAGTGCAAAAAGTACATCAAATCTATTAAATGTTGTAATGCACAACAAATATATATTAGTGATGCTTCATGTGCATAAATTCAATTAAAAAGTCCATCAGTTCATATCAAACATTTAGAAATCATATCCGCTGAGTGAAATAAGTGCTGCTAAAAGCAGGCTTGCAGGCTTGTATTCGGGCACTGGCTTCCTGTCACACTCGTGCCCCCCTCTTATGCTTCACTCACCAGATAGTAATCCCCTTCACAGGGTCACAAGCCTCTGCAGTACCAGTGACTGTAACAGAAATTCCCTTGATTGCTTCCTTTGCGCTCCTCCGTCACCGTAGTGTCATGGAAAGATAATAATTGGACCCATAGCATGACCCCGTATTAATACATTTGATTGCGCAATAAATAAAACACCTACGAGAATCCAGCAGGTTACAAGTGTTTGAATATATTCAGAAATAGGAAGTCCGGGTCGCAGTGCGTTCCACGGACCAAACCGGAAGTGATGCAGTGACACAATAGCTCCGCACTTCATCACGAAGACGTCATCAGAAGTGGCGCCATATTGCTACACCATCCAGCTTAAATAAGGTGCGGTAACCTAGCAACTCAGGACCATGTGACCAGCGGCCATTTTGGACCATATTCCGTGGTTCTCACTTAATAAAAACTTTGCTTAACCCTTAAAAAGGATTGTCACAGGAACCAACATGTAGAATGCATACCAGCACAGGTCTAACATCCAAACGTCACAGGAACCAAAATGCAGGATGCACAGAGGCACAGGTCCGACATCCAGGGGCTCATAAGCTCCACTAATCAGCAAAAAGGAGTCATGAAGAAAAAAAATCGCCACATAGCATAAAATCCTTTACTAAAAATGTAAGGTATTGCACTTACATCAGTGTGGACAATACAAGCACTGTATATGGTGTGATCACAGAGAACGGAGTACAATGCAGTATATGGAGCCAGCACAGTACGTCCCGACGTGCTTCATCTACTAAGACGTCACCTGGGGTATAAAATAGGATGGTGCCAGTGACGTGAACCAAGCCTCGTTTTGGTCGGCTGGCACATGACATGCCATCATTGAATGCAATCAGGGCAAGATGGCGCCCGTGATGTGAACCAAGCTTTGCATTGGTCCACTGTCACGTGACATACCATCATTCAATTGGAACCTAAACATACTGTAACAGAATAAGGTCTGTCACATGAACCAAATCTCACTTTAGCCTATTATCACGTGATTATTATTATTATTATTATTCAGGATTTATATAGCGCCAACAGTTTACGCATCGCTTTACAATATAAAAGGGAGACAATACAGTTATAATACAATACAATACAATAGGATTAAGAATGCCCTACTCAGAAGCGCTTACAATCTAATAAGGTGGGGCAGGTGGTACAAAAGGTTGTAACTGTGGGGAATGAGCTGGTGGAAGTGGTAGGAGATTAGTTGGAGACGTGATTGGCTTTCCTGAAGAGATGAGTTTTCAGGGATTGCCGGAAGGTAGCAAGAGTAGGGGATAACCGGATAGGTGGAGGTAGCGAGTTTCAGAGGATGGGAGAGGCTCTGGAGAAGGAGGAGATGAGAGAGCTTGAAAGCAGGAGGTCTTGAGAAGAGTGATATCTATTCATATGGACCAAATTGTCATCCAAGTGGTTAGCCCCTCTTCATTAAGGATGCATGTCATATGTATATGATAATATACATGCATCACTCAACATGGCCATCAGGTGACATAGTCTAATGCTGAAGTGAGATAAAAGGCCAAATGGCTAGTATACTTCACCCATCTGTGCCATACATCTCACAACATTACCGCAACCATAGTAATTATCACATGATGATGTTAATAGTGTATATTGAATAATCAACCTGATTAACCGCTTGCCGACCAGCCGCCGTCATTGTACTGCAGCAGGTCGGCATGTTCCCACAAACCGTCGTAGCTGTACATAGACCCTTTAAGCGGGTATAGCAGGCACGTGTGCACTGCGGGGGGTGCCGATGTGCATGGCCGGCGGTCGCGATGACCGTGCGTGCAATCGTGGGCATGAGAGCCAGAACAGGGACGTGTGTGTGTAAACACACAAATCCCTGTTCTGTGAGGAGAGGAGAGACAGATCATGGGTTTCTACTAGCTAGGAACAACGATCTAGTTTATAGCGCACAAGATAAAAACCGCAGAGATGATCAAATAGCACCAAAAGAAATCTCTATTTGTGGGGGAAAAAGGACAGCAATTTTGTTTGGGTACAGCGTCACACTGCGCAATTGTCAGTTAAAGCAACGCAGTGCCGTATCGCAAAAAATGGCCTGGTCATTGAGCAGCCAAATCTTCCAGGGCTGAAGTGGTTAAAGCAGATCTGATAAATATATATCTAAATAAAAAATAAATCCGCATCAGTTGGGCCTGGCAGTCATTAAATATTATCTCTGTCAAGATGATACTATGCCCCTGCAACAACAAAATGATGTTATGGAATTGCTTGAATTCGCAACCAAATATAACTATTTCTGGTTTGACAATACCTTCTATTGGGGTCAGAAGGGGGTCGCCATGGGGGCTAAATTTGCCCCAAGTTTGGCAAATTTGTTTATGGCCAAATGGGAGGAGGATGTCGTCTATGCCCAGAGGGGACCTGAATTGGTGTTCTGGGCAAGATATATAGACGACATCCTCCTCCTTTGGGATGGTGACCTCGCTTCCCCAAACAGTTTCATGAAGTTTTTGAACACTAACAATAGGGGCATCTCGTTGACTCACGAGGCCAGTAAAACTAATATTCGCTTTTTAGCTTTAGAAATAAATGTCATTAACTATAAGTTAGTGATCAAAACTCACTTTAAATCAACTGACAGGAATGATTACATCCCAGTTGACAGTTATCATCACAATGCTTGGTTGAAGTCAGTTCCCCGTAGCCAATTCTTACGGCTACGCTATAATTGTACCAACCTATCGGACTTTATGGATCAGTCTTTGGTCCTTAAAAAATGGTTTAGAGACAAGGGATATTTAGCACATGACATTGAGGCTGAAATCTACAGGGTCTCTATTTTGGACAGGAAAGTGTTGTTGGCTGAAAATGTTCACCAGAGGGATGACCAAAAGTTCAAATTGTCCTTCTTCACAACGTTCTCAGTCCAACATAGACAGATCAAGGAAATCAACAAGCACTGGAAGGTTTTGAAAAATTACCGATTTCTGGGTCCAGTACTTCGTGCTGCGGTGATTTATAGGGGTGCTACCTTGATGCAGAGGAGTGTTGCACCAAACATAGTCGACCCTCCAAAGAAAGCCTCTTTCTTCCACCAACTAAAGGGTTTCTATCCTTGCTGAAGGTGTAATGTATGCCACTATAACACCTGCGGGTAGAGGAAAACTGAGGTTTTCATGTCTACAGTGACTGGCCATTCTTATCAAATGAAACATTTCCCCACCTATGCCACACATCATATAGTTTAATTACTCACTTGTCCCTGCAAGAAACAATACATGGGCCGCACCATACGCCCTTTTTCTGTTAGGGTAAATGGACACATACCTGATATTAAAAATGGCAAGACTAATCATAGTGTTCCAAAACATTATCTTTGTCATCATAACAAAGACCCCTCTGGTATTTAGTTTTTAATTATAGATACATTTATTTCACACTGCAGAGGTGATTCTAGAATTAGGGGTGTATCGCATCGTATGAATGTAGATTGAGATATAAATGTGTTCATTAACCAATCTTAAAGAGATTAATTTTCCTTCCGTCCCTGGGGCCACTTTTAGTTTTATTAATTTTATGAGATTCGTTTGAATATTTAGATAGATTGTGCTTGTTGCCATTTGTTTTTATTATTTTATTTTGCTTTTTATTTAGATATATATTTATTAGATCTGCTTTAATCAGGTTGAATATTCAATATATACTATTAACATCATGATGTGATAATTACTGTTGTTGTGGTAATGAGGGATGTGTATGGCACAGATGGGTGATGTATACAAGCCATTTGGCCTTTTATCTCACGTCAGCATTAGACCAAAGCAAGGCTTGGTTTGCGTCACGGGCGCCATCTTATTTTGACATTATGTGGAGGCTTGGAGCACACGCTAGACCCCATGCCGGTTTCACTTCCGGTTTGATGGGCATGTGGCCCTCATTGACAGGATGGGTTAATAGATTATGATTGCTATATAATGGTGCAGTGTATGGGGGGCCAGCGTATACCCCAGACGACGTTGTCGTCTAAGAAGACAAAACACGTCAGGATGTACTGTGATGGCTCCATATACAGCGTTGTACTCCATTCTCTCTGATCACACCATATACAGTGTCTGTATTGTCCACATTGATGTAAGTACAATACCTTATTTAATCCATTTTTTTTCCAGTCAAGGATTTGTACCGCTGTGCGTCCTGCATGTTGGTTCCTGGGACGTTTGGATGTTAGACCTGTGCTGGTGTGCATTCTACATGTAGATTCCTGTGACGTCCAAATCTCTCCAGTTCTGCTTGTTTGGCTCCTTCCTGCTGGCAGGTAGCCCACACCATTCGGTAAGAGTACCCTAATACCTTTGTTGGTGGTGGTTGCACATCGGATGGTGACTCTTTCTTGGCGGTGTGTTTCCCGAGGAGTTTATTACCTATCTACATGAGTCATTTCCTCTTCAAAGGCTGAACATTCATTTTTCACCCTATATGAACTATTCTACTTCATGTTCAATCACACTTGTTTGGATTTTTTCAAGTTTTCCCTCAATTCAGTTGGATGGACATTATGTGTTTTCACTGTTTTGTATAGTATTTTTGTTTGCAGGTGCCCAACACTGGCTCTCAACATAATATTGTACTGTTATTTATTGTTTGCATATTTGCACATTTGCACAATCATTGAGCGCTGCACTTTATCCCACATTCACATATACTGTGATACACCAGATTATACCTTACACTAGCAGCGCTAGTTTATTTTAATTCAGTTTGTCATCTACCTGCTGGTGGCTGGCTTTAGTGGAGGCAGCAGCTATTAATTGTTAATCTAGTCCAGTGGTTCTCAACCTGGGGGTCGAATGACGATTTGCAAGGGGTCACTGAGCTGTTCCTGGAGCCCGCAGCCGCCCACTCAGCCTCTTCGCAGCTGTCCATTCAGTTCATGGCATGGGGGCAGAGACTAGAGGTCAGCTGACTGGTGAGGAATGTGAAGTGGGAGGGGCTGGAGGAGACCCTATCAACTGATTTTGGCATAGGTGTCACTGCTACGAGACACCACAAAGTCGGAGACACAGTGAGTAGCACTACCTGTGATTACAGTTGCCATTAAAGGTTCCCACTACAGTTCAGATCAGCAGATGACCTTGATCAAGAGCACCTCAGTTGGCTGATCAGAACTTCCCCCAGCACTGCCACTCATCCCATTCCCCCCACCAAGGAGTAAGAGAAGGAATAAAAATAGAGAGGGAGGAACAAAGGGAGAAGAAAAGAGGGGGAGGAACAAAGAAAAAGGGAGAGAAAGAATAAGAGAAAGAACAAGAAAGACGGCTAGAGAGAGGGATGGGGGGGGGAAACAAGAAAGGTTTTAATAGTGTACGAGTGGAAGGGACTCAGGGAGCGCTAAATGTCTGTGGGTTAGGGGCACAAACTACTTGTCTTGCCTTGGGTGCTGACAACCCACGCTATGAAAATTATTTTACTGTTAGGGGTCCCCACAACTAGATCACTGGTTCTCAACCCTAGAAGGGTTGAGAACCAGTGATCTAGTCCATAGCGCGGAACTTTATTTACTTTTCTTACAGACTAGCTGTGACATACACTGAACTTCTAGGCACTGATGATACTATATAACACACATACAAGTCACAGAACAGTGTCTTCAGACTAGTGTGTTATTTAAAGCAATCAAAAAACAGGTTATTAGTGAAGCGCTTACCCCCCGAAGGAGCAGCTAAATAATTGTTATATCCGTAATTCACGTTTAACACTCAATCCTCGCAGCCCATAGATTCAAAAGCACAGTCCATAGTGCTTTTTCTCTTGCTTTATTAATCAACATGAACTGGGATGGGAGAAGGACTTCTTTTTAGATGCTTTTTTGTTACATTATCATCATTTCACAATCTCTTATGGAAGAACTAGAATCAATTGCGGATAATAGAAAATCACTTTGTGTGATTTCTTCAATCAGGGAAGATGGAAGTAGATTTGATAGAGAATAATTGATAAAGAGTCACTCTGAATAACTTCTTCATCTGCAGAACTTTTCAAGAACAGTCTGTATCTCTATATGTGTGCTTGCAGCTTTACCGCTACCTTTTTATCACTACTTCCCATCTGCATGGTACTTCCAAGTTGAGCTAAAGAAAAGTCACTCTGAATAACTTCTCCCGCTTGACTGATTGGAATCCCGGGGCATTGCTGAACCCAAAGTCACAGGCCATCACCGCCTGTCTCACTGACTTGCGTACCAACATCCCTCAGCCTCTGGTAGTACCCTTCCCTTGGGCCTTCACTCACGTGATCAATAGTCCATGTGCCACTCACAAACGATCGATCGCCCAGTTTCCTTCCGCTTTGTTGCTACTTCTCCCGCAATTATTCTTTGTTCCTTTTTTCCTCCTTTATGGCCCACTCCCTTTCCCGCGGGGGCGGCCAACGACACCAGCGACTACATGCTGTAAGGTGTAGTCTCTTCCTCGATGGAGACCGGTCCCCCAACCTTCTCGCAAGGGGGGGCTCCGTTGGCTCCCCAGAGGGGGAAACCTCTCCCCTACGGGAACCAGGCTGGCTTCTCCACGCTACAACCGGAAGACTCCCTTCTAAACCATGTGACCTGGCTTTTATATGAGAGTATCGGGCATTACCAAGCAAATTAATGATTGGCTGAGACTAACACACAAACTACCTGCCACTCAAATGAGAAATGAACAAACAGGCCTGCTGTAATAGCACAAGCCTGTCTAAAATTAGCTGACATTGTAAACTAGCAAAAAGGTCACCTACCTAAAAGTAGGTGCCCGCTACATTAGTTTTTATATTTGATACCCTGAGGGCTTGTTTATACATGCCCCCAGAAGGATGATTCACAGTGGATATATTGCTTTTCAGAGGGCAGTGAGGAAGCATTGAGGCATTATTTTGCCTGTTTAATCCCTAAAAATCTGCACTACTACGCATTGATAATGGTTGCCTGTCAGTTGAGGAGTAGCCGCATTCAGTTTATTGGGTTGCGTTGAGGAACAGCCCACTGAATGCAATGCAGGAATCATTGCATGTTTTTGCCGGCCCCCCCAAATGCAAGTGTAAATCTAGCACAGTGGCCAGTGAATGGAAAAGGTAGGGTTACAAAAATTTTTTTAAAAAAGACAGGTTACAAAATGAGAAAGACAAATTACAAAATGAGACATAAATACAAGCAAACCGTATTAAAAAAAAAGAAACACAACTAACAGAAAGGGTATCTCTCCTGCTTCCAGGTTTGAAAAAAATTAGGACACATGGGGGATCCCTCGGGTATGACAAAGATTTGATTTGAGATATCCTATGCTATACCTTACAGATTAAAAGTGAGTTTCTACCCACTCAGACTAGCCAGTTGGCTGTAGGCTGCTCATTACCTCAGTAACACAGGCAGGATTTTGGTAATAATCCTCAAGATCCCATAACTGTGTGCAGTTAGGAGATATTGATCCAAAAGTGAGAGTAGTGGTTTTAGTCGGTGTTCTGCGTATAGTCCAAACACTGATTCTCTACACCTATTTGTAAAAAGTAGCTCCATAAAAAGACCAAAATATTTCCCAGTATTTTATCATAAATCAATATTATCTTGTTTCCAACAGCTTCTCTTGCGCCAACACGCTTTTACAGACAGTTTTATGACTAGGTGATGCACAGGAAGAGAATTCTGAGATACTACAGTTTTCAGATTTTTTTGAAGATTGAACTATACATATGTTTCAGGGTGGGTGAAACTTCTCACCTCCAATTATGGTTAGTTGGCCTGCAGCCACCAAGTCTACAGTGCCCCATGAGAACACAGGATCTAACAAATCCCTGCTGGGCAAGTATACTTATTAAGCATTTGGCCTCCCATTCACACTCTATAGCTAAAATGTTTAGGGCAGATTGTTAATTAACTTCTAGAAAGTGTTGCGTGAGAATATCTGAATTACCCTTTCTGCAGCTGAATCGTGACTGATGATTAAAAACCGTTTTTGACAACAAAAACAAATATGATGTTTATGGTTGTATCATGACACCATATTCTGTGTAAAAAAAAAGTAGGCTTTTTTTTTTTTGATGAACAGTGCTTTAGAAAATGAAATGTTCAATTGAGGTTCACATGTACTTTCATTTAGCTTTTACCCTTCAATTCATTGATTTGCACCAAAGACAGATGTACAAATTGAGAGTGGGCTGGTGCTTGTATAGAGAAAGCTTTCCCGGCCAGCAAGTTGTGCTTGAGTGAATCCTCACGTCTAATCCCAGAGTAATTTCACTCTATAACAACCTTTCACAGCCAGAGTTCTGTGGAACCTTGGGGATCCGCCAGAGCAGTGGTCTCCAAATTCTGGCCCAGGGGCCGGATGCTGCCCTTTGCTTGCCTATATCTGTCCCTTGGGGCACTATCCCCCCCCCCACTGATACAAGACATTGTTCTGCCAACTGACATCAACAATAGGGCACCATTTCTCCCACTGACACCAACAATTGGGTACTATTCCTCCCAATAATACCAACAAGGGCGCACTATTCCTCCCCTAATACCAAATGTGGTGATGTTTACCCGCCCTTCCCCTTGCCAGGATAATTTCCACTCCCGTTGGCCGCAGTCTGGCCCCCCTAAAGTCTGGAGGACAAGAAACTGGCCCTTTGATTAAAAAGTTTGGAGACCCCTGCTCCAGAGGTTGCTAGAGTTTCCTTTAGCTGTGACTGACTGATCTCTGATTTGATGCTGCCATTGATCCAAGGCCTCTGCCACTTGGTAAAGCTAGCAGCATGACAACAGTGGTAATTTTAGCTGTCTGTAAGGGTGGCACTGTAAGGGAGTCGTTTTTCCCACTGACCACCAATGTAAATGGCATTTCCCTCACTCACCCTCAATTAATTGGTTTTCGTAAGGGTTCCCTGACAATTTAAAATTATTTTAGGGGTTCCTCTGGAGTAAAAAAGTTAAGAAAAGCTGCTCTATAACAAAGATTAAATAAAAAAAAGAAATGAACTCAACCAAAAATAATAAGAGAATTGAAAGTTGATTCTGCAAAAAACATCTCTTCCAGGCAAAATCACACACATTAACCTGTAGTGTTGACTTTATCCTTAGCAAAGTATTTAAGGCCTATTGCACAGGCATCTGAGCCCATTCATGTAAATATCTACATATTTCCCCCACCCAGGAAGCCCAGGTGTTGTATATAGCCACTCATAGGCTTGAAAATGTTCTATTTTTGCATATGGATATACATTATGCTCATGTTTATGCAAACACTGGGGTATACCCCAATACAGCCACATGCAGCCATTCATGTTTATGGACAGCTGTAAGCAGCGTCTGGGCTTTCCAGGTGAGGAAAATACACCAGGAATTACATCATGATGGCAGTGTATGAGGCCTTATTATTTATATGCTTGTAGGGGTACTCATAAAGTCAATACAACCTTTAAAAGTGAGCATACTAAACATAGGAGTAGGGTTCTGAATTGCTCTGTAAATAGTGTGCATCTTGTGGTTTATAATCTTGTTTTTCTACCAGGGGTGAAAGTTAAGCACATAGCTTTTCCTGATCTGGATTGTGCAAGAAATGCCCGATTTGCCAGATTAATCACATACCAGAGCAAAAACTAATGCCTTGAAAAATGTCACTTACGCCTTATTCAATTAAGACAAGGCAGTTTTGTAAATGAAACATGTGAAAGTCTCTAGTGACTAAATAGTCCATTGGGTAAATCAATGTATATCAGAATTCTATGTTTCCTTATCACGCTGTGGATAAAGAATAATGATGTTTTGATCTACGAGCTGGCATTTTGCATTCTTGGAGGTACCTCATGCAAATACTATGTATTCCAAAGCAGGTTTCATTAGATAGAAAGTGCTATCAATCCATTCTCCTGCCTTCAATGCCCATCAAATACTGCAGTAATTGCCTGGCACATGCAATAGAACCCTTTTTCTTGTGATGAATTTACAACATTGATTTAAACAGGCCCTCAGATTAGCACACTGTGCTTACTATCTTTTGCCGTTCAAAAGATTATTTATTAACAAAATAAACCTATTAAACATGTTTTCCCAGGCTTTCAGTGACTTTTGATGCTAATGTATGAGATATATTGGGTTCATTTACATGTTTTGGAAGCAAAATCCCAGCTCCTTGTAAAATAGATAGATCAATGCAGCTGCCCATGGCATACTAATTATACAGTACTACTAATTACCAGATCAGTGCATCTGTTCCTTCACTTATACATTTATCATTTTTTGAGTGATTAGGAGTCCAAAAAATGAACTGCATAATAAAATATTATAATTTTTATGATCAACTGGGCTTATTTAAAGTGTATGTGCACTCTAAAGCCTCATGTACACTGGGCATTTAGCCCCTGTGGACGAGATTCAAGCATTTCCATGCAGGAGGAAGGCACAGGTTCACCATCTAGCACCGCAGCCCGCAAAACTCTGTGAGAGACTGAAAGCTGTTATGGCTGGATGGGGCTGGATGGTGCACCAAGTGGAACTAATTACAAAGAAGGAAAGAGTAAAAAGGAGGTAAAGGATAGTGAGGCACCATGGCAAAGAAGTGGCAAGTCAGGGAAATGGTTAAGGAAAGAGGCAAAACATAGTTGCATATGCCTGGTGGTCAGGGCTCGACAAACCCCAGGCACAAGGGGTCGCCATTGGGACCAGAGGTTTCGACCCACCGCCTGAATGCTACACACAACCCCTGTGCACCCCCCCACCCCTCCGCTATGTATCCTGGGATCCACTTGCCCATCTACACTAAACTCATGACTCATGACCTATAAGAGGCCTGTAAAGCGTCTTCTATGGAAATATAGGATATTGACAATTTTGGAATTTGGAACTACTGCTATTTTATTCTTTAGGGTGTCTGCTTTCAGAAAATATATAAGGTTTGGGGGATTTATGTAATCTTCAGGCCTAAAATTATTTTTTAAATGTGTGCAAAAAACGCAAAAACGACTCTGGCTGTGAAAGAGTTAAAAGATAAGTTCACCTTCAGGGACATGTTAAATCCGTGGGATTTTTTAGTTAAAAAAAGGTTGGCTTCTAAATTTTTTAGCTGGCTTCTAGATTCAAAGCAAATTTGTCAAGCCCTGCCGTAGGTGATGATTTTTTTAAAGCATACAAAGAGGGGGTAGGCATCAGTTGTCCACTCCAACAGTGATTGTTCAAATTGATCCATAAACCAGGGACATTTGGCAACCACTGTTCAAATGAAGCAAGCAATAACAAAGTTTGGAGGTTGAACTTGTAGTGCTTGCTGTCACTAGAGCACCGTAACTAATGCCACTTTTGACCATTATAGTTTAATTCTGGTTATTACTCAGAATGCAATAAGATCTATAAACCTGTGCTCACTGAATAGCCAATTAGCCACAATATCTGTTTTTGGTAGTCATGTCCAAAGATAGCAAGCAATATGATGGCATTACACAACAGCAGAGCTTGGTTTAGGGCTTTTGCACATACAGGTATAGTGCAGTGACCAGAATTTTTCCACACTGGAAGAATGACAATAACTGCTAGGACACCCAGAAAACAATTGTTTTCCATGTATTTCATTTACACTACAATGCA